>CAWUFW010011412.1:0-616846 GCA_963921515.1 Calotriton arnoldi
TGCTCTGCCCAAAAATCTGAAACACCAGCCCCAGCATGACCCCCTACACTGCCCGAACACCACTGCACTGCCCTAAACCCTGAAACACCAGCCCCAGCACGAACCCCTACACTGCCCGAACACCACTGCACTACCCTAAACCCAGAAACACCACCCCCAGCACGACCCCCTACACTGCCCGAGCACCACTGCCTGCACTGCCCTAAACCCTGAAACACCAGCCCCAGCACGACCCCCTACACTGCCTGAACACTACTGCACTGCCCTAAACCATGAAACACCATCCCCAGCACGACCCCCTACACTGCACGAACACCACTGCACTGCCCTAAACCCTGAAAAACTACCCCCAGCAAGACCCCCTACACTGCACGAACACCACTGCACTGCCCTAAACCCTGAAAAACTACCCCCAGCAAGACCCCCTACACTGCCCGAACACCACTGCACTGCCCTAAACCCTAAAACACCAGCCCCAGCACGACCCCCTACACTGCCCGAACACCACTGCACTGCCCTAAACCCTGAAACACCAGCCCCAGCACGACCCCCTACACTGCCCGAACACCACTGCACTACCCTAAACCCATAAACACCACCCCCAGCATGAACCCCTACACTGCCTGAGCACCACTGCACTGCCCTAAACCCTGAAACACCAGCCCCAGCATGACCCCCTACACTGCCCGAACACCACTGCACTGCCCTAAACCCTGAAACACCAGCCCCAGCACGACCACCTACACTGCACGTACACCACTGCACTGCCCTAAACCCTGAAACACCAGCCCCAGCATGACCCCCTACACTGCCCGAACACCACTGCACTGCCCTAAACCGTGAAACACTAGCCCCAGCACGACCCCCTACACTGCCAGAACACCTTTGCACTGCCCTAAACCCTGAAACACCAGCCCCAGCACAACCCCCTACACTGCCCGAACACCACTGCACTGCCCTAAACCCTGAAACACCACCCGTGCACGACCCCCTACACTGCCCGAACACCACTGCACTGCCCTAAACCCTGAAACACCACCCCCAGCACGACACCCTACACTGCCCGAACACCACTGCACTGCCTTAAACCCTGAAACATCACCCCCAGCAAGACCCCCTACACTGCCCGAACACCACTGCCCTAAACCCTGAAACACCACCCCCAGCAAGACCCCCTACACTGCCCGAACACAACTGCAATGCCCTAAACCCTGAAACACCAGCCCCAGCACGACCCCCTACATTGCCCGAACACCACTGCACTGCCCTAAACCCTGAAACACCACCCCTGCATGACCCACTACACTGCCCGAACACCACTGCACTGCCCTAAACCCTGAAACACCATTCCCCCTGCACGACCCCCTACTCTGCCCGAACACTACTGCACTGGCCTAAACCCTGAAACACCATCCCCAGCACGACCCCCTACACTGCACGAACACCCCTGCACTGCCCTAAACCCTGAAACACTACCCCCAGCAAGACCCCCTACACTGCCCAAACACCACTGCACTGCCCTAAACCCTGAAACATCACCCCCAGCAAGACCCCCTACAATGCCCGAACACCACTGCCCTAAACCCTGAAACACCACCCCCAGCAAGACCCCCTACACTGCCCGAACACCACTGCACTGCCCTAAGCCCTGAAACACCAGCCCCAGCACGACCCCTACATTGCCCGAACACCACTGCACTGCCCTAAACCCTGAAACACCACCCCCTGCATGACCCACTACACTGCCCGAACACCACTGCACTGCCCTAAACCCTGAAACACCACCCCCAGCACGACCCCCTACACTGCCCGAACACCATTGCACTGCCCTAAACCCTGAAACACCACCCCTGCACGACCCCCTACACTGCCCGAACACTACTGCACTGCCCTAAACCCTGAAACACCGCCCCCAGAATGACCCCTACACTGCACGAACACTACTGCACTGCCCTAAACCCTGAAACTCTACCCCCAGGCAGACCCCCTACACTGCCCAAACACCACTGCACTGCCCTAAACCCTGAAACATCACCCCCAGCACGACCGCCTACACTGCCTGAAAACCACTGCACTGCCCTAAACCCTGAAACACCAGCCCCAGCACGACCCCCTACATTGCCCGAACACCACTGCACTGCCCTAAACCCTCAAACACCAGCCCCAGCACGACCCCCTACACTGCCCGAACACCACTGCACTACCCTAAACCCTGAAACACCAGCCCCAGCAAGACCCCCTACACTGCCCGAACACCACTGCCCTGCCCTAAACCCTGAAACACCACCCCCAGCAAGACCCCCTACACTGCCCGAACACCACTGCGCTGCCCTAAACGCTGAAACATCAGCCCCAGCAAAACCCCCTACACTGCGCGAACACCATTGCACTGCCCTAAACACTGAAACACCACCCCCAGCAAGACCCCCTACACTGCCCGAACACCACTGCACTAAACCCGGAAACACCAGCCCCAGCAAGACCACCTACACTGCCCGAACACCACTGCACTGCCCAAAACCCTGAAACACCACCCCCAGCACGACACCCTACACTGCCCGAACACCACTGCACTGCCCTAAACCCTGAAACACCACCCCCAGCATGACCCCTACACTGCCCGAGCACCGCTGCACTGCCCTAAACCCTGAAACACCACCCCCCTGCACGACCCCCTATACTGCCCGAACACCACTGCACTGCTCTAAACCCTAAAACTCTACCCCCAGCATGACCCCCTACACTGCCCAAACACCACTGCACTGCCCAAAACCCTGACTCACCACCCCCTGCACGACCCCCTACACTGCCCGAACACCACTACACTGCCCTAAACCCAGAAAAACCACCCCCAGCACGACCCCCTACACTGCCCAAACACCACTGCACTGCCCTAAACCCTGAAACACCACCCCCAGCACGACCCCCTACACTGCCCGAACACCACTGCACTGCCCTAAACCCTGAAACACCAGCCCCTGCACGACCCCCTACACTGCCCGAACACCATTGCACTGCCCTAAACCCTGAAACACCACCCCCAGCATGACCCCCTACACTGCCTGAACACCACTGCCCTAAACCCTGAAACACCACCCCCAGCAAGACCCCCTACACTGCCCGAATACCACTGCACTACCCTAAAGCCTGAAACACCACCTCCAACACAACCCCCTACACTGCCTGAACACCATTGCTCTGCCCTAAACCCTGAAACACTGCCCCCAGCAAGACCCCCTACACTGCCCGAACACCACTGCACTGCCCTAAACCCTAAAACATCACCCCCAGCAAGACCCCCTACACTGCCCGAACACCAGTGCCCTAAACCGTGAAACACCACCCCCAGCACGACCCCCTACACTACTTGAACACCACTGCACTGCCCTAAACCCTGAAACACCACCCCCAGCACGACCCCCTACACTGCCCGAACACCACTGCTCTGCCCAAACCACTGAAACACCAGCCCCAGCATGACCCCCTACACTGCCCGAACACCACTGCACTGCCCTAAACCCTGAAACACCAGCCCCAGCACGAACCCCTACACTGCCCGAACCCAACTGCACTACCCTAAACCCAGAAACACCACCCCCAGCACGACCCCCTACACTGCCCGAGCACCACTGCCTGCACTGCCCTAAACCCTGAAACACCAGCCCCAGCACGACCCCCTACACTGCCTGAACACTACTGCACTGCCCTAAACCATGAAACACCATCCCCAGCACGACCCCCTACACTGCACGAACACCACTGCACTGCCCTAAACCCTGAAAAACTACCCCCAGCAAGACCCCCTACACTGCCCGAACACCACTGCACTGCCCTAAACCCTGAAACATCACCCCCAGCAAGACACCCTACACTGCCCGAACACCACTGCCCTAAACCCTGAAACACCACCCCCAGCAAGACCCCTACACTGCCCGAACACCACTGCACTGCCCTAAACCCTGAAACACCAGCCCCAGCATGACCCCCTACACAGCCAGAACACCACTGCACTGCCCTAAACCGTGAAACACCACCCCGTGCATGACCCCCTACAGTGCCCGAACACCACTGCACTGCCCTAAATCCTGAAACACCAGCCCCAGCACGACCCCCTACACTGCCCGAACACCACTGCACTACCCTAAACCCTAAAATACTCCCCCAGCACAACCCCCTACACTACCCGAACACAACTGCACTGCCCTAAACCCTCAAACACTCCCCCCAGCACGACCCCCTACACTACCCGAACACCACTGCACTGCCCTAAACCCTAAAACACTCCCCCAGCACGACCCCATACACTGCCCGAACACCACTGCACTGCCCTAAACCCTAAAACACTCCCCCAGCATGACCCCCTACACTACCCAAACACCACTGCACTGCCCTAAACCCTAAAACACTCCCCCAGCATGACCCCCTGCACGACCCAAACACCACTGCACTGCCCCAAACCCTGAAACACCACCCCCAGCAAGACCCCCTACACTGCCCGAACACCACTGCACTGCCCTAAACCCTGAAACACCACCCCCAGCACGACCCCCTACACTGCCCGAACACCACTGCACTACCCTAAACCCTAAAACACGACCTCCTACACTACACAAAGACCACTGCACTACCCTAAACCCTAAAACACTACCCCCAGCACGACCCCCTACACTACACAAACACCACTGCACTACCCTAAACCCTAAAACACTACCCCCTACACTACACAAACACCACTGCACTACCCTAAACCCTAAAACAATACCCCCAGCACGAACCCCTACCCTACCCAAACACCACTGCCCTACCCTAAACCCTAAAACACTACCCCCAGCAGTACCCCTACACTACCCAAACACCATTGCACTACCCTAAACCCTAAAACACTACCCCCAGCAGTACCCCCTACACTACCCAAACACCACTGCACTACCCTAAACCCTAAACCACTACCCCCAGCACGACCCCCTACACTACCCAAACACCACTGCACTACCCTAAACCCTAAAACACTACCCCCAGCACAACCCCCTACACTACCCAAACACCACTGTAATACCCTAAACCCTAAAACACTCCCCCAGCACGACTCCCTACACTATCCAAACACCACTGCACTACCCTAAACCCTAAATCTACCCCCAGCATGACCCCCTACACTACACAAACACCACTGCACTACCCTAAACCCTAAAACACTACCCCCAGCACGACCCCCTTCACTACCTAAACACAACTACACAATTTGTTACAGGCGTTGCAACGCAGGCCTGTGGTGCTTACTGGAAGTACTTGGTGGGCTAGTTGGGCCCCAGGGACCCTCAGGATTCAAGGTGACCTAATCCCCCAACTTAAAACGCGCCACGGGCGCGTTTGCACAGTGGTGAAGGGAGGGGGCGGGGCCTCAGGTGACATGTGCGCAAACACGCCCCTTGAATCCTGAGGGACCCTTGGGGCCAACTAGCCCACCAGGTACCTTCAGTAAGCACAACAGAGTTGTGTTGCAGAGAGGTGAAAAAAGGTGCGTGGCCTCGGAACGCCTCTCTGCAACTCAGCTCTGTGGTCCTAACTGTAGGTACCTGGGGGCTAGTTGGGCCCCAGGGACCCTCAGGATTCAAGGGGACTTAATCCCACAACTTAAAACGCGCCAAGGGGCGCGTTTGCACACGCGTTTTAAAAGGTAGTTTTAATCCCCCTGCCCTATTATGTACTAGGGACTTACAGAGGAGGTCATGCTAATCACAGGGGTACCCCAACGCATAGTGTTCCCTAATGTATGTAGGTGTTTTCACTGAATTCTAGCACTGACTCTGGTTAGTCAGAGTCAGTTACCACCAGTACCCGTCTGAAAAAGTTGTGGGCACAGGATGATTTTGCAACATGGCCTCTTTCTGCTCCTCTGTTGGTTCTTTCTGCACATCTTTTGCTTCTTCCTGCACTTTTCTTCGTCTTTGTGGACTTCTGTTGCTTCTTTCTGCATTTCTTTTGCTTCTTTCTGCGCGTTTGTTCTTCTTTCTTCACATGTCCTACCTCTGTAGGCATAGTTAGAAACTAGCATTTAAAAAACCTTTGAAATTCACTTAAAAAATCATAGGTTTCAGGCACGTTATAGTTAGAAATTAGCATTTAAAAAACCTTTGAAATTGACTGAAAAAACCATAGGTTTCAGACACGTTATAGTTAGAAATTAGCATTTAAAAAACCTTTGAAATTCACTGAAAAAACCATAGGTTTTAGGGACAGTTATAGTTAGTTGGACATTTCACTCGTACAAAACCATAGAAATTCCCCCGTTATAGTTAGTTCAGCTAACTATAACTCGCGCCCCGCAATGCACTGCTGATGACGTCACATATTACATCACTCATGACATGGTCAGTGACATCACTGATGACATTACTGATGACATCTCAAATGACATCACTGATGACATCATCCATGTGATAATTTCATGCATCTTCTCACACCCTAATATAACTTTTGATACACCCACTCAAAATTACAGACTGCCATTCTCAAAACCATAGACACATCAACACCAATAACTACATACACACTCACTGATTCTTAGGTCTACACACACATCCACTCACTCACCTGTAGTCACTCATACTTACGGTCACTCAGTACAGGACTATCATATGCACTCATACACCTATATAGACACTCACACACCGCCACTCATCCATAGAGGTACTCACACACCTAGTCAGTCATGCAAATAATTAATCACACTGCCATTTACTCACCTATACAGTTATACACACACCAGCTCACTTACTCATACAAATACTAGCACATTCTTACGCTCTTATACAATCACTGATACAAGTACACACTCATCCATACAGCCACTCTCACAATCACACACTCTCACTTATAGCCATTTATATACTCCAACACACATATATACTGCCTTTCACATATGTATTTACTCACACATGTACCACTGAGATATACATTCACTCACTAACACACCCATACACACACTCACCCACCCATACAGTCCACCACAGATGCACTCTTGAAACCATGCACCCAGTGAATCACCCACTCTCACATCTATGCACAGAGTCACACACACCCCACCCACACAAACACTCAGGCACCCATACAGATACTCAGACAACCAATCAATAACCCATGTAGACACTCATGTAGCTATTCACAAACCCATGCAGCCGCTTACACACCAACAGACAGACGGATACAGACATTTACACAGTTTAGTCACTAACCCATGCATTCAGTAAGATACGTTTAATCACTCACTTATAGAGTCAGTCATGCACCTACTAAATCATCCATTCAGACACTTATACACCCACTCATTCTTCAATACGCCTGTCCCTATATATATTAAACATATTTAAACTTTACAGAAACACACAGTCACTGGATGATGTCATCAGTGATGTCATCAGTGATGTCATTTGAGATGTCATCAGTGATGTCATCAGTGATGTCACTGACCATGTCATGAGTGATGTAATATGTGACGTCATCAGCAGTGCATTGCGGGGTGCGAGTTATAGTTAGCTGAACTAACTATAACGGCGGAATTTCTATGGTTTTGTACGAGTGAAATGTCCAACTAACTATAACGTCCCTGAAACCTGTGGTTTTTTCAGTGAATATATATATATATATATATATATATATATATATATATATATATATATATATATATATATTACCTACTGGCGGTCACCAGCAGCTAGTTATAGTTAGGACCACGTTTCCATAGGAAAAGCATTTTTTGATGTGCTTATAACTTTGGCGTCGTTTGACGAATCTTTACGAAATTTTCCAAAAAGTTCCTCTTTTCAGGTCATCTCCTATCCTAAAAGTTTGGGGGGATTCGTCAAGGGTGGGGCTAAGTAAAAAGGGGGGTCCCAAAACGTGTTTTCTCCATGCAATTTCCATAGGAAATTTTAGACAAGGCTACAGGTCAAACTGCTGAACGGAATTATGCCAAATTTGGCAGAGAGAAAGGTCTTGGTCCAGAAAGCACGCTTTTGTTTAAATGGGGTAAATCCGTTCAGTAGTTTTTGAGAAATATCAAATTTTCCAGATATCAATATTTGAGAATTCTGGGCCTCATTCACAGAACTAACTTACGTCAAAAACGTAAACTTACTACCATTTTGGTATTCACAGAATGCACTTACTCATTTTGGTATTCACAGAAGGCACTTACTTACTCATTTTGAGTAACTTACTCATTTTGTTATTCACAGAAGGCACTTACTCATTGATGAGTAAGTGCCTTCTGTGAATACCAAAATGAGTAACTTACTCATTTTGTGTAACTTACTCATTTTGTGTAACTCATTTTGTGTAACTTACTCATTTTGTGTAACTTACTCATTTTGTGCAACTCATTTTGTGTAACTTACTCATTTTGTGTAACTTACTCATTTTGTGTAACTTACTCATTTTGTGTAACTCATTTTGTGTAACTTACTCATTTTGTGTAACTCATTTTGTGTAACTTACTCATTTTGTGTAACTTACTCATTTTGTGTAACTTACTCATTTTGTGTAACTTACTCATTTTGTGTAACTCATTTTGTGTAACTTACTCATTTTGTGTAACTCATTTTGTGTAACTCATTTTGTGTAACTTACTCATTTTGTGTAACTCATTTTGTGTAACTTACTCATTTTGTGTAACTTACTCATTTTGTGTAACTCATTTTGTGTAACTTACTCATTTTGTGTAACTTATTTTGTGTAACTTACTTATTTTGTGTAACTTACTCATTTTGTGTAACTCATTTTGTGTAACTCATTTTGTGTAACTTACTCATTTTGTGTAACTCAATTTGTGTAACTTACTCATTTTGTGTAACTTACTCATTTTGTGTAACTTACTCATTTTGTGTAACTTACTCATTTTGTGTAACTCATTTTGTGTAACTTACTCATTTTGTGTAACTCATTTTGTGTAACTCATTTTGTGTAACTTACTCATTTTGTGTAACTTACTCATTTTGTGTAACTCATTTTGTGTAGCTTACTCATTTTGTGTAACTCATTTTGTGTAACTTACTCATTTTTTGTAAGTTACTCATTTTGGTATTCACAGAAGGCACTTACTCATCAATGAGTAAGTGCCTTCTGTGAATACCAAAATGAGTAAGTTACACAAAATGAGTAAGTTACACAAAATGAGTAAGTTACTCAAAATGAGTAAGTAAGTGCCTTCTGTGAATACCAAAATGAGTAAGTTACACAAAATGAGTAAGTTACTCAAAATGAGTAAGTAAGTGCCTTCTGTGAATACCAAAATGAGTAAGTGCATTCTGTGAATACCAAAATGGTAGTAAGTTTACGTTTTTGATGTAAGCTAGTTCTGTGAATCAGGCCCTCTGACATCTGATTGGCTGAGGTGTTACGAGCTCGAGCTTGCGGCTCATTGGCTGCAAACTGTTGAAACTAGGAAGTGTTGGCAGCCATTTTGTGATTCAGTCCGTCAGCTCGCATCTCTCCCTCTAAAAGGCATCGGATCCGTAATTCTACCTCTGCGAGGCAATACTGAAAATATCCCGCAGGTCTGTCTGTGCGAGATACTCCTTTTACGCTCCCTCTCCCCACATCATCAGCTCGTGGCTATGCCTTTAGAAGCCAGTCCGTCAGCTCGCAGCTCTGTGTCTGCGAGCCGTCGGGCCCACAACTCTACCTCTGTGAGCCACCTCGTTAGCTCGTAGCTGTGTCTGTGCTAGGAGGCCTGTCGGCCCGTTACTCTCCCTCTGCGAGTTAGCCCGTTGTGTTGCAGCTCGGAGGGCTCGCAGTTGTATCTCTGCAAGCCAGCCCGTTAACTGATAGCTGTGTGTCTGCTAGCAGGCCTGTTGGCCCGTTGGTCTCCCTCTGTGAGTCAGACCACAGCTCTCCCTCTGCAAGCCGGTACGGTGCTGTGCTTTTGCGAGCCAACGGCTCATAGGTCTCCCTCTGCGAGCTGAGCCCACGGGCCGCAGCTCTTCCTCTGTGAGCCTGCCCGACGGCCCGCAGGTGTCCCTCTGCTAGCAGAACTGCAGGTGACACTCTGCGAGCCAAAATTGGGAATATAAGGCGGCTCTAAAAAGAGCCCTTGTGTTTATTAGTTGGAGCTACATGTAAGTGCGAATGCACAGCTTCAGGTTAATCAGGAAAACTCGGTTTCTCTCATCTGTGAAGTGTACTCCATCACTTCTGTAGATATCAGCCATATCAAAACGTATGTTGTTGTTGTAGATCGACCCCATTCTATGGTCTCTGAGGTATGCAGACACAGCTTTGTTGACATTCTTCCTAGATTTTTCAATCTTGTGACAAAATTGGTTTGACCACTTCTGTCTTCGGCATATATTGGAATATACAAAGAAAGTAACATCAATTGTCCAAAGGTGTCCTTCATAAGCATTTCCAAACCTACCCCAGTCAATGTGCCTAGGTCGTTACCACCACAGTGCACAATCATGAGATCAGGGTGTTGGAGATGCAAACAGGTTTTAACCAAAGGGAGCAATTGGTGCCACTTCAATCCTCTCTGTGCAAACAATTTAATGTGCACATTTTGTAAACCTAGGTCTAAGTCAATACGTCTCTGTTCTGAAACCGGTCCTAGGATGCTTGATTCCGGTCCAGGGAAGACAGGGCTTGGCAGTTCAGTCTGGACTGTTCCCATGAGGCACAGGGTCAAGACTGATTTGCATATGGCTATGTCTGAACTGGGGTGGCGTGGTGAAGCAAAATAACGATGGATTAAACCCAGATCTGTGACTGGGGGTGAATGTTTGCCAATGTGCAGCATTCCGTCCATCATCTTGTGTGTTCTGCATACCTCTTGCACCAGAAAATATAGCTATGTCCTACAATCCACACTAGCATTTTGAAGGTATGGCTAGAAGATATGGATAAATGTCTGTAGCTCATGCAGTCTGTTCGTAGAATGAGAGATATGTTTAAACATGGGGAACTACTTTTGTTTTACATACAAAACGTTAACCGATTGGGAGATGAAATGTATTGTGTCCTAAAAAGTAGGGTGTATATTAGTTTTGATGAAAAGCATCTTTGTGATTGGTTAATAAAAAAGCAGTTTATACGTGGAGTACATATTAGAGGATGAAATTTGCTCAGCTCAACCACACCTGCTAATTGTATTTGGAAGGCCCAGTTCAAACTTGAAAGAATGGTGAACTTTTGACCTCCACGTGCCGTTAAATGTTGGAGAAAATGTTGCAAAAAAAATATCGGTAGGTTTAAAAAAATGATGAACTTTTAACCTGCACGTGTCTTAGAATGTTCTAGAAAGTGTTGATACAATACGCTGAACTTTTCACCTGTATGTGTCCTTAAAAAAACTGTTTATATGGAAAGTTCAAAAATAACCAATAAAGAGAGGTTTTGCAATTTAAAAAAATAAGGAACTATTCTGATTTGTTCTTTACATGTATTTATGTGTGGAGCAACAGGGAAATTGTGCCATTACTGGTTCCATTCTTGATGAAAGCGATGCATTACATGTACTGTGTGACAAGAAAAGAATTGCATGCGTTTGTGACATTTGAAATCTGCATACCAACTATGAAGGTAAATTAGAAATTAAGAAGGTGTGTTATGTGTTTTGTAGTAGTGGTTAAGTATTTGAGACAATATTTTTAACTTTGAAAGTATTTTTTATTTCTAAATAACATAGTGTTAGTAAAGTCTGGTGTTTTATTGGTTCTAAAATATGCATAATGTGTAAATAGTTGTTAAACAAGTACTTTATATATGTTTAGGAGTTTTTCACAAAGAAAAGGTGTAAGTTGTCATATGTAAAAGACTGTGGGCCATATTCTCAAGACCAGCGATAACATTATCGCCGCTTTAGCGGCAGTTTCCTGCCGCTAAAGTGGCGATAATGTTATCGCCATTCTTGTGAATATGGCCCTGTATGGTTTTGAAAATTCGATGTAGCGTTAATTTCGATTTGTATATCTATTCCGGCGATATAAACAGAATGTCGCATGTTTGGAAATTATGCTCAGTCTGGAAATAGGGGAGAAGGGGTGACAGTAGAAGAGTAATGTGTTATTAACTTAACAGAGATGGAAAAAAAAGAAGAAAGGTTATGTGCACAGTTTGTGGTCTCATTTTTTACACTGAGAGGTAGATTTCAATGTCAGTGAAGGCTGGTGTGGTACTGCGAGGCTTTGCATTTGGGTGTTCTTAGGAAATCTAAGTTGTTGGGAGCGTTTCTTCAGAAGTCATTTTTTTACATATGTGAGAGATAAAAATAAATGAAAATGTTCTTTGTATATTTTCTGTACGATTTTGTTCACAGTGGTAAAGTAAATGTGATTATTAGTGATAGTAATTGTCACGGTGTGTTCCTCTGCTGAATATATGCAGGCGTTTAAGTGGTCCGGGTGTTATCAGTAGTAGGCTCCGCCACCCCTTTAAGAGAGACGCCAATTTTTTCATCCCAGTTAAAGCTGTTAATATACGTATAGTAAAGGGACGATACATAAAAAGATTGGAATTACATCTTCATCTACTCTGTCTACCTTGCACCACCATTTTGTGCCCGCAGCAGTACTGCTAATAAAAATAATCTAATACAGCTTTTTGTATTATAAAAATAGCACTTATAGGTTTATTGGCATATTGGTAGAATTTGTACTATATAAAGAATGTTGCAATCAGCTTCAATGGTATAGAAATGCACTGTATTATGTAGGAAATATTACATATGCATAGGTTGTGATGTCATTTTTTACTGTAAGGTACATTTGAGTATAAGTGAAAACAGGTGATATACTGCGAACCCGTTCAGAATGTGCACAGATTACATAGAGAGTAAATGGACAAAGTAAACGTGCATGTTGCTTTGTGTATGTATGCATGGTTTGAATCATTTGATGATACTTTAAGACATAATCTAAACACTATTTCTGCTTTACAATTGGGTACAGTGCACAGTGTTAGTAGTTAGTGACTAGATGCTGGTAAAGGGATTATTTATTGCTCGTTCAGTACTGAAATAAAGCTGGAGAGGGGCGTTTCTTTACAAGAGATATTTTATAAATGTGTGAGAGATAAAAAACAATTAAAAATTTTCTTAGTAAATTTTCTGTACAATTTTTTCACACTATTAAACTAACTGTGATTATAAGTGATGAAAATTGTTAGGGTGTGTCTCTGTGCTGAATATACACAGGACTTTAAGTGGGCTGGGTCCTACCAGTGCTGAACACTGCTAACCCTTTTAGACACCCGCATTTTTCTTCATCCCACTTAAAACCCTCAATATACGTATATTAAAGGAACAGTACAATAAAAGTTTAGGGATTACACCTCCGTTTCCTCTCCTCATGTGTCACCCCCATTTTGTGCACCAAACAGTAGTGTTTATAAAAATTAAGTAAGAGAACTTTATCTAGTATGAAAATAGCACTTATACCTTTATTAGCATGTTCATGGGATCTGTAGTGTAAAGAGAAGGTCGTAATCAGTTTCAATGGTACAAAAGTGACGTGACATATGTTTGAAAGATTACATGGTTTTAGGAGTAAGGTATAGAGGTAACAAATAAGCAGTATAGTTTGTTATGATTAAACGAGTATGTAGTTTTGTAAATCAGATACGGCGTTGATTTGTGCAGCACACAGTACACCCACAATGACCCTGGAACATGTCCCTGAATGCCTTGGCACACTGCAGCACACATCCAAATGCCAAGTAGGCCCCCATCCAAAATGTGCACAGAGTGCCCCCCTATCACCAATATCACAACCTACTCTTGCACATATGCTGAATCCAGCAAACCAGCAGATCCGTGACCCACACTGACTATGCAAGTAACACTGCATGTCGGTTAGCATAGCAGCTGCGCAAACAACACATCCTCAAAGGAGCAGGTCACACTCCGACGTGTCCACGTGCAACCACAACCCATGCCTTACAATACACGCAGCAGATCAACAATGCACCAGGCCACAAAATCAGTCCGCGAGCACACATCACCCAAGTCAAAAGCAAAACAGGCCCCGAAAAGCACACAATACAAAGGCACCCCGTCTCAAGGGGAGAAGGCTACATGAAATCAGAGCTGCAGGGGCAACTCCCCCACAATGCAGCCCACACACATAGCAATCACAGAACATCAGCAAAGAAGGCAATGTGGTACAAAACTCCCCTCATACGGGTTCTGTGTCCGGTGTGTGTGGCGGGGTGATGGCTGCATGGCTGTGTGCCCCTGACACATTAGACTGCATAGGTGATGGGGCTGCATCAGATGTCATCCAGCACCTATGCAAAAACAATGTCTGGCTCACAGAGGCAGAGCTTGCCAAAGGGATACACCCCCATTGCACATGCAACAGTCAGTTCTTCCCTGTGTTGGGACGAGGCTCATTGTGGCACACGAGTGGACAATCTTTACAACACACCTCACAGTTAGACACCAGTGGAGTGGCATAGGCTTTATTGGCATGTGCGTGTCAGTACGGACGAGGCAACGGCCACAACAGGCATGGACATGCTTAAGACACTTAGACGCAGCATGGGTACATGTCGATGGGCAGATGATGTTGGGGCTGAAATGGACAAAATTCATCACATATGGCAACGCTCACAGCCCACCTTGCCTTGCTGGACGAGTCATGTGTTGTTTGGCGTCTGCACATTGCCCTGTGTGAGGGGGCACAACTCACTGTACGTGGGGTCTGCATGGTGCTCTGCCTCCGGGGTGCAGCAATTGTCTGCTCTGCCGACAGTGATCAGGTGTGAGGGTCCGACAGGTTCACATGTCGTGCTACATCGCCATGTGTGTGCTCTCACCCAGCAGTGTGTTCAAATTGGCAACATTGCCAAACAACGCTGTGTTGCTCGGACCATGGACCTGCGTCGCATTGGACAGGTGTGTGTGCACACGCGTTATTCCACGCACATGCATCCAGAGCCCGACCGAAGGCAGACGTGTCCTCTGTTTTGGTGGGATATGTGAGCAATCCCCACTGTGCAACAAGTTGTTGGGCCATGTGCTGTGGGTGGCAATAGGATGTGGCTGCAGGTACGTAGTTACTCGTCCATGAATGCCCGTGCAGCTTCATGTGCAATGTGTTCCAATAGTACGTCGTTGTCGTGTTCATGGAACACCAGGGTGAGCCAATTCATTAGGTGGTCTGGGCAGGTGTGCTCAGCCCATGCCATCTCACCGATCCGCAACACAGCCCAATAGGGGAGCGCCTCGATGTGGTCCCTGCAGATGAGAAATTGTGCAATCTCCCATGCACAACTACCAATACATACGCAGTATGTCAAGGCATCCCATGCATGGCTGTCTCTGTTACACTCCTGTTCGTGATCCAACAGGGGGCGCAGACACAAGTCATAGTCCAATTCATTAACAGTTGTGTTGGATAGGCAGACATCCATGGGACACTCGAATGTGCATGTTCGGCAGTGGAACCAGTGCTGGATGCAGGTGACGTGGGCAATGCGGAAGCTGAGCCTGTAACTGATCCGCAACACTGCCAGTGGCAGTGCGCCCAGTAAATGCAGCATACGTGCACGGTACTGTTCCTCGTGACGGGTGTTGTGCATGTGCCTGGTATGGTCTGCCATTGCATTGGTGCGTCTTGTGAACAGGCACTCTTCTGGACTGCGGCTGTTGAGTGGAGGATATGCCACAGCTCTGAGCAATGATTTGAATGTGTGTGCAACGTTGTGGGACATGGGTTGCTGTTTCCGTGGGTGTCAAGGGCATCCAATCTAGGGGTACCACAGGCAGGGGCTTCTATGTGTGGGCTGTGGATAAGTCGGATGGTTTATTTGCGGAATGCGTGGTGTGGGAGTCGTCCTCATCTGCCATTGTATCTCTATCAGGGTGTTCCAGGCACATTCGGGACCAAGGTCAGAGGTGCAGGTGTCCTCCCGGCTTCTGCATTGGGACAATGGTGCTTTCATCCCTGATGTTTGTCTCACTACTACTTTCGTTTTGGGAATGTGATGTGGCTTTGGTGCTGAGATTGGGACACAGCCTTGGGCTCATGGTGTACGGATGGCGATGTACACACACATGTTGGCATGTGGAGCCAGGTGCCCGTACGGCCTTGCGCTGCTTGTGCTATCTCACTCCGTCTCTCTCTCTCCCTCGCTCTCTCCCTCTCTTTCCTTTGTTGCGCGCATGGCACACCTTCTTCTCTTGGATTTGGTCTACCGGGCTGTGTGCTACGGATTGTCCAGTGGGAGCAGCTAGGACTCATCCTAGGGGTTGTTTCTGCTTTTGTTTGTCTGGGGTTTTGTGTTGGTGGTTGCATTGCTGTATGACTGATTCTCCATTTTCTGGTCACGCATGTATGTTTATTTTGCTGCTTGTGCGGTGGGTGTTGTGGCCCTGTTGGGTGTCCCGGGTCGCATGATGAGTTGCTCCATGGCATCTGTTGCCCTTCAGATGTGGCCCTGGGCTGTGCTCCCTTTTGTGGTGCTGGCTGCCGTCCAACTTTACACCAGGTCAGAGCAGGTGTAAATTTCCTGGTGCTAACGCGCCTTATCGCCGGTTTTGTGTTTTTATCGTGGATGTGGCTGGTCGTTGTGAATGTTGAGGTGTGCTGTTGTCTCAGCTTTTGTCATGGGAACGCCTACTCTGCATCTCATTAGCGATATTTGCGAGGGTCCTCTGTGGCGATGTTTTTTGAGGCTGCTATCGCGGGTAAACTGGTGCTGTGGGCTGTTAACACTGGCTTGTGAATGGGGGGGTAAATTTATCACAAGTTTGGCTGTGATAAAGTGCAGTTAATTCGGCGCTGGCTCCTTGTGAATATGTCCCTTAATCTTTCCCCCCTCTCCATCTCCATGTCGGTGGTTTTTGTTGCTGTCTAACAGTTGATCTGTACTTGTTTATGTACATCCACAATGAAATGTAAGCCTGTACCATATTTTTGCTAATATGGTGCAGTGTTATGCTTGCTAAGTTGCCGATAGAAGTGTTAAACTAATAAGGGTAACGTTTACATGTGCCATTTAGTTGAGAATATCACTCTAAGTATACAGATAACAATTTTACATAATAGTATCTACAAAGTTATGTGTAGTGGGTTGCCGAGGAAGTGGCGTGGGACGGTGGGGTGAATGGGACGGGGGTGGGACGGGGGGGGCGAGGGGAAAAGTAGGAGGTAGTGGAGTCACATATAAAATGGGAAGGTGAATCTAAATAATTCAATAAATACGTGCTGTATGTCGGATGACACTACCTGCCACCCTATTGTTCCCTTATTCCGCTCCAGTACCATGCAGCATTTCCTCTGCAAGCCGCCACTGGAACTTATATAATTGTATGTGATTATTTTGACATATTGAACAGATATAACAAATAATTCGCAGAAAATTATTTTGTTTGGATTAAAAATGGAAAATGCCTAGAAGAACTGAAAAAAAGGAAAAACAAAAAGGCAATCTACTTAAAGAAAAGTCAAAAATATGGATTAGAAGAAAATAAAAGTACTACAAAAATAGTTTCTTCTGGTAAAAACACTAGACAATTTCTAAAAAAAGTACTACGAACATTTAATGAAAATAACATCACACAAACGAAAAATAAAAAAATTTCAAGTAAGGAGAAGCAGACTTCGACTTCAAATTGCAAGAAAAAAAAACATGATAAGGAAAGAGTATTTGTTACCCGTAGACAAAAACAATTTCAAGAAATTACATCAAAGAGTTTTTCGAAATAGAGTAATTCAGAATTTAATAAAAGGATGCCGCAAATATAAAAAGAAAGTGCTGCAATTGAAACAGAAACAGCGTGTTGAAAGCATAGTGTATACTGCTTTTAAGTTAAAACAAAAGATATTTATTTTCATTTTGAAGAGGATGAAAGTGTTGGATAAAACAATGAAGATTCTGAAAGACAAAAGTAAAAAAAAGACGTGTGAACAGAAGCAACTTTTGCAAAATCTTCAGTGGAAAATGGAAACACGTCTAATAGTGAACCTTTTTTTAATGAAGAGAGTTACTTCCAAGAAAATAGTTTACCATTTGCAGTTGATACTGGAGGTCGTTGCTACGAATTTCAGAATGGTTCTCCTGTTGCAAAAGAGGAAATGGTTACTATTAGTGCAGAACAGTTAATAGCTGAAGAAGTGCAAGAAAAACGCACACAAGCTCCTGTGTATAAGTGGGGTTGTAGCAGTATTTGTAGTATTCGACAGGAATCTATTGATATAATGTGAAATTTGTTACGAGAATATACACAGAAAAGTGTAAAACAGAAGATTAGGTTGTTACAAACACTAGGGGGCATATTTACAAGCCCCTTGCGCCACTTTTGCGCCGCCATTGCGTCACGCATGTGATGCAGCTGCGACGCAAACCATGCGCCGCGTTGCGCTATATTTACAACGTGACGCATCTAGGGAGATGCGTCACGTAGTAAACCCCTGCGCCACATGAAACCTGCGTCAGGTTTCATGTGGGCGTACCGGCGCAGGGGGGGCGTTCCGGCGCAGGAACGCCTCGGAAAAGTGACGTAGTGAAATCTACAAGATTTCACGCAGTCACTTTTCCGACGCTGGTGCGTCAAATCCTTACGCCTGCTTCAAACAGGCGTAAGGATTGACGCACCATGTTAGGGATAGGGAAGGTTGGAACAGTGCTGGAGTTGCGTCGCGCTTGCGACACAACTTCAGCACTGCGCCAACCTTCCGCCGGCAGATGCGTCACGCATCTGCTTATCCTTGCGCCACGATGCGCCGCATTGTAAATGCGGCACATCGGACGTGGCGCAAGGGTAAACTTGCGTGACGCATTTTCCCTGGCACATCCCTGCTGATATGCAGGGATGCGCCAGGGAACGTAAATATGCCCCTTTATCCTTGTAATGTAAGAAAATATACTGAGAAACATGGGCATTCTCTGGCTTGTCTTTCAAGAAAAGTGTGTAAAAGTGTTTTTCATCACTTAGGGATGTTAGCAGTACACCATTCAGAAATGCAGAAGTTTGTAAGGAAACTGTACTATGTAAAAAGTCCTGCATTATGTTTAGGTGAACTGAATACAGCTCTTTTACACGGTTCTTTATCAGATGTACAAAAAAGTGTGATGATATTCAATTCCGATATTTTTGTTCAGAAGAGCAGTGTATTCATTCAAAGCATCTTTATTCGATTCTTAGAATCATCAAAGCATGAATAAATACAAAAACATTATTATTATTGATAAAAGAAAGAAAAGAAAAAAAAAAGTATATACAATTCATTAGTCCTCATTTCAGTTGCAATACAGTATATAGGATGTAATTTACAGTTAGCAGCATATACATGAAAATGCAAAGTGCAGAATGTCGGAT
The DNA here is from genome assembly GCA_963921515.1 of Calotriton arnoldi. Lineage (NCBI taxonomy): Eukaryota > Metazoa > Chordata > Amphibia > Caudata > Salamandridae > Calotriton > Calotriton arnoldi. Next base: position 19,316 of record CAWUFW010011412.1, read on the forward strand.
AGCCTCATATTGGTTGCAGTACAACACATTCAGTAGAATTTTCGCAACTAGCAGCTATTCAATTAATTCCATAAAGTGCAAAGTGCAAAATGCTGAGTAATTAATCATCAATAGTGCATTAAGATATACATTCCGCTATAAAACATAGAAGCTAGTTTTTACAGTCAGCAACGATGAGATTAATTCCATAAAGTGCAAAGTGCAAGGTGCAATTTCATCAAGATTACTATATCATCACATAAACAGAAGAAGGAATTTCCACACTATAAATTTTAAAATATCATTAACTATATACGACGTCAACATTTGAGTTTCATATGGTTCCCTTAAAAAACCCAAAAAAAATTTTAATACAAAAGATTAAGGGGCCCATTACGATACCCGGCGTAAATAAATCCGCCAGGCATGGAATCGGCAAAATACCGCCCGCATACACCGTCTGAACACCGACCACGCCATTACGATAACACAAACCGAAAACCGCCATCGGCGGAAACCACACTAAATACCGCCCGCCATCGTCCGAGTCGGAGTCAAACCGCCCGCCACGGACGGAAACACGCCCGACAACACAAAACCGCCCGCCCTCACGGCCGACACACCGCACGTGGAATTACGATCGCACCGCCATGAGCGCGGGAAAACCACAAATAAACCGCCCGCCAGCGCAAACAACGCCGATGCCAATCGACACGGCAGAAACCATGGCGCCCACGTCCCTGCACAGAAACCATCCGCTCACAAAACCAATAGCACACAACATGGCCAATAACTCCACACAGCAAGGCACGCACAAATACACAAGCACAGTACACATCCCGAAAACACCCCCCGGACAAACAAAAAATACAAAGGCCAGAACCCCAGACACAACACACCTGAAAACAACAGACCATGAGGACACACCCACATAGGTGAGTACAAAAGCAGCACTCCCACAGACCACAACCCCTTGCCACATTGCAAACCAGAGAGGAGAGGAGAGGACACAGTGACACAGCAAGGACAGCAGCACACCACAGAAACGCACACATCACAACCACCACCATCACCAAACACCGGCACCACAAACCCCCTGCACATTACACAACACACACCGCACCAGCACCACAAACACCATGGCACCACATAGAATGCCCAAGTTCACGCCCATGGAGCTGACGGTCATGGTCGACGAGATCATCAAGGTGCACCCACAAATCTATGGGAACATGGTCCAGCACACACCACTAGCCACCAGAAACAGAATGTGGAACCGGATCGTAGACCAGGTCAATGCAGTCGGGACCCTGCCCAGGAACAGAGGAGAAATAAACAAACGGTGGAATGACGTCAAGAGCCTGGTCAAGAAGAAGGAGGGCAAAAACAGAGAGCTGGCTGCCGTCACTGGCGGAGGGAATCCCGCGCTCTTTAAGACCTTCAAAGCGTGGGAGGAGAAGGTGCGAGTCGTAATCCATCCGGAGATCCTCGCCGGATTAGCAGGGGAGTGGAGGCTGGTAAGTACAAACTAATGTATACCAGCACACCGCTATGTACTCACATGCACTACCACCATGCCACAGCTCCCAGGGACAAACACCCCCATGTCCAGCACACAATACACAACACATCACACACACATGCAACAGACACCACCACACACAGCCCAAACAGAACAACTGCAAGATGCGTGGGGACATGTGTACACTCAGCCAGCCACGTAACCACCAACAGGTCCCCAAATATGCCAGAAGCGCCACAACGAGCACCCACCACACCCATGTGTCTGCCACAGCTGCACCAACCGACAAGTAACAGGTAAGTGGCAGGAACACAAAGTGCAGTGGGTGGGACGGTGGACAGCCCAAGTACAACACACACCAGGCCCCAGTCCCACAGCACAGCAAGGAGGAGCATCCCCCACACCCCACACCCACATGTCAGCCACCGCAGTGCACAACGACAGCCGAAAGGCAGACATCACGGTCCACAGCAATCGGTGTCAGTGGGTATCCAGCCACCCCCACGACCCACAACACCCTCCCACCCCCACAGACCGGCAACATGGAGCACCCCCCGCTTAGAGCCATGTGGCATCCAGTACAGTGCACGCACGAACAACTTGCAGGTGGGAAACTGGACAGGGCCGGATTACTGGAGGCATAGGACCGTAACACGACCAACACATGGGACATGTCACGTAGCAGACGAACACGCAGCACCGCCCACCATCACGAACAAGTGAACAATGTGCACACGGACATGAACAACAGACTCACACCCCACATGACCCATCACAGACATAGCAACACCCAAGGAGCCACGTCTGCATGCACAAGCCACACTGAATATAGTCCCACACGGCAGCCACTGTGCAACCCATCACACACAACCGAAACACCATTGAAGTCCAGTTCATGTAGCCCCTACTGCCTGTCAACCATACACCCCACAACTACGCCTATGTAAGACAAACAACACTAGACGCAACAGAGCGGAACAACAGAAATGCACACGAACACCACTGAACCCATCAAACACACAGACACACCATGCACATACAACATACCATCCATCCCATCCGTCAGCCCCAGTCCCATGAAAGGCATGTCATCCGCACAGCTGCCACACATACAGCAGTCACGCTAAGACACATGCCCATGACCAACCATGTGCCAGAAGTCAATTAAGCGCACGACACACTGTGAGCAACAACACACAACATGGGACACCCCCCGAGCACTGCAGTGATGCTCATGGCACAGGGCAGCATGCACACCAAGGAGATGGGACAACTGCAATACGTTGGCTGGCACACAACCAACACTCACTCATAACGATGCGTCCAATGCCATGTCCAGTAATCACAACAGACAGCAAATATGCAGGCCAAGTCAGGCATGCACACACCTCAGACCATGCACTGTCATGCTGCCACAACACATGTCACGTTCGGCACCCATGGCTTACAGCATGTACCCCAAAAGCATCTTCCCTCCCAAATGTGAATCTGGGGCATGGCCCCCATGTTGCCATATGCGTTCCTAAGCGTTCCATTTGAACCCCAAAAGCATCTTCCCTCCCAAATGTGAATCTGGGGCATGGCCCCCATGTTGCCATATGCGTTCCTAAGCGTTCCATATGAACCCCAAAAGCAAAGTACAAACCAGACCCAGGATGGGCCAGGAGCCCGCATACACCAGAGTCACAATGAGTAGGGGCACAGCAACACACCCATCGGCATGGCCAATCCGTCCCATGCCACATGTGCACAGCACACAGTCCCATTGCCTAGCACACACAACTACAGATGCCACAGCCACACACTCGCCTCCGGGAAACCCATGTACGAGAGTGCACGAACTGCCAATGTCAGACGACAAATACATACTTCGCCAGGTGCAACACAATAACAAATCTCATTCTCTCCACAGGTGACGAACTGCCGGATGCTGGGGATGGAGACAGCAGCCAGCACAGCCAGCCCACAAGCCCCCAACGAGGACACACGGATCTGGAGGATCTGTCCTCCTCTTCGGACACGGACCACCAAGCAGGCACATCTGGTGTGGCAGGGCCCAGCCGCTCCCCAGGACCCCTCCTACCCACCAACCCATCATCCAGGGCTGCTGAACATTCCCAGCCCCCTGCTGCCACTGTCGTTGCGGCCACACCCACGGTCATTGCGGCCACACCCACGGTCATTGCGGCCACTACCACTGCCGCAACCGCCACCATCGCCGCACCGACCACCACCGCCACCACCACCACCACGTCTTCGCTGGCACCAGCCCCAGCGCAGGTGGTGGCCCGGCCGACTGGATCCACCCTGGGAGCCACAGCGAGGACCGTGGTGTGCAATGTGGCTAGTGGGCAGGCCGGTGGCAGCAGGACTGGTAGGAGGAGCAGGGTCAGGGAAACGCCAGCCTCCCCTGGGAGCCATGCCCTGCCTCAAATGGCCAGAGTCCTTGGGGCCTATGAGGAGGCCCAAGAACAATGGGTCAGGTCTGCTACAGACACGCGGGAGGTGCTGGGGGTGCTGAGGTCCATGGACGCCCATATGGGCCAATTCGTGTCCCGTATGGACCAACTCGTGGACCTCATGGGCCAGCTGGTGGTGGCGGTGGGGTCACAGGCAAGGCCAGCAACACCACCTCCGCCACCACCTGCTAGGGCGCAGGGTCGGCCAGCAGTGTCCACTTCCCCTGCGTCCACAGCCAGTGAGCACACCTCACCCACCACCAGCAGGTCGCCACCACACACCCCCCTCCCAAACGTGGAAGGGGCCGTCCGAAGAGGAAACAGGTCTCCCGGGAGGACTTCGCACGCTCCAGTCGCAAGTGAGGCAGCCAGCCAGCCTTCCGCCAGCCTTCCTTGACCAGCCACTGCATTGACTTGCTCTACGATCCCACTCCACACAGCCAGCTGGATGGCATGTGTGTGTTGGACTATGGACATAGAACCAGTGGGTACACCCTGCGCTTCACGCAGCCATGACCGACAGCTCATTGTCACTGCACGCACCACTTTTGTCATCACCTTACACACAATCACATGTCACAGTTTGTAATAAATGCACCTTTTTCACTAACTGCTGTTTGTGCCCTGTGTTTTATTTGTACGGAATACAACGGCCACCTTGGGCGGAAAGGCACCTGATGCGTGGCATGGCAATGGAATCCGGAGGGCCTGTAGGGACCTAGGGGTGGGAGACAGAACAGGAGCACATTCAATGAGTGTGTCACACACCCATCACACAGTACATGTCAACAACTACAAGCAATGTACACACATCGCACAGAGCAATAGGGCACAATGCCACAGTCACCAACAGTGGCATACTACCCTGGCCATGGAGCGTTGACACACTGCACGCAGTGAACATACGGCCACCCTGACACAGCACACACACACCTGCACAGATACAGACACATCATCCGTCGTACATGGACACTCACCGTCAAGTGAAGTAGCGGGCGATGAGCTGCTGGCGCACATTCCCAGCTTCCTCCTCTCCGCTGTCCACCTCACTCGAGCTGTCCTGGTCTGCGGGCTGGGGCCCTGGTTGATCTCCGTCATCCACAATGAGGGGGATCTGCTTCCGAATGGCCAGATTGTGCAGCATGCAGCACGCCACCACTATCTGGCACACCTTCTGTGGGGAGTACGCCAGTGCACCCCGGTGCGGTCCAGGCACCTGAACCTGGACTTGAGGAGGCCAAAGGTACGCTCGACCACACGTCTGGTCCTCCCATGTGCCTCATTGTATCGATCATCTGCTGGGGTGCGAGGATTCCTCAATGGACTGAGCAGCCATGCCCCATTCGGATACGCAGAGTCACCTGGGTGTGAGGGACACAGAGAACCGTTGCAATTCCAACTGGACAGGGGACAGCATCGCACAACCAGCACGCTACACCACTCCACATACTCACCGACAATACAGGCACGATCCTGTTGCAGATTGGCCATCAGTCGTGGCAAGATGCTGTTGCGCATTATGTGTGCGTCATGGGCCGAGCCTGGAAACTTGGCACACACGTGGGTGATCACCATGTCTGCAAGGCACACCACTTGCACATTCAGGGAGTGCGTGTGCTTCCTGTTGCGGTACAGGTGCTCAGTGGCCTGTGGTGGAACAAGGCCAACATGAGTGCAGTCAATGGCTCCCACGACGTGTGGGATTCTGCCAAGGGCATAGAATGCACCCTTCACTGCCGCCAATTCACGAGCCCTGGGGAAGCGGATGTACCTGTTCCGGTACAGCATCATGGCTGCCAGTACATCCCTCAGCACCTTGCTGAACATGGGCTGGGACATCCCTCCTCCACTGCCCACTGTGTGCTGGAATGACCCAGTGGCGAAGAAATGCATGGCGGCCATCACCTTAGCCGTGGGGGTGACAGCAGTCGGATACACCCTGCGGGGACGGAGATGGGGCTCTAACATGGCACACAGTCGATGCAGGCTTGGCCTGTCCAGCCGAAACTTCCTGATCACCTCTGTATCGTCCATGTCCGCCAGCAATTGGTATGGGCGGTCAATGTTCGGTCTCCGCCTGGGGAAAATGGCAGAGGACACATGTCAAAGCAACACGACACATAGCAATTTTGCATACACATCACTGACATGACTGAGCAAGCACATGAGCCACAGCCCAGCTGTCAAGCTGGGACGGCACGACCACAATACACTTACACAGGTCTCCCAACAATGGCAATGGCAAGTGAGACATACCACTGCCATGTGCATGCACATGGGGATCTAGGCCCCAATGACTTGCGGGCGTGCTGATGGGGACTGACTGCATATTCGTCAAGCGGCAACGCCACGGCAACATGAGTGTCTGCTGAGCATGGAACTGCTTCCGAGGCTGGATGAGTATGGCACACGACGACGACGATGTGGGCATGGGCTGAGCGGCCAATACAAGTGGGACCTGTGGCACGAGGGGATATGAGACAGTAGTAGGTGTCAGCACTGCACCCTATGTACAGCACTGTACGGATCACAGCTCCCGAAACATTGACTGGTGTCCACATTGACAGCCCCATGCCAAGACGGCTGTGTGCTTGCAGTCACACGTCACAGGTGAGAGGTTACATTGCACGTGCCAGGTGGCAGACGTACATAGTGGGAGCTGGCATGTGTGTGCATGTGTCTCCTGTTCAGGATCCACCAGATGGGCGCTGACTCTGTACTGACCATTGGACACAGCATGTTCCGTGGAAGGCTTGTGTGTGTGGGATGGTGGCACTGGATGTGCCTCCGTTGGGTGGGGGGCCATGCACAGGGCGGGTACGTCGATGATTGCGCATTGTTGGTCACGGTGGGTGCACCAACTAAGATGTGTTGCCCTGTGTTCAATTCCTATGTCCGCATGATGATGGACTGTGGATGTGGGCAGACTACACATTGGTCGATGTGCTGTCTATATGCATGTGCCTTCACACCAGGCACAGCTGCCCCTGCACATGTGACCCCTGCTGGACTCGCTGCTGGGTCTGTGGAGCTGATGCACCTTCTGCGCGTGGGGCGGACAGCTCTCCTCACTTCCCTCATTGCGCATGTCATGTCTTTGCCGCAGGTGACATGGATCATGGAGGGCCCACATGTACGCGTGGGTAGGCTACACATGATTGTTCACTGGTCGCCACCCCCAGTCAGTGTTTCGAATGGGAAGGTTGTTGTGCTGGTGGTATGTTCGATGTGGCGGATGGGCGGGCCTAGGTGCGGGCTTACATTCCGGACATGGGGGGTAGTCGGATTGGCGACTAGTTGCAGTACACACGGGACACGTCTCTTCCTTTCCACATCTGGGTCATCCCTTGTACTAACTGACAGTGATACAGTCATCTTCGCCCCAGCCCTCATGTCCTCCCCTCGCCCCCCAATATGCATGCTCACCTGCGAGGCTAGCGCTTGCACAGGCAGCCCCAAGCTCGCACCAGAGAGGGCAAGGAGTGTATGTGTGGGTCCAGGGTATGATGTGTGGCGGGACGCCGTCCACCTGCGTGGTGCCCCAAATGGAGACCCGGCCTGCATGGACTATGCATCACAGTCTTCGCCTTCCGGATCCGCCACCTGCGACACCCAGTGGCTGTGGCTGCCCTTGCGGCCATGCCGCGTCCGTCTGTGGCTGATGGCCCACACATTCACTCTTTGGCCTCTCTGGGGAGGGCTCGGGGGTGGTGGCGCACGCGCTTGCACTTAGTCGCAATGGCATGTGGCGTGGTTGGTATGATGGGCAATGGATGGGATGGTGCGAGCCACCTCCCGTGACGTCAGTGCTGCTCGTGCTGTGGTGCGTCCCCCTACACTTCCATGTGACTTGTGCCATGCTAGACGTTGAGGTTCTATTGCCTGAGTGATATGACCAGGAGGAGCGCGAGGAGACCTCTCACACACCATGCTCCACTGCCATCCCGTGCCCTGTATCGCCTGTGCGGATTGACTATGTTGGGGTTACACCTGGTCGACTGGGGCTGTGTGTGCCTTGTCAAGGGGCATGGCGGGCGCACAACAGGATCCAGCTTGTCCACAGAGGGTGGGCTGAGGTGCGCCTGGTACTGTTTGTACGTGTGCCCGGCTGCTGTGCACACACGTGTTCACTCCCCCCCCGACAGGTGTCCTCTCACAATGCCCAGGGAAGCGGTGGTGTACTGTTCATGAGCCCTCCCAACACGGCGTGCTCCAACTTGGCATGTGCGCATCTACCCGTCGCACCCACCCACCTGAGCACTGCGTCCATACGACTTCACACGACACATGTGTGTCTTCCACAGTAGTGCTACTCATTTGCGTTGACATCCAATACCAGTGGACTACATGGTCATGTCACGACTGCCGTGTACTTCACATACTCTCATCCTCTCTCATTCGTACTTGTGAAATGAGTCAGCGGAGACAGTTTTGGTTTCAAACATTATATTGAGTCTTCTGTCCTCTGTGATGCAGTATAGTGGACACTACTGGCAGCGGAATACATGTTGAGGATATACTGAGCATGATAACAAATGGGATAGGGTGTGGGGTTACATCTGCTTGGCCAAGGCTGTGCTAATGTACATTTACGTATAGCTGCGGAGCTGCGGACTTTGACACAGACGGTATACATGTAGCCTACCAGACCGCTCGGCATCATGGGCACAGTCCATCTCAGTTCCATGTGACAGGTTTGCTGCGGTTGTTCCTCATGCACGCGTGCATGTGAGATGACATCAGGGCATGTGCTTGCGTGCATGCAGCGGCGTGCCACTTGTTGTTGCACTGTGGTGGTTACTGGACATGTCACAGTCACTGGGGTCGTGTTGTTGATGTATGCACTTGTCGTCCATGCAAAGGTCCTGGTATGGGATTCCCGGGGCGGGGGTGGGAGGGGTGCAGCACCCACAGACTCCAGGCGACCTATTCATGTCCACTGAGCGGTGCGTGTGTCCATGTGCGCTGGATCCATGTCGTGTCCTGGTTGTTCGTGCAGTTCCGTCCATGTGGGTGCGATGCACAGAGCCCATGCCACTGCCTCCCACGATGCATGCGGTGTTCCTGGATGTGATGGGGAACAGTGTGCATGTCCCGGTCATATCCGATGTCATGGCGATGTCGTTGATGGTGTGGTTACAGTTGCCGGTCGTTTGGTATGGCTGTTGTGGTGGTGACTGGCCAGTCCGTGCGGAAGCTAAGCATGGGTGCGGGGTTGGACTTCATAGGTCACTCGGGGAACCTGCGTTGTGGTCCGACGTATTTACAGGTTGTCAGGTATGCGATGCCGTCCAGCAGGGCTTCCATGTCATTGGTGGTGTACATGTTTGCCAGCCAATGAAGCGGATGGTGGCTGTCAAGGTGTTGTTCGTAGGTTGTCCCTTGGAGGACCATGATGGGGCATGCTGGGTGACATTCGATGTAGCTGTTCTCGATGATCCGTCGTGTGGAGGCACAGTGGTTCCATTTCAGTGCGCGTGCGATGTTGGCCACATACGCCATGCCCCCATAGGCAGAGCAGGCCCTGTCGTGTGCGTCCAGAGGGAGGAGTAGTGGTAGCAGGTCCGCCTTCAGACATGCCGGGTTGGAGAGGCATATCTCGACGGGATGCTGGTAGGGACACCTCCGACAGTAGAAGACGGGCATGACGCAGCTGAACAATGTGATGCGGTAAGTCAGTCGGTAACTTACGTTCAGCAGGGACAGGAGATCGCATCCCAATGTATGGCACAGGTTGGTTTTGTACAGCTTGAGCTCTTCGGCGTAGTTGGGTAGGTGTGTTGCGGTTGCCATTTCGCAGCGGTTCGTAGAGGTGGCGTGCTCCGGCTGTGTGTGCAGTCTGCAATGTGCACGCTCCGGGGTTGCTGTGAGCTCTGTGTAGTCGTGGGGAGACAGGACTTGTGTTCTGTTGGCTTGTTTGGAGGACACGGGCCCTCTTCCCACATGCTTCTCAGACAGTTCAAGGTCGGTGCTGTGTGACTCCTTCCAATTAACTTGCATGTGGCCGACATGGGGGAGTGTTTTCTTCTTTCTTCCCCGTCCGTTGTGTGCTTCTGTGATATGCGCTATCTGCCCTGTGGTCGGTCTCCTCGGCATGCCTGTGTTGGTCTATTCTTGGACAATGGCTGTATTCACCGGCTTCTGTCGTAGGGCTGTGGTTTCGGTGTTGGAATGGAAGGTCATTCAGTGCTGTCTGCTCTCCCTTGTGTGGGCGGCAGCCTGCCTTTCCGCTCTGCGTTGGGCCTTGTGTGTGGATGTAATTCTTGGGCCACCTGTTGTCGGTCACCGGGCTCTTTGGTGTTCCGTTTCATGTGTCTTGTTCATATGTGCAGGGTGGTATGGGTTTTTCAGTGTGGTACTGGCGTTCCTCTTCCCGAAGGAGCCCTGCTTCTCCTAGTTGGTGTTGCCGCCGCTGTGTGCTTCGCCATGTTTGTTACACTGGGGTGTGTCCTGCTGTTGCGTGACTTCACTGACATGTGTGCGTCGGTTGTGTGGCGTTGGGTGTTGTCCGTGAATTTGGCGTTGGGGACATGTCTGTGGCAGGCCTGTCACGTGTCATGTGCGTTCGGGGTGGGGCTGATGTGTGTGCTGCTTGGTTGTGTCCCTGTGTCTGTGTGCGACGCATGCATGGCGCTGCGGTTGGCCTCTGCGTTGTGCGCATGTGTGGCGGCGTCATCGGCGCTTTGTGGCCGTGACGGGGTGGTTGGTTCCTAGTCCCAGGTGGTGTGTACACATGTGTTCCGCGATGTTAGGATTTGGCCTGTGTGTCATATGTGGATGCAATGGTGGATGTGTAGTGTACACGCGCTGGGGGGGGTTGTCCGCTTTTCCGCCCTTGCACTGTGTGCGCTGTTTGCGTGCACTTGTTGTGTGTGTGCCTACCTGCGTCTCCGCGGTACGTTGCGTCCTTGGTGGTGCATCAGCAGGAGCATGGGAAGGGCCTGCAGTGCTGGATTCATGCTCGGGATGCCGCTTCTTCGTTTTCCGTGCTCTGCGTCCGTGTTACCGCCTCTCTTTCACGTGCGGTGTCTCTTAGCCGTGGGAGCCGTTTGTTTGCGGCATCGTAATTTATACGCCGGGCGGGACGTGTTTCGTCAGACGGTGTGTGTCAGTTGTGCTGCGCCGCTACGTGTACGGGCGCACTTTGATGGCGGACGGTGTTGCTGGCTTGCCGGCGGTGTTTGGCCTACTTTACGCATCGTAATTGGACGGGCGTGTGGACTGCTGCGTGCCGGCGGTAACTGGTGGTTTTTGCATCCGCCAGCACGGCGGTTGTGCTTCCGCCCGCCATCGTAATGAGCCCCTAAGATTTTAAAATTTAAGCCCTGTCTTCATCCTAATAAAATTAGCAGCCAATAAAAATCTGCTAGTGCCAAATACAATTAGCTTAGAGCTATCAGTTTTCAAAATACGCAGCATTTCAGTATATTTCCTAGTACATAATTTCCTCCCCAGAGGTTTTATCCATTTCTTTCTGGGATTTACATATGCAGGGCAGAAAAATAAAACATGCGCAATATCCTCTTCGCTTCCTAAGTGGCACTGGGTACACTTGCAATCATTTCCCTCTAACTGCTTTTGTCCCCACTTGGATGTAAACGACTTTATTTGAAGAGTACCATACCTAAATTTCAGATACAATACCTTAGCAAGTAAAGGTTCGATCTCATCTAAAAATGATTCGAAACAGGGGTTATTTTAAACATCAATTACAGATGTTGAAGAAGATGGGAAAGTGATTATGATTGATCAGTTTGAAGAAGAAATTGGAAAGTTTAACATAGTGTGCTCTGAAATTCCAAACTATGTTTGTGTTTGTTGTCGACGTACTAATTATAAAACTCAAACTAGGAATGTTGATTTGTATTTGAAATCTGAAAAGAAGAATAATGATAAATGGAAAGAATTTGCAACTTACTTGTTAGTGGAAGGTCAATTTGAGTTAGGCAGTGATCAACGTATTTGTAAATATTGTTATAATAAATTAGAAAAGAACAAAATGCCCGCTAGAGCAGTACATAATAAGTTAGAATTAGTAGCTATTCCGGAGGAACTGGCAGATTTGAATACATATGAGTCAGTTCTAATTCAATCTGTTCATCCATTTCAAACTATAATTCGTATGGAGCCTAAAACAGGTAAACTGCCACCAACAGACTTACAAAGAGGGCTGAAAGGAGTACTTACCTTTGGATTTTAAGAAAAATATAGAAATTGTTGGTGGAGACAAAGATGAAAATGAAGCAGTAGTCATTCTAGTAAATGGAGTACCAACAAAGAGTCGGAAAATACGGCAAGAATTTGTGGATGTTAAAAAACTTCAAAAGGCTACGTTATATCTTGTGGAGAATAATATTTATTATAAAAGTGTAAATGTGGAAGAACAGGTAATAAGTTTGGAAGATGAATCTGAAATTTCAAGTGGTCAAATAGAGAAAGTGGACAAGTCAAGGAGTGAAGAGATTTATGAACATTACACAATATGTCCTCTACATTCAAAAGAAGTAATAGGAAACAGTATTGAGTTATTTCAAATGAAAAAGGGAACTCCAATGAGTGTATGGGAGAAAAGCTTAGAAGCTCGTTCTTTTTCACAGCTTTCCTACTGGAGAAGGTGGACGATATGATGACCGACCTGTACGTATTCCAGCTTCAGAATATCGCTCAACAAGATTATACTCTGAAGATCCTAGATTCTGGCAGTGTATACCATATATATTTCACCTTTTATTTGAAAGTGATCTGTCTTCTCTGTCCTATGCAGTGAACCACATACTGAAAACTGGAGTTCATCAATCACTTCTTTCAGCGAAAGAATTTGTGGAGAAAGTTCAACAAACAGATGAAAATTTAGAAACACAGTTAATTAATTTGATGGCATGTCAACGATGAACAAATGAGTATTTGTATCGTCGTCAAGGAGAACTGAAGTGTATGTTACGGAACTTAGGTACACCAACATGGTTTGTGACACTTAGCTGTGCAGAGTATGCATGGGAAGATTTGCTTGAATTTCTACGAGAAGCAAATTCCAATATAAAGAATGTTGAAATGAAGACACCTGGAGAACTGTGTTCTTTGGATCCTGTAAATGTGTGCAGATATTTTAATCATAGGTTTCAAGCTATGATGTCTTTCATCTGCAATAAAAAGAATCCACCTCTTGGAGAAGCTACAGATTTCTTTTGGAGAAAGGAGTACCAAACGAGAGGTGCTCCTCATATACATATGCTATTGTGGATCAAGGATGCACCTAAATTTGGAACTGATTCAGATGAAATAGTATTGTCTTTCATTGAACAGTATGTGACATGTGAGATTCCAAGAGAAGGAGGAGATAGAAGCTTGAGACAGCAAGTTTTACGTTTCCAAAGTCACCGTTGTGGAAAGTACTGCCGACGAAAATACAAGTCTAAAGGAACATTTTATACCAAGTGTTGGTTTGTATTTCCACGTCTAGTAATTTCTAAAGGAAGAGTAAATAATTTTTTTTCTTCTGTAAGGCACACAATAACTCGCAAATCTCCAAAGAATACCTACAACTTGAAAAGAACAGAACTGTCAAAGTATATTAATGACTACAATCCTGTTATTTTAAAAATGTGGAAGGCAAATATGGACATCCAGTATGTTGCAGACAACTCAATCGCTGTTGCACGCTACGTTACATCATATATAACGAAATCAGAAAAAACAGAGATGAAACAAATGTGGGAAAAAATTGCACAAGAGAAAAGCCTTAGCAAAAAATTGTACAGCTTTACTTTGAAAATGCTTTCCCACAGAGAAATTGGATCGTATGAATGTTCAGACCGCTTGTCCTCTTCAAGTTTATATTCAAAATCACGAGGGATCATTTGGGTAAGTTTAGGTCTTGCCTGCTCACGAAATAGAGTGTTGAAATCATTAGAAGAAATGTAATACTTAGCAGCAAATGAACCAGACAGTACAGAAATTCTTAAAACGAATATGTTGGATACATAGTATCCGAAAAGGATTCGACATCTGGAACAGCTATGTCTGTATGAAGTACTTCAACATTACAGCTTCAAAAGAAATGTTAAACAGAATTTAAAACAAGGAAAATATGCAGTACTTGGATGTCATGGATGTTTAGTAAAACACACAAAAGGTAACCTTATCAACCACAAGAAACTCAGTTGTGAAACTCCAGACAATCTAGAAATTTACTATTTAGCACTTCTCCAACTGTTGAAACCATGGCGTACCGAAAGTGAATTACTTGGAGATTTCGACTGCTACGAAGATTCTTTTAATGCATGTAAAGATAGCATTGCATGTTCAATTTTCCCTACATATTTAAAAATGTTGAATGATGAAGTTGAACAGGAAAAGACTATTACAGCTGAAGTTGCAAATGAAAGTTCTCAAGATAGTCAAAGTTCTGGTCCATGTAGTCAAGATCCACTTGGACAACCAATAGTGGAAAATGAAGCAGCTATGTATGAAGTGGAAATTGCAATGCAAAAAGCACAAGAGGAGAATATTACATTGGAAAAGTTAGAAGAACAAGTAAATATTGAACAGAAAGAAATATATGTACCAGTGAGAGAACAGATAGAACATGGTTTGTTGCATGAAAAAAATGTATGTGTATGTTCATCATTTAAACCTATTCTGATGTACATCAGTGGTCAAGCTGGAACGGGTAAACGTTTTTTAATTAAAGTTTTGACCAGTTATCTTAAAAAAACTACTGGTTCACATTTATCTTGTGTAGTAACAGCTCCAACTGGATTAGCTGCACACAATGTTAAAAGAATTACTTTGCATAGATTACTAATGTTACCAGTTGAGCATGATAATACATTAGAATATCAGAAGTTGTCTGGAGAAGCTTCTTATGAAGTGTCAAGAGTGCTGAAGAAGATGAAACTTTTAATTATTGATGAGGTGAGCATGGTCTCAAACTTAATGCTTGCTTTTGTGCATTTAAGAATGCAACAGGTATTAAAAACAGATTACGACGTTCTCTTTGGAGGAAAATATTTAATTGTATTTGGAGATCTGCTACAACTAACTCCTGTAAAAGGAGAACCAGTCTTTAAAACTCTTCTACATGAAGACACTAGGAAATCTTTGGGAAGTATTGGAAATGTGAATCTCTGGGTAAATTTTGAATATAAAGAACTCACTCAGAATATGCGACAAGCAAGTGATGAAGATTATGGAAATATTCTGAAAGATGTAAGAATTGGTGTTATAAGCAAACATGGTTAACAAGCTTTACAAAGTTGTCTACTAAAGAACGTGTTTACAACTGAAAACACACCAGCAAGCGTACTGTACAAGAACATTGCAGAAAAAAAGTCAATACTTTGCTTAATGCCTACACTGGAAGAGTGTTATACATTTAATCAAGAGCTTCTGAAATTGGAAGATCAAGAAATAGTTCACATTGAAGCTATTGATAAAATCGAGCATCAAGGAATAGCAATTCTTCTTTCAAATGAACTACAGACTAAATTGGATTCTTTGGAAAAGTCTGTTTCAAAAACTGCTGGCTTAGAAAAAAATGTAGATGTATGTATAAACTGTCGGGTAATTTTGAGGCGTAATTTGAATATAGAACAAGGTTTAGTGAATGGAGCAATAGGGAAAGTTGTTGAATTTGTAAAATATCAAAACAGAAATGTAATTGAATTCTTGAAAATTAAATTTGATCAGATTGCAGAGGTGAAACAAATTGGGCGTTGTGCTGTACGTTTTTTGCTGGTAAAAGACTTGTATGTTCGTAGAAAACAGTTTCCTTCCTGTTTAGCATATGCAATAACCATTCATAAATGTCAAGGTTTAAGTGTAGATAATGCTTTAGTAAATGTTGGAAGAACTGTGTTTAAAGAGGGAATGGCATACGTTGCATTATCTTGAGTTAGAACATTGTCTGGTTTGTATTTAATTGATTTAGATGAAAACAAGGTTAGTGCTGATGTAAATTGTGTAAGAGAATATAATCGTTTAAGAAGACTTTATGCACCAACTTTAGGTGAATATCCTATTTATGAAAAAACATGCTGTGTGTTCAAAACGCAAACATGTTGATGAATCAAGTGTGGTTGCAAAGCAGAAAAACATTCAAGAGAAAAGAAAAGATGCAAAGAAACAGAAAATAGAAACAAGTGATGATGTTGTGGGATACCAATTAGAAAATGCTTCTGGTGTCAACTGCTATGGTAATGTTATTCTAAACTTTGTATTTTATCTAGAAGATCTGTATGGTGAAATTATGGAAAGTCAGGAAAAAAGATTATGTTCTGCACTTTATACTTTATTTGAACAATTGAGAACTGACAGAAGTAAGATCCATAATGCTTCTGGTATTCGACAACTCTTGAATACATGTACTGGATGTTTAACGTTCAGTCCTAATATACAACAAGATGCACAAGAGTTTCTGATGGTTATGCTTGGAGTATTAGAAGATGAAGGAATCCAGATTGAGAGTTTATTTGGACTCAGTTACAAATGGGATCACAAATGTGAACAGTGTTCAATAACTTCTAGTACTATAGTTGACAGAGAACGATTTCTATATTTAACAATACCTGACTGCAAATGTGTACCTTTTCCGAAATTAGTAAAAGAAGCAAATCATGATATGAAATGTTCTCGTTGTCAATCAGAAATGTTATCTACATTATGCCTAGAAAGATATAGAAAATATGTAATTTTAATGCTACAACGCTGTAGACCAAATAGAAGAAAAGTGGAAACTAAAATAAAAAATGTTGTTGCAAGTCAAGTATCTATTTCTGGAAGAACATTCGCAACACTGGCTATTGTTTTCCATGCTGGAGCTACTACCACATGTGGACATTATACTGTATATTTAAAATGTAATAATGGTTGGAGTCACTGCAACGATACACACTTGGAAATAAAATCGAGAGTGCCTTATGAATTACCCAACTCATACTTGATATTTCTTAAGCAAAAATTTTAGATACATTATTCGGCCTAGAGGGAAAATGGGAAGATGCTTTAAGGAATTTATACTGGATGATTTCAAAACAAAATTCTACACATTATTTGGCCTTGAGGAAAAATGTGAACAGAAACTACAGAGTAAAGGTAAGATTTAAAAATTGGAAATAGTATTGAATGTGTTATTTGTGTTGATTTGGTATTGTGGTTGCAAGAATTAGTCATTTGGGTTTTTTAACAATCTAGTTGATTGTTTTTTTCCCCAGCTGTTTATGATGATACTACACTGACATCACTGTGAATAGTGAAGTTAAGTAGTATCTGAAAACAGTAGAAAAAGGGACAAAAATATGTTTTCAAAATGTTAAATTATGTTGTATTGTTTGATAAGTAACACTGTAATTTCTGAAATATATTACATTACACAACAGTTTTACAGTTTATTTTCTTTTCTGTAGTGGAAAAGTTAGAAAAAACAGTACTAATGACAAATAGCAGAATAGTAGTTTAATATTTTAAAAACCTTAGAAATTCACTGAAAAAAAACATAGGTTTTACAAATGTTATAGTTAGAAATTAGCATTTAAAAAACCTTAGAAATTCACTGAAAAAACCATAGGTTTTTCAGACGTTATAGTTAGAAATTAGCATTTAAAAAACCTTAGAAATTCACTGAAAAAACCATAGGTTTTACAGACGTTATAGTTAGAAATTAGCATTTAAAAAAACGTTTGAAATTCACTGAAAAAACCATAGGTTTCAGGGACGTTATAGTTAGTTGGACATTTCACTCATACAAAACCATAGAAATTCCACCGTTATAGTTAGTTCAGCTAACTATAACTCGCGCCCCCACAATCCACTGCTGATGTGTCACATATTACATCATTCATGACATGGTCAGTGACATCACTGATGACATCACTGATGACATCTCAAATGACATCACTGAAGCCACGATGATGTCAGTAATCACGGATACTGCGTGTTGTTCAACAACTCTGAAACATATATGTAGAGGTTTTTTATCAAAGTGAAGTGCACCGCAAGCAGGCGAAAGCAACAGCCAAACAGCCGACGCGTTTCGTCCAAAATGTGAACTTCATCAGGGCTTAAGTATCTGTAAGATAACGTCAACGTATTTAAAACCGAATTCAGCAGTGTAGAAAAAGAAGAAGAAAACAACTGTACCCTCCTAGATCCAGGGACAGTGTGGAGTCTTAATGGTTCTTGTGCCGTAGTTTAAAATGGAAGTCCGTATAAAGCGGGTGAGGTCAGATTTTTTGCAACAGTTTTTGGCAGAGGGGTGCGCCGAGTTCCGGGGCCACCAATTGCTGCCCCAGAGATGGGAGTCTCTACCTAGTAGGAGGATCTCAGATTTATTACAGTTCAGTTGGAAACAATTATCCTCCATCCAGGCAGAGATGGCGGTTAGGTCCTCCTGAAATTTAGCTGCATCCTGACTGGGGTCATTGGTAAAGGAAGTACCAGCTGCATGTAATCCGATCTGCATATGACACCAGGGAGATGTTTCGGGCTCTGGCCAGCAAGGCCAGTGGCTGGATGTAAACATTGAACAGGTTGGTGCTCAATGCTGAACCCTGGAGAACACCACAGCATATGGAGTGTGTATGGGAGTGGAAAGGGGGTGCGATGACTGGAAAGGTCCTGCTAGTCAAAAAAGATGTGAACCAGGCGAGGGCTTTGTCAGTGATACCAATCTCCTGCAGCCGAAAAAGCAGGATGTTATGGGGTATGATGGCGGCACTGAGATCAAGTAGAATCAGTGCTGAAGTTCTGCCCTCATCCAGAGAGGCTCTGAGTTGCTCGGTAACTGCCAATGGAGCTGACTCAGTACTATGACGAGGCCTAAAGCCATTTTGAGCGGGCTCTAATATGGAACAAGATTCCAGGTACTGAGTCAGGATGGTGTTCACATGGGATTCCATGATTTTGGCTAGAAAAAGGAGCAAATAAATCGGACGGTAATTCTCTGGTCTAGAGGCATCTAGTGATGGCTTTTTCAATAGGGGAATGACTTTCGCATGTTTCCAGGATTGCGGGGTCGCAACCGATGATAAGGATTATAGCATCTAAAAACCTATCATAAAAACATCTCCAACTGGCAATCAGGCAGGGGGAAGCTGAAGGATCATCCACTTCAGTGGCAGCAGCAACAGTTCCCCACCAGAAAGTCCCTTCAGAGGTGCAGACTATTGCAACAGATATGGCTCCAGAGTTTTTAAGATTGTCCACGTACTGCATGGACTGTAGTGTTGTTATAAGTGCTGGTGAACAGTGTCTTACAGCTACTTGCAATGCTGCAAAACAGCATACATGCTTATTTTTTTCCCCTTTTATATGTTTTGCACATTTTTCAGTGCATGTTTTTTATTTCTTCCTGTCCCAGTTGCCATTTTTGTTATTATAAAAAAGAAGAAAAAAAATGTAAAACTTTACAAAAGCACAAAAAAAAAATCCTGTTGGAACCACGTTTTACAGTTAATAAAAGATAAAGTATGTATATATGTTGGAATGAGTGTATGACTGGTGTATAGATGTTTGAATGAGTGCATAACTGGTGCATGGATGTTACAATGAGTGCAGCAGTAGTGCTGCCTGAGTGACTCTATGAGTGCATAAGTTGTACCTGAGTGATTGGATGAGTCCATGTGTAGTGCCTGTGTAATTAGATGAGTGCATGGGTTGTGCCTGAGTGATTCGATATGTGCATGGTTAGTGCCTGGTTGAATGAATGAGTGCATGGGTAGTGCGTGCGTGAATGAATGAGTGCAAGCATAGCGCCTGGGTCATTGGATGAGAGTATGGTTAGTGCCTGGGTGAGTGAATGAGCTAATGCGTAGTGCCTGAGTGAATGGATGAGTGCAACGGTAGTGCCTGGGTGATTGGATGTGTGCATGGGTAGTGCCTGGGTGAATGGATGAGCGCATGGATAATGCCTGAGTGAATGGATGAGTGCATGGGTATTGCCTGGGTGAATAGATGAGTGCATGTGTAGCTCCTGGGTGAATGAATTAGAAGAAGGGTAGTGCCTGGGTGATTGGATGTGTGCACGGGTAGTGCCTGGGGTATTAGATGTGTTCATGGGTAGTGCCTGGGTGAATGGATGTGTGCATAGGTAGTGCCTGGGTGAATGGATAAGTGCATGGGTAGTGCCTGAGTGAATGGATGAAAGCATGGATAGTGCCTGAGTGAAAGGATGAGCGCATGGGTAGTGCCTGAAGGAAGTGGCCCATTTAGGGTCACCCGGGTCACTCACGACCACCTCTCAGCCTTCCGTACCAAATGAAGAGCCGGTCAGACAGTAGAGAATACAAACCAATATATGTTTATTCAGATACGCTCGAACGGAGCCTGGTCTGCCCAGACTCTTAGGAGTGCTGCAGAGAGGGACTGACATCAGCAAGCATAACGATACATTATGTACATTTCAAAACCATTGAAGGCATGCCCACAATGGAATTTTCCAAGCAGATGCAGCTAAACAAAGAAGTACAGAAGGATAGGTTTCGATTCTGAGGCTGGGCACACATTATCTCCTACTCAAGGTTGCTCTGTCTGTGCCCGCCATTAGACTAGTAGGAGAAGTCTTCTATCCAGTGAGAAAGGTATGCGCTAATAAGAACAGTGTATTCATTAGCAAAGCAAGGCCCAACCTTAGAGAAACAAAACTTTCCACAACCCGTTCCTCGAAAAGGCAAGGAGCAGTTTCGAATATGATTCAAAATGGCGGCTAAACATAAAATAGTGCCGTGAATGCTAACTTACATTGAATAATGCACAAGCAAAGTTAACGGAAACATTTCTATTCCCACATGCCTCAGTGAATGGATGAGTGCAAGGGTAATGTCTGTGTGATTAGATGAGTGCATGGATAGTGCCTAGGTGATTGGGAAAGTGCATAGTTAGTGCCTGAGTAAATGGATGAGTGCCTGGGTACTGCTTGGGTGATTGGATTAGTGCATGGGTAGTGCCTGGTTGATTGTATGAGTGTGTGGTAGCACATAGGTGACTGGATGAGTGCAAGAGTAGCGCCTGGGTGATTGGATGAGTACAAGGATAGTGCCTGGGTCATTGTATGAGTGCAAGGGTAGTGCCTGAGTGAATGGATTAACACATGCATAGTGCCTGAGTGAATGGATGAGTGCAAGGGTAGTGCCCATGTGATTGGATATGTGCATGGGTAGTGACTGGGTGAATGGCTGAGTGCATGGATAGTGCCTGAGTGAATGGATGAGTGCATGGGTAGTGCCTGAGTGATTGCATGAGTGCAAGAGTAGTGCCTGGGTGATTGCATGATTGCATGGATTGTACCTAGGTGACTGGATGAGTGGAAGAGTAGCGCCTGGGTGATTGGATGAGTGTGTGGATAGCACCTCATTGAATGGATGAGTGCATGGGTAGTGCCTGGTTGATTGCATGACTGCATGGGTACTTCTTGGGTGATTGGATTAGTACATGGGTACTGCTTGTGTGAATGGATGAGTGCATGGGTGGTTCTTTAAATACACTACTGCTAATATTAACAAGACCTGTATCTACACTTAAACCTTGTGATTTGTGAATAATTACTGTATACGCTAAAGGCACTGGGAACTGCTTTCGCTGGACATACAAGTCTTTCACAAGTAGGAAACTTGTGAATGGATGAGTGAAAAGGTAGTGGCTGGGTGATTGGATATGTGCATGTTTAGTGCCTGGGTGAATGGATGAGTGCATGGGTAGTGCGTGAGTGAATGGGTCAGTGCAAGGGTAGTGTCTGAGTAAATAAGTGAGTAGAAGGTAACACCTGAGTGATTGGCTGAGTGCAAGGTAGTGCCTGGGTAATTTCATGAGTGCAAGGGTAGTGCCTGGGTGATTGGGTGAGTGCATGGATAGTGCCTGGGTGATTGGGTGAATGCATGCATAATGCCTGCTTGATTGGGTGAGCGCATGGATAGTGCCTGGGTGAATGGATGAGTGCATGAGCAGTGCCTCAGGGAATGGATGAGTGCATGAGTAGTGGCTGAGTCATTGGATGAGCGCATGGGTAGTGCCTGAGTGAATGGGTGAGCGCATGCGTAGTGCCTGAGTGAATGGATGAGCGCATGCATAGTGCCTGAGTGAATGGATGAGTGCAAGGGTAGTGCCTGGGTGAATGGATGAGTGCATGGGTAGTGTGTGAGTTGATGGATCAGTGCAAGGGTAGTGCCTGAGTAAATAAATGAGTGGAAGGCTAATGCCTGAGTGGATGAGTGCAAAGTAGTGCCTGGGCAATTGGATGAGTGCAAGTGTAGTGCATTGGTGATTGGGTGAGTGCATGGATAGTGCCTGGGTGATTGGGTGAGTGCATGGATAGTGCCTGGGTGATTGGATGAGTGCATGGGTAATGCCTCAGTGAATGGATGAGCGCATGCATAGTGTCTGGGTGATGGCATAGTGCCTGGGTAGTGCCTGGGTGATTGGATGAGTGCCTGAGTAGTGCCTGGGAGATTAGATGAATTCAAGTGCAGTACCTGAGTAATTGGATGACTGCTTATGTAATGGCTGGATGATTAGGCAAATGCAACTGTTGTGACTGGGCAATGGGATGAGTACATGAGTAGTAACTCGATGAATCCATCACTAGATTAGTGATTTGACACACATAATATATCTGGACCTCCAAACACTGAGGAAAAAAAATAGAAACAGACAAAAATGAATTCATTTTGAACATTAGGCAACCAAACAACATACAATATTTTTTAACCAAAACTTTTTTACAGTTTTTTCCTGTTTTCAGATTTTAAACTTGTTCACTTTCAACAGTGCTTTGTATGAAGCCTCATCATTAAACAGTGAGAAAAAAAAATCAATGGATTGTAAAAATGAAAACAAATGTGCACAGTAGATCATTACAACTATGTCATACTGTTCACTGCACTCGCTACAAGTTTGTTAATACTGGCTTGCTGATAGGTTACTACCTTAATGAACTATATGTTAAAACTGATTGTGATATTTTTATATCTGGTACAAAATGTCCAAAAATTATGAAGCAGTTTTTCATTTTTGCATATCCTTTTGTAAACATCATTCCTGTTAGGCCAAATTATGTCTAAAATGTGCTTAGTCCATGTATGAAAAAATAACACAAAAGAGGACTTTTTTTTAGTGGTGAAGAGACTTTTCACATGCACTTTAAGGCTACTGGTATTATAGTACCTCCATTTACTTTTTATCTGTAGCAACACAATGTAGTCCTCAAATGTTTTATAAATTCCTTTCCCACAGTTAGAAAGAGTCCTTCATTTCTAACGGCTTGCTGTAGGCAATACCCTCAATAGGCTGAATAATGTCTCAGAAACACATAATCCATATATATGTCAACACAATACCACATTTTCTTATCCTAGATTCTCCTTAGAACTTTGGTTCTAGAAATAGCAGATATGAGTTGGTAACTTTTTAGGTAGTCTTGATTTGAATGTCACTTATATGTCATTGCACTCTGTCCATCCTGTTTGACATCTTAAATATATTGTGTAGTGTCGGGAGGTTATATTAGCTCCTTCATGAAATATGATTGCTATAGTTGTGAAAGTTCTTTTTGAGATGGAAATTTGTGCAGCTTTAAAGTTTGTAATTTCAGTTTCTAATTTAGTACCATCCACTCTGCATCGTTGTAGCATGACTATGACATATTTTCCATACCTTTGTAGAAACAACGTAGACCTAAGTTCTGATCTGCAGTTTGGACAGGACATATCTTGATAGGCGTTTGTAGTTAAATCTTCAAAGGGCACAGCTTTACAATCTGGTCATGTCAAGTAGAGGAATCATTCTGAATTGATTTCAGTGCTAGATGTAAATTCACAGTCTTCACAGTTATGGGTCCATTTTTAAGTTAAACCAAATAATTAATCGATTTTCACATCATCTTCATCTAATAATCCTAGCATTACCTTTAGAAATTCTTGAGCATCCTGCTGAAGATTTTAAGAGATCACTACTGATCCGTACAGTCATCAGTGAGTTTTCTTATTCCTCTAGCAGAATGCATAATACTGCTATCACTTCTTAATCCTTCAAGTAAACTGCATAGTTCTGAAGACATTCTTTATCTACCTTTTGTTTAATAGAATTTGTAAAAGGAGGCAAATGATATAGTCCATTTAACACTACATTTGCACAACAGTTCACTCCAGATTTATTATCAAAGTGATAGCCTTGTATTTCTCCATTGTCCAGCAGTTTTCTTTTCTTTCCTCCTTGTTGATTTCCATTTTGTTCATCTTTCTGCTCAACTCTGATAGACTGTTTTGATATTTTCCACGTTGGACACAGTATTGCTCCACAGGATACTGGCCTAAATGAGGAGCATATTGAGCTCTTAACCAATTATACTCCGTTACACAGCTCACATCAGCACTTACTTTCTTCTCATCAAAATGAATCAGAAATAAACCAGACAATGTTCTAATTCTCGACAAAGTTACATATGACATTGCTTCTTTAAATACACTACTGCTAATATTAACAAGACCTGTATCTACACTTAAACCTTGTGATTTGTGAATAGTTACTGTATACGCTAAAGGCACTGGGAATTGCTTTCGCTGGACAGACACGTCTTTCACAAGTAGGAAACGTACCACGCATCTACCAATCTGCTTAACTTCAGCAATATCATCATATTTTGTGGCTAAGTATTCCACATAATTTCTGTTTGGATAATTAATAAATTTCATAACTTTACCCATTGGCCATTCACTAGCCCTTCTTCAACATTTAAATTACGAAGTAAGATTGCACGCCAATTTATGTAGATACGTAACTGTTTTCCTAATCCTGCAGTTTTCGACACAGACTTTTCTAAACTATCCAATTTTGATTGCAGTTTTTCTGTTAGTAGCACTGTACCTCCTTGATGTTCCATTTTATCATTTGTTCTAATTTCGACAATCTCTTCTTTTTCCAGTTGCAATAATTGTTCATTAAATTTACCGCACACCTCAAGAGTTGGCATCAAACAAACAATAGACTTCTCTTCCTTAACAAAATTGTACATTACTTCAGCAGCTGAAACATTACTCGGATACAAATTGTTTATGAGGCGGGTTTGTAAAACTGTCTTTTCCTCTTTTGTGAGGACTGCCAATCTTATATCCTTTCGTATAACTGCATAATGCATATCTGATGCTTTGCGCATATTTTGGATTAACTCTTTGTATTGAATGTTTTTCCAAATGTTTACATTTCCAATACTTCCTAGTGAATTCCTTGTTTCATTAAGTAGTAGTTTCTTGAATACAGGTTGTCCTTTTACGGGAGTTAGTTGTAGCAGGTCTCCAAAGACTATTAAGTGTTTTCCTCTAAAAAGTACATCTTATTCAGTTTTTAATTTTTGATGCATTCTTAAATGTATAAAAGCTAGCATTAGGTTAGACACCATGCTGACTACATCAATAATTAGTAGCTTTAATTTCTTTAATACTCTTGCCACTTCATGACAAGCATCAGCAGGTAATTTGTTGTACTTTAATTTGTTGTCATGTTCAACAGGCAGCATTAATAATCGATGAAGGTTAACTCCTTTAACATTAAGAGCAGCTAAGCCTGTTGGTGCAGTGACTACACATGACAAATTGGAATCTATTGTCTTCTGTAGGTAACTTGTCAGTACTTTAATCGAATAGCTTTTTCCAGTTCCAGCTTGATCACTTAAGTACAATAGAACTGGTTTGTATGTACAACATGCACACTTTTTTCTCATGGAGAAAACCATGTTCTCCTTTACCTTTTACCTCTTCAAAAATGTCTTTATGATCTGCATTCAAATGCTGTATTAGTGGTTCTAGATGTACAGTTTATTGTATTACTTGCTTCATTCATTGCTATTGCAGCTCCATTTTCAATGATTGGCTGTCCAAGAGAATCTTGACTTCCAGGTGCTGAACTTTCACTGCTCTGAGAACTCTCTCTTGCTATCTCAGCAGCAATTGCTTAATCTTGTTCAATCTCTTTTCTCAACATTTGGTGATACACTGAAAACACACAGCACTCAAAGCTGTCTTTCACGGCACTGAGTGTGTCCTCATAACTTTCAAATTCTCGACGTAGCTCACTTAAACAAATGTAACAAGGCTCAATAGAAAGCTCTCTTTTGTCTGGAATTTGGCAACTTAGCTTTCAATGGTTGATAAAATTTCGTTTGTTAAGTCTCACTAAACATCCTTCACATACAGTGTAGGAAAGCAGGATCTGCTTTTATGGTTACCCCCACTTTTTGCCTGGTGCTATGCTGTTTCTGACTAGTCTGACTGGGATCCTGCCATTCGGGACCCCAGTCTCTCTGATTTCTCCTCTAAATTGTTATGGTAAGTACTTAGGTACATCCCAGATTGGATTCTGGGGTCCCGTTATAAGTCCCAAGTATATGGTACTAAGGTACTCAGGGCATAGGTACCCCAGGGCTCCAACATAGGATGAAGAATGGATTATGCCTCCTATGGGAGACCATTCAAACTGTCACTACAGGCCTGCCATTGCAGCCTGTGTAAGCTGGTGCTTACACCACTTATGACAGATATAGGTTCCCTATATCTAGGGTCACTGCACTTAAAACTTATGTCACCCCTACAGCAGGCTTTTTCAATCCTGAAGGCAGGGTGCTCATTTCTAAGTGTGAGGGTGCCCTACATGAGCATGACACCCCTACAGCCTTTGGAGTCCATTCTCCCGGGTTGTAAGTGAGACAGCCATATAACATATAGAGGGGCACCGCGTCATTATGCAATGCCATCTCGAAACTGCCTGTTATGAACACTGTCATGTTTGGTATCAAACTAGTTGGAATCATACCCCCACACCATAATCGGTGTGGGAGGTTTGATTTCAAGCACTCATGTTGGAATCATACCACCACACCGTAAACGGTGTGGGCATATGATTCCAAGCACTGGAAAGGCCCTCGGTGCTCCTGGTACCAGTCTTCTAGACCAGGACAGTACAACATGGCTGCTGCCAACCAGAGACATGATTTGGCCCTCCTGCTGCAGAGCCAAGTTCGAGCAGGGGAAGACAGAACAATAAGTATCCTGGCACAGGGAGGTGTGACCACCTCCCAGACAGGGTTTAATGTATTGGGGCCAGGTGGGAGCACTTACCAGCACCACTAAGTCTTCTTGAAGGGCACATTTGGTGCCCTCCTTGCATAGTCCAGTTCAAACCAGCTCAGGGAGCCATTGGCTCCTGCTCTGGCACAAAACTGGACAAAGGACTTGGGAGTATCATCCCCACTGTCCAACCCCTCCCCTGGGAGGGGACCCTGAATCATCCCAACCCTTTCCTTAGGGTACTTAAGGGTTTACCTGAGGGTGGATCCCTAGATTTGTCATGGGACACGGTTCAATTCAGACACCACTTCAACTTCGATCATCTGGGCACTCTGGACTTCGCTGGACTTCGCTCTGGGTATCAAGACTGCAACGAGGAAGACTCCTGCTGCTCCTGATCTCTTCGCCCTGCTTGTCTGCTGCAACGTCTGTGCCTGTGCTCCATACAGGAAACCGTCCAAGGCCTGTGGGTATCCAAGAGGAAGGAATCTCCCTTGAAGTGAATGAGTATTCCCTGCATCTGCTGGCACCGCAACTAAGCTAATCGGTATGCTGAACCTGGGCTCCCACGGACTCTGAAAGGCTCAGCAACACAGGTGGCAGTTCTTCACATCCCTCGAGGCCTGCCCTGTCCTCTCACCAAGTTTGAGGCCAGTATCCCTAATCAGAGCCACAGTAACGGAACCCCTGTGCAACGCATCGACTTGCAAAGGCTTATTGGCTTCCTGCCATCAAGATCTTCAGGCTCTAAGTAGCCCCAACCTCAAACATCTCCAGTGACCAAAATCTTTGACCACATCACATCGCTTGCACCGTGGGCCTGCTTCTTTGGTGAGCTGCTCGAGGTCCTCTTACGACTCAAGTGCTTCTGGCTTGTAGGTCCTGCTGAGGGTTACCTTTGAATTCTTTGGGCTCCCCTGATTGCTCGGGGCATGCCCTGACTCCCCTACTTGTGGTGAGTCCCCTGGACCTTGCTGGTCCCGACACTGCACCTTCTTCGCTTTCCACGTTGTTTGCAGTTGCCAATGCTTTTTGGTGCTCTGGGCAGACACTGACCCCTTAACTCTTGAAATCCAATGTGGGACAGCTCATGATGGCTCCTGGTCTTCCACAGCATCGCCTGGTCCTCACAGCTGCAGCTCCAAGGTCACCGTCCTCTTTCCTGCAACACCGGTGGGCACTCGCCTTCTGCGCCCCCTGGTCACTCCCGAGTGACCTAGACTCTGTCCCCTCTGCTTGCAGGTACTCTTCCCACCTTGAATCCACCTTTGGGTTCCACCGGACACTTTCACCTTCTCCAGCAGCAGCATCTTCCTAAAGTCTCCCATTGAGTTCGACTACTGTTTCTGATGCCAATTCACACCTATGCACCCGGCTTCCCTGGTGCAGGTAACCTTGTTCCAAGGGTATCCACGGGTGGGGTGGCTCTCCAACCTCTTGTCTTCCACGGGGTTACTTCAGGCTCCACTGGGAAGGGTCTTCTTTCTTTAAAATTGCAACAGTGACTTACACGTTGATTTGTACGGAGAACAGGGTTGTGTTCTTACACTGCACACAACCTCTGTGGGGCTCCTAGATACTCACCTTGGGTGGTTCCTTGGGTCCTCTGCATTTTTATGTTGTCTGAGTATTGTCTTGACTTGAATTGTGGTTTGCATACCACTATTTTAGTATATGGTTTGGTGTCCCCCTGGGGACCACTGTCTATTCTGTGCTACTTACCTGTTTCTATTGCAAAGTATTGTGTGCATTGTGTATATCTCCAGCTAGGAGATGTCTGTATGTGTTAGTGAGTGTCTTATAATAAATACATATTTTTATAAATACACTGGGGCATATTTACAAGCCCCCTGCGCCACCAGTACGTCACTTTTTGTGACGTACTGGAGGCGCATTCCACTTCTCCATATTTACAAGGAGAGGAAAAGCCACCGTGCGTGACTTTTCCTCTCCTTGTAAATATGGCCCCTTCACACACAGCACTTTGCGTGGAAGGGGCGTTCCATGGGTGTTGCTGTGGGTGTTCCCACGCAACACCCATGGAACGAGACACATTTCCAGATTTACGAGGAATCGTAAATCTGGAAACGCGTGTCAATGCTACGCCTCCCAGGGGAGGCATAGCGAGGCGCAACGAGGAGAAATGTTTTCATTTCTCCTCGTTTTTGTTTCCTGTTTCAATGTGTGCTGCATTCTGCAGCACACATTGAAAGAGGAAATCACCTCTAATGATTGTTTTTGTTCAGGAAGGGTTCTCTTCCTGAACAAAAACAATCATTGAAAGAATGCTGTTTTTCAACTTCTATGTGTGCTAATGCAGCACACATAGAAGTTGAAAACGGCATTTCAGATTGTTTTTGTTCAGGAAGGGTTCTTCCTGAACAAAAACAATCTCCCCACGACGCAGGCATCCTTGCACCATGGTCCAAGGGTGCCTGCGCCGGTGCATGGCAGCTGTTTGTGCGCCAGCGCAGGGGGAAGCACAGAGATGCGACATATTGTTGTAAATATGTCGCATCGCTGTGCTTTCCAAACTAACGCAGCACGGCGCAGCAAAATGACTTGCTGCGCCGTGCTGCATTCGTTTATTGTAAATCTGCCCCTCAGTGTGGTTCTTTTTCACTTAATCTATACCTATAAGATTATGTTCCGGTAAAACAAGCTGCTTTACACTCCTTCTGGAATAAGCCTGAAGGCGGCTCTCCACAGCTACCACTTAGAGAGCTTTCTAAGGTTGTCTAAGACCACTAAAATCACCATAAGAGTTTTCTGGATCAGTGCAATGTGTCCACTTACATAAGTGTACATCATATACTGAGCCAGCCTCTCACATCCAGCCACAGCAAATGTACCTTCATCTATGTTTTCTCTGACATTACTTCTGAAAATATAATGTTGAATTATTTCATAGAGGCACATCCTTTCCAAATGAGTACTTCTTCTTGGATAGTACGTATCCAGCATGTTACTCCTCAGAATATCTGTACTGTGTGCCTCAAATTCTGCAAGATATTGAATTTTAGGAAAAGACTTCAGTACTCTGTTACAAGTATTAGCAAGCCCTAAACTCACCCTTAGAACTCCTCTAGATTTAGAAAACAAACTAGCTGAGCCTAATTGGTCTACACATTTATAGGAGACTATCTCTCTCTGAGAAAGCAATTTTAAACTAAAACTATACAATTTCTTCGTAAGACTCTTTTGTGCTGAGATCTCCTCCGACATCTCCTTCATCTCAGTTTCCTCTGACTTTGTAATGTAAAATGTAACGTACCAAGCAACAGCGATTGAGTTGTCTGCAACAAGCTGTACATCCATGCTTGCATTTCACATCTTCAAAATCACATAGCTGTAGCCATTAATGTACTTGGAGGCCTCTTTTCTTCTTAGGTTGTATGTATTTTTCAGCGATTTCCTTTTAAGTGTATGTCTGACTGCATAGAAAAAGCTGTTGACTTGTGAGATGACAGGTCGTGGGAATCCAAAACGAAACCTTGTATAAAATTTTCCTTTTGCTCTGTATTTTCACTGACAGTATTTTCCGCATCTATGCTAGTCCTCCCCCCCCCAGCCCCCCTCCCCCCGAGCTGAACTTTTTTTGGGGCTATTTGGGGTAGTTAACGCTTAATCCCCTGTAATTTTTGTCCACATAAGGTATCCACTTCAAATTTGCGTCCTTTTCTTCCAACATCCTGATGATTATAAAGGTATCCAGGGCTTGTGGATTCGCCTAGAGGGGACCGAGAAATTAACAAATATACAGTTACATTTTGTTTTTGGGGGGAAAAAAGGGGAAAAAGTGCTGCAGAAGAAAGTGTCTGTTTTTTTCCCTGCAAATGGTATCACCAAAGAATTTGTGGTGCTAAATTCATCATCTTCCCAGCTTTCAGGAACAGGCAGGCGTTTGCCAGAAAACCAAACTTTTCTACACAGTTTTGGCATTTTACTGGGGCTTTCAACCTCCTTCCAGTTAGTGGTAGAAATGGGTGTGAAACCAATAATGGATCCCAGAAAGCTACACATTTCTGAAATGTAGACAAGATTCTGAATTCAGAATGGGGTCATTTGTGTAGGTCCTTCAAGGCTTTCCTATAGAAACTAACAGTTGAAATAAAAAAATACTGAAATTGAGTTGAAAAAGCAGCCATTTGTGCCAAAGTTTTCACCTGTAACTTCTTCTAAGTATGGCAGATTTTTAAAGGCTAAATATCATTCTATCTATCTGGATTCTTCTGGTTGTGGTGATATATAGGATGTGTAGGTTCACCAAGAACCTGAGGCACCCAGAGTCAATAACTGAGCTGAGTCTTGCAAAGGTTTTTCATTGTGTACCAGTTATATAACAATTCATTTTGTAAAATATAAAGAGTGAAAAATAGGTATCAAGGACACCTATGTATTTCTGAAATGGGAACAAAACATAGAGTATAGAAGAAGTAGGCATTTGCACATCTCCCAAATTGTGGGTATCAATACTAGCATGTGAATATGAGGACATTTTTCCAAATGACTTCTTTTTTACGCATTGTCTTATATTTGGAAGGCAGAAATGCATA
The DNA here is from genome assembly GCA_963921515.1 of Calotriton arnoldi. NCBI lineage: Eukaryota > Metazoa > Chordata > Amphibia > Caudata > Salamandridae > Calotriton > Calotriton arnoldi. The sequence continues at coordinate 50,877 of CAWUFW010011412.1, forward strand.
GTAAGTCAATTGATAATAACACTTGTTCTGCAATTTTGTGTTCCCCTAAGTCTCTCAATACAAAATGGTACCTCACTTGTGTTGGCGGCCCAGAACGCAACATGGGAACATCAATATTTCCAAGGGAAAACTGACTTTTTTTCACAATGTGCATAGCTGTGAATTTTGGACCCTAATTCAGCCAGCACCTAAGTAAACCTAGTAAACCTGTAAATTTTTGAAAGCTAGACACCCAGGCAAATCCAGGATTTGGTGACTTGTGTGGCTTTCACCAGGTTCAGTTACCCAGAATCCCTTGCAAACATTAAACTTTGTAAAAAAGAAATATTTTCCTTACATTTCTGTGATGGAAAGTTCTGGAATCTACAGGAAGCCACAAACTTCCACACACCCAGCATTCCCCAACTCTTCTGCTAATAATGCTACCTCACTTGTGTGGGTAGGCCTAGTGCCCGCAACAGGAAATGGCCCAAAACTCAACATGGGCACTTCACATTTTTCCAGTGAAAACTGACCCTTTTTTCGCAATATGCCTAGCTGTGGATTTAGGGCCCTAGCTCAGCCGGTACCTAGGGAAACCTAGAAAACTTTAAAACTAGACACACAGCGAAATCCAGGATGGGGTGACTTGTGTGGCTCTCACCATGTTCTGTTACCCAGAATCCTTTGCAAACCTCAAACTTTGTAAAAAAAAAAACACGTTTTCCTCACATTTCTGTGATGGAAAGTTCTGGAATCTGAAGGGAGCCACAAACTTCCACCCAGCATTCCCCACGTCTCCCGTTAAAAATGGTACCTCACTTGTGTGGGTAGGCCTAATGCCCGCAGCAGGAAATGGCCCAAAACGCAACATGGGCGCATCACATTTTTCTAGTGAAAACTGACCCTTTTTTTGCAATGTCCCTAGCTGTGGATTTTGGACCCTAGCTCAGCCGGTACATATAGTAACCTAGCAAACCTGCACATTTCCCAAAACTAGACACCCAGGAAGATTCAGGATGGGGTGACTTGTGTGGCTCTCACCATGTTCTGTTTTTTTCCTCACATTTCTGTGATGGAGATTTCTGGAATCTGCAGGGAGCCACAAACTTCCATGCACCCAGCATTTCCACAAATCTCCTGATAAAAATGGTACCTCACTTTTGTGGGTAGGCCTAGCGCCTGCGACAGGAAATGGCCCAAAACGAAACGTGGCCACCTCACATTTTTCCAGTGAAAACGGACCCTTTTTTCCCAAATGTGCCTAGCTGTGGATTTTGGACCCTAGCTCAGCCGGCACCTAGGGAAACCGAGAAAACTTGTATATTTTTGAAAACTAGACACCCAGGGAAATCTAGCATGGGGTGACTTGTGTGGCTCTCACCAGGTTCTGTTACACAGAAACCCTTGCATACCTCAAACTTTGTAAAACAAAACACATTTTCCTCACATTTCTTTGATGGAAAGTTCTGGAATGTGCAGGGAGCCACAAACTTTCACCCACCCAAACGTTGGGGGAGAGCAAAAGCCCTTGCCCAAGGGGCTGCTCCCCCCTCCCTGGTGCCTAGTGGGTGGATCCCTGCTTGGGGATTGCCCTCCTGCTGTGATCCCCAAGCAGGGATCCACAACGGAGGGTGACCATTAAAAAGAGGAGATTCTCCCCTTTCCAATGATACCTCTCCCATCTGCCTCGGTGCTCAGGGGGCTGAGATAACCAAGGCAGTGAAAAGATCGGCTCATTTCAGTTTCGGGTTCACTGAAATGAAGTCAACGCGATGTGCGCAGATCGTCATTTTAGTGAAACAATAAAAACAGCCTCGGGACCTGGGGAAGCTCTTCCCCAGCTCCCAAAGCTGTTTTGATTGAAAGGAAATCCCTCTGGTGCCCTCACCAGAGGGATTTCCTGTGCTATGTGCGCAGACGGCCAGGAGCCATCCGACGCACATGAGCACTGTAGCGTCGTGCGGGTCCCGGCCGTCCAACGCATGGAAAGGGTTAATATGTTGTCACTACTCTCCTGTGGGATGGAGCAAGTTACATACTGCTCAATAAAAGACAACACAGACTCATCACTGTCTGTTCCAAACTTTGGGCCATCTTTTACCCACAACAGCATGTGAATTTACGCCAAAAGAAATCAATGACTTCACTAAGACGAGGTTTTGTTTTGTTCAAGAGGAAAGGTATCATTGCTTGAAATCTGTGATTAAAATATCTGCAAACATTTGCAGTGTCTAATGAGCACAGTTCTCCTGGTGTCTTCAGATGAATGTCTTTAATATTTGAATTTGCCTTCTGCAAGAATTATAGCAGGTCATCCTATGCATATTCAGCACAACTCAGCGTCAGGAACCAAGTAGGTGCTCCAAGGTTCCTCAACATGCACTTGAGTCCACCATGAAGCCGATACCAATATTCATTAGTCTCACACTGACATGCCATTAGGTTTATTAAATTGTATTCCCAGTGCTAATCTTTTCCTACAACTTTCTCCAAAAGTTCTCTTTCTGATATATTATGCAAACTCTAGTTTTTAGAATATGATTCACGGCATATGAGAGGCCAGACAAGTTACTTTCAAATATCAGGTGAAATAAATATGCAATACACTGATGAAATCTAGGCTCTTCTGAATAAAGTCTACTACATCTATACTCAGCTGCAGGTATTTGCACAGGCCGCTCGTCATACCTGCCACCTACTCCAGTAGGAAAAATATGTGGGAAACACCGAGCTTCTAAACTTTTTTCCCACACACTTAATGGAGCTCATTTTGCTTCCTTCATTTGAAACAACTCCATGGCATCACCAATAACCTCTTTAGAATGCAAAGGGTGGATGCTATAATGTTCATAAGTTTCTTCTGTCCTGGACTGATCCACCTTCTCAATCTGACATGTTGGTGGAAATGTCTGATCCTCCATATGTGTGATATCTTTCAGGCTTTCCACATTTCTATAGTCAACATTGTTTTGTACCAGATTTAAAGTTGCTTTTTTAACTTTGGTAACATCTAATAACTCCTTCCATATCTTCTTGTTCTTGGTAGGCACACCATTTACAAGACTTACTAGTCCTTCCTCTAAATCTCTATCTACCCATACCGTTTCAATGTTTTTCTTGACATCTAATGACAAATACACTACTCTACCTTTTAGAACTTTCTGCAGCTCTGTTGAGGGTAACTTGCCTGTCTTTTGCCCCATACGTACTATAGCCTGCAATGGATGTATAGATTGCATAACAATGGACTCATAAATATTTAAACCTTGAAGTGCTTCTGGAATGGCGACCAGTTCTGACTTGTTATGCACAGCTCTAGCATGCATTTTATTACCCTCTAATTTATTGTAGCAGTACTTACATATAACTTATTGTGTGGACAAGTCAAATTGTTGTTCTACAAATAAGTACAGTGCAAACTTTTGCCAGTTATCATTATTCTGTTTTTCACTTTTTAAAAATAAGTTAACAGTCTGCGTTTGATTCTTGCAGTGAGTGTGTCAACAACATATACAAACATACTCTGGTTTTTCAGAACATACTGTCTTACATTTTGTAATCCCTTCTTCAAAACTATCAACTGTAGTACATGTGTCCTGTTTTGCAACTCCTCCTGTTATCAACACTCCAATTTCCCTACAGTCCTGTTCTAGAACAAAGAAACAAAACTGCACATCATTACAAACATTGTCCACCTCTGCCATAGTACCATACAAACGTTCACTATTCATTTCTCCTAAACATAAAGCAGGAGTTGCGACATAGTACAGCCTTCTAACTAATGTTCGCATTGTTGAGTGGTGTACAGCTAACAACCCAACTTGATGAAAGGTGCTTTGTCACACTTTCTTTACTGGACAAGCTGGTGAGTGTCCCTGCAAATTTGTATGCTTTATCAGTGTGCAAGGATCCAAACCTTGTAAAGAACTTATTTTGTGTTTTAAACTCTGCCTTGGAAATATATACGTAGGAATTTCTTTAATATATCAATGGATTACTGTCTAAATACTACAAACAATACGATAATTCCATTTGTATACAGGGGCCCGACTACGCCTTCCTTGTACCTCTTCTGCAATAACTTCTTCTACATTTCTAGGTACCATCACCTCTTTTGCTACAGGACTGCAATTCTTCATTTCATAACATCGTCCTCTTTCATCAATAGCATGAACTAATCTGTTATCCTGGAGGTAGCTTTCTTCATTAAAGAAAGGCTCTGTACTAGAAGTTTGTATGTTTTCTCTACTAAAACTGTACAAAAGTTACTTCTATTCACTAATCTTTTCTTCTGGTTTTGTCTCCTCATGCACAATACTATTTTGTCAAGAGTCTTTATTCTATTTAGATTCAAAATGAAAATCTTCCTTTTCGAAGCAAAGGCCTTATCAACTACTCTCTCAACTTGTTCTTTCTGTTTCACTGCATCTCTCCTTCTTCTATACTTTAATTTCTCACTAAATTTACAACCACTCTACTACCAAACATTTTGGCTCTGATTTCCTTAAACTGCTTCTGTCTCCTGGTTAAGGTGTGTTAATCTTTTTACAATCTTTTCTGTTCTTGAAATCTACACTTTGTCCACTTTTATTGTTTCTCATAGTCATAATTTCATTGTCTGTATTTTCTAAGCTTTGCAAATGTCCACATATATTTTGAAGAAATGACTTTGTCCTCTTACTAGTAGCTCTTTTTTCTTTCACCACATTTCCTGCATTTTGCCTCTTTTGTAACTCATTTCTGCAAACATACTGTAGTCGCTTCTGTTGCTTATTCGTCCAAGCTTTTGTAGGAATTCTAATTGTGTGTACTTATGTAGCTATTGTCCTGTAAAAAAAAAAAAAAGTATATTTTAATTTTTACCCTAACCAATGTGCCAACTACTTTACTACTGACTTACACATAATACAAAAACAGATGTCATGTTATGTTGCAGTTTTAAATCTACAGATGAACCTAGATCTAGTACTACATGCACTTACTTCAATATAGCAAACCCAAAGCAAAACACAAAACTTTAGTTATTAGGTACCTTTTCACTTTTTAGCACCCTGTCCTACAACACAGCTGCACCATATCTCACTTCTCACTTATACATGGTGAAAGAACAATTTATCTGTTCTGTAGTAAATTTTAAAATGAACGTCAAGCCCAGAGGGGGCGTATTTAGAATCCCAATGCACTCTCCGGCATGTCACTTTTTATGACACATCGGCGGCGTAATGTTGTGCTCCATTTTTATAAGGCCACATAAAGCCACTCTTGTGGCTTTTCATGGCCTTATAAATATGGGCCCTTTTCGTGCAGCACTTCACATGAAAGGAGTGTGCCATGGGTGTTGGTGTTCACATGCAACACCCATGGATTCTGCCACATTCCTAAATTTACAACAATTTGCAAACCTCGGAATGTGTCACAATCCTACGCCTCCCCAGGGCAGGTGTAGGGAGGTGCAAAGAGGAGAAATACTTTTATTTCTCCTCATTTGTCCTATTTCTTTGTGTAGAACGAGGAAAATACCTCTTGTGATTGATTTTGTACAGGAAGGTGTCCTTTCCTGCACAAAAACAATCATCCCCACTACACAGGCACCCTTGCACCATGGTGCAAGGGTGCCTCCATTGGCGCATGGCAGCCAGTTGTGCACCAGCACAGGAGAAAGCATAGGGATCCATCATATTGTTGTAAATATGACGCATCCCTGTGCTTTGAATGTAATGCAGCACGGCGCAGCCAAATGGCAGCGGCTCCGCGCTGCATTAGTATCTTGTAAATTTTCCCTTCAATTGTACATGTACATACAGTGCCTCAACACTGTAAATCAGAAAACACAACACAAGAGATATTTGCATGCCTCTCTACCACTGTGTCACTGGTGTATTTAGTATCTCAGTACTGTTCTACATAAATGTATCAGATTTAAATTTTGGGAAATGGTGCATATAGCAAACTGCACATTAACCCGTTTGCTGCTTCGAACGTTCCGCGCCAGTGCGGAACGTTCTATTAAACGGGCGGGGCCGCGTCGGCCAACGGACGTGCGCAGCACTACCGAGGTAGTGCTCGCGACGGCCGTTGGCCGACAGCAGCAGCAAACGGGTTAATCTCTATCAAAGCATATAGTTCACTAATTCTTCCAAATACATGAAAGAGTGTGTCACAGCATGCATATATAATTAACCAGATGGTTCTAAAAGACTACATATTCATCAGTAAAACTTGTAAAAACATGTGTTTGTGGTTGAATTCATGAATACTCCCTGGATGATTGAATCAGTGTATAGGTAGTGCCTAGATGATTCCCTGAGTATATGAGTACTCCATGGATCGTTCCATATCTGCATAGTTACTGCCTGCATGTTTGCATATGTATATAGCACTACTATCTGGGTGTTGGAATGAGTGCATGAGTAGTACCTGAATGATTAGATAAGTGCATGACTAATTGCTCAATTATTCAATGCATGCATAGATAGTGGTTGGATGATTAACTGAGTGCAACTGTAGTGCCAAAATGATTGCAGGAGTGCATAGATAGTATATATGTGATATATAGAGAGCATTCATAGTGCATACATGATTGTTTAAGTACATGCATAGCACCTAGCAGATTGGATGAGTAGTGTTTCAGTGATTAAATGACTACATGCTGCTGCCCATGTGTTTTTGGTTCAGTGAAGAGGTAGTGCTTGGGTGTTTAGATAACTACAAGGGTAGTGCTTGGATAATTCAATGAGTGCATCAGTTATGCCTGGCTGATTAGATGAGTGCATGACTAGTGATTTAATGACTCCATTTTAAAGCTTGAGAGATTGGATGAAAGTAAATGTACTGTTGGGGTGATTGTATTAGTGAAGAGTATGGTCTCAGTAATTAAATGAGTGCATAGGTACTGGATGGATGATAGGTTTATTACAATGGTACTCTCTATGTAATTAGATGAGTGCTATGAGTAATGCCTGAGTGTTTGCATGAGTGCACACGTGTGTCTCAGTATTTCAATGACTGCATGGATTGTAAGTGGGTGTTTAGATGACTGCATAGGTTCTGTGCAAGTGTTATAATGATTGCATAGTTACAGCCTTGTTAATTGCATAAGTAGATGGTTCATGTCTGGGTGATTAGATGAATGTATAGGAAGTGCCTGCATAGTTGAATGACTACATTATTTCTACCTGCCTGATTGCAACAGTACATGTGTAGTACATGTGTAGTGTCTAGGTAATTGAACAACTCCATCAACAGTGAATCACTGATTTGATGACTACCTGACTAGTGGCTGGGTGATTGCATTAGTGTATGAATACTGCCTGACTAACTATGAAAGTACGTCCATTGCTGTTAGATACATAACAGTTGTGACTATATCTCTGACTCATTGGTTATCTCCTTCTGTCAATATAAAACTACCTGTATTACTGTATGTAGGCTTTTCTATTGAGCTATGTGTGAGTGAAGTCTAGATATCCCACTTGATATATAATTGCAAACATGGCTTTCTAGGAGCATACATTACTTTGTTACTGTTACCTTGTTACTGAGCGTGCACATGCATCAGTAAGTTTCTAAAACTGAAAACATTTAGAAATTTTTGAAAGCACAAACCCTTTTGTGACTGGCACACCTACATCATTTCTCAAATACTTCTGCTTCTAAAACATATATTCAGCATTTCCCAAATAAAAGTTACACTCCAAATGAAGCTAGCACAAGACGTCTCGAGGCATTCTGCACTATTAATCCTACTCAATTTTAAACAAACCATGCTCAAAGAAAAAACACCACCCTCACCATATAAATACATGGAATTTTCAACAGCCTTACTGAACATAAATCACCATGTAAACATATATGCGATTTCTTAATAGATGTACACCTTCACGCCATCTTTTCAAAAATATATACCTCTCTGCATCTTTAACCCTTTGCGTGTGTCGGACGGCCGCCGGCCGTCCGACGTCACGGTGGGCGTGTGCGGAGGACGGCCGGGTGCCGTCCGAACCACGCCCACTCATAAATCACCCTCACCGCGGCGGAATTCACGCCGCGGTCAACGGGTTAAGTAAACTCAAAAGTCCCACCATACATATAGCTTTGTGCAACCACAAGAACCATATCTCTCCATCTATGCATATCCAAAGCGGTCATGTAAGTTAAAGTCCACATTGACAAACACTTCCCAATACATACCTAACAAGTTTTACTTCTTTCTAATTCATATACAGGCAGACAACATGTTTTCATTTTTTATTTTGACTACACTACTCCTGTTTAATAATGTTACTAAACTACTACAACTCCCAGAATGCAAATTACATATGTATCTATTCTGCACATGATGTTTAGACATTTAAAACATTCTTAGATCCTCATTGCAACTTTCCATATTACTATACTATTATTTTTCAATAAAGTACACAATGTAATAAAGAAGCACTAATTAATTTTGTTCTTACTTGATAAAACATTCAACACTAACCTCTAAAACACATACCCTCTAATAGATACAGTTCACCTGATATATTTTTTCATAACACTGTGATACTCTTTTTATCAAACTCCCATATACCTCTTCATTTCTAATTTAATTTTAAAAAGTAATGTACATACCAGTGAATTCAGTTTATAGATTATATTGTTGTTTTAGCTCTTTGTGGATAGTTTTGACACTGTTATGATTTGTTAAAAAACTAAGCACAAGAATCGTACACCACTCTCAAACAAAGCAACCATAAAATGGCAACCTCTTCAACTTTGCACCCTGTGATCGTGAGAAAGGCAGCAAATGAAATCATGCCTTTCATTTTAGACTACACTATCTCCACTTGTGAATGGTTAGTATCTGTTAACCCTTTCCCTCTCCTTCAAAAAGAGATTCCTATCTATGTGTGTTCGTGATGTATTCGCGATGATCGCAGAGAAATCGTTAAAAAAAAACAGGAGTTCAAACCAATATCCAGCTTAATTTTTGTAAGATTTAAATGCTACATATCAGTTTATTACATAGTCCTGAGTTGGAAATTAAAGCTTGCCATAACTTAAATTGTGTCATCACTCCTCAACATTTAAAAAAAAATTCTGGGGCATATTATCAAGGAAACACGATAAATATCGCATTTCCCGTTTTGCGCGATTCTGTTTAACGCCGCATATCGCAGGATTTAATCGCCGAGATATCGCGTTATTATCAACGCATATCTCCACGGCTATTAAATCTTGCGATAGCGGCGTGAAACAGAATCGCGCAAAACGGGAAACGTGATATTTATCGTGTTTCCTTGATAATATGCCCCAGGGTCTCAGCCGTACGATCCACCTGCCATATCAAGTATGGCTAAGTCGGATTCAAACCAGGCGTTGCAAACCCGCGATAACCGCGGTTAGCGCGGTTAATTCAATCGCATTGCGGGTTTGCTCGAGGCTTGGTAATAGTGCGCTGCCATGTCAGCGCGGATTTCCAGGGAGGAATGGAAGGGAACGCCCACTTTGCATGTCATTAGCAATATTCTTCGCTGACATGCAAAGTGGAGTTAATTGGGCTGCTTACTCAAGGAAACACGCGTTAGCGTGTCCTTGATAATTGTGCGGAGTGAAATTCGCCGCTTTTCGGCCGAAAACGGCCGATAAATCGGCGAAAATGGGCTTGATAATATGCCCCTCTGTCTCTTAACACCCTTCCCCTCAATGCACTCTTAGGTCAGTGTACCTAGCAACCCAGTAGAACGAGTAGGTCACAAGTTCATAGCACATTCTAGAAGAAATATGCAACTTCCAAATAAGATACAGCGGGTGTGGTTTATTCCACAGTTTCAAAAGCATATCCATGCATGCATTTCTTTTCTTAAACAACAGCCAATAATAAGACTTCTTGCTAAGGCATTCAACACACTACCTAATTTTATTCACTTTCATGCTGTCAGCATCAATAAAATATATCTTTAAAAAAAAAACTTCATTCAGAAATGGAAAGTGGTCAAATCAATTCTGTCCATAGATTGACAAAGCCAGGAAACATGTTAATAAAACTGTTTCTGCGTTCCTCAGAGACCATCGCATGGGCTGTATCTGTAACAACAATCTGCGTTTTGATATGCATGGAATTTATAGAAATGATGGATGCACTTTACAGATGAAAATAACAGGGTGTTTCTAAGTAACCTGAAACTGTGTATCCAGTCTTATGTATAGCAGCCATATGCACACAACCAAAACAACAGCTCTTGTCAGAGCCACCCTAGTACCCAAAATATTGTGAAGTTTTTTTCTAAAGGGTTTATTTTTCTTTAGATTTTGGGGATCTTCGCAACAACTTTGCGCTCCCCGCGGATACGTCGCAAAAACAGAAAACAAAAGCAGACCACCAACACATCCAATAATAATATGCAAAAAAATCCATTCTGAACATTGCCCTAAACATATAACTATATACATACTTATTTCAAAGCATGTTTAAACTCATATTTTTGTACTAAGTTACTATAAAAACCATCTTTCAGACCTATTTTCCATTTTTGCGGTTATTCAGGCCGTAGCGATGACGTTGTTAACTGCGACGATCGTACCTTTTCCAGAAAGTCTAAAACACATATATCCACAAATATAACAGTATTTTACACACTAGGGGTTTCTTACAGTATTCTCTAAAGTCATGTTTTTCTAGAGAGTTTCTATAAAATCATCTCTAAAACCTATTTTATCTTTCAGCGGTGACTCCTGAGACCGAGATGACATCAGTAATCGAGATCGCCCCAGACACGTTGCAAAAATGGAAAACAAAAGCAGGAATTCAATAGCCACCACCACATTAAAAAATGATAACAATATAATTAATTCTAAACTTCACAGTAGATAACTCACTATGGGCCATATGTAGGTAATTTCTATTTACCGATTCCTAAATACCGAATTTTACCGATTCGGTATTTAAGAATCGGTAAATAGAATGTAGGTAAACATTCGGTAAATTTTACCGATTCGGTAATATTCGTTATTACCTATTCGGTATTTACCGAATCGGTAATAAGGAATACCTTCCCATTCATTCCTATGGGCCTGGAGGCCCATAGGAATGAATGGGAAGCCATTTACTATTACCGATTCGGTAAATACCGAATTGGTAATAGGGGGAGCATATTCAAGGGTGGCAGGGTGTCAAATTAACACCCTGTTGCACCCCTGAATCGTGCATGTGTGCACATGTGGCGCACATACATGCCCTAAGGGCATGTATGTCTGCCACATGGCACTTTTAAAAAAGCACAAAATTGCTTTTTAAAAGGTATTCGGTATTTACCACCAACTTGTAGTTGGTGGTAAATAACGAATCCTTAAACCAAAAATGCACTCACTTGAGTGCTCCCTACATAGGATTTGAGGAATCGGTAATTTACTGATTCCTTAAAATAACGAATCGGTAAATTACCGACTCCTTAAATCCGGCCTCCTACATCGCAAAGGGCTAAATACCGGTCGGTAACAGGAAATTTACCGATTTTTGGCCGTTACCGACCGGTATTTGCCCACCTACATATGGCCCTATATAAGTAACTCTATAAAAACATTTATCAGAATCTCAATATCTCTATAACAATGTGTATTAATGATTTTCTGCAATTTTTTTTATATTTCCACCAATATTTGCGACGTCATCGGTAGTCGCAACGTCCTCGCGATGGTACACAAGGGTGTGTGGTGGCGCTTGCGGCGTTGTCTCGGATATCAAAGGTGATTAAAAAAATCTATTTTTGGACACATAACTTGTGTCACTAACACCCCCATTTCTCAAACATGGGATGAAAGTACCTCTACTCTGACCCCTTATGTTAGATTTTTCAGAAATTTTCAGCCCCGGGAACCGTTCCTGATCAATAAAATGGCAGCAGCAACTTTCTTTTTAGGTTCCGTCCATTCAATCAGAGCATTCCCGTTGGCACATGCATTCGCGATTAATCGCAAAACCACCGCAAAATATCTGTGGGCCGAGATATCACTATAATGTTTTGCTTAAATTTCAAATAGGCAAAAGACACTTCCTTTCGCCATCATCTACCACCATGCCAACTTTGGAGTAAGTCGGTTGAGCGGTTCGTACTGTAGGTGTGGCTAAAGGTTCTCATGGGAATTAACGTTATAAATGCACCCTTATTTTGTGCCCAAATTATTGGTCCACACTGCAGGGATCACCCCCAAAGTTTCAAAGACAACCGGAACCTACCTTGACATGGTTTTGGAAAACTTTCATAAAGATTGGTCAACCGACGCTAAAGTTATAGGCAAGTCAAAAAATGCTTTTCCTATGGAAACTAGGTCCCAACTATAACTACGGCTTGCCAGTATATATATATATATATATATATATATATATATATATATATATATGTATATATATATATATACATATATATATTCACTGAAAAAAACATAGGTTTCAGGGGCGTTATAGTTAGTTGGACATTTCACTCGTACAAAACCATAGAAATTCCCCCGTTATAGTTAGTTCAGCTAACTATAACTCCCGCATCCCGCAATGCACTGCTGATGACGTCACATATTACATCACTCATGACATGGTCAGTGACTTCACTCATGACATCACTGATGACATCTCAAATGACATCACTGATGACATCACTGATGACATCATCCTTGTGATAGAGTGGCAGGCCTCCTCTCACCCTAATATAACCTTTGATACACACACTCAAAAATACAAACTAACATTTTCAAAACAATGGACATACCAATACCAGTTACAACACACCTATTCAGTAATTCCAAGATCTACACACACATCCACTCATTCACCAACAGTCCCTATACAGTCACTCATACATGTACTCACTCATCATATGTACTCATACACCTATACATCCTGTTACACACCGCCACTCATCCATAGAGTTACTCACACACATAGTCACACATGCAAACAAAGTATCAAACATCCATGTACTTGCATATACAGTTATACACACACTACCACACTTACTTCTACAGAAACTTACACATACTTACTCTCTTAAACAATCACTTATAGAAACACCTACTTATTTGTACAGGAACTCTTCCAATCTCTCACTCTCACATATACTCACTTATATACACCAATACTCACATATACTAGTTTAAAACATATGTAGTTACTCATAAAGACACTATTGAGACAGTCATTCACTCACTAACACACCCATACACATACTCATCCACCTATACAGTCCTGCACACATGCTGTCTTCAACACATACAAACAGTGAGTCACTCATTCATACATCTATGCACTAAGTAATACCCCCACCGAACCATACAGACACTCAGACACTCATACTGATACTCAAAAAACCAACTATTTATTTATTTTTATTTTATTTAAAGAGTTTTATATAGCGCTGGCTAGACCCGAAGGTATCAGAGCGCTTTACATAAGGTTCAACAATGTAAAAGAAAAAGATCAGCAATTACACATTACGTCAAAAAATAAGCAATACATTAAGAGAGGAGAGAAGGAGAGAGAAAAGTAGTAGAGGGGGAAGGGGAGGTGAGAAAGGGAGGATGAGGGAAGAGACAACAGTAGAGATGAAAGGAAGTCTGTCTAAAGACCGACTGGGTAGGTGACGTCCAAGGAGGGAATCCACGGCCCGTCTCCCCTATAGCTAAACCAGGTAGCTCCATCGGGCATCAGACAAAATAGTTCAGTCTCAAGTGGCGTGGGAAGAAGTTCACAGAAAAACAGGGTGGGGACAAAGGGCAAGGGCAGGAGAGGGCAAAGGTCAGAAGCTGGAAAGAGTAAGAGCGGAGAGGGGTGAGGGGTGGGGGAAGGGAGAGGGTGGAGATAAGGTCAGGAGAGACGCGGGAGAGTTTGTCCAAAGTCCGGCTGGGTAGGTGATGGTCAAGGAGGGAGTCCAAAGTCCATCTCCCCTTTAGCTCGCGAGGTAGCTCCACCGGGCATCAGACAAAAATAGCTAGGTCTCAGCTGTCTAGGGAAGTTAGCAGGGTAAAGGTCCTGGTGGGTGGGTGGGGACAGGGATGGGAGAGGGCTGGTTGAGGTCCTGACAGTGATCAATGATTAAAGAGCAGGGGAGGAAAGAGCATCGCAGAGGGTCTCACTGAGTCGGCCATCTAGAACTCAGGCAGGGGGTACGAGTCATTGCAAGTTTGGATACAGTCAGTCCCCATGAATCTCTATGTCCCAGAAGGGAAGTGTTAGGGTGTCCATCTTAAGATCCGGTCGAAAATGCTGGGGCAGAGACAATAACCCATATAGACACTCATGTAGCTATTCACCAACCCATGCAGCCACTTATACACAAAGTGAGAGACTGATACTCACTACTCACTAACTCATGTATTCACTAAGATACACTTAGTCAGTTATACAATCAATTTTACAAAAAAAATCATCCATTTAGACACTTATATACCATTTATTCTTCCATCGACCTTGAGATATACATATATAAAAAATATTTAATTTTCAGAAAAACACACATTCACTGGATGATGTCATCAGTGATGTCATCAGTGATGTCATTTGAGATGTCATCAGTGATGTCATCAGTGATGTCACTGACCATGTCATGAGTGATGTAATATGTGACGTCAACAGCAGTGCATTGCGGGCGCACAAGTTATAGTTAGCTGAACTAACTATAACGGGGGAATTTCTATGGTTTTGTACGTGTGAAATGTCCAACTAACTATAACTCCCCTGAAACCTATGGTTTTTTCAGTGAATTTCTAAGGTTTTTTAAATGCTAATTTGTAACTATAACGTGCCTGAAACCTATGGTTTTTTCAGTGAATTTCTTAGGTTTTTGAAATGCTAATTTCTAACTATAACGTGCCTGAAACCTATGGTTTTTTCAGTGAATATATATATATTTATTATACTATGTATACATGTGAAAATGTCTCGTCCCCTGTTTGCCTCGGTGGCACGGAAAAAATGGGTGGAACTGACATCAGCACGCCGACGAGGTCCTCTTATGGCTCCGATGACGTCATACGGTGTCGCGAGCGGAGCCGTGCTCGTTGACGTGGGAGAGCTAGGAAAGAATTTCCGTGGAATGCTAGTACAGGGGATATTCTCCTAAGTGTTCAGGCTAGTCCTTTGGGAGCAACTGTTTATGTTGCCACTCCAGAAACCGAAACCAGTGATCCGAGGGCAGAGGCCCTGCAGATGGCACACGAGGTGGGGTGCCCAGTCGTGTGCACCGGCGGGGCAGCGAAGTGACAAGCACCACAACCCACAAAAAAAGTAACAAGGGCACTGAATAACACAGGATCTTCTCTTTGTATCTGGCAGGAACAACGAAGTTAAAATGCCCTAGTACCAAAATGTAGGATTAGTGCTACAATGGTCTTCAAGAGGACCTGTGATGCCGCTTCTGCCTCCCGTACCCTGGAGGCGGCACATGGGTCACACGGTACGATCATACTGCGGTGGGACGCACACTCGTTGACCTCTCATGGCACTGCTCCACACTTCAGGGAGGACGCTTTCCATTAGCTATGTTTTCTGATGACATGTCGCGCCGGCCCCGTCCAACAACAGAACTCCTTTAGATCCAAACAGTCTCTTCCACTCTCTCACCGGAAGTGAAACCAGGCCAAGCGGACACTTTCACAATACAACAGCTGGGAATGCACTTTTCTGTAAAAAAAACACATTCTTTCCTCCTAATTAATCAAATAAACATCTCACTGAAGAACAGGGGCCAGCTTCGATCGGTAAACAGCTGTTACAACGACTTTTTTACTTTGCGATACCATTACAACGCATGCATTACCACGCATGCGTTGTACCTCACGAAGTCATTACTACGCATTTTTTTTAAACGCATGGTCATTTACCACGAATGCCTTTACAACGAATTTTGTTGTAAAGGTATGTATGGTAAATGACCATGCGTTCTAAAAAACATGTAGACGATCCATGTCGTTGTAAGGAAACAGAGGCTGTTCCATTTCCTCACAACGACGTGCACCGCCCCTCAGAGATGGCATGAAGCAGGAACCACGAGGAGAGAGGAACCATGAGGAGTGCGAGGTAAGGGGGATTGGGCATGGGGTGGGGGTTTCTTTTCTAGGGTTTAGGGTAGTGCAGTGGTGTTTGGGTGGTGTAGGGGGTCGTGCTGGGGGTAGTGTTTTAGGGTTTAGGGTAGTGCAGTGGTGTTTGGGTAGTGTAGGGGGTCATGCTGGGGGTAGTGTTGTAGTGTGGATTTCCTATGGAAAATAGGTCCTAACTATAACTATCTACTGGCGAGCGCCAGTAAATAATATATATATATATATATATACATTCATGTATATATATATATATATATATATATATATATATATATATATATATATATATATATATATATATATATATATCTACTGGCGGTCGCCAGTAGATAGTTATAGTTACAACCTATTATCCATAGGAAATCCGCGACATTCTATTTGAAATAACTCTCTTGCCGGTTGACGTATCTTCGCGAAATTTTCAAACTTCGTGGGGCGCTCCGGTCCGCTCCTACCCTGAAAGTCTCGGGGTGATACGTCAAGCGGGGGCCGAGAAAAAGGGGGTCCCAAAACGCGTTTTCCCCATGCATTTTCCCATAGGAAACTTTAGACACGGCTACAGCCCGAACTGCTGAACGGAATTACACCAAATTTGGCAAAGAGGTAGTTCTTGGTTCAGAAAGAACCCTTTTGTTAAATGGTGTAAATCCGTTCAGTAGTTGCGGAGAAAATCAAAAAGTAAAAGTACATATATATCTATGGGCACGGAGGATTCGCGCACCCTCCCGATCACGAGCTGCATGTTAATTGGCTGTCAGCTGGCTGTCAACATTCCGATTCAGGAAATGTTGGCAGCCATTTTGTCCCTCGGTAGAACCGAGGGACAGAAACAAGTGCGCAAAGCGCACAAAGGGGGAGGGTAGAAACACCCTGACCCCCTAGGTTTGCTCAGGGGTCCCACAAGGACCCCCTGGGCAAAAAAAATTTTTTTTTTTTAAATCGGCAGGATGCGCTCAGGGAGCGCGAACCCTGCCGAAAAAAAATCGAAGCGCGGTCTCCCGCGCTTCGATGTTAATTGGCCCCCGGGTGGCCCAAGTCCCGGGGGCATGCTGGGGGGGTTAATTTTATGTGTGGGGGCCTCTAAGGGCCCCCAAGCCCGGGGACC
This sequence comes from Calotriton arnoldi, assembly GCA_963921515.1. Classification (NCBI taxonomy): domain Eukaryota; kingdom Metazoa; phylum Chordata; class Amphibia; order Caudata; family Salamandridae; genus Calotriton; species Calotriton arnoldi. Next base: position 68,029 of record CAWUFW010011412.1, read on the forward strand.
ACCACCCCCGGGGCTTTATGTACAATGGTGCGGGAGGGCTCTGAGCCCTCCCGCAGCCCCGGGGACCACCACCTCCCCGGGGCTTCTTTTTTTTATTAAAAACCTGTGTGGGGGGCTCCAGCCCCCACACGCCCGGGGACCACCACCTCCCCGGGGCACTAAGAAAATTACAATGGGGGTCCGTTTTGGACCCCCAGAGCCCCAGGGACCACCACCTCCCCGGGGCTGTGCACTGAATGGGAGGGGGCCGCGCGGCCCCCCTCCTGGAGCCCTTGATGGCCCTGGGGACCACCACCCCCAGGGCCGGCTCCTGCAGTGTCCCGGGGTGCCTACCCCGGGACACTGCTGTTTGCAATGACAGGACGGGAGCCTCGCGGCTCCCGTCCTGTCATTGCAAACTTGCTTTGGATATTGGAAGAGAGAGCAGGAAACCTGCTCTCTCTTCCAATATCCAAAGCCGATAGCTTTCCACATGGGGAGCTGCATCTTAGCAGCTCCCCATGTGTAAGCAATGCCGGCTCCCGTAGGACACGGGGAGCCGGCGGGACTGTGGGGGATTGGGGACCCCCACAGTCCCCAACGAGAGGGCCAGCCCCGGGGGATGGGGTCCCCGGGGCAAGTAGTGGCCCGGGAGGGGGCCACGCGGCCCCCCTCCCCCAAAAAAATTTTTAAAAAAAACGATCGGGCCCGCAGGCCCCGCCCCTTCCTTCACCACTCTGCAAACGCACCCCTGGCGCGTTTGCAGAGGGGAACGATTCCCCTTGAATACTGGGGGTCCCTGGGGCCAACTAGCCCACCAGGAACCTCCAGTATGTGCCAGGGGGCTGCCTTGCAGAGAGGTGTACAGAGGCCACGCCCCTTTTACACCTCTCTGCAACGCAGCTCTATGGCGCTTTTGGAGGTATATGGTGGGCTAGTTGGACTCCGGGGACCCTCAGGATTCAAGGGGACTTAATCCCCCAACTTAAAACGCGCCACGGGGCGCGTTTGCACAGTGGTGAAGGGAGGGGGCGGGGCTTGAGGTGACATGTGTGCAAACAGGCCCCGTGGTGCGTTTTAAGATGGGCAATTAAATCCCCTTCAATCCTGAGGGTCCCTGGGGGCCAACTAGCCCAACAGGTACATCCAGAAAGCGCCACAGAGCTGCGTTGCAGAGAGGTGTAAAAGGGTGTGGCCTCTCTACACGTCTCTGCAACGCAGCCCCTGGCGCATATTGGAGGTTCCTGGTGGTCTAGTTGGCCCCTAGGGACCCTCAGGATTCAAGGGAACTTAATCCCCCAACTTAAAACGCGCCACGGGGCGCGTTTGCAAAGATGTCACCTCAGGCCCTGCCCCCTCCCTTCACCATTGTGCAAATATTCCTCTAAAATCAGCCGAAATAGGAATTCCGATTTACTCACCTGTTATAAGGAGAGACCTCAGTGCTGTATCTTTCAGCCCAGTACTGGTCCTGAAAAGTAATTTTAACCGTACTTACCGGTAACTTGAATTTCCTTCATAGGCTAACATTGACTGGTTTCACTTGGAAATTCTTCTAAGTGTGGAGTTTTGGAACTTTAAAATATTCCTCTAAAATCAGCCGAAATACGAATTCCGATTTACTCACCTGTTATCAGGAGAGACTTTAGTGCTGCATCTTTCAGCCCAGTACTGATCCTCAAAAGTAATTTTAACCGTACTTACCGGTAACTTGAATTTCCTTCATAGGCTAACATTGACTGGTTTCACTTGGAAATTCTTCTAAGTGTGGAGTTTTGGAACTTTAAAATATTCCTCTAAAATCAGCCGAAATACGAATTCCGATTTACTCACCTGTTATCAGGAGAGACCTCAGTGCTGCATCTTTCAGCCCAGTACTGATCCTGAAAAGTAATTTTAACCGTACTTACCGGTAACTTGAATTTCCTTCATAGGCTAACATTGACTGGTTTCACTTGGAAATTCTTCTAAGTGTTGATTTTTGAAACATACAAATATTCCTCTAAAATCAGCCGAAATCCGAATTCTGATTTACTCACCTGTTATCAGGAGAGACCTCAGTGCTGCATCTTTCAGCCCAGTACTGGTCCTGAAAAGTAATTTTAACCGTACTTACCAGTAACTTGAATTTCCTTCCATAGGCTAACATTGACTGGTTTCACTTGGAAATTCTTCTAAGTGTGGAGTTTTGGAACTTTAAAATATTCCTCTAAAATCAGCCGAAATACGAATTCCGATTTACTCACCTGTTATCAGGAGAGACCTCAGTGCTGCATGTTTCAGCCCAGTACTGATCCTCAAAAGTAATTTTAACCGTACTTACCGGTAACTTGAATTTCCTTCATAGGCTAACATTGACTGGTTTTCAGCAAAAAAGTTTCAAAGTGTTGATTTTCACAAACTACAAATATTCCTTAAAAATCGCCTGTATGACTTAAACGCATTCTTTCAACTGTTTACAGGAGATGCACCAGTGCTGGATCCAGGATCCAACACTGAGTAAGAAAAAGTAACGATAACAGTTTTTACCTGCTAAGTGAATTTCCTTCCATAGGATAACATTGGTGATTCTATGAGAAAAAGTTTCAAAGTGTCAACTTTTAAAATACAATAATATTCCTTAAAAATCACGACTGTGACCAAAACGCTTTTACTCAACTGTTTACAGGGGATGTACCAGGACTGAATCTAGGATCCAGTCCTGTGGTTACAAAAGTAATCCATAAAGTAACTAATTGCATTTAACTAGAAATTCACATTGAGCTGAATGTTGCATTGTGTTTGAAAATGTGTTGCCCATTGCAACAACTGTAACTACTGTACTTAAAAGTCTATTGCCTATCTGCAAAGTATTTAAACTAAAGTAATTCATTCTGAGAAAGTATTTTTTGTAATGTAATGTATAATGTAATTACAATGTAATTTGACAAATAAAATATGTAAAAAAAATTGTTTCGAAAAATGTAGTAAATCAGTATGAAAAAAATTAATATAACAATTAATACATTTAAAAATTGTCATTTACAAAACCTTTGAAATTCACTGAAAAAACCGTAGGTTTCAGGCACGTTATAGTTAGAAATTAGCATTTAAAAAACCTTTGAAATTCACTGAAAAAACCATAGGTTTCAGACACGTTATAGTTACAAATTAGCATTTAAAAAACCTTTGAAATTCACTGAAAAAACCATAGGTTTCAGACACGTTATAGTTACAAATTAGCATTTAAAAAACCTTTGAAATTCACTGAAAAAACCATAGGTTTTAGGGACAGTTATAGTTACTTGGACATTGCACTCGTACAAAACCCGTGAAATTCCCCGTTATAGTTAGTTCAGCTAACTATAACTCGCGCCCCGCAATGCACTGCTGATGACGTCACATATTACATCACTCATGACATGGTCAGTGACATCACTGATGACATCACTGATGACATCTCAAATGACATCACTGATGACATCATCCACGTGATAATCTGATGCACCTCCTCACACCCTAATATAATCTTTGATACACCCACTCTAAATTACAGACTGCCATTCGCAAAACCATAGACACTCCAACACCAATAACTACATACCCACTCACTGATTCTTAGGTCTACACACACACATCCACTCACTCACCCGTACAGTCACTCATACTTACGGTCACTCAGTACAGGACTATCATATGCACTCTTACTCCTATATAGACACTCAAACAACGCCACTCATCCATAGAGATACTCACACACCTAGTCAGTCATGCAAATAATTAAACACACTGCCATTTACTCACCTATACAGTTATACACACACCAGCTCACTTACTCATACAAATAGTAGCACATTGTTACGCTCTTATACAATCACTGATACAAGCACACAATCATCCATACAGCCACTATCACAATCACTCACTCTTGCTTATAGCTATTTATATACTCCAACACACATATATACTGCCTTTCACATATGTAGTTACTCACACATGTACCACTGGGACATACATTCACTCACTAACACACTCTTACACACACTTACCCACCCATACAGTCTATCACAGATGCACTCTTGAAACCATCCACCCAGTGAATCACCCACTCACACATCTATGCACAGAGTTGCACACACCCCTCCCACACAAACACTCAGGCACCCATACAGATACTCAGACAAGCATTCAATAACTCATATAGAAAATCATTTAGCTATTCACAAACACATGCAGCCACTTACACAGCAACAGACAGACGGATACAGACATACACCCAGTTTAGTCACTAACCCATGCATTCAGTAAGATACGTTAAATCACTCACTTATAGAGTCAGTCACGCACCTACTAAATCATCCATACAGACACTTAGACACCGACTCATTCTTCAATACGTCTTTTCCTATATATTTAAAAAATATTTAAACTTTACAGAAACACACAGTCACTGGATGATGTCATCAGTGATGTCATTTGAGATGTCATCAGTGATGTCATCAGTGATGTCACTGACCATGACATGAGTGATGTAATATGTGACGTCATCAGCAGTGCATTGCGGGGCGCGAGTTATAGTTAGCTGAACTAACTATAACGGGGGAATTTCACGGGTTTTGTACGAGTGCAATGTCCAAGTAACTATAACTGTCCCTAAAACCTATGGTTTTTTCAGTGAATTTCAAATATATATATATATATATATATATATATATATATATATATATATATTATCTACTGGCGGTCGCCAGTAGATAGTTCTAGTTAGGACCTATTTTCCATAGGAAATTCGCAACATTCTATTTCCAATACCTTTGGCGCCTGTTGACGAATCTTCGTGAAATTCTCAAAACTTATGGCCCGCTCCGTCTGCTCCTATCCTGAAAGTTTCGGGGTGATTCGTCAAGTGGGGGCCGAGAAAAAAGGGGGGTCCCAAAACGTGTTTTCCTTTAGTCGCAGCTACAGCCCGAACTGCTGAACGCAATTACACCAAATTTGGCAAAAAGGTAGCCCTTGGTTCAGAGTCGTGCCTTTTGCTTAAATGGTGTAAATCCGTTCAGTAGTTCCTGAGAAAATCAAAAGTAAAATCACATATATATCTATGGCCGCGTAGGTTCCACGCACCCTCCCGATCACGAGCTGTATGCTAATTGGCTGTCAACACTACAAACCAGTAAGTGTTTGCAGCCATCTTGTGCCTCGGTAGAACCGAGGCACAAGAAATCAGGAAAACAACTGCGCAAAACGCAAAAAGGGGGCAGGGTAGAAACACCCTGACCCCCTAGGCCTGCTCAGGGCCCAAAAACATTTTTTTTTTTTCAAATCAGCGGGATGCGCGGATCCTGCTGTGAAAAAAAAAAACGAAGCGCGGGCTTTCGGGGGTTTATTAATAATTAGTGGGGGGGCCTCTGAGGCCCCCCCAAGCCCCGGGGACTGCCACCCCCCGGGGCTTTAAAAAAAATGGTGCGGGAGGGCTCTCGGCCCTCCCGCAGCCCCGGGGACCGCCACCCCCCGGGGCTTCTTTTTTAAAATTACAATTACCTGTGTGGGGGGGCTCCAGCCCCCCACACGGCCCGGGGACCGCCACCTCCCCGGGGCACTAAATATTTAAATATGGGGGTCCATTACGGACCCCAGAGCCCCGGGGACCACTACCTCCCCGGGGCTTTGAAGATGTTGGGAGGGGGGCCGCATGGCCCCCCTCCTGGAGCCAGTGATGGCCCTGGGGACCACCACCCCCCAGGGCCTGCTCCTGCAGTGTCCCGGGGTGCTCACCCCCGGGACACTGTAGTTTGCTATGGCAGGGAGGGAGCCTCGCGGATCCCGCCCTGCCATAGCAAACTGCTTTGGTTTTTGGAGGAGAGAGCAGGAAACCTGCTCTCTCTTCCAAAAACCAAAGACAATTGCTTTTCCACACGGGGAGCTGCATCTTAGCAGCTCCCCATGTGGAAAAGCAATGCCAGCTCCCGAGGGACGCGGGGAGCCGGCGGGACCGTGGGGGAATTGGGGACCCCCCCCACGGTCCCCAACGGAGATGGCCAGCCCCGGGGGATGGGGTTCCCGGGGCTACAAGTGGCCCGGGAGGGGGGCCACGCGGCCCCCCTCCCCAAAATTTAATTAAAAAAAAAAACAAAAACAAAGGCCGGCCCCGGGGGATGGGGTCCCCGGGGCCATAAGTGGCCTGAGGAGGGGGGCAACGCAGCCCCCCTCCATAAGTTTAAAAAAAAAAAAGGCCATGCCCCGGGTGTTGGGGTCCCCGGGGCCGATTAAGGCCTCGGGAGGGGGGACACGCGGCCCCCTTCCAAATTTTTTTGTTTTTTAAAAAAATAATATTAGGGGGCAGGCCCTAGGGGATGGGGTCCCCAGGGCCAATAAATTACAAAAAGAAGGGGGGCCACACAGCCCCCTTTCTTAAAAAAGAAATAAAATAAAATACCGGCATCGCGCCGGAGGCCACGCCCCCTCCTTGCAGCACTCTGCAAACGCGCCCCCTGGAGCGTTTGCAGATGGGGAACAAATTCCCCTTGAATACTGGGGGTCCCTGGGGGCCAACTAGCCCACCAGGAACCTCCAGTATGCGCCAGGGGGCTGCGTTGCAGAGAGGTGTTCTGAGGCCACGCCCCTATTTACACCTCTCTGCAACGCAGCTCTGTGGCGCTTAATGGAGGTAGCTGGTGGGCTAGTTGCACCCCAGGGACCCTCAGGATTCAAGGGGAGTTAATCCCCCGACTTAAAACGCGCCACGGGGTGCGTTTGCACAGTGGTGAAGGGAGGGGGCGTGGCCTGAGGTGACATGTGTGCAAACATGCCCTGTGGCGTGTTTTAAGTTGGGGGATTAAGTCCCCTTGAATCCTGAGGGTCCCTGGGGTCCAACTAGCCCACCAGGTACCTCCAGTAAGCACCACAGAGCTGCGTTGCAGAGAGGTGTAAAAAGGGGCGTGGCCTCAGACCACCTCTCTGCAACGCAGGCCTGTGGTGCTTACTGGAAGTACCTGGTGGGCTAGTTGGGCCCAAGGGACCCTCATGATTCAAGGTGACCTAATCCCCCAACTTAAAACGCGCCACGAGGCGCGTTTGCACAGTGGTGAAGGGAGGGGGCGGGGCCTCAGTTGACATGTGCGCAAACACGCCCTGTGGTGCGTTTTAAGTTGGGGAATTAATTCCCCTTGAATCCTGAGGGACCCTGGGGGCCAACTAGCCCACCAGGTACCTTCAGTAAGCACAACAGAGTTGCGTTGCAGAGAGGTAAAAAAGGTGCGTGGCCTCGGAACGCCTCTCTGCAACTCAGCTCTGTGGTCCTAACTGTAGGTACCTGGGGGGCTAGTTGGGCCCCAGGGACCCTCAGGATTCAAGGGGACTTAATCCCGCAACTTAAAACGCGCACGGGGCGCGTTTGCACACATGTCACCTTAGGCTCCCCCTCCCTTCACCACTGTGCAAACGCGCCTTGTAGCGCGTTTTAAGAGGTAGTTTTAATCCCCCTGCCCTATTATGTACTAGGGACTTACAGAGGAGGTCATGCTAATCACAGGGGTACCCCAACGCATAGTGTTCCCTAGTGTATGTAGGTGTTTTCACTGTATTCTAAGTGTCTTTTAGCATAGCACTGGCTCTGGTTAGCCAGAGTCAGTTACCACCAGTACCCGTCTGAAAAAGTTGTGGGCACAGGATGATTTTGCAACAAGGCCTCTTTCTGCTCCTCTGTTGGTTCTTTCTGCACATGTCTTGCTTCTTCCTGCACTTTTCTTCGTCTTTGTGGACTTCTGTTGCTTCTTTCTGCATTTCTTTTGCTTCTTTCTGTGCGTTTTTTCTTCTTTCTTCACATGTCCTACCTCTGTAGGCATAGTTAGAAACTAGCATTTAAAAACCTTTGAAATTCACTGAAAAAACCCTAGGTTTCAGGCACGGTATAGTTAGAAATTAGCATTTAAAAAACCTTTGAAATTCACTGAAAAAACCATAGTTTTCAGACACATTATAGTTAGAAATTAGCATTTAAAAAACCTTTGAAATTCACTGAAAAAACCATAGGTTTTAGGGACAGTTATAGTTAGTTGGACATTTCACTCGTACAAAACCCGTGAAATTCCCCCGTTATAGTTAGTTCAGCTAACTATAACTCGCGCCCCCGCAATGCACTGCTGATGACGTCACATATTACATCACTAATGACATGGTCAGTGACATCACTGATGACATCACTGATGACATCACTGATGACATCATCCACGTGATAATCTGATGCACCTCCTCACACCCTAATATAACCTTTGATACACCCACTCTAAATTACAGGCTGCCATTCGCAAAACCATAGACACTCCAACACCAATAACTACATACCCACTCACTGATTCTTAGGTCTACACACACATCCACTCTCTCACCCGTACAGTCACTCATACTTACGGTCACTCAGTACAGGACTATCATATGCACTCATACACCTACATAGACACTCATCCATAGAGGCACTCACACACCTAGTCAGTAATACTAGCACATTCTTACGCTCTTATACAATCACTGATACAAGTACACACTCATCCATACAGCCACTCTCACAATCACACACTCTCAGTTATAGCCATTTATATACTCCAACACACATATATACTGCCTTTCACATATGTAGTTACTCACACATGTACCACTGAGATATACATTCACTCACACACTCACCCACCCATACAGTCCATCACAGATGTACTCTTGAAACCATGCACCCACTGAATCACCCACTCACACATCTATGCACAGAGTCACACACTTCCCACCCACACAAACACTCAGGCACCCATACAGATACTCAGACAACCAATCCATAACCCATATAGACACTCATGTAGCTAGTCACAAACCCATGCAGCTGCTTACACAACAACAGACAGACGGATACAGACATTCACACAGTTTAGTCACTAACCCATGCATTCAGTAAGATACGTTTAATCACTCACTTATAGACTCAGTCACGCAACTACTAAATCATCCATTCAGACACTTATACACCCACTCGTTCTTCAATATGCCTTTTCCTATATATATTAAACATATTTAAACTTTACAGAAACACACAGTCACTGGATGATGTCATCAGTGTTGTCATTTGAGATGTCATCAGTGATGTCACTGACCATGTCATGAGTGATGTAATATGTGACGTCATCAGCAGTGCATTGCGGGGGGCGCGAGTTATAGTTAGCTGAACTATCTATAACGGGGGAATTTCACGGGTTTTGTACGAGTGAAATGTCCAACTAACTATAACTGTCCCTAAAACCTATGGTTTTTTCAGTGAATATATATATATATATATGTTAGTTGGGCTAAGTATAACTCGCGCCCCCGCAATGCACTGCTGATGACATCACATATTACATCACTGATGACATAGTCAGTGACATCACTGATGACATCACTGATGACATCTCAGAAACAGGCAGGAGAAGTACAGAAAGTAAAGTGCAGAAAGAGGCAACAGAGGTGCAGAAAGATGCAAGAGAGGTGCAGAAACAAGCAAGAGAAGTGCAGAAAGAGGCAAGAGAATTGCTGAAAGAAACAACAGAGGTTTAGAAAGAACCAAGAGAAGTGCAAAAAGATGCAAGTAAGGTGCAGAAAGAAGCAAGAGCAGTGCAGAAAGAACCAACAGAAGTGCAAAAAGAGGCAAGAGGGGTGGAGAAAGAGGTAGGAGAGGTGCACAAAGACGCAAGAGAGGTACAGAAAGAGGCAGGAGGGGTGCAGAAACAAGCAAGAGAAGTGCAGAAAGAGGCAAGAGAATTGCTGAAAGAAACAACAGATGTTTAGAAAGAACCAAGAGAAGTGCAAAAAGAGGCAAGTGAGGTGCAGAAAGAAGCAAGAGCAGTGCAGAAAGAACCAACAGAAGTGCAAAAAGAGGCAAGAGGGGTGCAGAAAGAGGTAGGAGAGGTGCACAAAGACGCAAGAGAGGTACAGAAAGAGGCAGGAGGGGTGCAGAAAGAAGGAAGAGAACTGCAGAAAGAGGCAAGAGAATTGCTGAAAGAAGCCAGAGAGGTGTAGAAAGAAGCAAGAGAAGTGCAGAAAGAGGCAAGTAGGGTGCAGAAAGAAGCAAGAGGGGTGCATAAAAAGGTAGGAGGGGTGCACAAAGAGGAAAGAGAGGTACAGAAAGAGGCAGGAGGGGTACAGAAAGAAGGAAGAGAAGTGCAGAAAGAAGTAACAGAGGTGCTGAAAGAGACGCGAAGGGTGCAGAAAGAGCAAGCAAAGTGCAGAAAGAGGCAACAGAGGTACAGAAGAGAGAGGTGCAGAAACAGGCAGGAAAGGTGCAGAAAGAGGGAACAGGGGTGCAGATAGAGGCAAGAGAGGTGCATAAAGAGAAATGAGGGGTGCAGAAAGAGGCAAGAGATCTACAGAAAAAAGCAATAGAGGTGCTGAAAGAGGCAAGTGAGGTGCAGAAAGGGGCAAGAGATCTGCAGAAAAAAGCAACAGAGGTGCTGAAAGAGGCAAGTGAGGTGTAGAAATGACAAGAGAGGTGCAGAAAGAGGCAATAGAAGTGCAGATAGAAGCAACAGAGGTGCAGAAAGAGGCAAAAGGGGTGCAGAAAGAGGCAACAGAGGTACAGAAAGAGGCAAGAGAGGTGCAGAAACAGGCAGGAAAGGTGCAGAAAGAGGGAACAGGGGTGCAGAAAGAGAGGTGCAGAAAGAGAAAAGAGGGGTGCAGAAAGAGGCAAGAGATCTGCAGAAAAAAGCAACAGAGGTGCTGAATGAGGCAAGAGTGGTGCTGAAAGAGGGAAGAGAGGTGTAGAAAGAGGCAAGAGAGTTGCACAAAGAGGCAAGAGAGGAACAGAAAGAGGAAGGAGGGGTGCAGAAAGAAGGAAGAGAAGTGCAGAAAGAGGCAAGAAAATTGCTCAAAGAAGCAACAGAGGTGTAGAAAGAAGCAAGAGAAGTGCAGAAAGAGGCAAGTAAGGTGCAGAAAGAAGCAAGAGCAGTACATAAAGAACCAACAGAGGTGCAAAATGAGGTAAGAGGGGTGCAAAAAAGGTAGGAGGGGTGCACAAAGAGGCAAGAGAGGTACAGAAAGAGGCAGGAGGGGTGCAGAATAAAGGAAGAGAAGTGCAGAAAGAAGTAACAGAGGTGCTGAAAGAGGCGCGAAGGGTGCAGAAAGAGCAAGAGAAGTGCAGAAAGAGGCCACAGAGGTACAGAAAGAGGCAAGAGAGGTTCAGAAACAGGCAGGAAAGGTGCAGAAAGAGGGAACAGGGGTGCAGATAGAGGCAAGAGATCTGTAGTAAAAATCAACAGAGGTGCTGAAAGAGGCAAGTGAGGTTCAGAAAGAAGCAAGAGAGGTGCAGAAAGAGGCAATAGAGGTGCAGAAAGAATCATCAGAGGTGCAGAAAGAGGCAAAATGGGTGCAGAAAGAGGCAAGAAAAGTGCAGAAAGAGGCAACAGAGGTACAGAAAGAGGCAAGAGAGGTGCATAAACAGGCAGGAAAGGTGCAGAAAGAGGGAACAGGGGTGAAGAAAGAGGCAAGAGAGGTGCAGAAAGAAGAAAGAGGGGTGCAGAAAGAGGCAAGAGATCTGCAGAAAAAAGCAACAGAGGTGCTAAAAGTAGGCCTGGGCAAAGCACTACGCTACGCTCGCGAAGTTTGCGTAGTTTGCGCAACTTCGCACTACGCGATTTGCACGTAGCACAGTGCGAACACGCGTAGCGCAGCGAAGCGTAGTGCAGCGGTCATTTTTTGCTTGCTCGCGGTCCTCAACGTCAAGTTGGCGACCGCGAGCAAGCAAAATGACATCCCGGCGAGACTTTTTCCTCGTTCGCGATCAGCAACATCAAGTTGCTGATCACGAGCGAGGCAAATAAACCTCCCGGCGAGGATCTCAATGCGGGGAGGTCAGGTTTCTCATTGTGAGTGGTCGCGTATGCTCGCGACCGCTCGCGATGAGAAACTACCAGTCCGCGTTGAGAAAACTGCTGCTCGAGTAAAAATCTACTCGAGCAGCAGAAAACGACTGCTCGCACTGTGCGAGATGCCGTTCTCTCGCATTGCACAGTGCGAACAGCAAACTACGCAGTTCGCGAAGTGCTACGCGTAGCTCGCGTAGTGCGAACTGCACTTTACGTAGCTACGCGTAGCGCGACTACGCGAACTACGCCCAGGGTTAGCTAAAAGGGGCAAGTGAGGGGCAGAAAAAGGCAAGAGATCTGCAGAAAAAGCAACAGAGGTGCTGAAAGAGGCAAGTGAGGTGCAGAAAGAAGCAAGAGAGGTGCAGAAAGAAGGAAGAGAAGTGCAGAAAGAAGTAACAGATGTGCTGAAAGAGGTGCAAAGGGTGCAGATAGAGCAAGAGAAGTGCGGAAAGAGGCAACAGAGGTACAGAAAGAGGCAAGAGATGTGCAGAAAGAGGGAACAGGGGTGCAGAAAGAGGCAAGAGAGGTGCAGAAAGAGGCAAGAGAAGTGCAGAAAGAAAACAGAGGGGTGCAGAAAGAGGCAAGAGATCTGCAGAAAAAAGCAACAGATGTGCTGAAACAGGCAAGTGAGGTGCAGAAAGAGGCAAGAGATCTGCAGAAAAAAGCAACAGAGGTGCTGAAAGAGGCAAGTCAGCTGCAGAAAGAACCAAGAGAGGTGCAGAAAGAAGCATCAGAGGTGCAGAAAGAGGCAAGAGGGGTACAGCAAGAGGAGAGAGAAGTGCAGAAACAGGGAAGAGAAGTGCAGAAAGAGGCAAGAGAATTGCTGAAAGAAGAAACAGAGGTGTAGAAAGAAGGAAGAAAAGTGCAGAAAGAGGCACGTGAGATGCAGAAACAGGCAAGAAAGGTACAGAAAGAAGGAAGACGAGTGCAGAAAGAGACAACAGGGGTGCAGAAAGAAGCAAGACAGGTGCAGAAAGAAGCATGGAAAGTGCAGAATGAAGCAACAGGGGTGCAGAAAGAGGCAAGAGAAGTGCAGAAAGAAGCAACAGAGGTGCAGGAGGAGACAAGAGAACTGCAGAAAGAGGCAAGAGAGTTGCAGAAAAAGGCAAAAGATGTACAGAAAGAGGGAACAGAGGTGCAGACAGAGGCAAGAGAGGTGCAGAAACAGGTAAAAGGGGTACAGAAAGAGGCAAGAGGGGTGCAGAAATTTGCAATAGAGGTGCAGAAAGAAACAAGAGCAGTGCAAAAGAATCAACAGAGGTGCAAAAAGAGGCAAGTGAGGTGCAGAAGGAGGCAAGAGAACTGCAGAAAGAGGCAAGAGAGTTGCAGAAACAGGCAAAAGGGGTGCAGAAAGAGGGAACAGGTGGGCAGACTGAGGCAAGAGAGGTTCAGAAAGAGGGAAGAGGGATGCAGAAAAAGGCAAGAGGGATGCAGAAATTTGGAACAGATGTGCAGGAAGAAGCCAGAGCAGTGCAAAAAGAACCAACAGAGTTGCAGAAAGAAGCAAGAGGGGTACAGAAAGAGGCAAGTGAAGTGCAGAACGAAGCAAAAGAGGTGCAGAAAGAACCGACAGAGGTGGAAAAAGAGGCAAGAGGGGTGCAGAAAGGGGTAGGAGAGGTGCACAAAGAGGCAAGAGGGGTACAGAAAGAGGCAGGAGGGGTGCAGAAAGAAGAAAAGAAATGCAGAATGAAGCAACAGAGGTGCTGAAAGAGGCACGAAGGGTGAAGAAAGAGACAAGACAGGTGAAGAAAGAAGGAACCGAGCTACAGAAAGAGGCAAGAGTGGTGCAGAAAGAGGAAAGAGAGGTGTAGAAAGAGGCAAGAGAGTTGCACAAAGAGGGAAGAGGGGTGCAGAAACAGGCAAAAGGGGTGCAGAAAGAAGCAAGTGAGGTGCAGAAAGAGGCAAGAGAGGTGCAGAAAGAAGCACAAGAGTTACAGTAAGAGGCAAGTGAAGTGCAGAAGGAGGCAAGAGAACTGCAGAAAGAGGCAATAGAGGTGCAGAAAGAGGCCAGTGAGGTGAAGAAAGAAGCAAGATACGTGCAGAAAGAAGCAACAGAAGTGCAGAAAGAAGGAACAGAGGTGCAGAAAGAGGCAAAAGGTGCAGAAAGACGTAAGAGGGGTACAGAAAAAGGCAAGAGAGGTGCAGAAAGAGAGAAGAAGGATGCAGAAAGAGGCAAGAGGGGTAAAGAAAGAAGCAAATGAGGTGCAGAAAGAGTCAACAGATGTGCAGAAAGAGGGAAGAGAGGTGCAGAAAGTAGAAGAGATTTGCAGAAAGAGGCAAGAGAGGAGCAGAAGGAAGCAAGAGTGGCTTGCACATCATTAGTACCAATTTAACACCCACATTTAGCAATAAGTAACAGTTGACCATTCTAGGTTTGCAAAGGGCCTTCCACCACGCTGCAACACTTGTCGCTGCATTTTTGGTAACGTTTGAGCCGTTTGAGCTAGAAACAATCCTTTTTTTGTTCAAATCTGCAGATTAGGGAGCAGATGATGAATTATGTGGCTAATGCAGAAAATGTATAATTGTGCAAAAGTCAGTGCAGCCAAACAGTCGCATAATTCCAGTGGCCCTTCTCATACCTCTGACTAGGTCCACATGTGCTCCTCAGTGATTGCTTCTTTTTTTGTCTCACTGAGTTCATAGTTGAGCTTCTATGGAAACGAGGAAGACTAAACCTGACGTTACCACTCCACAACACAGACTACCATACCACATAATTACTCTCCATAACATATAATACCACTCTACATAATTCCTATACACTAAATACCACATACTTTCTATCCACATAATTTCACTGCACAACATACCACATAATTCCACTGCACACAACGTACATCCACTCCAAAAAACATTAGTAAAAAACTTTTACATTTACAACACAATAGCTCTAACTCTTGCAAATGCGAGACCTATTACATTAGAAATGCTTCTTTAACTGGTAGTCGTGTTTGCAGAGTGGTGGAGGAAGGGAGCTGGGCCTCCAACCAGCGCTCAGGAATTCCACTGCGTAGTACTTACAGGAGGTCCCAGGAGGGCTTCCTGGCCCCCAAAGTCCCTCAGGAGTAAAGTGGACTTCATCCCCCATCCCGTAGTCTGCCAGGAGGCTCGTTTGCAGTGTGGTGGAGAAAAGACATCTTAGCAATCCCACTGTGTGGGACTTACTGGAGGTAGCAAGAGGGGTAGTTGGCCTCCAAGGACATCCTTGGGGGCCAAGTACCCCTCCTATTACCTCCAGTAAGTCCCAGACAGCAGGATTGCTAAGTTCTCATAGGCCACGCCCCCTTTGCCCACCACTCTGCAAACGCGCTCCCTAGCGTACTCTTGGATGGGGATTGAAGTCCCCTTCACTGCTGTGGGTCCTTTAGGGGCCAACTAGCCTACCTCTTACCTCCAGTAAGCCCCACACAGTGGGATTGCTGAGAGGTGGACAAAGGCCATGCCTCCTTTCTCCACCACCCTGCAAACGTACCTCCTGGCGCGTTCTAATTTGGGGTATTAAATCCCCTTCATTCCTGAGGGTCCCTGGGGGCCAACTATCCCACCAGGTACCTTCAATAAGGACCACACACCTGGATTGCTGAGAGTGGTCCGAGGCCATGCCCCCTTTTTACACCACTCTGCAAACGCAGCCCATGGCGCACTGCTGCTCGGGGGATGAAGTCCACTTGTGTCCTGAGGTCCTCAGGACACAAGAGGACCTCATCACCCCACCAGCAGTGCGCCAAGCGGCGCGTTTGCAGAGTGGTGTAAAAAGGGGCATGCCTCGGACCACCTCTCTGCAATTCAGCTGTGTGGCGCTTACTGGGGGTACCTGGTGGGCTAGTTGGCCCCCAGGGACCCTCAGTATTCATGGGATTTAATTCCTCAACTTAGAACGCGCCAGGGGGCGCATTTGCAGAGTGGTGCAGGGAGGGGGCGGGCCTTCGGCGAGATGCCTGCTTTTTTTAAAATATATTTTTAGGAGGGGGCTGTGTGGCCCCCCTTCTTTTAGTGTTTTTGGGGCCCTGGGGACCCCATCCCCCAGGGCCTGACCCTTATTTTTTAAATAAAAAAATGGAAAGGGGGCCACGCGGCCCCCCCTCCCGAGGCCGATTTCAGCCCAGGGGACCCCATCCCTCGGGACATGGCCTCTTTTTAAAAATATATTTATAGGGAAGGGGGGTCACGTTGCCCCCCTTCCCTGGGCCACTATTGTCCCCAGGGACCCCATCCCCCGGGGTTTGGCCATTTTTTATATTATTTGTATATGAGGAGGGGGGCCTCGCGGCCCCCCTCCCAAGACCAATTTTGGCCCGGGGAACCCCATCCCCCGAGGCCGGCCCTTAGTGTTGGGGACCGTGGGGGGAGCCCCAATGCCCCCACGGTCCCAGCCGGCTCCCCGCCTCCTGCGGGAGCCGGCATTGCTTTTGGGCAAGGGGAGCTGCAAACATGCAGCTCCCCCTGTCCAAAAGCAATCTGTTTTGCTTCGTTGAAGCGAGAGCAGGTTTCCTGCTCTCGCTTCAACGAAGCAAAGCAGAGTTTGCTATGACAGGGCGGGAGCCGGGCTCCTGCCCATCCATAGCAAATGACAATGTCCCGGGGGTGGGCACCCCGGGACATTGCAGGAGCCGGCCCTAGGGGGTGGCGGTCCCCAGGGCCATCAAGAGCTCCAGGAGGGGGCCACGTGGCCCTCCTCCCTACATTTTCAAAGCCCCAGGGATGTGGTGGTCCCAGGGGCAGTGTGGGGGGCCCCCCCACACTTTTTTAGAAATATTTAAGCCCAGGGGAGGTGCCGGTCCCCGGGGCTGTAGGGGCCCCCACACCATTATTAAGTATTGCCCCCGGGACCTGGCCCACCCAGGGGCTTAATACAAACAAAGCGCGGGAGACTGCGCTTCGTTTTTTTTTATAATTTCATCCGGATTCGCGCACCCAGCGCAAATTCAGATGAAATTATTATTAAAAACATGCTTTTTTGGGAGTGGGGGTCCCTGTGTGACCCCCTGAGCAGGTCTAGGGGATCAGGGTGTTTCTACCCTGCCCCCTTTTCTTAATTTTTCACTTTTTTTTCCCCTTTTTCTTGTGACTCGGTTACCGAGTCACAAGATGGCTGCCAACACATTCTGCTTTGGAAACTTGGCAGCCAATCAGAAGTCAGCTCCTCCTCGGTGCTCAGATATATAAATTTGTATTTTTGGAATTTCTCAGCAACTACTTAACGGATTAACACCGTTTAAAAAAAAGGGCGCTTTCTGAACCAAGAGCTACCTTTTTGCCAAATTTGGTGTAATTCCGTTCAGCAGTTCGGGCTGTAGCCTGTTCCAAAATTTCCTATGGAAAAACGTGTTTTGGGACCCCCCTTTTTTCTCGGCCCCTGCTTGACGAATCACCCCGAAACTTTCAAGACAGGAACTTGTATACTCAGGAACAAATGCGTTTCAGCTGTCCGCCTTTTTCAACATCGAAAAAGGCGGACAGCCGAAATGCGTTTGTTCCTGAGTGTACGAGTTATCCCATAAACTGGATTACAGTTCCCCGCGAGTGCTGGTCTTAACTGTTTGCAATGTGATATTGAGTGCGTGGGCCCATGCACAACCTAGCACCTGCTCGCGAGTGCCACAGATACCAAAGGGCTGACTGGAGCGTTTGTACCTATATATATATATATATATATATATATATATATATATATTACCTACTGGCGGTCGCCAGTAGGTAGTTATAGTTACAACCTAGTTTCCATAGGAAAAGCGTTTTTGATTTGCTAATAACTTTGGCATCGTTTGACAAATCTTTATGAAATTTTCCAAAAAGTTGCACTTTTTAGGTCAGCTCCTCTCTTGAAATCAATTTCCCATAGGAAACTTTGTGCAAGGCTAGAGCTGAAACTACTGAACGGAATTACCCCAAATTTGGCAAAAAGGTAGTGCTTGAATCAAAAAGCAACCTTTTTTTAAAATTGTGTAAATCCGTTCAGTAGTTGCTGAGAAATTAGAAAAATAAAAGTTTCGATATCTGGGTGGAGCCTGAGTCCCATGCACGAGCTTCACTGTGATTGGCTGCGAACACTCCAAACCAGGAAGTGTTGGCAGCCATCTTGTGGCTCGGTAGAAGCGAGTCACTAGAAAACAGAGAAATAAAGGTATAAAACAAGAGAAGGGGGCAGGGTAGAAACACCGTGACCCCCTAGGCCTGCTCAGGGGGTCCCAGAAAGACCCCAGGGCCGAAAAAATCATTTAATTTGTGCTGGGGTCGCGGGGTCCCGTGTTTTATTTTAATGAGACCCTGGGGTGGGCTAGGTCCCGGGGCATTTCTTAAAAAATAATAGCGGGGGCTCGGTGGGGCTGCGGGGGCCCACTGGGGTCCCCGCAGACCCGGGGCTTCACTCATGTTGGGAGGGGGGTTGCGCGGCCCCCCTCCTGGAGACCTCCATGTGCTTATAACTTTGGCGTCGTTTGACGAATCTTTACTAAATATTCCAGGAGTTTCTCTTTTTGATCAGCTCGTATCTTGAAAGTTTAGGGGTGTATTGTGCTGCGAAGACATATTACAGGGTGATTGGTGAAGGGGGCTGAGAAAAGGGGGTCCGAAAAGTGTTTTCGCAATGCATTTTCCATAGGAAACTTTAGACAAGGCTGCAGGTCAAACTGCTGAACGGAATTACGCCAAATTTGGCAGGGAGAAAAGTCTTGGTGCAAAAAGCGTGGTTTTGTGGAAATGGTGTAAGTCCGTTCAGTAGTTTTTGAGATATTAAAGGAAAAAAGATATATATATCTGGACTGTGCCTAACTCCCGAGCATGAGCTTGCCTCTTATTGGCTGCTAACAATTCAAACCAGGAAGTGTTAGCAGCCATCTTGTGCCTCGCATTGAGTGAAAATATAAAAGAAAGGTCCCGGGGGCAATTTAATATACCGGAGCTCTGTCTGTGCGAGATACCGCTTTCACGCTGCATCTCCCTACATCAGCAGGTAACGCACCCTTTTCCACCATCAACAGCATACCTCCAACAACATACTTGGGCCCGCAAGTCTGCCTCTGCGAACCACTTGTCGGCTCACAGCTCTTCGGGTGCGAGTTCTCGGGCCCACAGTTGTATCTGTGAAGCCAATACTGGAAATATACCAGAGGTGTCTCTCTGCGAGATACGCTCTTCACGCTCCCTCTCCCCATATCAGTGTTCCGCAGCTATCCCTTTGGAAGCCGATGGCCCGCACCTTTCCCTATACTAGTCGGCCCGCAGGTGTTCCTCTGCGAGCTGGCCCGCAGCTCTTCCTCTGCGAACTGACGGGCTGCGGTTCTCCCTCTATGAGCCTGCTAGTTGGCTTGCAGTTCTTCATCTATGAGCCAGACCGCCGGCTCTTAAGTCTCTGAGAACAGATGTAATGGAGGCAACGATCATGCAGGTCGGACACCCAACACTGCTCCGACATCCCCCAGTAGGAGCTCCTTGTCCGCCATCTCCCCTCACCCCCACAAACAAATGTGACAGTCACGTTAGGTTGGACAAATAAGAATCTTAGTCATGTATGGATTTACATATAAAACATTTTATTAAAACAAAACAACAACAAATAAAACTATGTACAGCCATGTCGTGTCATCGCTGGACCATTTGTGAATCACAGCCTGTAAGACAAAAAGAAAGATAAGATGGTGCGTCATGCGTCCAGCAAAGGAGAAAGAGAAAGAGAGAAAGAGTGAGGGTGAAAGAGAGAAACAAAGAAAGAGTGAGAGAGAGAGGAAGACAAAGAAATAGAGAAAGAGTGAGAGAGAGAAAGAAAGAGAGAAATAGTGTGAGAGAGGAAGAGAGAGAGAGAAAGAGTGAGAGAGGAAGAGAGAAAGAAAGAGTGAGAGAGAGGAAGAGTGAGAGAGAGGAGAGAAAGAGTGAGAGAGAGGAAGACAGACAAAGACAGAGAAAGAGAAAGAGTGAGAGAGAGAAAGAGTAAGATACAAGGAAAAGAGAGAGAGAGAAACAGTGTGAGAGAGAGGTAGAGAGAAAGAGAGAGAAAGAGTGAGAGAGAGGAAGAGAGAGAAAGAAAGAATGAGAGAGAGGAACAGACAGAGAAAGAGAGAAAGTGTGAGAGAGAGAAAGGAAGAGATGGAGAGGGAGTGTTGACACTGGAGAAAATCTTCGCAGCTTACCTTTGTGCCTCCGGTGTGTCTCCAACCACATGCCGGGACATAGTGTACCCTTAAGTTTAGTGATCTGAAAGATAGTATAGAATTAGTAATTGCAGAGTACATACGACTGCACACGCCTAATTATCTGTTTCGGCAATGCGCACTCAGGCTGCTGCAGCCCATCCACTCCCACTGCTCGGAGGTGTCTGTGCGCTCTTGTGCGCCCAGGCTGGTGCACACTATCCTCTCCCACCTCCCAGAGGTGACTGCCCTCTGCTGCGGAAAGAAGTATCTCTGCTCACCTTCCGCCACTGGCGTGTGTGTAAGAGGGTGCACCACGTGCTGAAGCAACTTTGTCAGGCGTTGTCAGGATGGCCATGCATCATCGCAGTTTGTACACGCGTTCAGCTGTGGTGGTGTGGGGGGGGACGTCGATTCATGAATCACAGCCTGTTAGATAAAAAGCAAGATAGGATTGTGCGTCATTCGTCCATCAAAGGAGAGAGAAAGAGAGAGAGAGAGAGAAAGACAGAGTGAGAGGAAGACAGAGAGAAAAAGAAAGAAGGAGTGAGAGGAAGACAGAGAGAAAGAGAGAAACAGTGGGAGTGACAGGAAGAGAGAGAGAAAAAGAAAGAAAGAGTGAGAGGAAGACAGAGAGAAAGAGTGAAAGAGACGAAGAGAGAGAGAAACAGTGAGAGAGAGAGAGAGAGAGAGAGAGAGAGAGAAAGAGTGAGAGAGAGGAAGAGAGAGAGAAAGAGTGAGAGAGAGGAAGGGAGAGAGAGAAAGAGTGAGAGAAAGGAAACGAGAGAGAGAAAGAGTGAGAGTAAGGAAGAGAGAAAGTGTGAGAGAGAGGAAGACAGAGAAAGAGAGAAAGAGTGAGATACAAGGAAGAGAGAAAGAGAGAAACAGTGTGAGAGAGAGGAAGAGAGAGAGAAACAGTGTGAGAGAGAGAGAAAGAGTGAGAGAGGAAGAGAGAAAAAGAAAGAATGAGAGAGAGAGGAAGAGACAGAGAAAGAGAGAAAGAGTGTGAGAGAGAGAAAGGAAGAGATAGAGAGTGAGAGAGAGAGCAAGAGTGTGAGTGACAGAAAGGAAGAGATGGAGAGGGAGAGTGAGTGTTGACACTGTGGAGAAAATCCTCACAGTTCACCTTTCTGTCACCGGTGTGTCTCCAACCATGTGCCGGGATATAGGGCAGCCCTCAAGCTTAGTCATCTGAAACATAAAAATGGAATCAGTAATGGATGAGTACATACAACTGCGTATGCCTAAATCGCTGTCCCACCTTTGTGTATCCAGGCTAGTGTACCCCATCCACTTCCACTGCCCAGAGGTGTCTACCCGCTGCTGTACACCCAGGCTGCTGCACTCCATCCACTCCCACTGCCCAGAGGTGTATGACAGCCGCTGCGCACCCAGGCTGCTGCACCCCATGCACTCCCACAGCCCGGAGGTGACTGCGTGCCGCTGCGCACCCAGGCTGCTGCACCCCATCCACTCCCACTGCCCGGAGGTGACTGCCCGCCGCTGCGCAAACAAGCCTCTCTGCTCACCTTACACCACCGGCGTGTGTCGAAGAGGGTCCACCACGTGCCGAAGAAGCCTCCTCACCCGTTGTGTACACGCAGAGAGCGGAGCTCACAATTCAGGTTGAGTGTTGATTGCAGGATGGCCACACTTCATCGCAGGCCTGCAAGACAAAAAGCAAGATAAGATTGTGCGTCATGCGTCCATCAAAAGAGAGAGAAAGAGAGATAGAGAGAGAAAAAAAGAGTGAGTGAGAGGAAGACAGAGAGAAAAAGAAAGAAAGAGTCAGAGGAATACAGAGAGAAAGAGAGAAACAGTGAGAGTGAGAGGAAGAGAGAGAGAAAAAGAAAGAAAGAGTGAGAGGAAGACAAAGAGAAAGAGATAAAGAGTGAGAGAGACGAAGAGAGAGAGAAACAGAGAGAGAGAGGAAGAGAGAGAGAGAAAGAGTGTGAGAAAGAGGAAGAGAGAGAGAAAGAGAGAAACAGTGTGCGAAGAAGAGAGAGAGAAAGAGTGTGAAGGAGAGAAAGAGGGAAAGTGAGTGCTGTGTCTCCAACCACGTGACGGGACCTAGTGGAGCCCTCAAGCTCCCACATCTAAACATAGTACAGAATTAGTAATGGGAGAGTATATATGTCTGCGTACGCCTAAATCGCTGTGCCGCCTTTGTGTATCCACTCCCGCCGCCCAGTAGTATTTGCCCACCGCTGCGCACCCAGGCCTCACTGCTCACCTTTTCGCAGACAGGTCACCCTCTGCATCATGCAGTCCCGCTCCGCAGGCCAACAGGTCTCACATTTGGTGCTGCGTCTTGATTTTGCCATGGCAGAGGACATACTAGTGCACCTATCATCATCGCAGGTTGCACACCCGCTCAGTCCTTGCGGTGCCACTAACTCAGTGAACAGTGAGGCCACGCACATGGTGGTAGGCCTCCCTGCTCGGTGGCTCAGGCCTACATGAGGTGTCCGAACCACCGAGATGGGCCATCACAGTGCATGCGGTGGGAGCAACTCTAAAATGGTTTAGAGCACGTGTGCCCGGTCTTTTTTATTGGTAGGGTCACGTGTCCTGTGACGCCTGTGATGGATGGGTGTGGTGTGGATGTATACCAGCCATGAGGGAGTGGTGTGGCGTACTGACAACTAGGGTGTGACCAGCAGATCACTGCAATGAAAATCTGGGCCATGTAGCGTTGTTGTCTTTCTCTGTAAGCGTAAGCAGAGTGGGCTGGCCTGGCGTATGCCAGTCCTGCATGAGGCTGTGAAGAATGACTCCGGAGCTATGGGCATGGCTCCATCGTGAGCTGTATCAGGAATCAACTGATGGGTGTTCTTCTTGTAGTGCTGCCGTTACCCGGGTCGCAAGCGTCAATGTGTCACTCTGTGAGCCAAGTCCCTGAACATGGCCAACATGGAAGGTACGGGGAATCACTGACCCTACATTCATCCATAGTTCCACACAAGAAAGATGGTGGACATGACACATCTGTGTCGGTGTGAATGTTTATTGCACATTCAGTGGAGTATTGCAGCTGTAGCAATACTGGGCCATGCAAAATCCAAATTTCAGTTTTTGGGACATGGAGGGCAGCCAATTAGAGACAAGCTCGTTGTCGGAGATAGGGTGCGCCAACATATGTACTTATACAATCACTCCGCCAATCCCCACGCACTTATAAATTCACTATACACTCTCCTTGCAGTACTCTAATCATCCAGTCTCTATGTACGTACTTGTACAATGACCGAGACAAAGTTACATAACCAAAGTTTTCTCCCACTGTCAAAGGTAAGTTGGTTGCATACGCTGTCCAGAGCACAATGTAATGTGGTAGGGCCCAGGTGCAGCATGTTGCATACATAATGAACACACGGACACAGATAGATAGTGGAACTGGGTATGAGCATGTGCACTCGACTCCTTTATATTACCAGGGTCACATGTCCAGTGACGTCTGTGCTGGATGCGTGTGGGGTGAGTGTAAGCCAGCCCTCCGGGAATGGTTGGTGCTGGTAACAAGTACAACAGTAATCATCAGATCACACACAGAGATTCAATCATAAAGGGTCCATGACTTGTGCTGCACTAAGTTAGGGGCACCAGATCTGAAATCATACACAAAAGATTCTGTCATAAAGGGTCCATCAGTTGTGGTGGACTGAGGTAGGAGCATCAGAAGCATTACGCGTGTGCACAGCTAGCGATGATGCGTGGTCCGGGAGGGCCGCACTGGTAGCAATGTCTGTTGCCTACTCGACTGCGCCATCTGCAATCGCAACTCCATCTGAATTGTGAGCCCTGCTGTCCACAGTGTAGATCGAAGGCAGTAGTCAGCACAGACATCGAGGAAAGCTTTTTGTCACTTCCTCTTGAGAAAATTCAACGACATAGAGTACAATTCTCTGTCCAATTAATAAATCAAGGCTGAATTTGAATGGGGAGCTCTGCTGACCGCAGTGTAGATCGAAGGCAGTAGTCAGCACAGACATCGAGGAATGCTTTTTGTGACTTCCTCTTGAGAAAATCCAACGACATAAAGTACAGTTCACTCTGCAATAAATAAATCAAAACTTAATTCGAATTGTGGGCTCTGCTATCCCCAGTGTAGACTGCCATTCAGTGTTCCTTTGGACTTGCAAGATGAATTTGGTCATTGTACTAAAGCAATAATTGATATCAAAAAGTTCTTGAAGCAAGGATACTAAAAGGATATTATGTAGGTTTAAGGGTACGTGGCGATGACTTATGGTGCAGTGAGCTAGTGGCACTTGAAGCACTCAGCGTGTGTGCATCCTGCGATGATGCGTGGTCCGTGTAGGCCACACTGGTAGCAATGTGTTTTGTTTAATGAATTCTGCCCTAATAAGGCACGTGGCGTTTACTTGTGGTGCACTGAGTTAGTAGTACCTCTGGCGCTCAGCGTGTACACAGCCTGCAATGATGCGTGGTCCGTGCGGGCCGTACTGGGAGCAATGTGTCTTGCCTACTGGACTGCATCATCTGCAATCGCGACTCAATCTGAATTGTGAGCCCTGCTGTCCGCAGTGTAGATCGAAGGCAGTAGTCTGTACAGACATAACTGTGCAGTGCTGTGCCGCTGTGTTCGCAGGGGGCTTGTGTCGAGGAGGCCCGCGGTCATGGCGGCAGCCACGTGGCAGGGTGAGGGTCGCCGCCTGGCAGAAGCGTTGGCTTTCACACAAGTGAACCACGCCCAGAACCCCGGCCTATTTATTCACACTTCTTCGCTGGAGTGGCTTACGTTGGACCAGCCCACTGCGCTTCTGCTTATAGGGGGCGACGACACAGGTTCATGACTGAGATCTTCCCCACTGCCTGAGGTAACATGGTTGCGTCCACTGTCCACAACACTACAAGCACCAGCTTGTTTTTGGATCGCACAGCAGATAGGTTTAATGAACATTATAATTAGAAATTAGCATTTAAAAAATCTTTGAAATTTACTGAAAAAACCATAGGTTTCAGGGACGTTATAGTTACAAATTATCATGTTAAAAACCTTTGAAATTCACTGAAAAAACCATAGGTTTCAGGGACGTTATAGTTACTTGCACATTTCACTCGTACAAAACCATAGAAATTCGGCCGTTATAGTTAGTTGAGCTAACTATAACTCACGCCCCACAATGCACTGCTGATGACGTCACATATTACATCATTCATGACATGATCAGTGACATCACTGATGACATCGCTGATGACATCTCAAATGACATCACTGATGACATCACTGATGACATTATCCACGTGAAAATCTGATGCACCTCCTCATACCTTAATAAAACCTTTGATACACCCATTCTAAAATACAGACTACCATTTTCGAAACAATACAGGCACCAATACCAGTTACTACATACGCACATACTGATTCCTAGGTCTACACACACATCCACTCATTCACCCATAAAGTCACTCATACATGCAGTGACTCATCAATACAACACTATTATAGACACTCATACACCTATACAAACACTCACACACTGCCACTCATCCAGAGTTACTCACACATTTAGTCAGTCATGCAAAGAATCAATCACACTTCTATTTACTCAGCTATACAGTTATACACACACAACCTCACTTATTTATAGTGATATTAAGATATACTTACTCTCTTATACAATCACTGATACAAGTACACACTCATCCATACAGCACTCTCACAATCACTGACTCTCACGTATAGTCATTTATATACTCCAACTCTCTCATGCACTGCGTTTTACATATGTAGTTACTTGGACATGTAGCACTGAGATATCCATTCACTCACCAACACACCCATACACACACTCACCCACCCATACAGCTGTTTCCACATGCACTCTTGAACCCATACACCCAGTGAATAAGGAACTCACACATCTATGCACAAAGTCACACACCTCCCACCCACTCACACACACACTCAGGCACCCATACAAATACTCAGGCAACCAATCAATAACCCATATAGACACTCATGTAGCTACTCATCAACCAATGCAGCAGCTTACACAGCAATAGACAGACTGATACAGACATTCACACAGTTTAGTCACTAACCCATGAATTCAGTAAGAGACATGTAATCACTCACTTATACAATCAGTCACACACCTACTAAATCCTCCATCCACGCACTTATACAGCCACTCATTCTACAATATACCTTGGCCAATATATTTATAAAACATATTTAAACTTTACAGAAACACACAGTCACTGTATGATGTCATCAGTGATGTCATTTGAGATGTCATCAGTGATGTCATCAGTGATGTCACTGACCATGTCATGAATGATGTAATATGTGACATCATCAGCAGTGCATTGTGGGGGCATGAGTTATAGTTAGCTCAACTAACTATAACAGCCGAATTTCTATGGTTTTGTACGAGTGAAATGTGCAAGTAACTATAACGTCCCTGAAACCTATGGTATATATATATATATATATACGTACATATATATATATATAGGCTTTCCTGTTTTCAGTTTCTATTTTTGGTACATTCTGGTGGGGTTTTTCCAGTGTTTTCAATACCTGAAAAAAATAGTGGTTATCAGTGGTTCCACATTTTTGCACCATTAAAAACAATAGAAACAGTGTTTTTCCGGTGTTTATGTAATGTTTTGCTTCTAATTATTGCTTGCATTCTGCACTGATAGTGCATGTGTGTAGACTGCGGGTGTACAGGGTATATGAGGTCCAAATACATTTTTACAAATCAAACTTATTGTAGTACACCATACAATACTTCTTTAATGAGTCTGTGGTCATGCGGGCTCGCTCTTTCCTTCCGATGTAATGTTTATCTGTGAAAAGGCCCTCTCAACATTGGCACTTGAGATGGGCAATGCCAAAACAGCCAGTAGACAATTTGCTAACTCTGGCCAATGACATAGCTTTCCATGCCAGTACTGGTGCACCTGAAGATAGTGATTCTTTAGGACATGTTCTGCAACATTTGCGCTGAATTGGGCACATATGCCCTCAGTTATTGAAGCAGTCAAAAATGAAGCAGTACTTTTCAAAGTCTGGAGAAAATTCAGAAGGGATCTGGAACTTGTGCAGAGTACCTCAGTGAGGCTTCATTAACTTCAAATGCCATGGTTGGTGAAGCGATATTTCTATGCATTATTGCAAGCTATTTCCCATAGACTGTAAAATAGCATTTCCTGAATTGCTCCTCAACATTTCTTTGCTTACCAAGTGGCAAGAATTATAACATGCAGCATGTTGCAGTGCCAAAGTCACTAAAAGTGTCGCCCAGCCTACTCTCAAGGAGATGTTTCAGATCTACACCAAGTTCACTGAACACTTGGCAGACAAGGGTGCTTTTAGACTCTTATTTTGATTATTCCACTACATCAGTCATGTATTCCTGTAAAAACCTATGCATGCAGTAGACTGTACTTTTTCACATCACTATCAATATGCGACCAAAGATCATCACATTTCTTGCCTTTGGCATCATTACTAAGCAAAATTTCTGTAAACGATCACCACATGGATAATATAACATTCACGGCCTCTAGAACTGAGAACCACCGGCTAAATGACACAGTTAGGATGACTCTTTCTTTGATGCCACTGAAGCACAAAATGAGAAATATTTGCATTTTAGTTCCTGGGCATACCAAAACCGTGCACCAGGATGGACTACAAAGTCAATGGCATTCTTCATTAACTCTAAAGATTGTAAAGATGCTTTCAGCATACCATCTAGCAAGTGACAAGGATCGCTTACAGGGTAGCACTTCAGCTCAGGTATTGATTGGGACAGGTCATCCTGCAACTTTTTCATATATGTAGCTGAATTACTGCAAATACAAGCAATATCACTCCAATCTTTATTGAACTTGGTAGGAACTTTTTTGCAGCAGCATTCCAAGTGACACTGCGTTCCATGTCTACCAAACATCTGGTGTCATGTTTTCACCACCATCTCAGATGCTTGGTGACAACACTCTTTTCACATATACCTGTCACTACACCTTGCATTGAATGTTTAAAACCTGGAGTATTTGGCAGTTCATCTACAATCAATAAAGACTCACTAGAAAAGGGGGCTGATGTATCAAAGGATTTCACCCATTCTCTGTGGGTAAATGTGATGGTATATATTGGGAAAGATTCTTATGTAACCAACCATTTTACCTATCAGTGAAATCAAATGTAGCCAAAATATCAAATATTATTTTGATATTTCTTGATTCTCTATAGTTTATAAAATAACTAAATATGACCTAAAACATGCTTCTAAACTCTTTATCTTTAGACCAAAGACTACAAAACTGAAAAAGCAGATGGAAGAAGAAACAATATTCTAGTGACATCCCTAAACAACAAAACTCAAGCAGAATAATGTTAGCCCAGTCTTTCTTGCTGATGCCTTGTATAACAAAGTTACATTGTATTGGCCCCTTCAGGAAGAAATAAAAATGAATCTTTCACTCATCTTTTCCTTTCTTTGAATGGCACTTAGTTTGTGGTTGTGAAGGTGTTTTTTCAGTGTTTATATGTTTACACTGGTGATGGCTATTTTCCTTTCGGTGGGGTTTCATCAGTTATTATAGGTTTAAACCTAAAACCAGATAGCATATATATATATATATATATATATATATATATATATATATATATATATATATTATCTACTGGCGGTCGCCAGTAGATAGTTATAGTTAGGACCTATTTTCCATAGGGAATCCGCAACATTCTATTTGAAATAACTCTTGCGTCGGTTGAGGAATCTTCGCGAAATTTTCAAACTTTATGGCCCGCTCCGGTCCGCTCCTACCCTGAACGTTTCGGGGTGATTCGTCAAGCGGGGGCCAAGAAAAAAGGGGGGTCACAAAACATGTTTTCCCCATTCATTTTCCCATAGGAAACTTTAGCCACAGCTACAGCCCGAACTGCTGAACGGAATTACACAAAATTTGCCAAAGAGGTAGTTCTTGGTTCAGAAAGAACCCTTTTGTTAAATAGTGTAAATCCGTTCAGTAGTTGCGGAGAAATTAAAAAATAAGAGTCAAAAATCAATTTCCCATAGGAAACTTTATGCAAGGCTACAGCCCGAACTGCTGAACGGAATTACACCAAATTTGGCAAAGAGGTAGTTCTTGGTTCAGAAAGAACCCTTTTTGTTAAATGGTGTAAATCCGTTCAGTAGTTGCTGAGAAAATGAAAAGTAAAAAGATAGTGATATCTAGGGCCGCGGATCCTCCCGAGCACGAGCTTTATGTTAATTGGCTGTCAACACTCCAAATCAGGAAGTGTTGGCAGTCATTTTGTCCCTCGGTAGAACCGAGGGACAGAAACAAGTGCGCAAAGCGCACAAAGGGCAGGGTAGAAACACCCTGACCCCTAGGTCTGCTCAGGGGGTCCCACAAGGACCCCCTGGGCAAATATATATATTTTTTTTTAAAAAATCGGCAGGATGCGCTTCGATGTTAATTGGCACCCGGGTGGGCCAAGTCCCGGGGCATGCTGGGGGGTTAATTTTATGTGTGGGGGCCTCTAAGGGCCTCCAAGCCCGGGGACCCTCACCCCCGGGGCCTTATGTATAATGGTGCGGGAGGGCTCTGAGCCCTCCCGCAGCCCCGGGACCACCACCTCCCGGGGCTTCTTTTTATTTAAAAGAAACCTGTGTGGGGGCTCCAGCCCCCACACGCCCGGGACCACCACCTCCCCGGGGCACTAAGAAAATGAAAATGGGGGTCCGTTTTGGACCCCAAGCCCCGGGGACCACCACCTCCCCGGGCTTTCTCGATGTAGGGAGGGGGCCGCGCGGCCCCCTCCTGGAGCCCTTGATGGCCCTGGGGACCACCACCCCCAGGGCCGGCTCTCTGCAGTGTCCCGGGTGCCTACCCCGGGACACTGCTGTTTGTAATGACAGGACGGGAGCCTCGCGGCTCCCGTCCTGTCATTGCAAACTTGCTTTGGATATTGGAAGAGAGAGCAGGAAACCTGCTCTCTCTTCCAATATCCAAAGCCGATTGCTTTCCACATGGGAGCAGCATGTTAGCTGCTCCCCATGTGTAAGCAATGCCGGCTCCCGTAGGACACGGGGAGCCGAGCGGGACTGTGGGGGCTTGGGGACCCCCACAGTCCCCAACGAGAGGCCAGGCCCCGGGGATGGGGTCCCCGGGGCCATAAGTGGCCACGGAGGGGGCCACGCAGCCCCCTCCCCAAAGTAAATTTTTTTTTTTTTAAAGTAGCTAGGCCGGCCCCGGGGATGGGGTCCCGGGGCCTTAAATGGCCTGAGGAGGGGGCCACGCAGCCCCCTCCAAATAAAAAAAAGAGGCCATGCCCCGGGGATGGGGTCCCCGGGCCAATACAGGCCCAGGGAAGGGGGCCACGCGGCCCCCTTCCCGTTTTTTTTTAATTTTAATTTAAAAAAGGGGTAAGGCCCTGGGGATGGGGTCCCCAGGGCCTAAAAATAGGAAAAAGGAAGGGGGCTACACAGCCCCCTTCAGGGGAAAAAAAAAAAACGATCGGGCCCGCAGGCCCCGCCCCTTCCTTCACCACTCTGCAAACGCGCCCCTGGCGCGTTTGCAGAGAGGGAATGAATTCCCCTTGAATACTGGGGGTCCCTGGGGCCAACTAGCCCACCAGGAACCTCCAGTATGCGCCAGGGGCTGCCTTGCAGAGAGGTGTACAGAGGCCACGCCCCTTTACACCTCTCTGCAACGCAGCTCTTTGGCGCTTTTGGAGGTATATGGTGGGCTAGATGCACCCCAGGGACCCTCAGGATTCAAGGGAGTTAATCCCCGACTTAAAACACGCCACGGGCGCGTTTGCACAGTGGTGAAGGGAGGGCGGGGCTTCAGGTGACATGTGTGCAAACAGGCCCCGTGGCGCGTTTTAAGATGGGGAATTAAATCCTCTTCAATCCTGAGGGTCCCTGGGGCCAACTAGCCCAACAGGTACGTCCAGAAAGCGCCACAGAGCTGCGTTGCAGAGAGGTGTAAAGGGGTGTGGCCTCTGTACATGTCTCTGCAACGCAGCCCCTGGCGCATACTGGAGGTTCCTGGTGGGCTAGTTGGCCCGTAGGGACCCTCATGATTCAAGGGGACTTAATCCCCCAACTTAAAACGCGCCACGGGCGCGTTTGCACAGATTTCACCTCAGGCCCCGCCCCTCCCTTCACCATTGTGCAAATATTCCTCTAAAATCAGCCGAAATACGAATTCTGATTTACTCACCTGTTATCAGGAGAGACCTCAGTGCTGCATCTTTCAGCCCAGTACTGGTCCTGAAAAGTAATTTTAACCGTACTTACCGGTAACTTGAATTTCCTTCATAGGCTAACATTGACTGGTTTCACTTGGAAATTCTTCTAAGTGTGGAGTTTTGGAACTTTAAAATATTCCTCTAAAATCAGCCGAAATACGAATTCCGATTTACTCACCTGTTATCAGGAGAGACCTCAGTGCTGCATCTTTCAGCCCAGTACTGATCCTCAAAAGTAATTTTAACCGTACTTACCAGTAACTTGAATTTCCTTCCATAGGATATCATTGCCTGCTTTTTGCTGAAAAAGTTTCTAAGTGTTGATTTTTGAAACATACAAATATTCCTCTAAAATCAGCCAAAATCCGAATTCTGATTTACTCACCTGTTATCAGGAGAGACCTCAGTGATGCATCTTTCAGCCCAGTACTGGTCCTGAAAAGTAATTTTAACCGTACTTACCAGTAACTTGAATTTCCTTCCATAGGCTAACATTGACTGGTTTCACTTGGAAATTCTTCTAAGTGTGGAGTTTTGGAACTTTAAAATATTCCTCTAAAATCAGCCGAAATCCGAATTCTGATTTACTCACCTGTTATCAGGAGAGACCTCAGTGCTGCATCTTTCAGCCCAGTACTGGTCCTGAAAAGTAATTTTAACCGTACTTACCAGTAACTTGAATTTCCTTCCATAGGATATCATTGTCTGGTTTTCAGCAGAAAAGTTTCAAAGTGTTGATTTTCACAAACTACAAATATTCCTAAAAATCGCCTGTATGACTTAAACGCATTCTTTCAACTGTTTACAGGAGATGCACCAGTGCTGGATCCAGGATCCAACACTGAGTAAGAAAAAGTAACGATAACAGTTTTTAACTTCTAAGTGAATTTCCTTCCATAGGATAACATTGGTGATTCTATGAGAAAAAGTTTCTAAGTGTGAACTTTTAAAGTACAATAATATTCCTTAAAAATCACGACTGTAACCAAAACGCTTTTACTCAACTGTTTACAGGAGATGTCCCAGGACTGAATCTAGGATCCAGTAATGTGGTTAGAAAAGTAATCCATAAAGTAACTAATTGCATTTAACTAGAAATTCACATTGAGCTGAATGTTGCATTGTGTTTGAAAATGTGTTGCCCATTGCAACAACTGTAACTACTGTACTTAAAAGTCTATTGCCTATGTGCAAAGTAATTAAACTAAAGTAATTCATTCTGAGAAAGTATTTTTGTAATGTAATGTATAATGTAATTACAATGTAATTTAAAAATAAAATATGTAAAAAAAATTGTTTCTAAAAAATTTGGAAATCAGTATGAAAAAAATTTATATAACAATTAATACATTTAAAAATTGTCATTTACAAAACCTTTGAAATTCACTGAAAAAACTGTAGGTTTCAGACATGTTATAGTTACAAATTAGCATTTAAAAACCTTTGAAATTCACTGAAAAAACCATAGGTTTCAGGGACGTTATAGTTACAAATTAGCATTTAAAAAACCTTTGAAATTCACTGAAAAAACCATAGGTTTTAGGGACAGTTATAGTTAGTTGGACATTGCACTCGTACAAAACCCGTGAAATTCCCCGTTATAGTTAGTCCAGCTAACTATAACTTGCGCCCCGCAATGCACTGCTGATGACGTCACATATTACATCACTCATGACATGGTCAGTGACATCACTGATGACATCACTGATGACATCTCAAATGACATCACTGATGACATCATCCACGTGATAATCTGATGCACCTCCTCACACCCTAATATAACCTTTGATACACCCACTCTAAATTACAGACTGCCATTCGCAAAACCATAGACACTCCAACACCAATAACTACATACCCACTCACTGATTCTTAGGTCTACGCACACATCCACTCACTCACCCGTACAGTCACTCATACTTACGGTCACTCAGTACAGGACTATCATATGCACTCATACTCCTATATAGACACTTAAACACCGCCACTCATCCATAGAGGTACTCACACACCTAGTCAGTCATGCAAATAATTAAACACACTATCATTTACTCACATATACAGTTATACACACACCAGCTCACTTACTCATACAAATAGTAGCACAATCTTACGCTCTTATACAATCACTGATACAAGCACACACTCATCCATACAGCCACTATCACAATCACTCACTCTCGCTTATAGCTATTTATATACTCCAACACACATATATACTGCCTTTCACATATGTAGTTACTCACACATGTACCACTGGGACATACATTCACTCACTAACACACTCTTACACACACTTACCCACCCATACAGTCTATCACAGTTGCACTCTTGAAACCATCCACCCAGTGAATCACCCACTCACACATCTATGCACAGAGTTGCACACACCCCTCCCACACAAACACTCAGGCACCCATACAGATACTCAGACAAGCATTCAATAACTCATATAGACACTCATGTAGCTATTCACAAACACATGCAGCCACTTACACAGCAACAGACAGACGGATACAGACATTCACCCAGTTTAGTCACTAACCCATGCATTCAGTAAGATACGTTAAATCACTCACTTATAGAGTCAGTCACGCACCTACTAAATCATCCATACAGACACTTACACACCCACTCATTCTTCAATACGTCTTTTCCTATATATATTAAAAATATTTAAACTTTACAGAAACACACAGTCACTGGATGATGTCATCAGTGATGTCATCAGTGATGTCATTTGAGATGTCATCAGTGATGTCATCAGTGATGTCACTGACCATGTCATGAGTGATGTAATATGTGACGTCATCAGCAGTGCATTGCGGGGCGCGAGTTATAGTTAGCTGGACTAACTATAACGGGGAATTTCAAGGGTTTTGTACGAGTGCAATGTCCAACTAACTATAACTGTCCCTAAAACCTATGGTTTTTTCAGTGAATTTCAAAGGTTTTTAAATGCTAATTTGTAACTATAACGTCCCTGAAACCTATGGTTTTTTTCAGTGAATATATATATATATATATATATATATATATAACCTACTGGTGGTTGCCAGTAGGTAGTTATATTTAGGACCTTGTTTCTATTCAAAAAGCATTTTTTCTTTTGCCAATATCTTTATCGCCGTTTGACGAATGTTCAGGAAACTTTCAAAACTCATGGGGCGGTCAGGTCAGCTCCTGTGTTGGAAGTTTTGGGGTAATTCGTCAAGCGGGGCCTGAGAAAAAAGGAGGGACCAAAACACTTTTTCTCGATGTTAATTTACATAGGAAACTTTAGACACGGCTACAGCCCGAACTGCTGAACGGAATTACACCAAATTTGGCAAAAAGGTAGCTCTTGGTTCAGAAAGCACTCTTTTTGTTGAATGGTGTAATTCCGTTCAGTAGTTCCTGAGAAATGTAAACATTTCCCAGATATACAAATATCCCACGGAGAATCCTCGCACCTTCCCGATCTCGTGCCTGTAATTTGATTGGCTGCCAACAGTTCCAACCAGGAAGTGTTGGCACCCATATTGTGACTCGGTTGAACCGAGTCACAAGTGAAAAAGGTGAAAAAATGTGAAAAATTAGGAAAATGGGGCAGGGTAGAAACACCCTGACCCCCTAGGCCTGCTCAGGAGGTCCCACAAGGACCCCCAGGGCCAAAAAAAGCATATTTCTAAAACGTTTTCGGCGGGAGTCGCTTAGGGTCCGGGAATCCCACTGAAAATGTAAAAAAAATGAAGCGCGGTCTCCTAAGCTTTGTTTAATTATACCCCCGGGTGAGCCAGGTCCCGGGGCAAATATGTAAATAGATGCGTGGGTCCACAGCGGCCCCCACAGACCCGGGGACCACCACCTCCTCAGGGCTTTACTTGTTTTAAAAATGCATGGGGGGCTCCTGCCATATCCCATGCAGCCCCAGGGACCGCCACCTCCCTGGGGATTTCTGTATTAAATGTGGTTGGGACACTGAGTCCCCCCCACAGCCCCCCCCGCAGCCCCAGGGACCGCCACCTCCTGGGAGCTATCTTTAAAAAGTTAAGTGTGGAGGGGCTTGAGCCCTCCCACACTGCCCGGGGACCACCACCTCCCCAGGGCACATATTAAATTAATGTGGGGGGTCCGTTGCAGGCCCCAGGGACCACCACCTCCCTGGGGCCCACCCCAGGGCCAGCTCCAGCAATGTTCCTGGGTGCCCACCCCCAGGACATTACAGTTTGCTATGGCTTGGCGGGACCACTGCTCCTGTCATGCCATAACAAACACTGCTTCGTTTCATGGAAGCGAAAGTAGAAAAGATGCTCTTGCTTCCATGAGGCGAAGAAGTTTTGCTTTTGGGCAGAGGGAGCTGCATGTTAGCAGCTCCCTTTGTCCAAAAGCAATGCCGGCTCCCGCAGGAGGCGGGGAGCTGGCAGAGACCACAGGGGCCTTGAGGCTTCCCCCACGGTCCCCAACAACCTGCCATGCCCCGGGGGATGGGGTCCCCGGGGCAGTATTGGCCCGGGTAGGAGGTCTTGCAGGCTCCCTACCCATTTCTTTTTTTAAAGGATAAGGCCTGCCTCGGGGGATGTGGTCCCCGAGGTTAAATTGGCCTTATGAGAGGGGCCACGCCCCCCCAAAAAAATATATAGAAAAAACTATAGAGCATGACCCGGGGGATGGGGTTTCTGGGGCAAAAGTGGCCCAGGGAAGGGTGGGTCACGCGGCCCCCCTTCCAATAAAAAAAATAAA
Source organism: Calotriton arnoldi (assembly GCA_963921515.1). Classification (NCBI taxonomy): domain Eukaryota; kingdom Metazoa; phylum Chordata; class Amphibia; order Caudata; family Salamandridae; genus Calotriton; species Calotriton arnoldi. The sequence continues at coordinate 103,965 of CAWUFW010011412.1, forward strand.
AATAAAAAGTGGCAGGGCCCCGGGGGATGGGGTCCCGGGCTGAAATGGGCCCATTGTAGTAGGAAGCATTAAATATTTTTTCTCTCGTGGTAGGAGTCACAACCCTATTGAGGCTCTCATCGTGGCCCCCCAGTGTAACATCGCGGTGGATTTGCGCATTCACCTTAAATAAATACCTAAATAGTATACAATTCAGAAGGTAGTGTTGCATTGTGAATGTGGTGAGATTTAAGTTTATAATCACATTAAAATTGAGAGAGTTAGAAATAATATTAAAAAATATAAATTAAAAGTTAGAGTTGAAAAGTGAAATGTGTTGTAGTACATTGAATTTGTGCTTTTGTTTTGTGGATTCACGACGGGTTCGCGAATCCAGGAAATATTTAGAAAGAGTATATATGTTTAAGCATATATATGTTTTACTGTTGGGTTATAGGTTGGCTCTAAAAAGAGCCGTTGTGTTCATTATGGCTTTCTTCCAGCTACATGTAAGTCTGGATGCACAGCTTAAGGTTGTTGAGAAACACTCTGTTACCTTCATCTGTGAAGAGAACTCCATCACTTCTGTAGATGTTATGCATGTCAAAATGTAGGTTGTTGTTATAGATAGAGCCCATGTTATGGTCTCTGAGGTAAGAAGAAACAGCTTTATTGACATGCTTCCTAGCTTTGTCAGTCTGTGGACAGAATTGAGTTGATCACTTCCATTTCTGTTTTTGGCATATATTAGAGTATACAAAGACAGTGTGAGGGTAAAGCAACATCAGTTGTGCAAAGGTATTCTTCATTAGGATTTCTAATACTACCTCAGTCAATATGCCTAGGTCATTGCCACCACAGTGCACAATCATGAGGTCAGGGGTTGGAGATGCAAAAAGGTTTTAACCAAAGGCATCAATTGGTGCCACTTTATTCCTCGCTGCACAAACGATTTAATATCCACATTTTGCAAACCTAGGTCTTTGTCAATACCTCTGTGTTCAGCATACCTTTTGCTCCAGAAAACATAGCTGTGCCCTACAATCCATACTGTAAGCATTTTGAAGTGATGTGTGCAAGGAATCATAAGACGTCTGTAGCTGAGTAAGTCAATATGTAGAATGAGAAGTATCTAAAATGGTGGAGAAGATGTTGTTTTACAAAAAGCAGAAAAGTGATTGGTTGTTCGTAAACAGTGTGTACTCAAAAATAAGATGCATGTTACGTTGCTGAACAAGCATCTTTCTGATTGGTTATAGAAAAATGTTTGAACGGTACAGTAGATAGGATAAGCTAATATTTTGCAAAGTCAACCACACCTGCTATTTGAATTTGTAAGCTAGTGTGCTGAATTTGAAAATATGGTGAACTTGTGACCTGCTGGTACAGTTGAATGTTGCAGAAACTGTTACTATGTAAAATATGATTAAGTTGGATGGGGAAGGGTTGAAACTTAACTGTGCTTTTAAACTATGAAATATATATATAAGTGATATGCTACTAAAGTAAGTTTTCTGAGATCAGTACTATGTTTAGAAATGGTGTGTTCTTAAATAATACTACTAGTATTATTGGAAATAGGTTTTTGCACGGCAGTAAGGGTTCGCCGCTCCATCGCGACACTACACAGCGGAACCGCAGTGAAGTTGCGACTCCAATAAATTACAGAACCAGATTGGGTACTTTTAGAAGAGACTAATAAAGGGTTAATATGTGTAACCAATAGAAATGGGTTTTAGAATTTGAAAAACTGAAGGGAGCATTTTGATTTGTTACTTAAATTCATTAGTGTGCAGAAAGAGAGGGAAAGTTTGCCACTACTGGTTTTACTTGTTGAGAGTGGTGCATCACATTTATTGTGTGTGAAAGAAAATCTTTTAGGAGTTTCACATATTTTAATATTCTGCAATACTATATAAGAGGTGAGTTAGTAATGTGTAAGGTGTGTTATGTATTGTGTAGGAGTGCATGAGAGTTTGAAATGATATTTTTACTTTGTAATGCATTATTATTAAAGCTTGTGAAGCATTAGGCAAAATGTGATCTTTGAAATATATTACCAACTCTTTGGAACATGTATTGTAGTCTGTTTAATTGTACTGAAATGAAGTTTGAAATAGGTTGTGCATAGTAATATGTGTGCTTCCAGAGTCTGTGATGAAAGTAGTACAGAAAACTGAGGTTTAAAACATGTTGGCAGATGTATTAAACTGTATTCTAGGCTATATAAGTGAGTGTATGCTAAACATCCATTATCACGTAGGCATTACAATTGTACATGTGTTGTAATGGCTTGTATTGTAACTGTATGCATTGTAATGGAAGTTGCATAGTAAAAATCGTGTTGTAATAGTAAGCATTGTAATAGTTTGCGTAGTAACATCATATATACTTGAAATAAGTTTAAAAGTAGAAGACTTACAATAGTGACATGAGAAGAGTTGGTCTTTCAAATTTACATAAGTCTTAGTTTTTGAGGTGTTGGTGAATAGTGAAGGTGCCCATCCTGTGCATCTGAGGATGGTAGCTTAAAAATCTGGTAACTTGTCATACAGGTGCACAAATCGGTTTGTTTTTAGGTATTATGTCGCTAGAAAAAGGCCCACATATATGCATTGATGCCTTCAGAAACAGGGTGAGACTTAGATCAGTGGCATGGGAAGGGTTGCTGTTTTATATTTGACTAGGCCCAACATTCTGAGCAGTCAGTGAATAGTGAAGCTGCCAGAGAAAAGTGATGTTTAAGACATGTTGGCAGAAGGATTAGGCATAGGCTACTTTGTATGAGTCTCTGGAAAGGTACACTTGAAGTAGGCCATATAAATGTAGGTGTTTGCTTGCAATGGCAAGTGCACTCTATCAAGTTTAAAGGTCTGCATGCTCTCATTACTCAGGTATGTGTCTAGGTGTACATTTATTTTTGACACATGCTGGGCGTTTGAAGATGTTAGCTTAAAAACCTGGTAGCTTCTCATACAGGTACACATCTCTTCTCAGTTCTGTTCCATCATGTGGTCACAGAGGGAGACATGTCTTATCTATGTAGGTGTCACAGAACCCCTCAAATAGACTTTAGAATACTCATGTGCCCTGTATTATGATCAGAAAGTAATACATATACCTTCTTCTACAGAAACTTAGAGAGCATGCAGTCTAAAACACAGGTATTCTACTATTTCTAGGAAAAGGCACACACACAAATTGAAGCCTTTGGAAACATGGTGAGACTTACAACAGTGACATGGGAAGGGTTGCTGTTTTATATTTGGCTAGGCCCAACATTCTGAGCAGTTGGTGAATAGTGAAGCTGCCAGAGAAAAGTGAGGTTTAAGACATGTTTGCAGAGGGATTAGGCTACTTCATATGAGTCTCTGGAAAGGTACACTTGAAGTAGGCCGTATAAATTTAGGTGTCTGCTTGCAATGACAAGTCCACTCTGTCAAGTTTAAAGATCTGCGTGCTCTTATGACTCAGGTATGTGTCTACTTGTACATGAATTCTGACAAGTGCTGTGTGTTTGAAGATGATCGATTAAAAACCTGGAAGATTCTCATACAGGTGCACAAATCTTCTCAGTTCCGTTCCATCATTCCATCGCAGAGGGAGACATGTCTTACCTATGACCTATGTAGGTGTCACAGTTCTGCTGAAATAGACTGTTGAATACCCTTGTGCCCTGTATTGTATGCAGAAAGGAATACATACACCTTCTTGTACATAAACGTAGCGAGCATGCAGTCTGAAACACAGGTATTCTACTAATTCTAGGTTTCTTTTTACGTATCATGTCATTAGAAAAAGGCACAGACATACGCATTGAAGCCTTCGGAAACATGGTGAGACGTACAACAGTGACATGGGGACGGTTGCTGTTTTATATTTGGCTCGGCCCATCATTCTGAGTAGTCGATGAATAGTGAAGGTGCAAGAGCAAATTGAGGTTTAAGACATGTTGGCAGAGGGTTTGGTGATTAGGCTACTTCATATGAGTCTGTTCAAAGGTACATTTGAAGTAGGCTGAAGTAGGCTGTACAATTTAGGTATCTGCTTGGAATGGGAAGTACAGTCTGTCAAGTTTAAAGTTCTGCGTGCTCTCGTGAGTGAGGTATGTGTCTACTTGTATATGTATTTTAGCATGTGCTCTGCATCTGAAGATGCTAGCGTAAAAACCAGGTAGCTTCTCATACAGGTGTACCACTCTTCTCAGTTCCACTCCATCATTTGGTCATAGAGGGAAACATGTCTTACCTATATAGGTTTCGCAGAACTCCTCAAATAGACTGTTGAATACCCACATGCCCTGTATTATGACCAGAAAGGAATACATACATCTTCTTCTACACAAATTTCGAGAGCATGTGGTCTGAAACACAGGTATTCCACTATTTCTAGGTTTCTTTTTATATTTTATGTCACTAGGTAAAGGCACAGACACACGCATTGATGTCTTCAGAAACATAGTGAGAGTTACTATAGTGGTATGGGAAGGGCTGCTGTTTTATATTTGGCTAGGCCCAACAATCTGAGGAGACGGTGAATAGAGAAGCTGCAAGAGAAAAGTGAGGTTTAGCACATGTTGGCAGAGGGATTAGTGATTAGTCTACTTTGTATAAGTCTCTAGAAAGGTACACTTGAACTAGGCCATATAAATTTAGGTGTCTGTTTGAAATGGGAAGTTCAGTCTGTCAAGTTTAAAGGTCTGCGTGCTCTCGTGAGTCAGGTTTGTGTCTATTTGTACATGCATTCTGACATGTCCTGTGCGTCTGAAGATCCTAGCTTAAAAACCTGGCAGCTTCTCATACAGGTGCACAAATCTCAGTTCCACTCCATCATTCGGTCGCAGAGGGAGCCATGTCTTACCTATGTAGGTTTCACAGAACCGCTCAAATAGACTGTTGAATACCCTTGTGCCCTGTATTGTATGCAGAAAGGAATAAATACACCTTCTTGTACTGAAACTTAGAGAGCATGCAGTCTGAAACAAAGGTATTCTACTAATTCTAGGTTTCTTTTATGTATCATGTCACTAGGAACAGGCACAGACACACGCATTGAAGCCTTCGGAAACATGATGAGACTTAAAACAGTGACATAGGAAGGGTTGCTGCTTTATATTTGGCTAAGCCCAACATTCTGAAAAGGCACAGACATACGCACTGAAGCCTTCGGAAACATGGTGAGACGTACAACAGTGACATGGGGACGGTTGCTGTTTTATATTTGGCTCGGCCCATCATTCTGAGTAGTCGGTGAATAGTGAAGCTGCCCGAGAAAATTCAGGTTTAAGACATGTTGGCAGAGGGATTAGGGATTAGGCTACTTCGTATGAGTCTCTGGAAAGGTACACTTGAACTCGATGTATAAATGTAGGTGTCTGTTTGCAATGGGAAGTGCACTCTGTCAAGTTTTAAAGGTCTGCCTGACTCAGGTATGTGTCTACTTGTACGTGTATTCTGACACATGCTGAGCGTCTGAAGATCCTAGTTTAAAAATGTGGTAGCTTCTCATACAGGTGCACAAATCCTCTCAGTTCTGCTCCATCATTCGGTTGCAGAGGGAGACATGTCTTACCTATGTAGGTGTCACAGAACCCCTGAAATAGACTGTTCCATACTCAGATGCCCTGTATTATGAGCAGAAAGGAATACGTACGCCTTCTTCTGCACTATTTTAGAGAGCATGTGGTGTGAAACACAGGTATTCTACTATTTCTAGGTTTCTTTTTATGTCTTATGTCACTAGGAAAAGCCACAAACACACTCATTGATGACTTCAGAAACATGGTGAGACTTACAAAAGTGTAGTGGGAAGGGCTGCTGTTTTATATTTGGGTAGGCTCAACATTCTGAAAAGTCGGTGAATACTGATGCTGCAAGAGTAAAGTGAGGTTTAACACATGTTGACAGAGGATTAGAGATTAGACTACTTCGTATACGTTTTTAAAAAAGGTGCAGACGAAGTAGGCCCTATGGGAAGTGCAGACTGTCAAGTTTAAAGGTGTGTGTGCTCTTCTGAATGATTTATATCTACTTGTCCACAGATTGTAACGTGTTGTGCAGCTGATGACCCTAAGTTAAAAACTATGGGGCATATTCACAAGGAGCTATCGCCGAGTTAACGGCACTTTATCGCAGCCAAAGTCGAGATAAATGTATCGCTCCATTCACAAGCTGGTGCTAACAGCCGATAACACCAGTTTACCTGCGAAAGCATCCTCAAAAAACATTGCCACAGATGACCCCTGCAACTATCGCTAATGAGATGCAGAGTAGGCGTTCCCGAGCAAAAATACGAGACAACACCACACCTCAACATTCTCAACGACCAGCCCGATCAGCGATAAGACCACAAAACAGGCGATAAGGTGCTTTAGCAGCAAGAATCTAACACCTGCTCTGACCTGGTGCAAAGTCGGACCACAGCCTGCACCACTAAATGGAGCCCAGCCCAGAGCCACACCTGAAGGGCAACAGATGCCATGGAGCCACTGATCATGCAGCTCGGAGCCCCAACAGGGCCACAACACCCACTGCCACAACCCCCCATCTCCCCGGACACCCACCGCCCACCCCCCGGACCAACACTGAGGCAGCGCAGACAAAGACAGCGACCCTCCAAAAATGCACCAACCCCACAGACCCAACACCAGAGAATGTCATTGCCCACTATATGCCCAAAGGGACAACCCTCCTCCGCATCCTGACCACCATAGCCCACAGGCTAGCAGTACCAACACAGCGGACAACCAACATCCCACCGCAGACAAAGCTGCTTGCCGTGCTGCATGTGTTGGCCTCTGGTACCCTCCAACCAACCTCCGCCTGAGACGGAGTAGTCACACAGCCTGGCCAATCCAAGTCCCCCACAACGGTCATGGATGACACCATCAGCTTGGTACACCACTATCCATACCTCACACACACTGCGCAGGAACAGCCGGAGACCAAGCAAGGCGTGTACGCCACAGCTGGCTTTCCGCACGTGTCAGGGGGCAAGTGACTGCACACATGTCCTACTAGTGGCCCCTGGCGACACTGCACACAATAAGCGCAACAGAAAGCGCACGGATCCCACCAATGTGCAGGAATTAGTGGACCACCGTGGAATCTCCACCAATGACGTCGCCAACCACCCAGACAGTGTGCATGATACCTGCACCTCCCGACAGTCCATCATCAACCTGCGCCACCAGGATGGCACCCACGGAAATGCACTGCTCGTTGGCCAATACCAAATGCACACACCACACACCTCAACTCCACAATCATGCAACACACAACACAGGAAATGCACATGTCACAAGCTCACATACAACATGCACACCCACCAGACACAACAGCACAACTCACTGTGGGAACCTGGGCCAGCCATGTACATGAGCCATCTACGGCATGGCACCTGGGACACACAATAGCAGAATGTCGGCAGAGGTGGGGACCAGGCATGTGCAAAGGAGGCAAGGGACCGATGAATGAGAATGTACACAATGCCAAGTGTGGCATGGATGTGCTGGCCAGACTGCAGTATGCAGACCACACACATATCCATATCGACACACACCGCTGGTGTTTGGAGTGTAGTGGACAGTGGACGCAACCATGTCACCCCAGCCAGTGGGGAAGATCGCGGAAATGTAGCTTGTGACGTCCCCCCCGTAAGCGTGAGCGGAGTGGGCTGGCCCGGCGTACGCCAGGCCAGCGTAGGGGTGTGAATAAAAGGCACGTAACCCTGGGCGTGGTCCTCTTCCGGAATGCCCAACGTCTCTGCCAGGGTGGCGCCCCTCACCCCGCCACGAGGCTGACGCCATGAGCGGTGTTGCCAGCGATCCTGTGCGCCTGCTGCACCCCGGGACGCTGGTCCCCGAATCAGTCCTGCCCGCCCCTGCGCACCCAGGCCTCAATGCCCACCACGTGCCGGTGCAATCTCCAAACCCGAGGCCTGCGACCTTGGCAGCCTCCTCAGACCATCACGGCCTCCACAACACAGGCCCGCAGTATTCCTTTCACGTTGACGTACTCCACCGGCATGCACAGCGGACAAGTAGGTCACACATTTGGAACTGAGTCTTGATTACACCGGGCAGAGCACATAAATCATGGCTGAGTGTATGTCACTATACACTCTTCGATGTGGTGCCAACAGGTCTTAGTGTTACATCACAGCCGCAAGATTCTGTGGGCCCACGCGGACTACTGACCTCGGCCTACACTGCGCTCGAGTAGGTCACAGAATTGGAACTGAACATCGATTATTCAAAGGCAGAGTAGGAATCATTGCATGCAAGGAGAGGCATAAGAGGATGACGCATTGCATTTAGGAGGAAAAAAGGATCATCATTACGGAGGTTATCGAACACTACCGACAACTGCCCTGATGTCACTAACTCTGTGCATCGCGAGCCTACGACACGTGGCTGTGGCCCACTGCTGACCGCTGCCTCCGGCCTACACTGCGGTCCAGTAGGTCACAGAGTCTTGAATCGTCAATGCTGGAGTTCATATCAGTGTACCGGCATCATCGCAGACTGCATCCCCTCTCAGCCCCGGTGCCACTAAGTCTGTTCCCCGACATTCATGGACACTCTCTGGTCGTACATTGGTGGCGTTTGAGTCTATGGACTAGGGGTAGTTTTCATCCTCATGCAGCTGATACCGAATTGGTGGTGGCAACGAGGCAGTCGCTTTCCACTCCTCCATTTGCTGCTTCCGGATTGCTTCTGCCCTCTGCATCATGCCCTGGAAGAACACCTTCCACTGTCCCCCGAAACACTCCACGACATTCACCTCCGACATCGACGAGGACCCGCTCAGTCTGCGTGGCCCTACCTCATTGGACCGCAAGTCACCGTCTCATGGCGGTGTGCCTGTGCCTGCCGCTGTGCACCCGGGACCACTAACTCTGTGCAGCTCAAGTCCGTGACCCTGTCTGAATGAATATTGGATGACCTCTGTGACGGTGGTCTTGGGGTCATCGACGCCATGTGCATGTGGCCCTGCGCTGTCCGCTGCCTCCGGCCTCAACTGCGGACCACCAGGGCTCACACATCAAATCGCGTCCTGACCGGCCCGGACGTCGCATCACCGCAGGAGGCACACGCCACCATCGCCAGGGCCAACTCCAACCACCATCTGCCAGAGTTGAGACAGTGGTACTGGCAGACTGACGGAGTTGCTCAGACCTGTCGTGGATGCCATCATCTGCCTGATCCCCTGCTCAGCACTCCAGGTGCCACTGACTCAGTGCACCGCAACCAATGGACCGTTACTGATTGAGTTTTGTGATGTGGAGATGTTGCGCAGCAATGTCACCTCAGGCAGTGTGGGAGACCTGGAATGTTGATGAGGAAGTTGCTGCAGGTCTAACACACCCCACTGCATCTGCATCAGGAATATCCCGAATGGACACAATACAAGTTATTTTCATCACATGAGTGCGCACAGCTCTAGTGCCCCAACCTCAGTGCACTGCAACTCACTGACATTTCTGTTGTATGTTGGGTGACCTCTGTACTTGCTCCGGCTCCCTCCATGTTGCTCAGCAGTTGACTCTGTTATGCATGTGTTTTCTGTTTCCATTGCACTGGTGTCCACTGTTCAAGGTGTTGCCAGCACCGAGCACTCCATGCGGGCTGGCATATGCTCACCCGACACACATCCAGCACAGGCGTCACTGTACATGTGGCCCTGCCAATAAAGGAGCTGGGCGCAGGTGCCCGTAGCCAGTTCAACATAATATCTACGTGTGTCTCTATGGCAGTGTGGGTCTCCTTTGTGGGGTGTAGGTTGTCCCTGAAGGGTAATTGACACCCACGTATGTGATCTAGTTCGCCTTCCATGGGTTCGGACCACACCGCACCTGTTCGGCCACATCCTTTTGGCGTAATGACACCTGGCATTGGGGTGCCATGTGTGGGTCGGTGAAGTGTTGTGGGCCAGCCATGCTTGCATGTGCTTCATGCTGTGTGGTCTGTTGCAGGGGCTGGGGTTTCCTCTAAGTAGCTTGTCTGCCCTGGTCCTGGTGGTGGGTTGCGTGGGATGTCCATGGGCTGTTGTAGGGTATCGGTGTCGAAGGTGTGTTGGTCGTGTCTTGCATCACTGATGGGTTGTCTGGTCTGACCTGCTGGAGGTGTTGTTTGTCCCTCTGCAATGTGAAGGGGAGATGCATGTTGACATTGTGTTGACATTTATGTTGGCGCATTGTTCTTGTAGACATACAGACTGTGTGACAATGTACATTGTGACTGTTTGGGCGGTGCTGGCAATTTGAGGGGGGACAGTGGACATTTGGACTACATGACTGTTGTGAGGTTGTACCCGTACATATGCATCTCACAGTTCCCTGCTCTGTCAAATGCGATTGGCCTGTTTCTGCGCATGGGCAGACTCAGTTGTGTCCCCTGTTCTGCAGTGTCGGTGTTGCACTTGATGTGCTGTGATTGCCATGTGTGTGTGCTGCAGTGTGCCACGGGGATGGTGAACATGACCCTGGGTTATTGTGGGTGTGCAGTGTGCTACACGTCGTTGTGCATGTGTGCCACTGTGCCCATCTCCCCTCCCCCAGGACCTGTTCGTTACTCAGCCTGTTGTTGTTGTGTCCGGTCCTCTCGAGCTGTGTCCGTACTCCCACCTCCTTGCACCGTCTCCACACTGATGGCTGGCCTCCATTTCCTCCAGCTCCTCCTGTGGTGCAGGACTCCCACCTCCTGTCACCGTAGCTGCCTTCCTGTTGGCAGAGGCTTTGGGCCTGGTTTAGGTTTTCACGTCATGCCAGCGCCTCTTGGCCTCCTCCATTGGCCTCCTCGGCACTCTGGCTGCGTTCAAGGTGGTCTGAATGTGGGTCAGTTGCTGGTAGTGTTCTGTCACATCTGTGATGCTGGTCTTGTTTTCCTACGGACTGCACCCCGTCTTCCTCTCCCTCTTCTCCTTGGCCTTCCCCGACCCCGTTGTTGCTGGTGGTCTGTGGGGCTTGTGGGGTTCGCGTTGGCCTCTGCGCTGGGTCAGGGTGCATCCATGTTGCTACGCACTTTGGATTGTTTCTGGTGTGTTGTTTTTGTTGCTTCTATGGTGCATTTTCTCGCCAGACGTGTGGGATTTACAGGCCTGCCGCTGGCTTTCGCTGCTTTTTGTATCACGATCGGCCTCATCGCAGCTTTTTTGGCGTTCGTGTTTCGCATTTTTGCGGTGTGGCGTTGATTTTAAAGCGGTCAGTTGACGCGTTATCTGGAGACTATTGCATGGTACCGCCGTGTTGTGAATACTTGGTTAACACAGCGTAAATGTCCCGCGATAGACTGCGATGTTGAGGGTTGCGTTAAGTCACTTTTGCGATGGTTATCACACGTCCTTGAGAATATGCCCCTATGTAGCTTATTATACAGGTGCACAAATCTTGTCAGTCATACTACACCATTCAGTCGTAGAAGTAGAGATCTGTTACCTATATAGGTGTCACAGAGGTCGTACTACAGCATTTAGTAGCTAAAGTCAGATCATTTACCTAGGTAGCAAACATAGAACCACTATAATATAGAGTTAACATCTGACTGCCCTATGTAATGAGAAAAATGTAATGCATACTTTTTCTTGTTCACAAATTTAGAAAATAAGTGTACAGTAATTTATAAAAGTTTTTCCCCAGACGTTCAAGCATTTAGAGCTTTGTGCATACTTAGGTATTGTACATTGTATTTGTCATGAAGCGAATAGCAATGTATTTGTAAGTAATTGCTTATTGATTATTATGAATAGTAATATGTAATTAATTTACAATTATTAATTGATGCAAGAAACTGTAAAACTTTTCTTTGTTTTTTATATATTTATTTCATTTGGAACATAAATTGAAGACGGCAAGAAAACATGAAAAGAGAAGAGAACAAAAAACAGTACTACTTAAAGAAAAGTGAAAAGAGCACATTAGAAAAAGAGTAAAACATTACAAATGATAAAAACTCTTCTGGTAAGGGCACTAAACAGTTTCTAAAAACAGTTGTAAAGAGATTTTAAACAGTTAATAATGATGAAAAGAAAAAGAACAGTTTTACAACAAATCAGAAGGAAAAGAAGAATTGTTATGGTAAAACAACATTAGTTTATGGGAAAACAACACATATTACAAGACGACAAAAAGAACATAAGGATATACGCAGAAGAATGTTTAGAAGTAGAGTAGTTCATAATTTATTACAAAAATGTAAAAAATACAAAAGAATATCAGCAGCATATAAGAAAAAGCAACAGATTGAAAGTGTAGTAGATAGTGCTTTTGAATTGAAACGAAAATTATTTATAATAATATTGGAGAGAATGAGAACATTGGCTAAAACACTGGTGTTTATGAAGGAGAAAAGCAAAAGAAAAACAGTTGTTAATAGAAGTAACTTTTGTAAAACTTTTACAGGTGAATGGAAGCACACTTTTTTAGTACAGAACCTTTTTTAATGAAGAAAGTTATTTTCAAGAGACCATATTAGTACATGCAGTTGATACTACTGGTCGATTTTATGAGGTGAAAGATGGGTCTCCCATCCCAAATGAAATAATGGTTGCTAGGAATGTTGAAGAAGTAATACCTGAAGAGGTTCAAGAAAAGTGTACACAAGCTCCTGTTTATAAGTGAGATTGCAGCAGTATTTGTAGTATTCAAGAGCAGTCTATTGATATATTATGAATATATTTACGAGAATACGCAAAAAAAGTGTTAAACAGAAGATTAAGAGGTTACAAGAACTAGATCCATGTAAAATGAGAAAATATACTAAGTTGCAAGGTCATTCTCTGGCTTGTCTTTCAAGAAAAGTGTGTCAAAGAACTTTTCATCATTTAAGAATGTTAGTTGTACACCACTCTGAAATGTGGAACTTAGTAAGGAAACTCTACTATTTAAAAAGTCCTGCATTATGTTTAAGAGAAATGAACAGAGCTCTTTTGCACAGTTCTGTATCAGATGTAAAGAAAGTTTGTGATGATATGCAGTTTCATTTTTTTGTTTCTGAAGATGAGTGTCGACAAAGTGAGAGTTTCGAAGAACACGAGAAAGAGATTAGTATTGATGAGTTTGCAGAAGAAATTACAAAGTTTAACACAGTTTTGTCTGAAAAAACAAACTATGTTTGTATTAGTTGTCGACTTACTCACTATAGAAGTCAAATTAGAAATGTTGATTTATATGTAAAAAGTGAAAAAGAAAACAATAATAAGTGGCAGCAATTTTGTGTTTATTTGTTTGCAGAAAGTCAGTTTGACTTGGCTGGTTGTCACTTACAGGGTAAGTAGTTCTAGGGCCCACACCCACAGGAGCACCGTAGTGCTGGAGTTACCTCACCCAGGGAAGCCGGGTGCATAGGTGTCCTTTGGTGTCGGGTCGCGGCGTCGTTTTCAATGGCGAACAAAGAAGACTTGCTGCTTGCGGGAGCTGAAGAAGTGTCCGGTGGAATCCAAGCCTGGATTCTGAAGAAGGATGACCTGAAAGCAGAGGGGACAGTGTTCAAAGTCACTTGGCAGTGACTCGGGGCAAGGAAGATGGATGCCCACCGTCGTCGGTTGATTCAGGTCAGTTGTGGGTGCCTTGACTCTTCAGCCACGAGGTCCAGGAGGCATCGACGACGACCAGGAGCTGGATTCTGTGTATCCCACAAAGTCTGCAGCTTACTGTGGTGTCGGCAACTCAATTGGAGCCAACAAGCCTTGGCAACAGCAAGTCTCAGGGAGATGAAGAAAAGTCGATGGCACAGACCAGCAAGGTCTGAGGGACTCACCCAGCGAGGGTAAGTCAGGGCAGGCCTGGAGCAACCAGGGGAGCCCTTTGGTTTCTTTAAGAAGTCTTCTGGGGACCCACGAGCCGGCTAGCAAGGGATCGCAAAGACACCTCGGGCGGAATCACTCAACAGGGGCCCACGGTCACTCGGGACAGTGTAGGCCTCTGATCTTCAGAGGGATTCCTGCTAGAGGTCGGGACCACACGTGGTCTAAAGCACAAGTTCGTGGAACGTTGTGAAGGGGTTGCACTCGATAATAGTGCACGGTACCCAGGGGTCGCGGTTCCTCGTCACTCGTGGGGTCCACTTGCCTCAGCTTCGCTGGGGACTCACGATGGCCTTGGAGAAGTCAGGAACTCCACTTCTTGGGCTGCAGGGACTTCGGACTCCGGCAGGAGCGGCATAGTTTGCGACCGTCGTTGTCGTTTTTGGTGCCTGCCAAGCAGGGAGTCACTCCTTGACTCCAAGGAGATTCTTCTGTCTTCCAAAGGTAGTGGAACGTCGAAGGGCCAGGATTCTTCTGTAGAGCATCGTCCAGGGGTTATCTAACTAGCAAGTTCAAGGGTTCCCCTTCTTATACTGAAAAGAGGGGATGGACTAGCTCTATGACCCCACCTATGGGAGGGTCAAGGGAGGGGTGGCTACACCCACTTCCCTTTGTCCAGTTTCGCACCAGAGCAGGGGCAGGTAGCCCCTGAGCCGGTTTGAACTGGCATATGCACAGAGGAGCCTTCTGCTCCCCAGTGCAGGACTTCAAAGCACTCTAAGAGTGCACCCACCCAGCCCCAATACACTAAACACTGTCTGGGAGGTGGTTACACCTCCCTGTGACAGGATGCCTATTGTTGGGCTTCCTCCACTGCGAGTTTCGGTCATCAGCAGGAGGGCAGCCCAGTGTCTGTGACTGGTGGCATCCATTTTGTGATGCCAGGGCTCTTTAGGATTCTACCGCATTTCCACAGCAGGTACATGTCTTATCCCTCTAGAAGGGTGGAATGCTACCCCCGCCGCCAAAATTGGCGGGGGGTAGTATTCCAAGATGTTTGACACCAAACACGACATGTTTTGATGCAGCCATTCCAAAGTTAGCATTTACCGCGAGGATATAATGCACTTAAGAGTATATGGTTTAACCGCATCCACAAACAGCACCAGAGAATAGACTCTGAGAGCTGCAGAGGGGCCCTGCTCAGGCAGAGGCACCCCCTCACATAGAAGCCAAGCACCCTACCCTCAGGATTGATAGGGCCTGCCTTAGGGGTGACTGATAGGTTTATATGTGTGTGCAGGAGAGATATAGGAAACCTATATCTAAGTGAGGGGTGCTAGCACCACCTCACCCAGGCTGCAGTAGCAGGCCTGTGGTGTCAGATTTAGACTGCTTCCCAGGGGTGGCATAATACATGCTGCAGCCCCTGGTAGGCCTGTGAAGTACCTATGCCCTTGGCACCTAAGGTACCATATACTAGGGACTCATAAGGCACCACAGTATCCAATCACTAGTGCACCTAGAGTGCACTCCATGTCGTTAGAGAGAGCAGATAGACTGGGGCCCTGAATAGCAGGGTCCCAGTCCAACTAAGTCATAAACCAGCAAAACACCAGGAAAAAAGTGGGGGCAACCATATAGTCAGATTCCACCTTCCTACATAACCCCCCAAACGAAAGGAGATAAGGCTAACCTTGACCAGTTGAGCCTTTATTGATTAAGTGGTCATATAAGGAAGCACCTGCACTAGCATGGTTGCCCCCTGTCTTATGGTCCACTAAGCAATCCCTCACCCTAAGGGTATGAGAGGGTCTCCACCATGGGGAATCACTACCTCTGGTGTGCTTTGGTAAAGTACAAGGCTGGTGGGGTGTCTGAGTAGGGAAGTGAGGCCCTAGGAAGGTTGGCCTCAGCTTCCTTAGATCACTGGTCACCCTGTATGCCTGTCTTTCCATGACTGAGTTGCACTTTGCTCTAAGGGTCAACCTTTGACTGCCTACAGCTGGGGGTTGGGTCCCTTTGGATGGAACACTGGAGGGACATGGCATGTTTGGAACCTTTTGGTCCCAGGTTTGCCCTTGCCTAACAGAGTCCTTCTGGGGAGGTCCCTACATAAAGGTATGGGGGATCCCTCAGTGGGTTGAGGAATTTTCACCTGGCTAGGGCTACTAGACTGGGTGCCCCTAATCTGCTGATGGGGGGTTCCTCTGGACAGGGGGCCCTGGGGGTCCACTGACCTCCCTGACCTCTGCAGCCCTGGGCTGACTGAGGCAGGGTAGAGAGGGGCAGTTTACCTGCTCCAGACTGGGTACCACCTTGGAAGGGTCCTCTGCCATCAGGGGTGGGGCCAGGCCAGGCCTGACTACCTCTGTGGCAGTTCCTTCACTAGGGGTAGGGTCAGTTCCCTGAGGAGGCTGACCCTTACCTACTGTCTGGAGGGAAGAAGACTTTTCTTCAACCCTTGTGCTCTCTTCTGGGGGAGAGTGGGCCATTCTTCCAGGCTCCATCTCTCCAAAATCTTGAGCTGGGGCTGGGGCTGTGGCCATCACAGCCCCACTAACCTTTACAGGGACACCCAACATCCTCAGATGGGTTTGGTGTTCAATTTCAGCCCAGGCTGAAATTTCCAGATCATTGCCCATCAGGCAATCTACAGGTAAGGTTGGGGACACTGCCACTCTTTTTGGGCCTGTGACCCCCTCCCAGCTGAGATTGACTATGGCCATGGGGTGCTCTGTTCTGACACCATCAATGTTGGTCACCTGGTATTTAAACTCAGGTAAAAGCTGGTGAGGGGGACTAGTTTCCCTGCCACCATGGTGACACTAGCCCCTGTGTCCCTAAATGCCACAGCTTTCTGACCATTAATTATTGGCTCCAGTCTGTACCTGCCCAATGCTGTGGGACCCACGGTAAAGGTGGCAAATCCTATACCACCATCAGAATCTGAGGAGTCTGTTGAGGGGTCCTGTCTGAACTAGGGCCCACCTCTGTTCTTCTTGCAAAAGCACCTAACTTTTTGGGTGCACTACTCCCAACTGGAGGATTACTACTGGTAGTACCAGGAGGGGTGGTAGTAGTTGTTGGAGGAACATTTTCTTTATTGCCAATCCTGGGACAACTGGGATCAGATTTCCAGTGCCCAGGCTTTTACAGACATGGCAATAGGGTTTCTTTTCAGGAGAGGAAGGAGTTTGGGACCCACCCCCAGAAGAGGACTTTTGGGGCCCTGTAGTGGACTTATCCTTAGATTTATCCCCACCTTTCTCTTGGGACTTGGTAGAATCTTTCTTGTGGTCACCACCCTGATTCTTAGGCCTTACTCTGGTTCTGACCCATTTGTCTGCCTTCTTTCCCAATTCTTGGGGAGAGGTCAGATCAGAGTCCACCAGGTACTGGTGTAAAAGCTGGTTTTGACAATTATTAAGGATCTGTTCTCTCATCATTAGATTATAAAATCCTTTGAAATCAGTAACCCTACTGCCAACCAGCCAACCCTCCAGAGCCTTGGATGCACAATCTACAAAGTCTGTCCAGTCCTGAGTCTGTGCCTTCTGGGTATCTCTGAACTTCAACCTGTACTGCTCAGTGGTTAAGCCAAACCCATCTATCAGTGCACTCTTCAGGACCTCATAATCATCAGCATCCTCCTCTCTAACAGTGAGGAGCTTGTCTCTTCCTTTATCTGAAAAGGAGAGCCACAAGATTGCTGCCCACTGCTTTTGGGGGACCTGCTGTACTCTACAGGCCCTCTCCATAGCAGTTATCCACTTGTGGATATCATCCCCACTCTGGTAGGGAGGAACAACCTTGCTCAGGTTCCTATGGTCAGGAATATATTCTCTGCCTCTAGGGACACTGTTGCTGCCACCAGGGGTTCTAACCCCTCTTTTCTAGAAGCTCTCTGGATCTCCAGGGCTTCCCTATCCAGTGCCAACTGCTTGGTTCTGAGGGCCACTTTGGCTTCCTCATACTGGAGCAGTTTGCACCTTCTCTCAGAGGAGGTCTCTCTTAAGGAAAAGTATGAGCTTCTCTGCTGGACAAATTCTCTGCCAGAGTGATAAGAGTGGTCAGATTCCCTGGAAGGGGATCTGTGCCTCTCCTCCTCTCTGTCAGTTCTCTTAGGGAGAATTCCTCTGTCCTTTTCAGGCCCCTTGAAGCCTGGCCCTTCAATCACAGAGTCTTGGTCATTCTGATTTTCATCATCTGACCCAGATACTATGACTGACCCACCCACTGATTCAGACCATTTAGCTCCTAGAGCCAATCTAAGGTCATCTGCTGTCAGCAGATCTATCAGGTGTAGTGTTGAGGGACTCTGTCCTAGCCTCAGGTGTCTGTCAACACACATGGCTCTCAAGTCAGAGAAAGCCATGTCCTTATACTGAGGCTGAGTGGATCCACTGGGTCCACCCCTTAAGGACATTCTAGTGTTGTGCAGTGTTGTACTACCTACACTAGTTTGTGGCCTACTGATCCTAGCTTGAGCTGTGGAAAGGGTGTGCTACCCTTGGCACACAGCTCTAAGTTCAGTAGAACTTATTGATACTAAGCTTGACTTTATATGTACCTTGAGTACCTATAATGGTTTTCAGTTAGTAATTCAAATAGAGATTTTCTGGTAAAACAATGGCAAGCTGGAATCCCACCGCTGCCACCAATGTGAGAAGTTGGCCTGGTATATGCTGTTCACTAATTAAAGTGGACACCTTGCACCAGGGCAAATCGACTCTTATGGTAGATAGGTTTAAGACAACCTTTTAAAGAAAGCTATCCTAGTGGTAGCTGTGGAGAGCAGCCTTCAGGCTAAGTCTTGAAGGAATGTAAAGCAGCTTGTTTTACCATATAATCTCTTGAATCACCAAATGAAAAGACACCACACAGGTATATATATCAAATATATATGTATTTATTTCTAAATAACTCTCAACTAATCTCTTTATGAGATTAGAAGACAAACATATGCACAAATCAACGTTTCACAATAAGTTAAGCACACAATATGGCTGGGGCCCTAGGGGCGTACCAGACCATATACTATAAAAGGGACTTAGCAACAACGACTTGCAGGGAGACAAGGCCTAGGGCCTTCAGAAGTGCTGGGGCCTCACGAAACCACCCAAGGCAGGTAAGTAAAGGACCCACGGGGACGCGTGCAGTGTGGATACACAGGCGCGGATCGCCGTTAACTTCAATGGGGCAAGTCGCGGTTGGAAATTAAGAGTTCTAGGAGACTTCGGGAGAACCTACAAGCAAGTCACTTACAGGGTAAGTAGTTCTAGGGCCCACACCCACAGGAGCACCGTAGTGCTGGAGTTACCTCACCCAGGAAGCCGGGTGCATAGGTGTCCTTTGGTGTCGGGTCGCGGCGTCGTTTTCAATGGCGAACAAAGAAGACTTGCTGCTTGCGGGAGCTGAAGAAGTGTCCGGTGGAATCCAAGCCTGGATTCTGAAGAAGGATGACCTGAAAGCAGAGGGGACAGTGTTCAAAGTCACTTGTCAGTGACTCGGGGCAAGGAAGATGGATGCCCACTGTCGTTGGTTGATTCAGGTCAGTTGCGGGTGCCTTGACTCTTCAGCCACGAGGTCCAGGAGGCGTCGACGACAACCAGGAGCTGGATTCTGAGTGTCCACGAAGTCTGCAGCTTACTGCGGTGTCGGCAACTCGATTGGAGCCAACAAGCCTTAGCAACAGCAAGTCTCGGGGAGATGAAGAAAAGTCGATGGCACAGACCAAAAAGGTCTGAGGGACTCACCCAGCGAGGGTAAGTCAGGGCAGGCCTAGAGCAACCAGGGGAGTCCTTTGGTTTCTTTAAGAAGTCTTCTGGGGACCCACGAGCCGGCTGGCAAGGGATCGCAAAGACACCTCGGGTGGAATCACTCAACAGGGGCCCACGGTCACTCGGGACAGTGTAGGCCTCTGATCTTCGGAGGGAGTCCTGCTAGAGGTCGGGACCACACGTGGTCCAAAGCACAAGTTCGTGGAACGTTGTGAAGGGGTTGCACTCGACAATAGTGCATGGTACCCAGGGGTGGCGGTTCCTCGTCACTCGTGGGGTCCACTTGCCTCAGCTTCACTGGGGACTCACGATGGCCTTGGAGAAGTCAGGAAATCTACGTCTTGGGCTGCAGGGACTTCGGACTCCGGCGGGAGCGGCGTAGTTTGCGACCGTCGTTGTCGTTTTGGTGCCTGCCAAGCAGGGAGTCACTCCTTGACTCCAAGGGAGATTCTTCTGTCTTCCAAAGGTAGTGGAACGTCGAAGGGCCAGGATTCTTCTGTAGAGCATCATCCAGGGGTTATCTAACTAGCAAGTTCAAGGGTTCCCCTTCTTATACTGAAAAGAGGGGATGGACTAGCTCTATGACCCCACCTATGGGAGGGTCAAGGGAGGGGTGGCTACACCCACTTCCCTTTGTCCAGTTTCGTGCCAGAGCAGGGGCAGGTAGCCCCTGAGCCGGTTTGAACTGGCATATGCACAGAGGAGCCTTCTGCTCCCCCAGTGCAGGACTTCAAAGCACTCTAAGAGTGCACCCACCCAGCCCCAATACACTAAACCCTGTCTGGGAGGTGGTTACACCTCCCTGTGACAGGATGCCTATTGTTGGGCTTCCTCCACTGCGAGTTTCGGTCATCAGCAGGAGGGCAGCCCAGTGTCTGTGACTGGTGGCATCCATTTTGTGATGCCAGGGCTCTTTAGGATTCTACCGCGTTTCCACAGCAGGTACATGTCTTATCCCTCTAGAAGGGTGGAATGCTACCCCCGCCGCCAAGATTGGCGGGGGGTAGTATTCCAAGATGTTTGACACCAAACACGACATGTTTTGATGCAGCCATTCCAAAGTTAGCATTTACCGCGAGGATATAATGCACTTAAGAGTATATGGTTTAACCGCATCCACAAACAGCACCAGAGAATAGACTCTGAGAGCTGCAGAGGGGCCCTGCTCAGGCAGAGGCACCCCCTCACATAGAAGCCAAGCACCCTGCCCTCAGGAATGATAGGGCCTGCCTTAGGGGTGACTGATAGGTTTATATGTGTGTGCAGGAGAGATATAGGAAACCTATATCTCAGTGAGGGGTGCTAGCACCACCTCACCCAGGCTGCAGTAGCAGGCCTGTGGTGTCAGATTTAGACTGCTTCCCAGGGGTGGCATAATACATGCTGCAGCCCCTGGTAGGCCTGTGAAGTACCTATGCCCTTGGCACCTAAGGTACCATATACTAGGGACTCATAAGGCACCACAGTATCCAATCACTAGTGCACCTAGAGTGCACTCCATGTCGTTAGAGAGAGCAGATAGACTGGGGCCCTGAATAGCAGGGTCCCAGTCCAACTAAGTCATAAACCAGCAAAACACCAGGAAAAAAGTGGGGGCAACCATATAGTCAGATTCCACCTTCCTACACTGGTAATCAAGTTATTTGTAAGTACTGTCACACAAAATTAGAAGAAAGCAAAATGCCAGCTAGAGCAGTACATAACAACTTAGCCTTGGTACCTATTCCTCAGGAACTGGCAGATTTAAATGTATGAGTCTATTATTATTCAATCTGTAAACCCATTTAAGCCATAGTTCATATGGAGCTTAAAACAGGCAAGTTGCTGCCAACAGATTTACAAAAAGTTCTCAAAGGAAGAGTTGTGTACTTACCTTTAGATTAAAAAAAATAATAATTAAACTGTTGGTGTAGAGAGAGAGGGAAATGAGCCAGTAGTTATTCTAGTAAATGGTGTACCATCAAAGAGTAGAAAAATCTGGCAAGACTTTGAAGATGTTAATAAACTTCAAAAGGCTACATTATACCTGGTACAGAATAATATTTATTATTAGAATGTAAATGTTGATGAAGGAGTAACATGCTTAGAAGATGAAACAGTAATAATAAGTGGCCAAATTGAAAAAGTGGGCAAGTCCATGAGTGAAGAGATTTATGAACATTATACTATACATCCTTTGCATTCAAAAGAAATCATAGGAAACAGTATTGAATTATTTCAAATGAAAGAAGCAAAGGGAACTCCCATGAGTGTATGGGAAAAAAGTTTAGAAGCTTGTTGTTTTCCACAGCTATTCCCCACTGGAGAAGGTGGACGCTTTGATGAGTGAGCTGTACAGATTCCAGCTTCAGAATACCGATTAACAAGAATGCATTGCGAAGATCTAAAATGTTGGCAGTGCATTCCATATATATTTCATCTTCTGTTTGAAAGTGACTTGTCTGCACTTTCATATGTGGTGAACCATATATTAAAAACAGGAGTTCATCTTCAACATGTTTCTGCAAAAGAGTTCATGGAGAAAGTTCAACAAAGAGATGAAAATTTAGAATCTCAGTTAATTAATTTGATGGTGTGCCCACGTGGTACCAATGCATATGGGTTTCATTGTCTTGGTGAGCTTAAATGCATGTTAAGAAACTTAGGTACACCTACATGGTTTTAACACTTAACTGTGCCGAATATGCACAGGATGATTTACTTGAATTCCTTTGAAAGCAAATTCAAATGTGAAAAATATAGAACTGAAGACAGCTGGAGAACTCTGTTGTTTGGATCCTGTAAATGACTGCAGATATTTTAACCATAAGTTTCAAGCCATGATGTCATTTATCTGCAATAAAAGCGTTCCACTGCTTGGAGAGATAAATTATTTCTTTTGGCAAAAAGATTACCAAGCCAGAGGTACTCCTCATATACACATGCTATTATGGATAAAGAATGCACCAAAATTTGGAACAGATAGTGGTGAAACTGTTTTGTCTTTCATCGAACAGTATGTTACATGTGCCATTCCAAGAGAAGGAGAAGTAAAGAGCATGAGACAACAAGTTTTACGCTTTCAAAGTCATCGATGTGAAAAATACTGCAGACGGAAATATAAATCTAAAGGAAAGTTTTATACAAAATATCGTTTTGGATTTCCACGTCCTATTGTTTCTAAAGGAAGAGTAAATATTTTTTCTCAGCAGTAAGACATACAATAACTCGAAAATCTCCCAAGAATACATACAACTTAAACAGAACAGAAGCTTCAAAGTACATTAATGACTACAATCCAGTTATTTTGAAAATGTGGACTCCAAATATGGATATTCAGTATATTGCAGATAATTCAATTGCTGTTGCTCGTTATGTTACATCATATATTACAAAATCTGAAAGTCTGAAATGAAATAATGTGGGAAGAAATTTCAGCAGGAAAGAGTCTTAGCAAGAAATTGTACATGCTTTCCCATAGAGAGATTGGATCCTATGAATGTTCGGATCACTTGAGCTCAGCCATTTTATATTCAAACTCAAAAGGAATTATTTGGATAAGTCTAGGTCTTACCTCCACAAGAAATAGAGTATTGAAATCTTTGCAAGAAATTGAATACTTAGCACAGTATGAGCCAGAAAGTACTGATATTGTCAAAACTAATATGTTGGATACATACTTTCCCAAAAGGAGTCCACATCTTGTAAACCTATGTCTTTATGAAATTCTTCAACATTATAGGTTTAAAAAGAATGTTAGAGAAAATATAAATGAAGAAAAATATGCAGTAATTGGAAGTGATGGATGTTTAGTGAAACATTTCAAAGGGAATCTTAATCACAGAAAACTGAGTTGTGAAACTGCAGATAAAAGAGAATTTTTCCATTTAGCACTTCTGCAACTGTTCAAGCCTTGGCGTAGTGAAACAGAATTACTTGGAGATTTTGACTGCTAAGAAGATTCTTTTAATGTAACTAAAGACACCATTCAGTGCACAATTTTACCAACTTACTTACACATTGTAAATGATGACATCGAACAAGAAGGTGCTATTGCAGCTGAAATAGCTAGAGAAAGTTCACAAAGCATTCTTTCTGGTCCACTGGCTCAAGATCCACTGGGACAACCAATTTTTGAAAATGAAGCAGCAATAGCCACTAATTGTTGAACTTTATTATCCCAAACATTCTTCCGCATTGTGAGTGCCAGCACCAGAACTAAGTATGTAAAAAATGTAAAAAATAATACAATTTTACAATAACTCCTTGTACCACTCACAACCCCTTCACAAATCATTGCACTCTGTCCCGTAGCAATATCACTTCACGCACACATAATGCATGACCGAAAATCACTTTCACAACTCAATCCCTGCTGCTAAACACCTGGTGGAGATAAAAACTCACCCCAGGCTGGAAAGCACCTGGTGGAGGATACGCATTACTATTACAGGAGGATCACACACTGTCTTGTTTATTTTGTTTACAACCCTGAGGAAGCCCTGGTCCGAATGACCGCAAAAGGGTGAAACACGTGTTGGCTGTTTTAAAAAGCTCTTTCTGTTTCAATATACAATGAATATTGGAAAAATAAACATATGTGAAACCACAGCCAGGATTCTGAAAGCATTTCTTTAACCAGAATGAACTGAGAAAAGGAGGAGGAGGTACTCACTTACCCCCCCACTGATCATTGACTGAGGTACAAAAAGATTCAATACCTCGAGATTTACCTCCTCCAACACAAAATACAAAGCAAAAATATCCAGGAGGAGAACCTTTGAACCTTCTCTTATTACCTAAACAGGTAGAACATGGTTTGCTGCATG
Organism: Calotriton arnoldi; assembly: GCA_963921515.1. Lineage (NCBI taxonomy): Eukaryota > Metazoa > Chordata > Amphibia > Caudata > Salamandridae > Calotriton > Calotriton arnoldi. Next base: position 128,277 of record CAWUFW010011412.1, read on the forward strand.
AAAAAAATGCCAATGTTCATCATTTGAACCTATTCTTTTGTACATTAGTGGTCAAGCTGGAACAGGAAACAGTTTCTTAATTAAAGTTCAGACCAGTTATCTACACAAGATGACAGAATCACATTTATCTTCTGTTGCAACAGGTCCAACTGGATTAGCAGCACACAACATTAAAGGTATCACTTTACATCAATAACTTATGCTACCTGTTGAACAGGATAATAAATTGGATTATCAAAAGCTATCGGGAGAAGCTTGTTATGAAGTCTCAAGGGTACTGAAGGAACTAAAACTTTTAATCATTGATGAAGTGAGCATGGTGTCAAACTTAATGCTTGCGTTTGTACACTTACGAATGCAACAGATGTTAAAAACAGATTACGATGACTGTTTGGAGGAAAACATTTAATTGTATTTGGAGACCTACTACAATTTACTCCCATTAAAGGACAGCCTGTTTTTAAAACTCTTCTCCATGATGACACAAGGAAATCTTTGGGAAGTTTTGGGAATGTAAATATTTGGTTAGACTTTGAATATAAAGAACTTGTTAAGAATATGCGACAAGCAAGTGATGAAGACTATGGAAATATTCTTAAAGACATAAGAATTTGTGTGTTGATGGGACATGGTAAACAAGCTTTAGAAAGTCGGCTACTAAGGAACTTGTATACATCTGCAAAAACAGCAGCAGAACTAATGTACAATATGCTTGTAGAAAACAAGTCTATAGTTTTCCTAATACCTACACTGCAAGAGTGTTCTACATTTAATGAACAGCTTCTCAAACTGGAAAAACAACAAATTCTTGAAATGAAAGCTATTGACAAAATCGAACACCAGGGAGTAACAATTTTTCTTACCGAGAAACTACAGGCTAAAGTGGATTCTTTGGAAAAGTCTGTATCTAAAACTGCAGGATTAGAAAAGAGTTTACCTGTATGTAAAAACTGTTGAGTCATTTTGCGGCATAATTTGAATGTAGAAGAATGATTAGTAAATGGAGCAATGGGAAAAGTTATTGATTTTGTTAATTTTAAAAATAGAGATGGAATAGAATTTTTGATTATAAAATTTGACCAGAATGATGAGGTAAGACAGATTGGGCGTTGTGTTGTACATTTTTTGCTTGTAAAAGACTTATATGTTCATAGACAACAGTTTTCTCTGTCTCTAGCATATGCAGTGACTATTCATAAATCTCAAGGTTTAAGTATAGGCCAAGCTTTTGTAAATATTGGAATTAGGGTGTTCAAAGAGGGAATGGCATACGTTGCATTGTCTCGAGTAAGAACATTGTCTGGTTTGTATTTGATAGATTTTGATGAGAAAAAGATTAGTGCTGAGGCAAATTGTGTAAGAGAGTACAATCATATAAGAAGACTGTATGCCCCTCATTTAGGTGAATATCCAATATATGAGTAACGTGTAGTGTGTCCAAAACAGAAATATCTCAAACATTCAACTGAGGTTGAAAATAAGAAAACAATTGAAGAGAACATTGAAGGCGTAAAGAAAAAGCAAGTGGAAAGTGTTGATGACATTGTAGGATACCAGTTGGAAAACAGTTCAGGTATCAACTGTTATGCTAATGTGATTCTGAATGTTGTGTTTCATTTACCACATCTTCATTATGAAATCATGGAAAATCATGAAAAAGAATTTGTTCTGCACTACATCATTTATTTCAACAGTTGGTGAGCTACAGAAGTAAAATTCATACTGCTTCTGGCATTCGACATCTTTTAGATATGTGTACTGGTTCATTGTCATTTACTCTAAACATACAACAAGATGCACAAGAATTTCTAATGTTCATGCTTGGAGTATTGGAACATGAAGGAATACATATTGATAACCTATTTGGACTAAGTTACAAATGGGACCATAAATGTGAAGAGTGTTCATTTAGTTCTACCACTCAAGTACAATCAGAACAATTCTTATACTTAACAATACCAGATTGGAAATCAGTACCTTTTAACAAATTCATGAAAAAAGCAAATCAGGATATGACATGTTCACATTGTAGATTGGAGATGTTGTCTACATTACATATAGAAAGATTTGGAAAATATGTAATTTTAATGTTACAACTAAGCCCGGGCAGAGTTTGTGTAGCCGCGCTACGCGAACCTACATGAAGCTGTAAAAAAACTCAGCAACGCTACGTGGAGTTCCGCGAGTATGCAGAGTTGCTTGTTCTGCATGCTTGCGCAAGCTCGCGAGACGTTTCTGATGTTCAGCAACGCGTATTGCATGTTCGGAGGGACTTCACCACATGGTCGCCAATGGGCAAGGCCATCTTGTTTTTCTACTCTTTACATGGTTCTGGGGCCTGTATTTCATCCCTTTCCAATCTTTTCTATCCTTTGTTTCTTACACTGTTTTTCTGATCTTATTTATTTATTATTTATCGCTCTCTCTCCCTAAGTATATATTTTGCGATTTATCTACTCTTACTGTGTTTTGTACTGCTTTTCTATTACTTGCTTTTTATTTATTTTTTACTTTCCTACTTCTTCTCCTGACTTTAGTTTTTTACCCAGAACCATGGCTAAGGCAAGTAGGAAGGGTCAGGCCAAGGCTAGTGTGACCAAGAGCCGCCTTCCTTGCGGAAGACGGCGCCCAGAAGGGGTGCAGCCCCGGGCCCTGTTCTAAGAGGTGGAGGTGGCCACCCTTGGTTTTTTATGTACAGCGCACCCTCCCCTTAACCTTGGCAGCAGGCTTGTCAGGAGTGTCACCGCCGGTGGGCGAGGGTGCGCCGAGCAGTGTTTCGCTGCTCTGAGGTCCGGCGCACCCACAACCAGTTGACTCACCGGTGGTCCTACATCTTGGACCGGGAGCAGGACCTGCTGGACCTGCTAGGTGTTGAGGTTGTGGAGCATGGTGAGTAGCTAATTATAGTACTATTGTGTGCTTTGTTCTGTGTTATTGTGAATATTATTTTTTCCCCAAATAGCAAGAATGCTGCTGCTTACATGCAGGTAAGTTACATTTAAAATTCTTATATTATGTGATTGTTATTCTTCTAGACACTAGACAGGTGCCTGGCACTACTAATCTTACTTGTTTGCAACTTTGCGCTAGCTTGGGCTGATTATGTAAGAGAGTTTAGAGAACTTAAATTAGGTAATGATAGAGAGACTCCTTTCCTTTGTCCTGTCACTAAGATAGTGGTGTGAGGTAAGTAGTTTAGTTACTTAATTTTAGTTGGTAATTCTTTAGTGGTCCGTAGCGTGATGCGTCCTCCTTCACGTGCTGCTGACTCCAGTCCTTAGTAGAATCTTTTGTAGTTTGTTAGTGAGTGAGTAATATAGCAACTCATCAGCACATCAGCAGTAACCGACCAGCAATTTGGTGTATGCAATATGCAAGTGTCCATCTATGCATTTTTGAGGACTAAAATAAATAGAAATGCAGACTTAGTGAATAATTGGCCCGTCAAAGCGGGTTGATTCATTGATGATTTCGAATGAGATTGAAACTTAGAAGAAGCAAATATATTTTTGGGCAAATCATTTCCAATGTCTCCGGAATAGGCAGGCTAGGCTAGGTGGTACTTACAGGCTTAGGATTCTGGAATCGAACACTGGATTAATAAATAATAACTAGACGGTCCTCGATACTACTACTAGTCGATCAGATTAGATAGGTACATTTTATTGCAATTGTTGTTTCCTGTCCAAAAATGTTTTTAGAGCGTTTTTTAAAAATATTTTATTTGTTTCAAACCAATCAATTTTTGTCTGTTTATTATATCTTACATGATCAGCATCCAGGGGCAAGAAGACAACGGGGTTACCTGAGGCGGGAGCTAGAGATGCCTCCCAGGGCCAGGTTCGCTCCTCTACTGAGGACTCTGCTGCTGGCCCCAGTAAGTCCTCCTGTTGTTAATATTGATGATTATATTTCCCTAGCTTTTACTGCACCCTATTTTTTCCTAACTATTATTTCTGTTTCTTAATTCTTTTTTTTACCAACTCTTCTTCGATCCATCTGTTTCTAAATTCTTTTTATCCCTGCATTACCTACCTACTTAGTTATATTTGTTTCTAGTGTCTGTTTTTTTACATCAATCTAACTGTCTCTGACTCTGTACTACTATTAGTTTGTCTGTAGCTTGCGCAGTTGGCCACTCTTTATTTTTAAAACATTTTAAAGCTCAGATTCACCAATAGCTCTAGCCACTGAGTCCAGTCCTTTGGGTTGTCCTCTTCTTAATCTTTAGATGCTTTTCGACAATTGCCACCAACAAAATGCCCAACCATATATTTTACTATTTTTGATAGGATAGGACATACTACTGTCTACTCTACTCTAGTACCTGATTTGTACTAGTTATGTATGTGGTGTATATATGTATTGTATTTTCAATCTTGCTAGTGAAAAAAAATAAACAGGGGGAGGTGTATATGGTATCTAAAAATGTGTAATGTTTTTTCTAGGTGTACCGACCACCAGCAGGAGGGCAGGCTACACCAGCCAGGAGGGAGCAGATGCGGCAGCTGCTGCAGGGGTGGGTGAGCCAGCAGCAGTGGCGGGCGGTGGTAAATTGTACTTATATTCCTTACTTAATGACAATAGTTACACAGTCGCTGCAAGGTTGTGCACTGTACTGTTGAGAGAGACTAAGTTGTTGTGAACAGCGGTTGAAGAAGACACCCTTTACTTAGCATTAGCAATAGCATTAGCAACCCCTGACCTTGACTGGTAGGTCGCTCCCCCACCACACAGCTCCGTCTGTGTGCACTGCTGCTGCCAGCTGATTGTGCTCGTTTTCCTCTGTGTCCTCTTGCTGCCCTGATTGTGCTCGTTTTCCTCTGTGTCCCCTTGCTGCCCCTGATTGTGCTCTGTTTTTCCTCTGTGTCCCCTTGCTGCCCTGATTGTGCTCGCTTTCCTCTGTGTCCCCTTGCTGCCCCTGATTGTGCTCGCTTTTCCTCTGTGTCCCCTTGCTGCCCCTGATTGTGCTCGCTTTTTCCTCTGTGTCCCCTTGCTGCCCCTGATTGTGCTCGCTTTTCCTCTGTGCCCCTTGCTGCCCTGACTGTGCTCGTTTTCCTTTGTGCCCCCTTGCTGCCCTGATTGTGCTTGTTTTTCCTCTGTGCCTGTTTCCCGCTGCTGCGCCCCTGCAGCCCCGCCCCCTCACTGCCCATTCGATGCCCCATTCCCTGCTCCTCCCTCCCACCTCCCCATTTATGGCGGCCGCTGCGTGGTGAGGAGAGCGACCCCTGACCTTGACTGGTAGGTCGCTCCCCCACCACACAGCTCCGTCTGTGTGCCCTGCTGCTGCCAGCTGATTGTGCTCGTTTTCCTCTGTATCCCCTTGCTGCCCTGATTGTGCTCGTTTTCATCTGTGTCCCCTTGCTGCCCCTGATTGTGCTCGTTTTTCGTCTGTGACCCCTTGCTGCCCCTGATTGTGCTCGTTTTTCCTCTGTGTCCCCTTGCTGCCCCTGATTGTGCTCGTTTTTCCTCTGTGCCCCCTTGCTGCCCTGACTGTGCTCGTTTTCCTTTGTGCCCCCTTGCTGCCCTGATTGTGCTAGTTTTTCCTCTGTGCCTGTTTCCCGCCGCTGCGCCTGCGGCCCCGCCCCCTCACTGCCCATTCGCTGCCCCATTCCCTGCTCCTCCCTCCCACCTCCCCATTTATGGTGGCCGCTGTGCGGCCGCGCCGCTGGCACGCCTAAGGCAAGCCCGTCTGCGCCCGTCCATGCCCAGCGCCAGAACCCCTGGTCCGTGCATCCCCCGCGCCTGCCACATCAACAGACGCCGATACAACGCCAGCACCCTCCACACACTCAACCCCGGAAAAGATCACGCCTGCTACCGGGCCACCTTGAAGCGCACCCAAGGGCCCTTCACCTGCCGGAACTGCAGCTTCGCCAGCACCCGCCCTGCCAAACCACCGCCCAGGAAAGAACCCAACTACCTCAGATGCATCCTCCTCAACACCCACTCCGCCCGCAAACACGCCATCGAACTCTGGGACCTTCTCGACTCAACCTCCCCAGACGTCGCCTTCCTGACGGAGTCCTGGCTGAACCCCGCTTCAGCCCCCGACATCGCCATTGCCATCCTGGACGGCTACAAGATCACCCGCAGGGACCGCACCAATGGAGTCGGAGGAGGCATCGCCATCGTCCACAGGAACACCCTCAGAGTCTCAACCAACACCGACGACACCCTCAGCACCGCCGAACACATGCACTTCCAGATCCACACCGATCCCAACACCACCCTCAGAGGAACCCTCATCTACAGACCCCCCGGAACCCGACCACAGTTCAGCGATTCCATCGCTGACTTCGTCAGCACACACGCCATCGCCTCCACGGACTACATCCTCCTCGGGGACCTGAACTTCCACCTCGAGAACAACAAGGACACCCACTCCACCACCCTGATCGACAACCTCACCACCCTCGGACTCAGACAGCTCGTGACAACACCCACCCACGCCTCTGGCCACACGCTAGACTCCAACTTTTCCGCAAGCCCACACGTCTCCTTCAACCACACCTCCGAACTCCACTGGACCGACCACCACTGCATCCACTTCACCTACAGGAAGCCCACCACGCACCACCGCACCCAACAAATGCCTCGCCGCTGCTGGAGCAGAGTCACCGAAGACCAGCTAACCACCACCCTCGCCCTGAGCCCACCCGCCGAACCCTCCGACCCCGACACAGCCGCCCGCAACCTCAGACAGTAGATCGAAGACTGCGCCAACACCCTCGCCCCGCTCAAGAATCCGCCCAACAGCCACACCAGCAAGAAAGCCACCTGGTTCACCAAAGACCTCCAGGCCTCCAAACGAACATGCCGAAAACTGGAGAAGATCTGGCTCCACGAACGGACAGCGGACAGCTACGCCGCCCACAAGAGCGCCACCCGCAGTCAACATCACCTCATCAGATCCGCCAAAAGGGCCTCACTCAAAGACCGCCTAGACAACAACGCACACAACAGCAAAGAGCTCTTCAACATCGTGAAGGAACTCTCCAACCCCAGCTCCATCACCAACGACATCCCGCCGTCGCGAGACCTGTGCGACTCACTGGCCACCTTCTTCCACCGCAAAATCGCCGACATCCACGACAGCTTCAACACCACGACCGCCCGGCAACCACCGAGACCACTGCCCCCACGACCACCAACCGCCTGCTCTCCTGGACCAACATCAACGACGAGGACACCAGCGAGATCATGAACACCATCCACTCCGGTTCACTGCTAGACCCGTGCCCTCACCACGTCTTCAACAAAGCCAGTACAGCCATCGCGCCCCATCTCCGGAAAATAATCAACATCTCCTTCGAGACAGCAACCTTCCCGGAAAGCTGGAAGCACGCTGAGATCACCGCCTTACTCAAGAAACCCAAGGCAGACCCCAAGGACCTCAAGAACTTCTGACCCATCTCTCTGCTCCCGTTCCCCGCGAAGGTCACCGAGAAAATCGTCAACAAACAACTGACCCGCTACCTCGAGGAGAACAACATCCTGGACCCTTCCCAGTCCGGCTTCTGCAGCAACCACAGCACCGAAACCGCCCTCATCGCCGCCACCGATGACATCAGGACCCTGCTAGACAACGGAGAAACAGCAGCCCTCATCCTCCTGGACCTATCAGCCGCCTTCGACACGGTCTGCCACCACACACTACGAACACGCCTTCACGATGCCGGGATCCAAGAGAAGGCCCTGGACTGGATCACATCCTTCCTTTCCGGCAGAACTCAAAGCGTCCGCCTCGCCCCCTTCCGATCCAAGGCCACCAAGATCATCTGCGGCGTACCCCAAGGCTCCTCCCTCAGCCCGACGCTGTTCAACATCTACATGGCACCCCTCGCCCACGTCGCCTGACGGCACAACCTCAACATCATCTCCTACGCCGACGACACCCAGCTGATCCTCTCCCTCACCAAAGACCCTCACACCGCCAAAGCCCACCTCCACGAAGGAATGAAGTCCGTTGCCGAATGGATGAGGACCAGCCGCCTGAAGCTGAACTCGGACAAGACGGAGGTCCTCATCCTTGGTTCCAACCCTTCAGCCTGGGACGACTCCTGGTGGCCGACATCACTGGGAACAGCCCGAAACCCACCGACCACGCACGCAACCTAGGGGTCATCCTCGACCCCACCCTCTCCATGACTAAGCAGGTCAATGCCGTTTCCTCATCCTGCTTCAACACCCTCCGAATGCTCCGCAGGATCTTCAAGTGGATCCCCACTGAAACAAGAAAAACAGTCACCCCGCCCCTCGTCACCAGCAGGCTGGACTACGGAAACGCCCTCTACGCAGGAACGACGGCTAAGCTCCTGAGACGGCTGCAACGCATCCAGAATGCCTCTGCACGTCTTATCCTCGACATCCCCCGCCGCAACCACATCACACCCCACCTGAGAGACCTGCACTGGCTCCCTGTCAACAAGAGGATAACCTTCAAGCTCCTCACCCATGCACACAAAGCACTCCACAACTCCGGACCAGCCTATCTCAACAGACGGCTCAGCTTCTACACCCCCACCCGCCAGCTCCGCTCCACCAGCCTCGCCCTCACCACAGTCCCCCGCATCCGGAAAACGACCGCCGGTGGCAGATCCTTCTCCCACCTTGCCGCCAAGACCTGGAACACCCTCCCCACCAACCTTCGGCAGACCCAAGACCTACTGGCCTTCAGAAGACTCTTCAAGACCTGGCTCTTCGATCAGTAGCAGCACCCCCCCTTCTTCCCCCAGCGCCTTGAGACCCTCGCGTGTATGTAGTGCGCTTTATAAGTGACCTGATTGATTGATTAGCGGTGGGAGTTGAGTAACTAATGGCCTCTTCTATTTGACTTCAACTCAGCTGGGAAAGTTTTATGAAGAAGACTAAGAGTCAGACGACCTTGATGGATGGGTTGAACAAAAAAGGAAAGAAGGATGGAAGGAGGAAGGACTGGCGACATGTAATTTATGACTGGCAGAGAAGGATGCGTGGGATGCATAGGTGGCTGATAGGAATCGAACGCATGGGTGGTTGAAGGATGGGTGGAAGTTGAAAGAAAGGATGCCTGCCTGGGTGGGTGAAACTGTATGTGTGAGAGGAAGAATCCTCCGGGGGGTTTCATGGGTCAACCTCAAAGACAAGCAAGGAAGGACGTGTGGGTGGTGGTTAAAAAAAAATTACAAATGTATGTTGTTGGTGAAAGGTTTGTTGAGAGATGAAGAAGAATAATAGTGATGTTTACTTTAAATGGATGGATGCCTGGATGGTACAATCATCATAGCAAAGGTGGAGACTGTCACTAGATGAAGACAATGTAAAAGCAAAATAAACCGTGCCAGAGTAGCAAAGGCAAGGAGAATAGAATAAGATTAGAATTAAAAAAATATAATGCTAGAAGAACAATGCAATGATGAATGGAAAAATCCCTGGGAAGAGAAACAAGGACTGTTTTTTTTCAAGGTTTTTGATTCAAGGTTGTATTTCAGAATACTCCCTTGACTCACAGTAGTTTGCAAGCACAGCATATATATTGTGTATGTATGTACCCATACCCACCCATTATCAAGCGCCTCCCTCCCACTCCGAGGCCCACTCCCTACCTATGTCATTTTCGACTGTGTCAGCCTGCCATGGGTGGCCTATCGGCTGCATGGTTACACAATTCACATCGTCCCATATATAATCCATGATCATTTGGATCAGATATCATCTGCCTTGTTGTAGTAGTCAGGGTGCAAGTGAAAATGAGCAGTTGCCATTGATGTAACAGAGTATGGCCATAATAGAAAAATAAGATAAATGTGTAGTTGTAGACAACAGCTGCCCCACCTGCAGACAGTAGTGAATAAAAATTACGTGAGTCTGCGACACAAGTATGTCTGTCTAGGGTGCAAGCTGACTGAGCTGGCATGCCTACAAGGTTAATTTAGCTAAATAAGAGAGAGAGAAGAGAAAGACTTGTCTACTTCATAGTGCCTAGTAGTAGTAATGCCTGAAACTCCCACAAATGTTAGAGGCTGAGGAAGTGGGAGGATACCACAAATGTTATGTACTGTGCTTGCTAGTGCTACTGTGCCACTATGTGTCTAATTAATTTTGTGTTACTGTTTTGCTAAGAGTATTGGTTACAATTGTCTTTTTTCTTTCTTGATATAGCTACTCCTTCCCAACCAAACAGGAAGGAGTTAGCAGCCATGGCCCAGCGCCGGACGCTGGAGGCCATCTGCACAGAATATCGGCGGCTGGTGGCTCTGGCGGAGGAGGAGTAGGAGACGGCAGCAGCTGCAGCCTTCTCCAATGCCCCGGGCCCCAGCCAGGCCCCCCCAGTCTTACGGCGACGCGGTCTGGCAGCCGCCCGCCACACTTGATTGAACACTGCTGCCCTCCCTTGTGGATGCAACTGTAGAAATTTCAAACGCTGCATGCTCCTCCGTATGGCATGCCTAGAGGAGCGGATAAAGGAGGTCCTGGAGAGTAACCGGCAACTGCGAGCCCGCCTCTAGAACTTTGTCTCCTTGCCCCTTTTTGAATTTTTTTTGGGTGGGTGGGAATTGGGCTTTTGGTGAAAAGTTGTTGTTAATATTTCTGGACAATGGACTTTTGGAGTGGACATTGGATTGGACTCTTATCTTTGGACATTGGTCGGGGTTAGGGGAGGGGTGGGTCAGGTGTTGTGGGTTTTTCAATTAGATTATTTTGTTAGGGGAATAAATTATTTATACTTACTTTACATACGATGTAAATGTTTTGTGGGGGTTACTCTTTTACTTCACACAGTTTCCTTTGTTGCTGCAGGGCCGCAGCCAGTTTTTGATTGAAATAATAATCTGCTGATAGTGTAACACACCAACAGATAGATGTGATACCCTCACTTGTGACTTGTCCTACTAGTACTGTCAGTCTCTGCTCCTAGTCTATGCAGTCTGCAACTGGACTCGGAAGGGTGTGGTGTGTGAATTAATTAATTAATTTCCATATTATTAATTATGCCTCCCTCAAACTTCTTCTCTTACCTGTAATTGATGTTTATTTATACTTAGGCAAAGCGATGGCTGCATGGTGATGATGGTTTGGTTTCCCAAGATGCCATGGTGGTGGTGGTAGTAGTAGTAGACACTGACATTAGCATTTGCAAAAAAAGAAAATTAGACAGTCAGTCGACTGAGGGAGACTCAGGAACAAGTAGTAGAAGTACAGTACACAAGAAGACTGGCAAACAAGAAACCATGATGATGATAAGCAATGCTAAAGTAAAATAAAACATAATGGTGGCGAGGATAGCTTAGTACAAGTTACAAACTGAAGGTGACTCGACCTATGAAGTGGACAAGCGTAACCTTTAGAGCTGGAAGGATGATAAATTGATGCCGGCAATTAATTGTGATGGATTATGTTCCTCTGGAAAAATAATTTACTTGTGAATACTGAGCATGGGTGGGCAAGCAGAAGAAGATCCTCGCCCTGCCTTGAGTTAGTGTTGCTTTCACCACAGCCGCCCCAGCAAGTGTGTGATCAATTATGGGTGTAAATTTAATTTAGTCATACCTCAATATAAATCACACAGCCCGGGGAAAAGGGTTAGGGTTTGATGAATGGTTGGGAAGGGGGGTTTGAGGAAAAGGTTTGACAAAGACAAACACTACACATGGACAACACATTCATCTTGGCAGACGACCATCATAAATCTGTTAAGGGAGAAAAAGGAAATGCATGCATGATGATGACTTGATGAGTAGTACTAGACTAATTGTACAGGGTAGCAGTATATTATTAATTATTATTATTAAGCAATTGCCTTGCCTGTCTGCCCCCAGAGAAACCCACGTTACATACATTTTATGTTCTGCTGTTGTACTGGGTTTCCTTTTAAAGCCAGGAAAGAAAAATATCTGTAAGAGTCAAATATAAACAAACATAATAAACAACAACACACACAGTCGAAATGATTGAAGAGAAAAAATTAATCAAATGAATTGATGATACTATAACTATGTTATGGTCAAATTAGGAGTTGCATCTCGGCATTCCTCTTGGTCCTTCCTTCCATGGACGCTCCGTCCGTCAATCTTGGGTGCCTGCCTGGCGGATGCGGCTTGGTAAGGTAAGTGTGAGTTGTTTTTCCCAGAATAGCACAGAGTAAAGGCCAGCCCGTAAGTGTAGATGGAAAAACAAAAGGGATATTGAAAAATCAAGGAGAAAAGTTAAGTTAAACTGCATAAATTAAGGAGGAGTGCAACAAGAAAACTTTCAGAGGCGGCATGGCTAAATCATGTCTACTCTGTTTCCAGCATTAACCTACAACAACACAACAGGAGCAGGACTGCGCCGCCCACCGAACCTCCACTTAGCTTAGATTTTTTTTGAGCACACATACAAAGCAAAATAGCATTTTCCAAATTAAGTAACTAAATCAATGCACTGCTATCAGTCATACCACTACACTCGCCTCCACCACTACCCAGACATGTGGGTCTGGTGTTGTTGTTTACCTTTTAGGCCACTTCTGAAATGCCCGAGTTATTCGTTCCATCAATCATCTCCAATACTACTGACTAACTGCGAGTATGGTATGGTCATCATGGTGTCCAACTCTGTAGTGTACCAAGAAGGGAAACATTGACTTGAGTCACTTTTTTGTGTGTAGATTAAATACTAGTAGACATCATGAACAACAACACAAACACCAATCACTCAGAGTCAGCGTCCAATGCATGCCATCATTTACCTGTTTTTACGGGGCAGTCCCACTCGGCTCGGAAAGGAGGATAGCTATAGTCAGGTTCTTTGAAGGGACTCGACGAGGCAGGCACACATTTCACATTTCTTGTACTATTCTCCATCCAATGTCTGGCTTGAGGGAAATGGATTTAGGGCGAGTCAGGACTGGAGCAGGACTCGGAGGAGTGGACTTACTTCTTCACTGACTGCATACAGATGCAACTCCAATCCGGCAATAAAAGAGTAAGACGGTGGTGATGGATTTGTTGTGATTCGAACCAGAAAGACAGTGACACACACAAATAATAGAAGTAAATAATATTCCTTAGCTGTATCTTTTTGGGGGGCTTTTTTTGGGGCGTCAAAAAAAGAAAGAAAGTAACAAGTCAAAAGCCTAGTTGTTGTCAGGGAAGTAGAGCTCGTCCTCAAACTCTGGAGGTTCACCCAGAAGTAGGTCATCTAACGCACTACTTCCATGACCTAAGTCGCTGTCATCATCATCTTTCTGCTGTGCTACTTCCGGTATGGTGTGATCTGGTGGTATAAAGTGCTGATTCATTTTGATCATGGTTAACCTCTCCACGTTTTGGGGCGAGAGACTGGTCCTTCTCACTGTCAGAACGGTACCAGCAGCACTGAAAATAAGCTCAGAAGAGACACTTACGATAGGACAAGCCAGATAGTTTATCGCCAGCCTGCTGAGCACTGGCCATTGGCGCCTTTTTCCATAACAATACAGCAATGGGTTTTGATCAATGTAGACCTCTGTTGGGTCATCCAGATAGGCCTAGACCATCTGCTCAATGCTCAGGGGTGCTCCGCTTTGCTCGGCCTCTTTTGCCTTAGCCTCAGCACTGGAACTAACAAGCCCTTGCTGTAGAAACCATTCCTGTGTGGATTTTGGTGGTGCTAATTCTCCTGTTCTTGTTGTTGTTGATGTTGTTCTTGGTGTTGTTGAAGGTTTTGGCTGCAGTGAGCCAACCGCACTGCCCTCAGGCTCTGAAGTTGAACTTGACGCCGGCTGCTCTGCAGTACTTGTTGTGGCCTGGAGAAGCGGGCCTCTAATTCCCAGCCGTTCTTTTTCTAAGCGACTGGTTTCCACAGCTATCCAAGTTTTGTAGTTGGCAACATCCCCTTCTGAAAAAGGAATCAATGTGTTTAGTACTGCTTTGTACAGTGGACCCAGAATTGTGGCACAAATGTAATGGTTGCATGACACAATGCCGCTTTGCACCCTTGTATTTTCAGATAAGCGAAGGGTTAAGCTCTCCACCAACTCAAATGCTTCTTTTTTTTCCTCCACACCTGCATACATTGCAGACAACCCCTTCAGCTTTTCCTGTAACATGTGCAACAATGGGATAGCTTGGCCCATAGTACAGTCCTACTTGCTGACTTCACGTGCGAAGAGCTCGATAGGAAGTAGCATCTCTGTCAGGCATTTACCTAGGCTCCATTGGTCTATCCCAATGACCATGCCTTTCATAGTAGCATCCTCTCTTTGCATGACATATTCATTGATTGGTCTGTACTGCTCAAACAGACGTTCAAGCATGTAATAAGTTGAGTTCCAACGTGTTGGCACCTCCTGGATGAGTGCTTTAACTGGCATTCTATGCTCACATTGAATGATCCTCAGCTGCTTCCGGGCTTTAAAAGAATGGCTGAAATGTGTTCAGATTCTTCTGCAGGTGGTTAGTAAGTTGCTGACTCAGTCTTCTTTTTTCAAAAATTCTTGAACAATGATGTTAATGCAGTGCACCAAACACAGGACCCTGAAATAGCCACCATGGCCACGGCCTTAACTATATTACTGCCATTGTCCATGGCAACAAAACCAATGTTAAGCCCTCTGGGTTGCAGCCATTCAAAGACCTTGCTGTCAAAGTCTTCCAAAATGTTTGCAGCAGTATGAGATTTCTCCATGGCGAACATGGCTACAGTTGCATGTTTCTGAGTGGCATTGAAAATCTCAGTAGTGTCAACAACACCTGCTGCAGATATCTTTTCTCTAACCCCCACAAAAGAGATCCAGTGTGCAGTGATGCACATGTAATCAGTGGCTTGGCATCTGGTCCACATGTCTGTTGTCAGGTGGATAGCGTGAACAGCACTCTGCTGCAAAGCTTGTCCAAGCAATTCCAGCACGTCGTGATGTAATGCTGGAACAGTAACTCTGGCGAAATAGGGCCGGCTGTGAACCTCCCATTTTGGGCAGATGGCTGTCACAAATTCAAGAAAACCCACCCCTTCCACAAAAGAAAAAGGGAGGAGGTCCAAGGCTAACATTTTAGCCAGCTTCGCGTTGTACAAACGTGCTGTTGGGTGGTTGCATTCGTACTGTCCCTCTGACCTAAACATGCTGAGAATGGTAGCCTAGATTTTTTTCTTTTCTGGTGTCACTGATGCAGGTGACTTCTTAACTCCAGATGTTGTTAGGCTCAGCGCACGTTTTTTCATTGTGGTACACTCTTGCCTGGGACCCCTTGGTGTCTCAGCCTGACTCTTGTGCCACTGTGATCTTGCTGATGAGGATGTGGGCGGTACCACTGCACTGCTGCGGACAGAGCTACTTTGTGCAAAAATATCATTAAAGTCCAAGTAGATCTATTCTTTGTCTTTTATTCCATGTAACATCAAAAAGCAACCAGCCAACTCGTGTTTCGTCACAGTGGGAAGTATCCAGCGACTTTTTCAGGGCTGTACTTCATATGTGTCGATTCTTCTATGTCACTCCGCCGGTGATAATTCCGACCCCGCTGGTCAAATGGATAAAAACATGGTGGCTCTGCAGTTGAATTTAAGTGGAAAGTATCTTTGAAGGTACCTCAGTAACGGTAATCCTGTGAGCAGGTTGCAAAAGTGTGTGTCCAAGAAAGCACCTAAGTGACGGTGATCCAGCGTGGACCGTGCCATAATGTCAAAGAATGGTAAGATAGACCTCTCTATCTGGACGTCCAGAACAGAGAGCGCACCCATTGCCACCGCAGACCTCAGCGTACTCGCTGTTGATCAAGGAACTTATGAAGCGGTCTATCTTACCCTTCTTTGACATTACGGCACGGTCCACGCTGGATCACTGTTACTTAGGTGCTGTTATACGTGTGCATAGGACTTTGTCTCATTGTTTTGTGGAGGATCCTTTCCTTTACATACTTAGGGGTTATAGGGTGTTTCCCCTACCTATTAGCACCGTACGCACTAGAAACCTAACCTACTTCACACATAAGCAGCAGGGCGCCATCACTTCTTCAACCCCACCAACAGCAATGGGTGCAGTTTTTTGGCCACTAAGGTGGGCCTCCCACTGGATTAAGTGGTGTTTTTTCAGATGGGTTGTTTGGCCTCCAGTACCATAGTTTATACCAAGCTTACCCCGACTAACACCTTGTCCACAAAAGGAGCATATAGCAATGTTCACCTCCTTCCTGCTAACCAAAAGAAGTCCCAAACTGGGGAGGTCAACTTTCTGGTGCTGCTGGTGCCACTATCAATGTCGGATGAACTGGTAGGTGGGCGTGAAGTTTGACTCTCTGCAGTACCTACTTCTACAGAGGTGGTTGTGGTGGATGTAGGTCGCTGCTTGCAAAATATGGAAGCTGAAGGTGGTGTTGGTGGTATCCGTGCCACATCCCTCACAGCAATTTGGGATGGGGTAATGTCGGTCTCCACTGGGGCGGGACTAATGTCTATGATGACTGATTCATCATCATCCTCCTCTTCTACATCTACCTCCATAACTCTAAGGCTTTCTGGAATCTTCCTTTTCCCTAGCCTTTTCTCGTGGCGTGTCTCACTCTCAGACCGAGCTGGTGGCTTCTAGATCATCAGAAGGGGGGCTTGAGGAAGAAGTCGATGGACTAATCCTCCTTTTCCTTGCTTGGGATCTGGAAGACAACGGATCTTCTGAAAGAGTGGCTTGCTCTTCTTCCTCTGCAGGAACCTCGATTTCCTGAACTGCCCCTACTTTGGGAGGAACAACTACTATTGGGGGCGGTGGTTGCGGCAGTTGTTGCGGCTGTTGTTGCCCACTTATCTGAGTCTCCTACGTTGATTGGGTACTACTTTGCGATAATCAATTTCAACATCACTGCTCGTCGGCATTGGACTCGTGATTAGACTGGCTGCCTCCGCGACAGACATAGGCCTGGTCCTAGGTTGGTGGGGTGGGTATATTGATGCGGGGGTGCTGCTCCCAGCTTGTTCCCCAGACGCTGCTGCTGCAGGCGCAATTTTTGTTTTCCCAAAAAAGGTCTTGGGTGACAAACCGGTCTTCTTAGTAATAAGTGGCAGTGCCTTCTTCTCACTGTCACTGGCAACTTTCTTGGTACTGGACCTGGTACCTTTCTTTGGGGCCATTTTCAAGATATCAGCAGCACGCAGTGGCACAAGTTGAAGAGATGTCTGTGGTCACACGTCACGTGACATCGTGCGCAGCAGGACTTTTGTCTGGCAGTACAATGGGTGATGTTGTCTCCTCCTCTTTTGTGCAACTAAAAGCAAAGAAGCAAAAATAACATCATTGAAATGTGGCATTCATTGTTGTGGTTCAATTACTGCTAGCACAAACAAATAAATATAATATATAACTTAGTGCGTGTGGTCACACTTGTTACTGTTATTATTAAATTTTAGTACCTCAGTTTTATAAAAAAACATAACAACAGTGTAGCCATTTGTGCGACTTTGACAACAAGGGCTTACATGGTGTACTGTGTACCCTCAGGAAGGATAGGAAAGAAGAAGAACAACAACAAAAATACAAATGTAATGGAACCGGTTTGGCATTGTGCATCACGTGGGATGAAGCATTCAGGGAGCTGCAGCTGACAATGTATGGAAGCATTAAGCCAAGATGAACAAAGGAAAGACATGCAGGCCTATGGCAAAAGCATAAAGCACTCTAGCTACCACCACAAAATGGCCACCAGCCACATGGTCACTAAGAACAAGCAGGAGGCCTAGAAAATAATGAACTCAAGCAGGCCTATATGGACACAGACTTTACAAAATGGCCCCTGGCCACACGGGGAGGCTCAGCCAAGGCAAATGCTGGCCCACTATTACAAACACACTCACATCTTGGCCAGACAAAGGAGGCAAATACTAAAAAACACAGCTTTAATGCAACAATGCCAAAAATCGAAAATCCACAGAGCAAAAAAAGGTTTGCAAGTTACACAACAACCACACACATCCAACAAATGCATTTATTTAACACACACGAAAATAGTGAAATACCAAAAAAAAAAACATTTTTCAATTCAATCCAATGCCATCTATGCCCTAAATGATGTTTAAATTCAACAGACACCACAGAAACAGTTGTTTCATGCACCCATTAGTAGCTCTGGGCCTACTGGCTGAAAGGCCTATTGGCAGACTACTGGGCTAGTGAATTAAATAAATATTGCAAATTAATTTAAAAAGTTGGAGAAAATGTAGTGAACTGTGCAACATGTTTCCTTTATGAAAGATAAAAAATTACTTACAAAGAAACAACTAGGCCCCTACGGAAATTACAGGCCACCCATCACAATAAATTTTAAAAAACGATTAAAAGTACAAAAACAACTATGTGCAATGCCCCAATCAAACAAACAACACCAATTTTCCAACTTACTTGTGAAATATCAAATTAAAAAGTCATCAAATCCAATGATATATGATGCAGCAGCCACAAAGAGTGAATCTTCCAACTCCAAATCCAAATGAAAAGTGAACAGGAGATGGACAAAGCACTGTGAGGAGCCTGCTGGACAGGAACAGGAAGTTGGAGACTCTGGGGCATGTCCTTCCTCTTAAAAAAAAAGTAAGAATAGAAAAAGGACTCCTTGCACAATAAAGTACAGCCAAATGTCAATCTGAGGAGTTTTTTTAATCCAAATCATCATTTCAAGAAGGTTTTGATGCTGCTCGAGAGAGATTCGTCTCCAGATTGCAAATTCTGCGTGTTCGGGATCATGATCTTTACAAAACTTTAGCCGGAAGTCCGATGGCTCGCCAAAATGACGTGCTCGCGATCGCACACTTCCGCTGGACTGTGTGGCCAGCTACCAAATCTCGTGGCACTCGCGAACGGATGTGAAATCTCATCGGCGATTGCAGGCACCCAGTAAGTTGCTCTTGCGCACGCGAAAACACATTTTGGGTGCGTAAACACACAAAAAACTCCGCTCCGGTGCCGAGCGCGGAGTTTTCAGCAACTGGAGTTGCCAAAAATCTGCAAACTCCGTGAGCGGAGCAGAGTTTTATGCCCAGGGTTAATTACAACGTTGCAGAGCAAATGGAAGAAAATTGGAAACAAATATAATAGATGTTAAAGGAAGTCAAATATCTATTTCAGGAAGAACTTATATAACAGTGGCTATTATTTTCCATGATGGACCTACTACAACATCTGGGCACTATACTGTTTATTTAAAGTGTAACAAAGGATGCACACATTGCAGTGATACCCACCTGGAATTCAAAGCTAGATTGCCTTTTCAATTAGCAAATTTGTATATGTTATTTCTCCAGCCAAAGTTTTGAGTACATCATTCGGCCTATTGGGGAAGATGTCAACAGAAATTAGAACTGCAATCTTTTAGTATTTATAATTTGTGTTTTGATTATTATTTGGCCTGATTGATATTACATTTTGAAAAAATGTGTTTAAAAGTAAATAGTTTCTATATTATTTATCAATATTGTACCAGAAGTAAATGAGCTTGTACATTTTTTTTAAATGTATTTGTGATAAATAATAGAGTTAATGTAGCTGAAAGAAGTGATTAACAAAGTGTAGATATGAAAAACACACAGTTACACATATAGATAATGATGTACTATGCTGATTTGGGTTTTATTGTACAATCAATTCAATTGTTTTTTTCCCTGCTGTTCAATGATGATGCTACATTCGAATCACTCTTTATGGTGATGTTATGTACAATCTGAGAACAGCAAAAAAGGGAAACTGAGAATGTTATGTAATTGTAAATGAATGTTGTGTTCCCAAATATATAATATTATCATTTCTGCAAAATATTGTCATTAAATAACAGTTTTTCTTCTTTATAGTAGGTACTGTTCAAGATTGAAAACAATTTCAATGTTTTATAGGATAATAGTAGTCAAAAATAGGTTTACTGAATCATGTATCTAAATTACTTAAAAGGTAAGAGTACATAATACAATATTCATGATAAACTGAAGAAATGTTCAAAATGTATTTATACGTTATTTGTTTCTAATATAAATAATCTACAAGTTTTAGACTAATTTAAGTCTCACCATGTTTCTGAAGACATCAATGTGTGTGTCTGTGCCTTTTTCTATTGAGATGATACATACAAATAATCATACAGATACCAGAATACGTCTGTTTCACACAACATGTTCTCAGAATTTGCGTACAAGAAGGTGTGTGTATTACTTTCTCCTCCTTATACAGGACAGATGGGTATTGAATGAGCTTTTTATTATATTTGAAAATTTGATAGTTTTGAAGTTTGATGTATCTTCTCATTTGAACAAGTATTTTAAGATTTATTATAGAGCTAATAGGACTAAGTTTAAATGATAGAATCTACTGAACATAGCACAACCAATGCACTCATACATTCATCCACACACTACTTATACACTTATGAATCACATAGCGACTAGCTTTGTACTCATTCATTTACTAAGGCACTGCTCTTGCACTTATCCATTCAATGAGGCGATACCTATGCACTCATGCAATCACCCAGGCGCTAGTCTTGTACTCATCCAGTTACCTAGTCAGTACCCATGCACTCACACAATCACCTAGGTACTACCCTTGCACTCATCCATTCACTCAGGCACTACCCATGCACTCATCCAATGAGCCAGGCACTACCCTTGCACTGATCCATTCACTCAGGCACTACCCATACACTCATCCAATCACTCAGACACTATCCTTGCACTCAACCATTCACTTAGGCACTACCCATGCAGTCCTCTAATCACTCAGACATTATCCTTGATGTCAACTATTCACTCAAGCAGTACCCATGCACTCATTAAATCACTCAGGCACTATCCTTCAACTCAACCATTCATTCATGCAGTACCCATGCACTAATGCATTCACTCAGGCAGTACGCATGCACTCATCCAATCATCCAGATACTACTCTGTACTCATTCATTCACCCAGAAACTACCCATGCACTGTTCCAATCACCCACGCAGTATCCATGCACTTATCCAATCACCCAGGCATAACCCATGCACTCCTCTATTCACCCCTCATGGAATCACCCAGGGACTACCCATGCACTCATGCAACCACCCAGTCACTATGCATGCACTCATCCAAGCACCCAGGCACTACCCATACACTCATTCATTCACCCAGGTACTATGCATGCACTCATTGAATCACCCAGAGACTGTTTTTGCACTCACCCATTCATCCAAGCAGTACCTATGCACTCATCCATTCACTCAGGCACTGCCCAGGCAGTCATGCAATTATCAAGGCACTACCCATGCACACATCCAATCACTCAGTCACTACCTTTGCACTCATCCATTCAGTCAGGCAGTTCCCATGCAGTCATCCAATCACCCAGGCACTACCAATGCACTTATCCAATCAGTCAGGCACTATCCTTGCACTCAACTATTTACTGAAGCACTACCCATTCACTCATCCAATCACCCAGGCACTACCCATGCACTCATCCAATCACCAAGACACTACCTTTCCAGTCATGCATTCACTGAGGCACAAACCATCCACTCATCAAATCATTCAAACGCTATCCTTTCACTCATCCATTCATTCAGACACTACCCATGCACTGTTCCAATCACCCAGGCAGTACCCATGCACTCATCCAATCACCCAGGCACTACTTATGCCCTCCTCAATTCACTCAGCCGCTACCTATGCACTCATGGAATCACCTAGGGACTACCAATGCACTCATGCAACAAACTAGGTACTATGCATGCACTCATCCAATCACCCAGGCACCACCCATACACTCATTCATTCACCCAAGTACTATCCATGCACTCATGGAATCACCTAGAGACTGCTTTTGCACTCACCCATTCATCCAGGCACTACTTATGCCCTCATCCATTCACTCAGGCACTACCCATGCAGTCATGCAATCATCGAGGCACTACTCATGCATCCATCCAATCACCCTCACACTGCGTATGCACTCATCCAATGAGCCAGGCACTGTCCCTGCACTAATGCATTCACTCAGTCACTACTCATGCACTCATCAAATCACTCAGGCACTATCCTTGCACTCAACTATTTACTCAAGCACTACCCATGCACTCATCCAATCACTCAGGCACTATCCTTCAGCTCAACCATTCATTCATTCAGTACCCATGCACTCATGCATTCACTCAGGCAGTACTCTTGCACTCATCCAATCACCCCGGCACCACCCATACACTCATTCATTCACCCAAGTACTATCCATGCACTCATGGAATCACCTAGAGACTGCCTTTGCACTCACCCATTCATCCAGGCACTACTCATGCCCTCATCCATTCACTGAGGCACTACCCATACAGTCATGCAATCATCGAGGCACTACTCATGAATTCATCCAATCACTCACACACTTGCACTCATCCAATGAGCTAGGCACTGCCCCTGCACTAATGCATTCACTCAGTCACTACTCATGCACTCATCAAATCACTCAGGCACTATCCTTGCACTCAACTATTCACTCAAGCACTACCCATGCACTCATCCAATCACTCAGACACTATCCTTCAGCTCACCCATTCATTCGTGCAGTACCCATGCACTCATGCATTCACTCAGGCAGTACTCTTGCACTCATCCAATCACCCAGACACTACTACCCATGCGCTCCTCTATTCACCCAGCCACTATCTATGCACTCATGGAACCACCCAGGGACTACCCATGCACTCATGCAACCAACCATGCACTATGCATGCACTCATCCAAGTACCCAGGCTCTACCCATACACTCATTCATTCACTCAGGTACTATCCATGCACTTATGCAATCACCCAGGTGCTACTCTTGCACTTATCCAGTCACCCAGGCAGCAGCCAAGCACACATCCAATCACTCAGGCAGTACCCATATACTCATCCAATCTCCCACGCACTATCCATGCACTCACACAATCACCTAAGCATTACCCTTGCACTGATCCATTCACTCAGGCATTACCCATGCACTGATCCATTCACTCAGCCACTACTAATGGACACTTCCATTCACTCAGACACTACCTTCACACTTATCCATTCAGTCAGGCAGTTCACATGCAGTCATTCAGTCACCCAGACACTATCCATGCATTCATCCAATCAGCCAGGCACTATCCATGCACTGAACCATTCACTCAAGCAATACCCAGGCAGTCCTCAATTCACTCAGGCATTATCCTTGCACTCAACTGTTCACTGAAGGACTACCCATGCACTCATCCAATCATTCAAACACTATCCTTGCACTCATCCATTCACTCAGGCACTTTGCATACACTCATCCAATCACCAAGATACTACTCATGCACTCATTCAAACAACCAGACACTACCCATACACTGTTCCAATAAACCAGGTACTACCCATGCACTCATCCAATCACCCAGGGACTATTCATACATTCTTCCAACCCACAGGCACTATCCATGCACTTCACAACACAGAAGATGAGGTGTAGGAGGAGATGCCCCACTTCGACCTCCCGATACACAACTCTACACACACATAGAAATGGGGCTATACGACGTATGTCGCTATTTGTAGAGGTAAGTTGACAAGACACATATGTTGTAAAAACTGCCCTCACCCACAGAAACCTGTGGCATGCTTCATCATAGGGCTGCAAACACACCTCCGTGCAAGCCAACGACAGAGGTGGAGCAATAGGGAGGGGGAGACAAAACAAACATTAAGAAAAACTATGCTGGAATAAGTGCAGAGAATAAGTGCAGAGAATATGATGTTAAAACTGACACCGAGATCTCCTAATAACCCTTTATTAGTGGATTCCCTCGTCAGATTCAAACGGTTTTAAACAACCAGTGGGTGGTGGTAAGTTGGGCTATAATGAACCCACTACCCCTCCACTCTGCAAACTGTCGACATGTTTCAGCCGGCTACTGCGTTGTCCCCGGCTTTCATCATGACTAAAAGAGTAGATCCCTAGAACACTCTCCCTACCTCCTACCTTGTGGGGTAGAGCGAAGTTACCGCCTGTGTGAATGCTCAGGTCATTAGGGTTGCGTAACTTACTCCAAGAGTATTTCCTGCAAGCAATAAGAAAGTTGCACAAATAAACACACAAATTACAGTGCCCTTCATGATACAAATAAAAAGAACATTTATAAAGTGACAAAAATGGTTTCATCCCTCTTAACTTATTGTGCAACCCGGTTTATGCTATAGTTAAATATATTCATCACTGGTATGACGGACCAATTGTCCTGTATGAGCGTTGTAATGTCGCTCTTTAAAGATAAAGACATAGGGTCATCATTACTTGGTCAACCATCACAGACGTGCACTCGGTGTACCTTACCGAGTTTCATTGATAATAGTGCTCGAACTGGCGGGGGAGTGAGGACGGCTCCCTGTAGTCACACTCTGCATTGATGAAAATAATAATTAAAAAAAGGTGTTGATTAGGTAACAAATTGTCGGTATGTGGGCCTGCTGGGGAGTGCTAGATTTCACCCCAGGTTCTGTGCCCAACTTCTTAGGATTCAATTTGCAAGAGCAACTGATTATCGTATTCGCGTGTTGCCCTGGTGGTTTTTCGTGTTTAAATTGGCCCATATTCATGTTCTGGGCTTGAGCGGGCCAACGAAAAACTTGCTGGGTCCTTGCCTTGTTTCCCCCCCCGACCCCCTCTACTTACTACGTCAAGGTGAGCTCGTCTCCAACATCTCGTCCCTCCCGGTGCTGCGTAGGTACTGAAAGCAGTGCCCCCCAGCCTGGTTATCATCAGCTTCCCATCCCTCCATGTGATCACACACGTGGTGCGTGTGGGTAACGGAGTGCCAGCAGCGTGAAAACGACGCCGGCCCGCGCCTCCATCTTAGGGTGTGTTAGTGTGGGTGGGTGCGGTTTTGTTTTCCAGTATGGCATCTCGTGAAGTTTACCCCGGAATATGAGAAGGCTCCAATCACCCTGGCTAAGTATCCTGGGGGCTGACTAGGTAGTGCCTGAAAAGTCAGCCTGTATCCCTCACCACTTACAGACCAATGTTCTCTAAAAAAAGGCCAGGACTCCACAGGAGTGCTATTATGACGTGTATGTGAAAACAGCACCCAAGGGGGATCAAGGTTGTAATCAGGCCATCACCAGTCATTTCGCAAGGCTACATAGTGCGAGTGGGGGACATGGTCCAGTCTAGTCTAGGACCCAGGAGTCCATCTGGGTGCCAAGGATCCAGTTACATCCCTAAGGGTGCATGTTCTGTCATGTTTAATCAACACGTGACCACCCCGTGATTGATTATAGGTTATTAAGTGCGTTCCAGGGTATATCATCGTTGAGACCTGTGATGTGGCTATGATAATCAGTTGCTCTCGCAAATTGAATCCTAAGAAGTTGGGCACAGAACCTGGGGCGAAATCTAGCACTCCCCAGCAGGCCCACATACCAACAATTTGTTACCTAATCAACACCTTTTTTTATTATTAATATTTTCATCAATGCAGAGTGTGACTACATGGAGCCGTCCTCACTCCCCCACCAGTTCGAGCACTAATATCAATGAAACTCATTAAGGTACACCGAGTGCACGTCTGTGATGGTTGACCAAGTAATGATGACTCTATGTCTTTTTATTTAAAGAGCGACATTACAACGCTCATACAGGACAATTGGTCCGTCATACCGGTGATGAATATATTTAACTATAGCATAAACCAGGTCATACAATAAGTTAAGAGGGATGAGACCATTTTTGTCACTTTATAAATGTTCTTTTTATTTGTTTCACGAAGGGCACTGTAGTTTGTGTGTTTATTTGTGCAACTTTCTAATTGCTTGCAGGAAATTCTCTTGTAGCAAGTTACGCAACCCTAATGACCTGAGCATTCACACAGGCAGCAACTTCGCTCTATCCCACAAGGTAGGAGGTAGGGAGAGTGTTCTAGGGATCTACTCTTTTAGTCCTGATGAAAGCCGGGGACAACGCAGTAGTCAGCTGAAACATGTCGACAGTTTGCAGAGTGGAGGGGTAGTGGGTTCATTATAGCCCAACTTACCACCATCCACTGGTTGTTTAAAACCTTTTTAATCTGACAAGGGAATCCACTAATAAAGGGTAATTAGGAGATCCCGGTGTCAGTTTTAACATCGCATTCTGTGCACTTATTCCTTTGATCCTGCATAGTTTTTCTTTATGTTTGTTTTGTCTCCCCCTCCCTATTGCTCCACCTCTGTCGTTTGCTTACGCCGAGGTGTGTTAGCAGCCCTATGATGAAGCATGCCACAGATTTCTGTGGGTGAGGGCAGTTTTTACAACATATGTATCTTGTCAACTTACCTCTACAAATAGCGACATACTTCGCATAGCCCCATTTCTATGTGTGTGTAGAGTTGTCTAACAGAAGGTCGAAGTGGGGCATCTCCTCCTACCCCTCATCTTCTGTGTTGAGAACTATCCATGCACTCACACAATCACCCATGCACTACCCTTGCACTCATCCATTTACTCAAGCACTACCCACTAACTCATCCAATCACACAGACTCAAGGTATGCACTCATCCAATACCACAGATACTATCCTTTGACTCATCTATTCACACAACATGAACTTTTTCTTTTTAAACCAGAATAGGTGGTTCCGCAAGAACCATTTTATTTTCTTTTTTTAAAAATATTTTATATATTTTTTGTTTTTTTCTAACTATTTTGTAGTTTTTTTGCTGTTTTTTTAGATTTGTAACATGAAAATTTAAACAAGAAAACAAGCACAAAACAGCGTGCCTAATTGGAGAAAAAACGAAATTAACAACCGTGGCTGTTAATGGTGTCCAACATGGTTTGGACAACTTGTTCCCCAATACTCAGAACAGTTATAGATTTGGGGCAAAAAAGTACTGCCTTGGCAAAATCAGGGAGAGTTTGGTGGAATGCTCTGTAGTCTATCGCCAGCATGGGATGTATAAATATGTGCGTCCGGGTCACCTTCGTTTGCATTAAGTCTTGCAAGTTCAGCTCTTGCAAGACGGTTTTGATGCATCGTCTTCAGGTGCTTGTACATAGAAGATGTACCGCTAGAATATTTTTACCCGGATCCCCGAGATAGCACCTTTTTGCTGATGTTGCAGGTCACCTTCTGTGCATTCACCTTTTTCTGGCCCTCCGGAATAGTAAATTATTGCCAGACAACACTCACCTTCTTCTTGCGCAGTGGCTCCTCTTCCTCCTCCAAAAGGGCCTGCCCCTCCTCCTCCTGCAAGTCTTGTGGTTTTGCCATTTTAAATTTTCAAAAAAGAAATCCAAAAAATGCCAAAACACCTCCAAAATAGATTCTTCCTGAATGAGTTTGATTGTTGCCAACCACACCCAAAATTAGAAGAAAGAGGGTGGGTTTTAGCTAACTTAAGGATGACAGGATCTTTAACCAACCATTTTTTTGTCACATGGGGTTCACGACACCTACGCGGTGCAACCGCGTACCAGACTCGATTTAGCAACTTCTTTAAAATTTACATTTTAACAATATTTGGTTGTATCTTATATTATTTTAATTACAAATAACTGTACCTCTTTCTTTAAAATAAAGTAAATTAATCAATATTTATATATAATATTGTTTGAAAAAACGTTAGATTCACATCCCATATGCGAATCCGGAAATTGCGATGTACGCGGACGTACCACGATTCCTGAAATTATGATTAAAAACATATTTTAATAACTTTATTTTATTAATATACAAGTTTAGTTACTATCTTAGCAAAACTGTGACCTTAAAATTAAGATTATTATTGTCTATATGTATATGTTGATATTACAAATAAAAAAGAAAGAGTTGCGTCCGGGTAGCGATTCCGCATTTACATTTTCGAAATAAACAAGGAGATTTAATTTAATTTAAACCAAAATATTGAAGTAATAATCAATTGTAAATTAGACATTACGTGAAATATAACTGTTAAAAATCATGCTGGAGCTGCGATTCGTATGCGGATCCGGAAGTAGGGCCCGGTAGTGTGCGCGATGGATTCGCGAACCTGCAAAATACCTAAATTATATGTTTAGTTACAGTTTAGCTAAATTACAAATTTATTATATTACTCTACAACTAAACTACTACCCCTAAGATATACATAAAGTATTAATTTCACTATATTTTACACTTTTAAATAAAAAAATGGGAGCGCATACAAAATGCGAAGAACCACGTCCCGTAAGCGACTCAATTTTCATATTTAAAAAAAAAAAAGGTTTTGAAACATATATATATATATATATTACACCAAATTACAGTAAAGCGATCACTCAGAGATGACAGTTCTCAAAGATGGTTTAATTCAGGTAACGCGTTTCGCTTGACCCGCAAGCTTGATCACACAATGTGTCAGAGGTACCGACATGCAATACATAGTGGTTACTGGAAATAAACAAAGGCACAAAGAAGCAAAGGCACAACAAATGCAGGACTTAACCAGCTAGCATGGCGGCCATATTGGAACATGCAAATAGCGTAGAACCACAGTGGATTTTGAATATCTCCTGCTGCTGTAATTTATCTTTGTGCAGATCTTATTTTGTTAATACTTAGTATTTATGGTTCAATACACAACTGTATTTAGCTCATACAGAAAAAACATAATATTGTATTCTGTAAATACTTTATACTTGAGCATACACAACTTAAATCTAGTTAATGCAAACAACCAAAAATAGCTGGCAGTCCTTATCTATCAAAACGGTATTAGCTTCATACAGATTGAGCCAGGTTGCTCAGGGAAGGGGTGGTGGCCCGTTGGAATATCTAAGATCAGAATGAGAATACACTCGGTCTAGTGCCAATTTTATAACTATAATCTCTTCCTCAGAAAACAAAATTGCTACTGTTTTACTGGGTGCCAGGATTGGATTCCCAGTATCAGTTCAGTTCAATAGATCAGGTATTGACAATATCTATGTTACCCTAATCGTAACTGGTTTGCTATTGCTCTCGGTCTAGTGCCAACAGATAACTCAAAGAAAGCCCCTACCATCCCCATAGTGCCTATTATGGCCCAAAATCAAAACCACTAGACAGTATTACTGTCGGAAACCTATATCACAAAAACCAAATTCATTCTACAAATTATTTCAAATCTACATATTTAAATCCAAATATACCCAACCCCGTGATGTACTACTAGCTAATGTATGACCAAAAAATAAACAGAGACAAAGTTCCATTATGAAAACAAATCTCTTATCTGTGATGTTTGGCCTCCTTCCATGGTGATTTGAAGAAAAGGGTAGGGGGTTCTGATGAAGCTGATCCTCAGGTTCGACCCCTTCCTTTTCTCCTATAAAAACAACAACAAATAACTCCATGAGAAACTCATAGATAAGATTAAGATCATACATCATCAACTACTTGTTCTATAAAGAAAACACATGTCTCACACTATTTACAATATATACAGAAACATTTAAGTGAGCGTTATCATTTACACTTGATTAAGTGGCCTAAGATAAGACAGTCTACTAGTGATCTACTCCTGTAAGTGGATACTCATTTCCTCATCCTGATTGAGCCCCTCCGGGCTCTTAGTTTGTAAATCAATTATGTGCCAGGATTCCCTTTTGCGTAATTGGAGAGTTCTATTTCCTCCTCTTCGGGTTTGCACAATTTGTTCTACAGCAAAAAAGGTTAACAGCAAGCTATTAGATAGATGGTATTCAGCGAAATGTCTCGCTACAGGGTAGTGGGGATCTTTATTATTTACAGCCCTCATATGTTCCAACACCCTCTTTTTAGTTGCCAATGTAGTGCTGCCTACATATCTCTTTTTACATGGACATTCCAAAACATAGATGGTAAAGCATGTGCCACATGTAAGGAATTGTTTGATCATCTTTTCCCCTGTAGGTGTAATGTAGGTCTTTCTCATAGTGCTATTTCTACATGCTTTGTAATGCCCACAGGGATAGAATCCCTGTAGGCCTATGTGTGGGCTAGTGTGTATATTGGAGATATCGCCTTTTACCAGAAAGTCTTTAAGGTTTTTTCCTTTTCTGTAGGTTATCAGTGGTCTATCTTGTACAGTGTGGCTGATGGTAGTGTCACTGGCAAGGATATTCCAGTTTTGATTAAGAATCTTAGATATTTTTTTAGATTCTTTGTTATATGTTAGTATAACTCTAGTACTGGTGTCCTTCTCAGTGATGGGTTTATCTGCAAGTGTGTCTTCTCTAGCAGTTCGTAAAACTTTTTCCTTCGCTTTCGTCAGAACCCAATTTGGGTATCCTCTCTCTTTAAACCTGGCCAGCATGACCGTTTGTTCTGCCAGGTATTTCTCTTCTGTGCTACAATTTCTTCTTGCCCTCAGCAGCTCCCCAAACGGGATACTCCATTTGAGTTTTTCTGGGTGACTGCTGAGGGCATGAAGAAGACTGTTGCCTGCCGTGGTTTTTCTGTGAAGTTTGGTGTGGACACAGTTGTTCTCTATTTCTACGGTGACATCTAGGAACTCAATTTGTTTCCTACTCATGTTGTATGTGAGATTGATGTTAAAGGTGTTTGCATTAAGTTCAGTGATGACCCTGACTGCACTTTCCTCACTCCCTTTCCAAACCACGAATAGGTCATCAATATATCTATACCATCTGATGACCCTCCTATCATCGGGGTCGGATTGGATTTTTTCAGGACTTCTTCTTCCCATACCCCAAGGAACAGATTTGCAAAACTTGGGGCAAAGCAAGTGCCCATAGCTGTTCTGAGCACTTGCTTGTACATAACACTGTCAAAGAGAAACATATTGTTAACTAAACAAAATGTCATGAGGTTCAATAGCATTTCAGTGTGTTCAAGATAACAGATATTACAATTGCTTAGGAAATGTTGGCAGCACTGGATGCCCAGGGAGTGGTCTATAATGGAGTATAAGGAATTCACATCCATGGTAATCATCAGGAAATCCTCTTCCCAGGTGATAGTCCTGATTTTACTCAAAAAATCTTTCGTGTCTCTGATGTAAGAGGGAAGATTTTCAACATATTCCCTCAGAACGTAGTCTATGTACTTGGAGATATGTTCAGAGACACATCCTATAGATGATACTATGGGTCTCCCAGGAGGAATCTTGTCATTCTTGTGCACCTTTGGAAGAAGATAAAAGATAGGAGTTCTAGGATAGTCACATTTAAGATATCGATATTCTTCCCATTCTAGAATGCCTCTCTCCCTGTATTCAGTGAGCATGTCCCAGATATAGATTATGCTTTCATTGTATTCCTGTATGTTTGCTTTTTCATAGAATTTTATATCATCCAATTGTCTTTTTGCTTCAGCGATATAGGCAGACCTATCCCAGAGAACAATGTTGCCCCCTTTGTCAGCGGGGCAGATAATTATATTTTCATCCTCAGCTAGGGAATTAATCATTTGCCATTGTTTTCTGGTGAAGTTGTTGGGGGTATTCCTTTTATGTTGATTTGATCTGCGTAATTTGATTAGATCTTTGGTGACTGTTTCGTGAAAGGCATCGATATTGTCATGGGGCATAACTGGGAGGAAGTTGGATTTAGGTTTGAAGCCGGTTTGGGCCGATAGGTCTGTTCTGGGGATTATTTGTTGATTGATAGGTTCTACACCTGCCTCATAATAGAGGTCTTGCATGGTCAGTAGTGCATCCCTATCTTTGATACTGAGGAAGCTGTTCTGGTCCACCATTGTTGTAGCGATTGAGCCAGATTGTTCCGGTATTCCTTTAAGGGTATGCCATTTTTTTAATTTTAATTTTCGTACAAATTTAAAAATGTCAATTCTGGTCTCAGGGTAACTGAAAGAGGTAGTGGGACAAAAGGATAGACCTAAACAAAGTGTACGTTTCTCCCACATGGATAACGGTCTATACAATAAATTTATAATTGTTTTATTTACCAAAATGTCATCCATTATTTTTGTTTCTTCTGGCCAGTCTGTTTGGTTTCCATGGGCCTTTTTCCTCATCCTCTGCCTCTTGTGTTCTCTCTGTCGCTGTCGCTTTCTTCTTCTCCAGTTTCTTCCCGGTTTCTTCCTCGTCCTCTGCTCCATCCTCGACCTCTCCCGCGCATTCTCACCGGTTGCACTACTTGCGGTATTTCCCTTCTGGTTCGCAGGATCCGGAACTCGTCTAAAAAAGTCGGTTGTGTTTTCGGACCTCTCTCCTCTGTAGTGTCCGACCTGGGAGATTGTTCTATTTCAATGTCACTACTCATGACAGAATCGGTGCCACTCGCATTTTCTGTTTCACTCTCCAGAGGTTCCCCTAAGGATAATTTCTCATATAAATGATCGTACTTGTGCGAGTAGGTAAGGATCCTGCCACTTTCGTAGTCTGCACAGTCGCGGTGCAATTTGCGCTGTTTTCTTGCCTTTATATCTTCCTCATATGCTTTCAATCTTAATTTCAGGTCACTCACAAATTTCCTGATAATATCCTGTTCTTTATGGTTTTTTAGTTCTTCTTCCAATGTTTTGAGTTCTTGTAATAAGGCTTCTCTGTCTTCCCAGGCATATTTCACTAAGATGGTCAGCATCTGTTTTGAGCTTCTGGCTGAATTCTCCGCCCATTCTCCCAGCATTCTGGGATTAGGGGATTCATATGATGGAGTAGTGTAGATACGTAATCCCCTGGGCACCATCTCTTTGTCAATGTAATCTTGTAGTGAGATGGCTTCCCACCATTTAGACGTTTCCGATTTCTTACATTTTTCCAATCTCCTTAGTTTGTCTTGTAAGGTGGTGTCTTTGGCCTGTGTTTCTGTTTTTTGCACATTTTTATTAGGCGCTCTTGTAAAAATAAACTTAGAGCTGCCGCCCTCCTTTCTGACTCTTCATCCATGTCTTCCAATTGTAAGGGGTTATTATGTGCTTGACATGTGTCACTCTAGGATATAAAAGTGGATTGCGTAGAACATCTGAATAGAGTTTGCTAACTGTCTCTCCCCTCCACAAATGTGCAGGTTCCTGCTGCTTGGGTGTCTTTAAGTTCTTCTGGGCGTGCTTCCCTCTGTTGGCACGTTCTCTTTCAATATGTGAAGTAAAGTACTGCGGATTCCCCAGTGACGTTATGCTCTTTTCTTACAATTATTATTAGAATTTTAGAAAGTGAGTAAGTGGCTAATAAAAAAGTGATAATATTATGTGAATATGCTGTTATGATAAGTAAGCAATATTTCCAAGTGGACGAATGTGAGATCTTGGCAGTCGGCAGGTGGAAGTGCTTAGATAATTCGAAAAGCAGAAAAGCACAGTCGGGTAAACACGTAATAGGACAGTTCTATGATATACTGCTGAATGAGTTAATTAGCCGCTCACAGCTGTACTCGGCTATAAGTTATTAGTTCTTTTTATGTTCCCGTTTAGTGTTTGTCCTTTCGTGTTCCGATTTGAGGCAAATATTAGGTTGGTAGTGCCTATCTTCCTTGGTCTTCCCCTTACGTAGCCTCCTCCCCAGGACTAAAGACAAGGTTGGAAGGTGGGAAGGACACGTGTCCTCAGACCCGTCTCCCCCCCTTCCCGCAAACCCCGTCCAGCCCAGATTAGAGTGCCTACCTTCGGGATGACGTATACTGTAGGCTTGCAACTACTGTCTCGCTCCTGCTTACCGCACTTCTCTTGTCCTGTCCTCGGATTCGATCAGTTGCTGCAGTATCGTCCACCGCGAGTTCCCAATTCCCACCGCTGTGCCGTATCTCACATGCTCCGATTCTTGCCTGCATACACTGCGCGCCACTTTCCACACTGGTTCCTCCGTTATAGACACCAATCTGCCGGGCCCCGGAAGACTCAATTGCAATGTAACTCGTTCACAGCTCCTTCTGTCTTCCCCCGCCCTCCGCAGTAGATCGCTCGCTGCTGATATATATATCCAAAGCAGTATTCCACCTGGGGCTAGCCGAACTCGCGGCGGGTGTAACCGGGAAGCGGTGGTGGAAACCGCTTATAAAACAGCAAAAAACAAGGAGTTCATAATACTCCCAAGGTCCGGTGCAGTCACGGGGTGTGTGTCGCTATAAAACATCCGCAGACGCGTTTCTGGCTCTTGCCGTCATCAGTGCGGAAAAGCCGTCAATAAAAAAAACACAGTCATTTAAAATGGTCCTGCCATATGGTTGGTGGATCCTTGGCCAATGAAGGGCCAGCAATGGGGCGTCACCGTTTTCATTATTTATTGCCTAATGCAATTTCTATGGCGCTCCCATCGTTTTAAATGATTGTGTTTGTTTTATTGACGGCTTTTCTGCACTGATGACGGCAAGAGCCAGAAACGCATCTGCAGATGTTTTATAGCCGACACACACCCCATGAGTGCACCGGACCTTGGGAGTATTATGAACTCCTTGTTTTTTGCTATATATATATATATTTTTTTATATATATATATATAAAAATATATATATTTTTTAAATATATATAAATTACATATGTATATGTATAAATATATATATTTACTGGAAACATGTTTCAGAGACATTATAATTAAAAATTAGCATTTAAAAAACCTTAGAAATTCATGGAAAATGCAAAGGTTTTAGGGATATTATAGTTAGGAATTAGCTTTTAAAAAACCTTAGATATTCACTGAAAAATACAGAGGTTACAGGAATGTTATAGTTAGGCTTACATGTCACTCATACAAAACCAGAGAAATTCAGCCGTTATAGTTAGCTGAGCTAACTATAACTCGTGCCCACACAATGCACTGCTGATGATATCACATATTACATCACTCATGACATGGTCAGTGATATCACTGATGACATGACTGATGACATGTCAAATTACATCACTGATGGCATCATCCACATAATCTCTGAAGCACTTACTCACATGCCAATATAAACGTTTATACACCCATTCCAAATTTCAGACCACCATTCTTGAAACCATTGACACACCAATACCAGTATGTATATACCCACTCACTGATTCATAGGTCTACACAAACATCCACTCACTCACCCATACAGGCACTCATACAGCCAGTCACTCACCAATACAGCTGCTGATATATCCACTCATACACCCGTACAGCCAGTCATACACTATCATTCACCCATAGAGCTACTCACACACTTACTCACTCACCCAAACACTCAATCACACAGCCACTTACTCACCCATACAGAAACACACACACACTCACTACTCATACAAATACTAACAAATACTTACTCTCCTATACAGTCGCTGACACAAGCACACACTAACCCATACAGCTACTTTCACAATCACTAACTCACACATACAGTAACTTATATACTCCAACTCTCACATATACTGCCTTTCACATATGCAGTTACTCACCCATATACCACTGAGACATCCATTCACTCACCGACACAGCCATACGCAAATTCACTCACACATACAGTCCCTCACAGGCGCCCTCACGAACCCATACACCCAGAGATTCACCTACTCATACATCCATGCAGGGAGTAACACACCCCCTCACCCACCCACACAGACACTCAGGCACCCACACAGGTACACAGATAACTAATCAATAACTCATATAGACACTCATGTACCTACTCAACATCCCATGCAGCCAGTTACACACCGACTGACAGACTGATACACACATTCACACAGATCAGTCACTCACCCATACATTCACAAGGACACGTTTAATCATTCACTTATACAGTTAGTCACGCACCCACTAACTCATCCATACAGACAATCATAAACCCGCTCATTCTTCAATACACCTTGGGGTATATATATATATATATATATATACATATATATATATATATATATATATATATATATATATATATATATATATATATATATATATATATATATATATATATATATATATATTATCTACTGGCGGTCGCCAGTAGATAGTTATAGTTAGGACCTATTTTCCATAGGAAATCCGCACCATTCTATTTGAAATAACTCTTGCGTCGGTTGACGAATCTTCGCGCAATTTTCAAACTTTATGGCCCGCTCCGGTCCACTCCTACCCTGAAAGTTTCGGGGTGATTCGTCAAGCGGGGGCTGAGAAAAAAGGGGGGTCCCAAAACATGTTTTCCCCATTCATTTTCCCATAGGAAACTTTAGCCACGGCTACAGCCCGAACTGCTGAACGGAATTACACAAAATTTGGCAAAGAGGTAGTTCTTGGTTCCGAAAGAACCCTTTTTGTTAAATGGTGTAAATCCGTTCAGTAGCTGCGGAGAAATTAAAAAAATAAGAGTCAAAAAATCAATTTCCCATAGGAAACTTTATGCAAGGCTACAGCCCGAACTGCTGAACGGAATTACACCAAATTTGGCAAAGAGGTAGTTCTTGGTTCAGAAAGAACCCTTTTTGTTAAATGGTGTAAATCCGTTCAGTAGTTGCTGAGAAAATCAAAAGTAAAAACACATATATATCTGGGCGGAGCCTAGCCACACATGTCATCGTGAGATCTGATTGGCTGTCAGCACTTTATCCTGGAATTGCTGGCAGCCATCTTGGGACCAATATAAATGATAGTACCCCATTGAAATGCATTGTAGTGAATCGAAGATTTTGAGGGTTACCAAAAGGAGAACTATAAAGGGTGATAACAGACTTTAGTTACATTAGAATTCAGTTGTTGATGGTACCATACTAATTTCAGGAATTGTGGTGTGTTCTAAGGTGATTTTACCCTGTGAAAAACCTTCTGCTGGGATATCATGAATCATGTTTGAGAGAAAACTATTTTCACATGCTTGTCCCATACAGTTTTGGAAGGTGCTCCAGAAGCTAAAATGAGAGCATATTTTCTGTAAATTCACATTATCTTTCTCAGTCATGTGAGAATGAAGTCTGACATTCTCAGTAAAACATGTACATCCAACAAGGGCAGAGACTGTCAGTTGATTCCTTTGTGTTCTACTGCAGTTTCCCAAAGTGTTCTAAAGAACAACTAGAGTGCTAACAGCCTTACTTATGACAAAAGTATGGCACACCTGAAGCCATCTTGATTGGAATAAACTGGTAACACTTAAAACATTTAATTTAAAAAGGAACAAAATGATGGGGTTCATCTTGTCATAGAAATTATGGTTAGTGCTCTGGAAAGAAAAATTAGGACATGTTTCAATGTGATCTCAAATATCTTCCTGTTATATTTCAACAGGAACAGCCTGTCAGTTGATGCCTTTGTGTTCTACTGCAGCTTCCCAGAGTGTTCTAAAGAACAACTAGAGCGCTAACAGTCTTACTTATGACAAAAGTATGGCACACCTGAAGCCATCTTGATTGGAATAAACTGGTAACACTTAAAACATTTAATTTAAAAAGGAACAAAATGAGGGGGTTCATTTTGCCATAGAAATTATGGTTAGTGCTGTAGAAAGAAAAATTAGGACATGTTTTAAGTGAGATCTCAAATATCCTCCTGTTATATTTCAACAGGAGCAGCCTGTCAGTTGATGCCTCTGTGTTCTACTGCAGCTTCCCAGAGTGTTCTAAAGAACAACTAGAGTGCTAACAGCCTTACTTATGACAAAAGTATGGCACACCTGAAGCCATCTTGATTGGAATAAACTGGTAACACTTAAAACATTTAATTTAAAAAGGAACAAAATGAGGGGGTTCATTTTGCCATAGAAATTATGGTTAGTGCTGCAAAAAGAAAATTTAGTGCATGTTTTAAGTGAGATCTCAAATCCTCTTCTATTTCATTAGAAAATTCTGACATGCAGACTGAAACAATCACTTTCAATACCAGCAGTAGACTTCCAGTTAACTCCTTGGTGAGCAGTAGCTTTACTACAGTGATCTAATGAACAACTAGAGTGCTAACATTCTGAATGTATGGCAAATGTGTGACACATCTGAATGCCTTCTTGATGGAATCAAAGTAAAAAACTGAAAGCATTTCCTACCGAGGAGACTGCAGTAAATGAGGAAATTAGGAAACTTCATAACAAAGAAGTCTTCCAAGATGGCCACCAGTGAAAAAAGAGCCCAAATGTAGCACAAATATTACCCAGATGTAGCCCACATATAGCCCAATGACAAAAGTGTGCAAAACACTTTTTATTTTTAGTTTTTTGCAGTTTTATGTAGTGCAGACTGGTCAGGTATTGGAGTGTTGCATCTTAAAACATGACCACCCTACACTACAAAAACACCACTGCACTACCCTAAACCCTAAAACACTACCCCCAGCATGACCCCCTACACTACACAAGCACCACTGCACTATCCTAAACCCTAAAACACTACCCCCAGCACGACCCCCTACACTGCCCGAACACCACTGCACTGCCCTAAACCCTGAAACACCACCCCCTGCACGACCCCCTACACTGCCCAAACACCACTGCACTGCCCTAAACCCTGAAACACCAACCCTAGCACGACCCCTACACTGCCCGAACACCACTGCACTGCCCTAAACCCTGAAACACTACCCCCAGCAAGACCCCCTACACTGCCCGAACACCACTGCACTGCCCTAAACCCTGAAACATCACCCCCAGCAAGACCCCCTACACTGCCAGAACACCACTGCCCTAAACCCTGAAACACCACCCCCAGCAAGACCCCCTACACTGCCCGAACACTACTGCACTGCCCTAAACCCTGAAACACCAGCCCCAGCACGACCCCTACACTGCCCGAACACCACTGCACTGCCCTAAACTCTGAAACGCCACCCCCTGCATGACCCCTACACTGCCCGAACACCACTGCACTGCCCTAAACCCTGAAACACCACCCCCAGCACGACCCCCTACACTGCCCGAACACCACTGCACTGCCCTAAACCCTGAAACACCCCCTGCACGATCCCCTACGCTGCCCGAACACTACTGCACTGCCCTAAACCCTGAAACACCACCCCCAGCACGACCCCCTACACTGCACGAACACCACTGCACTGCCCTAAACCCCGAAACACTACCCCCAGCAAGACCCCCTACACTGCCCGAACACCACTGCCCTAAACCCTGAAACACCACCCCTAGCAAGACCCCCTACACTGCCCGAACACCACTGCACTGCCCTAAACCCTGAAACACCACCCCCAGCATGACCCCCTACACTGCCCGAACACCACTGCACTGCCCTAAACCCTGAAACACCACCCCCAGCACGACCCCCTACACTGCCCGAACACCACTGCACTGCCCTAAAACATGAAACACCAGCCCCAGCACGACCCCCTACACTGCCCGAACACCACTGCACTGCCCTAAACCCTGAAACACCAGCCCCAGCACGACCCCCTACACTGCCCGAACACCACTGCACTGCCCTAAACCCTGAAACACCAGCCCCAGCACAACCCCGTACACTGCCCGAACACCACTGCACTGCCCTAAACCCTGAAACACCAGCCCCAGCACGACCGCCTACACTGCCCGAAAACCACTGCACTGCCCTAAACCCTGAAACACCAGCCCCAGCACGACCCCCTACACTGCCCGAACACCACTGCACTACCCTAAACCCTCAAACACCAGCCCCAGCACGACCCCCTACACTGCCCGAACACCACTGCACTGCCATAAACCCTGAAACACCAGCCCCAGCAAGACCCCCTACACTGCCAGAACACCACTGCACTGCCCTAAACCCTGAAACACCACCCCAGCAAGACCCCCTACACTGCCCGAACACCACTGCACTAAAGCCTGAAACACCACCCCCAGCAAGACCACCTACACTGGCCGAACACCACTGCACTGCCCTAAACCCTGAAACACCACCCCTGCACGACCCCCTACACTGCCCGAACACCACTGCACTGCCCTAAACCCTGAAACACCACCCCTCAGCACGACACCCTACGCTGCCCGAACACCACTGCACTGCCCTAAACCCTGAAACACCACCCCCAGCACGACCCCCTACACTGCCGGAACACCACTGCACTGCCCTAAACCCTGAAACACCACCCCCAGCACGACCCCCTACACTGCCCGAACACCACTGCACTGCCCTAAACCCTGAAACATCAACCCCAGCAAGACCCCCTACACTGCCTGAACACCACTGCCCTAAACCCTGAAACACCACCCCCTACACTGCACGAACACCACTGCACTGCCCTAAACCCTGAAACACCACCTCCAGCAAAACCCCCTACACTGCCTGAACACCATTGCTCTGCCCTAAATCCTGAAACACTAGCCCCAGCATGACCCCTACACTGCCCGAACACCACTGCACTGCCCTAAACCCTGAAACACCACCCCCAGCACGACCCCCTACACTGCCCGAACACCACTGCACTGCCCTAAACCCTGAAACACCAGCCCCAGCAAGACCCCCTACACTGCCCGAACACCACTGCACTGCCCTAGACTCTGAAACACCAGCCCCAGCAAGACCCCCTACACTGCCTGAACACCACTGCACTGCCCTAAACCCTGAAACACCAGCCCCAGCATGACCCCCTACACTGCCCAAACACCACTGCACTGCCCTAAACCCTGAAACACCAGCCCCAGTACGACCACCTACACTGCCCGAACACCACTGCACTGCCCTAAACCCTGAAACACCAGCCCCAGCACAACCCCCTACATTGCCCGAACACCACTGCACTGCCCTAAACCCTGAAACACCACCCCTGCATGACCCCCTACACTGCCCGAACACCACTGCACTGCCCTAAACCCTGAAACACCACCCCCTGCACCACCCCCTACACTGCCCGAACACCACTGCACTGCCCTAAACCCTGAAACACCACCCCCTGCACCGCCCCCTACACTGCCCGAACACCACTGCACTGCCCTTAACCCTGAAACACCACCCCCAGCACGACCCCCTTTACTGCTCGAACACCACTGCACTGCACCAAACCCTGAAACACCACCCCCAGCACGACCCCCTACACTGCCCGAACACCACTGCCCTAAACCCTGAAACACCACCCCTGCACGACCCCCTACACTGCCCGAACACCACTGTCCTAAACCCTGAAACACCACCCCTGCACGACCCCCTACACTGCCCGAACACCACTGCACTGCCCTAAACCCTGAAACACCACCCCCTACACTGCCCGAACACCACTGCACTGCCCTAAACCCTGAAACACCACCCCCAGCACGACCCCCTACACTGCCCTTACACCACTGCACTGCCCTAAACCCTAAAACACCACCCCCAGCATTACCCCCTACACTGCCCAAACACCACTGCACTGCCCTAAACCCTAGAACACTACCCCCAGCACGACCCCCTACACTACCCGAACACCACTGCACTACCCTAAACCCTAAAATACTACCCCCAGCACAACCCCTACACTACCCGAACACAACTGCACTGCCCTAAACCCTCAAACACTCCCCCAGCACGACCCCCTACACTACCCGAACACCACTGCACTGCCCTAAACCCTAAAACACTCCCC
Organism: Calotriton arnoldi; assembly: GCA_963921515.1. Taxonomy (NCBI): domain Eukaryota; kingdom Metazoa; phylum Chordata; class Amphibia; order Caudata; family Salamandridae; genus Calotriton; species Calotriton arnoldi. The sequence continues at coordinate 169,576 of CAWUFW010011412.1, forward strand.
CCAGCATGCCCCCTACACTACCCGAACACCACTGCACTGCCCTAAACCCTAAAACACTCCCCCAGCACGACCCCCTACACTACCCGAACACCACTGCACTGCCCTAAACCCTAAAACACTCCCCCAGCACGACCCCCTACACTACCCAAACACCACTGCACTGCCCTAAACCCTAAAACACTACCCCCGCATGACCCCCTACACTACCCAAACACCAATGCACTACCCTAATCCCTAAAACACTATCCCCCGCATGACCCCCTACACTACCCTAAACCCTAAAACACTACCCCCGCACGACTCCCTACACTACCCAAAGACCACTGCACTACCCTAAACCCTAAAACACGACCTCCTACACTACACAAACACCACTGCACTACCCTAAACCCGAAAACACTACCCCCTACACTACACAAATACCACTGCACTACCCTAAACCCTAAAAAACTACCCCCAGCACGAACCACTACACTACCCAAACACCACTGCACTACCCTAAACCCTAAAAACTACCCCCAGCAGTACCCCTACACTACCCAAACACCACTGCACTACCCTAAACCCTAAAACACTACCCCCAGCAGTACCCCCTACACTACCCAAACACCACTGCACTACCCTAAATCACTACCCCCAGCACGACCCCCTACACTACCCAAACACCACTGCACTACCCTAAACCCTAAAACACTACCCCCAGCACGACCCCCTACACTACTCAAACACCACTGCACTACCCTAAACCCTAAAACACTCCCCCAGCACGACTCCCTACACTACCCAAACACCACTGCACTACCCTAAACCCTAAATCTACCCCCAGCATGACCCCCTACACTACACAAAGACCACTGCACTACCCTAAACCCTAAAACACTACCCCCAGCACGACCTTCTTCACTACCTAAACACAACTGCACAATTTGTTACAGGCGTTGCAACGCAGGCCTGTGGTGCTTACTGGAAGTACCTAGTGGGCTAGTTGGGCCCCAGGGACCCTCAGGATTCAATGTGACCTAATCCCCCAACTTAAAACGCACCACGGGGCGCGTTTGCACAGTGGTGAAGGGAGGGGCGGGGCCTCAGGTGACATGTGCGCAAATACGCCCTGTGGTGCGTTTTAAGTTGGGAATTAATTCCCTTTGAATCCTGAGGGACCCTGGGGGCCAACTAGCCCACCAGGTACCTTCAGTAAGCACAACAGAGTTGCGTTGCAGAGAGGTGAAAAAGGTGCGTGGCCTCGGAACGCCTCTCTGCAACTCAGCTCTGTGGTCCTAACTGTAGGTACCTGGGGGCTAGTTGGGCCCCAGGGACCCTCAGAATTCAAGGGGACTTAATCCCGCAACTTAAAACGTGGCACGGGTTGCGTTTGCACACATGTCACCTCAGGCCCCCCTCCCTTCACCACTGTGCAAACGCGCCCTGTAGCGTTTTAAGAGGTAGTTTTAATCCCCTGCCCTATTATGTACTAGGGACTTGCAGAGGAGGTCATGCTAATCACAGGGGTACCCCAACGCATAGTGTTCCCTAGTGTATGTAGGTGTTTTCACTGTATTCTAAGTGTCTTTTAGCATAGCACTGGCTCTGGTTAGTCAGAGTCAGTTATCACCAGTACCCGTCTGAAAAAGTTGTGGGCACAGGATGATTTTGCAACAAGGCCTCTTTCTGCTCCTCTGTTGGTTCTTTCTGCACATCTTTTGCTTCTTTCTGTGCGTTTTTCTTCTTTCTTCACATGTCCTACCTCTGTAGGCATAGTTAGAAACTAGCATTTAAAAAAACCTTTGAAATTCACTTAAAAAATCATAGGTTTCAGGCACGTTATAGTTAGAAATTAGCATTTAAAAAACCTTTGAAATTCACTGAAAAAACCATAGGTTTCAGACACGTTATAGTTAGAAATTAGCATTTAAAAACCTTTGAAATTCACTGAAAAAACCATAGGTTTTAGGGACAGGTATAGTTAGTTGGACATTTCACTCGTACAAAACCATAGAAATTCCCCTGTTATAGTTAGTTCAGCTAACTATAACTCGCGCCCCGCAATGCACTGCTGATGACGTCACATATTACATCACTCATGACATGGTCAGTGACATCACTGATGACATCACTGATGACATCTCAAATGACATCACTGATGACATCATCCATGTGATAATTTCATGCATCTTCTCACACCCTAATATAACTTTTGATACACCCACTCTAAATTACAGACTGCCATTCTCAAAACCATAGACACTCCAACACCAAAAACTACATACCCACTCACTGATTCTTAGGTCTACACACACATCCACTCACTCACCCGTACAGTCACTCATACTTAGTCACTCAGTACAGGACTATCATATGCACTCATACACCTATATAAACACTCACACACCGCCACTCATCCATAGAAGTACTCACACACCTAGTCAGTCATGCAAAAAACTTAATCACACACCCATTTACTCACCTATACAGTTATACACACACCAGCTCACTTACTCATACAAATACTAGCACATTCTTACGCTCTTATACAATCACTGATACAAGTACACACTCATCCATACAGCCACTCTCACAATCACACACTCTCACTTATAGCCATTTATATACTCCAACACACATATATACTGCCTTTCACATATGTAGTTACTCACACATGTACCACTGAGATATACATTCAATCACTAACACACCCATACACACACTCACCCACCCATACAGTCCATCACAGATGCACTCTTGAAACCATGCACCCAGTGAATCACCAACTCACACATCTATGCACAGAGTCACACACACCCCACCCACACAAACACTCAGGCACCCAAACAGATACTCAGACAATCAATCAATAACCCATGTAGACACTCATGTAGCTATTCAGAAAGCCATGCAGCCGCTTACAAACCAACAGACAGACGGATACAGACATTCACACAGTTTAGTCACTAACCCATGCATTCAGTAAGATACATTTAATCACTCACTTGTAGAGCTAGTCACTCACGTACTAAATCATCCATTCAGACACTTATACACCCACTCATTCTTCAATACGCCTTTCCCTATATATATTAAACATATTTAAACTTTACAGAAACACACAGTCACTGGATGATGTCATCAGTGATGTCATCAGTGATGTCATTTGAGATGTCATCAGTGATGTCATCAGTGATGTCACTGACCATGTCATGAGTGATGTAATATGTGACGTCATCAGCAGTGCATTGTGGGCGCGAAGTTATAGTTAGCTGAACTAACTATAACGGGGGAATTTCTATGGTTTTGTACGAGTGAAATGTCCAACTAACTATACCTGTCCCTAAAACCTATGGTTTTTTCAGTGAATTTCAAAGGTTTTTTAAATGCTAATTTCTAACTATAACGTGTCTGAAACCTATGGTTTTTTCAGTGAATATATATATATATAGAACATTCTTATACTTTTTAGAAACACTCAGTCACTAGATGATGTCTTCAGTGATGTCATCAGTGATGTCATCAGTGATGTCACTGACTTTGTAATGATTGATGTAATAAGTGACGTCATCAGCAGTGCATTGCAGGGTGGGAATTATAGTTAGCTCAACTAACTATAACGGCCGAATTTCTCTGGTTTTGTACGAGTGAAATGTCCAACTAACTAATTTCTAACTATAATGTCCCTGAAACCTCTGGTTTTCTCAGTGAATTTCTAAGGTTTTTTAAATGCTAATTTCTAAATATGCCTACATAGGTAGGACATGTGCAGAAAGAGGAAGAAAGGCGCAGAAAGAAGCAAAAGAAGTGCAGAAAGAGGCAACATAAGTCCAGAAAGAGGAAGAAAGGTGCAGAAAGAAGCAAGAGAAGCGCAGAAAGAACCAACAGAGGTGCAGAAAGAGGCCTACTTTGACTGTACCTTACAACAGACTCATACAACGTAGCTTAATCACTAATCCTTCTCCCAAGATGTCTTAAATCTCACTTTTCTCTTGAAGGTTCACTATTAATCAACTGATCAGAATGTTAGGTCTACCTACCAAATATAAAACAGCAATTCTAATCATATCACTGTTGTAAGTCTGACCAAGTTTGTGAAGGTATGCATCTGTGTCTCTGCTTTTACCGAGTGACAATTTACATAAACATAAACATACAAAGTGGCGAGAGGGGTGCAGAAAGAAGCAAGAGATGTGCAGCAAGAAACAAAAGAAGTGCAGAAAGAAGAAACAGAGGTGCAGAAATGGGCAACAGGGGTGAAGAAAGAGGGAAGAGGGGTGGAGAAAGAGGCAAGGGGGTGCAGAGAGAAGCAAAAGAGCTGCAGAAAGAAACAAAAGAAGTGCAGAAAGAAGGAACAGAGGTGAAGAAAGAGGCAAGAGGGGTGCAGAAAGAGGCAAAAGGTGTACAGAAGGAAGCGAGAGGTACAGAAAGAAACAAAAAAAGTGCAGAAAGAAGGAACAGAGGTGCAGAAAGAGGCAAGAGGGGTGCATAAAAAAATGAAAGAAGTGCAGAAAGAAACAACAGAGGTGCAGAAAGATGCAAGAGGAGTGCAGAAAGAGGGAAGAGGGATGCAGAAAGAGGCACAAGGGGTGCAGAAAGAAGCAAGAGAGGTGCAGAAAGAAGCAAGAGAAGTGCAGAAAGAAGGAACAGAGTTGCAGAAAGAGGCAAGAGGGATGCAGAAAGAGGGAAGAGGGGTATGAAAGAGGCACGAGGGGTACAGAAAGAGGCAAGAGGCATGCATAAAGAAGCCAGAGAGTTGCAGAAACAAACAAAAGAAATACAGAAAGAAGGAACAGAGGTGCAGAAAGAGGGGAGAGGGATGCAGAAAGAGGCACAAGGGTTGCAGAAAGAAGGGACAGAGGTGCAGAAAGAAGCAAGAGAAGTGCAGAAAGAAGCAACAGAGGTGCAGAAAGAGGGATGAGGGGTGGAGAAAGAGGCAAGCGAAGAGCAGAAAAAAGCAACAGAGAGGCAAAAAGGGGGAAAAGGTGTGGAAAAAGTGGCAAGAGGGTTGCAGAAATAAGCAAGAGAGGGGCAGAAAGAAACAAAAGAAGAGCAGAAAGAAGGAACAGAGGTGCAGAAAGAGGCAAGAGGGGTGCAGAAAGAGGGAAGAGGAGTGCAGAAAGAAGCAGGAGTGGTGCAGAAAGAAGAAAAGAGGTGCAGAAAGAAGCAAGAGTAGTGCAGAAAAAAGGAACAGAGGTGCAGAAAGAGGCAAGAGGGGTGCAAAAAGAGGGAAGAGAGGTGCAGAAAGAGGCACAAGGGGTGCAGAAAGAAGCAAGAGATGTGCAGAAAGAAACAAAAGAAGTGCAGAAAGAAAGAACAGAGGTGCAGAAAGAAGCAACAGGGGTGCAGAAAGAGGGTGGATGGGTGGAAAATGAGTAACCCTGGGCAAAGCACTACGCTACGCTCGCATAGTTTGCGAAGTTTGCGCTACTTCGCACTACGCGAATTGCACGTAGCACAGTGCAAACACGCGTAGCGTAGCGTAGTGCAGCGGTCATGTTGCTTGCTCGCGGTCCTCAACGTCAAGTTGGCGTCCGCGAGCAAGCAAAATGACATCCCGGAGAGACTTTTCCTCGTTTGCGATCAGCAACATAAAGTTGCCGATCGCGAGCGTGGAAAATAAACCTCCGGCGAGATTCTCAACGCGGGAGGTCAGGTTTCTCATTGCGAGTGGTCGCGTATGCTCGCGACCGCTCGCGATGAGAAACTACCAGTCCGCGTTGAGAAAGCTGCTGCTCGAGTAAAAATCTACTCGAGTGGCAGTAAAAGACAGCTCGCACTGTGCAAGATGCCGTTTTCAATGATTGCACAGTGCGAACAAGCATCCGGCACTGTGCAATCATCGCGAACAGCGCACTACGCAGTTCGCGTAGTGCTACGCGTAGCTCGGGTAGTGCGAAGTGCACTTCGCGTAGCTTCGCGTAGCGCTACTTCGCGAACTACGCCCAGGGTTAAAAAAGAGGCAAGGGGGTGCAGAGAGAAGCAAGAGAGCTGCAGAAAGAAACAAAAGAAGTGCAGAAAGAAGGAACAGAGGTGCAGAAAGAGGCAAGAGGGGTGCAGAAAGAGGCAAAAGAGGTGCAGAAAGAAGTGAGAGGTGCAGAAAGAAACAAAAGGGATGCAGAAAGAGGGAAGAGGGGTATGAAAGAGGCACGAGGGGTACAGAAAGAAACAAGAGGTGTGCAGAAAGAAGCAAGAGAGTTGCAGAAAGAAACAAAAGAAGTACAGAAAGAAGGAACAGAGGTGCAGAAAGAGGCAAGGGGGGTGCAGAAAGAGGGAAAAGGGGTGCAGAAAGAGACACAATGGTTGCAGAAAGAAGGGACAGAGGTGCAGAAAGAAGCAAGAGAAGTGCAGAAAGAAGCAAGATAGGTGCAGAAAGAGGGATGAGGGGTGGAGAAAGAGGCAAGAGAAGTGCAGAAGAAAGCAACAGAGATGCAAAAAGGGGGAACAGGTGTGGAGAAAGTAGCAAGAAGGGTGCAGAAAGAAGCAAGAGAGGTGCAGAAAGAAACAAAAGAAGTGTAGAAAGAAGGAACAGAGGTGCAGAAAGAGGCAAGAGGGGTGCAGAAAGAGGGAAGAGGAGTGCAGAAAGAAGCAGGAGTGGTGCAGAAAGAAGCAAAGAGGTGCTGAAAGAAGCAAGAGTAGTGCAGAAAGAAGCAACAGAGGTACAGAAAGAGGTAAGAAGGGGTGCAAAAAGAGGGAAGAGGGGTGCAGAAAGAGGAACAAGGGGTGCAGAAAGAAGCAAGAGATGTGCAGAAATAAACAAAAGAAGTACAGAAAGAAGGAACAGAGGTGCAGAAAGAGGCAACAGGGGTGACGAAAGAGGGAAGAGGGGTGGAGAAAGAGGCAAGGGGGTGCAGAAAGAAGCAAGAGAGCTACAGAAAGAAACAAAAGAAGTGCAGAAAGAAGGAACAGAAGTGCAGAAAGAGGCAAGAGAGGTACAGAAAGAGGCAAAAGGGGTGCAGAAATAAGCGAGAGGCGCAGAAAGAAACAAAAGAAGTACAGAAAGAAGGAACAGAGGTGCAGAAAGAGGCGAGAGGGATGCAGAAAGAGACACAAGGGTTGCAGAAAGAAGGGACAGAGGTGCAGAAAGAAGCAAGAGAAGTGCAGAAAGAAGCAACAGAGGTGCAGAAAGAGGGATGAGGGGTGGAGAAAGAGGCAAGAGAAGTACAGAAAAAAGCAACAGAGAGGCAACAAGGGGGAAAAGGTGTGGAAAAAGTGGAAAGAGGGGTGCAGAAAGAAACAAGAGAGGGCCAGAAAGAAACAAAAGAAGAGCAGAAAGAAGGAATATAGGTGCAGAAAGAGGCAAGAGGGGTGCAGAAAGAAGGAAGAGGAGTGCAGAAAGAAGCAGGAGTGGTGCAGAAAGAAGCAAAAAGGTGCAGAAAGAAGCAAGAGTAGTGCAGAAAAAAGCAACAGAGGTGCAGAAAGAGGCAAGAGGGGTGCAAAAAGAGGGAAGAGAGGTGCAGAAAGAGGCACGAGGGGTGCAGAAAGAAGCAAGAGATGTTCAGAAAAAACAAAAGAAGTGCAGAAAGAAAGAACAGAGGTGCAGAAAAAAGCAACAGGGGTGCAGAAAGAGGGTGGATGGGTGGAAAAAGAGGCAAGGGGTGCAGAGAGAAGCAAGAGAGCTACAGAAAGAAACAAAAGAAGTGCAGAAAGAAGGAACAGAGGTGCAGAAAGAGGCAAGAGGGGTGCAGAAAGAGGAAAAAGAGGTGCAGAAAGAAGTGAGAGGTGCAGAAAGAAACAAAAGAAATGCAAAAAGAAGGAGCAGAGGTGGAGAAAGAGGCAAGAGAGGTGCAGAAAGAAACAAAAGAAGTGCAGAAAAAAGCAACTGAGGTGCAGAAAGATGCAAGAGGAGTGCAGAAAGAGGGAAGAGGGGTGCAGAAAGAGGCACGAGGGGTACAGAAAGAAGCAAGAGAGGTACAGAAACAAGCAAGAGAAGTGCAGAAAGAAGCAACAGAGATGCAGAAAGGGGGAAGTGGGGTAGAGAAAGAGGCAAGAGGGATACAGAAGGAAACAAGAGAGGTGCAGAAAGAAACAAAAGAAGTGTAGAAAGAAGGAACAGGGGTGCAGAAAGAGGCAAGAGGGGTGCAGAAAGAGTGAAGAGGAGTGCAGAAAGAAGCAGGAGTGGTGCAGAAAGAAGCAAAGAGGTGCTGAAAGAATCAAGAGTAGTGCAGAAAGAAGCAACAGAGGTGCAGAAAGAGGTAAGAAGGGGTGCAAAAAGAGGGAAGAGGAGTGCAGAAAGAGGAACAAGGGGTGCAGAAAGAAGCAAGAGATGTGCAGAAATAAACAAAAGAAGTGCAGAAAGAAAGAACAGATGTGCAGAAAGAGGCAACAGGGGTGAAGAAAGAGGGAAGAGGGGTGGAGAAAGAGGCAAGGGGGTGCAGAAAGAAGCAAGAGAGCTACAGAAAGAAACAAAAGAAGTGCTGAAAGAAGGAACAGAAGTGCAGAAAGAGGCAAGAGAGGTACAGAAAGAGGCAAAAGGGGTGCAGAAAGAAGCGAGGGGTGCAGAAAGAAACAAAAGAAGTACAGAAAGAAGGAACAGAGGTGCAGAAAGAGGGGAGAGGATGCAGAAATAGACACAAGGGTTGCAGAAAGAAGGGGCAGAGGTACAGAAAGAAGGAAGAGAAGTGCAGAAAGAAGCAACAGTGGTGCAGAAAGAGGGATGAGGGGGGAGAAAGAGGCAAGAGAAGTGCATAAAAAAGCAACAGAGAGGCAAAAAGGGGAAAAAGGTGTGGAAAAAGTGGCAAGAGGGGTGCAGAAAGAAACAAGAGAGGGTCAGAAAGAAACAAAAGAAGAGCAGAAAGAAGGAACAGAGGTGCAGAAAGAGGCAAGAGGGGTGCAGAAAGAGGGAAGGGGAGTGCAGAAAGAAGCAGGAGTGGTGCAGAAAGAAGCAAAGAGGTGCAGAAAGAAGCAAGAGTAGTGCAGAAAAAAGCAACAGAGGTGCAGAAAGAGGCAAGAGGGGTGCAAAAGAGGGAAGAGAGGTGCAGAAAGAGGCATGAGGGGTGCAGAAAGAAGCAAGAGATGTGCAGAAAGAAACAAAAGAAGTGCAGAAAGAAAGAACAGAGGTGAAGAAAGAAGCAACAGGGGTGCAGAAAGAGGGAGGATGGGTGGAAAAAGAGGCAAGGGGGTGCAGAGAGAAGCAAGAGGGCTACAGAAAGAAACAAAAGAAGTGCAGAAAGAAGGAACAGAGATGCAGAAAGGGGGAAGTGGGGTAGAGAACTAGGCAAGAGGGATACAGAAAGAAACAAGAGAGGTGCAGAAAGAAACAAAAGAAGTGCAGAAAGAAGGAATAGAGGTGCAGAAAGAGGCAAGAGGGGTGCAGAAAGAGGGAAGACAGGTGTGAAAGAGGCACAAGGGGTGCAGAAAGAAAGAACAGAGGTGCAGAAAGAAGCAACAGGAGTGCACAAAGAGGGAAGAGGGGTGTGAAAGAGGCACGAGGAGTGCAGAAAGAAGCAAGTAGAGTGCTGAAACAAGCAATAGAGTTGCAGAAAGAGGCAAGAGTGGTGCAAAAAGAGTGTAGAGGGGTACAGAAAGAGGCACGTGGGTTGCAGAAAGAAGCTAGAGATGTGCAGAAAGAAACAAAAGAAGTGCATAAAGAAAGAACAGAGGTGCAGAAAGAAGCAACAGGGGTGCAGAAAGAGGGTGGATGGGTGGAAAAAGAGGCAAGGGGGTGCAGAAAGAAGCACGAGAGCGGCAGAAAGAAACAAAAGAAGTGCAGACAGAAGGAACAGAGGTGCAGAGAGAGGCAAGAGGGGTGCAGAAAGAGGGGTGCAGAAAGAGGCACAAGGGTTGCAGGAAGAAGGAACAGAGGTGCAGAAAGAAGCAAGAGAAAAGCAGAAAGAGGGAAGAGGAGTGCAGAAAGAAGCAGGAGTGGTGCAGAAAGAAGCAAAGAGGTGCTGAAAGAATCAAGAGTAGTGCAGAAAGAAGCAACAGAGGTGCAGAAAGAGGTAAGAAGGGGTGCAAAAAGAGGGAAGAGGAGTGCAGAAAGAGGAACAAGGGGTGCAGAAAGAAGCAAGAGATGTGCAGAAATAAACAAAAGAAGTGCAGAAAGAAGGAACAGATGTGCAGAAAGAGGCAACAGAGGTGAAGAAAGAGGGAAGAGGGGTGGAGAAAGAGGCAAGGGGGTGCAGAAAGAAGCAAGAGAGCTACAGAAAGAAACAAAAGAAGTGCAGAAAGAAGGAACAGAAGTGCAGAAAGAGGCAAGAGAGGTACAGAAAGAGGCAAAAGGGTGCAGAAAGAAGTAGGGTGCAGAAAGAAACAAAAGAAGTACAGAAAGAAGGAACAGAGGTGCAGAAAGAGGGAGAGGATGCAGAAAGAGACACAAGGGTTGCAGAAAGAAGGGGCAGAGGTACAGAAAGAAGGAAGAGAAGTGCAGAAAGAAGCAACAGTGGTGCAGAAAGAGGGATGAGGGTGGAGAAAGATGCAAGAGAAGTGCATAAAAAGCAACAGAGAGGCAAAAAGGAGAAAAAGGTGTGGAAAAAGTGGCAAGAGGGGTGCAGAAAGAAACGAGAGGGTCAGAAAGAAACAAAAGAAGAGCAGAAAGAAGGAACAGAGGTGCAGAAAGAGGCAAGAGGGGTGCAGAAAGAGGGAAGGGGAGTGCAGAAAGAAGCAGGAGTGGTGCAGAAAGAAGCAAAGAGGTGCAGAAAGAAGCAAGAGTAGTGCAGAAAAAAGCAACAGAGGTGCAGAAAGAGGCAAGAGGGGTGCAAAAAGAGGGAAGAGAGGTGCAGAAAGAGGCATGAGGGGTGCAGAAAGAAGCAAGAGATGTGCAGAAAGAAACAAAAGAAGTGCAGAAAGAAAGAACAGAGGTGAAGAAAGAAGCAACAGGGGTGCAGAAAGAGGGAGGATGGGTGGAAAAAGAGGCAAGGGGGTGCAGAGAGAAGCAAGAGAGCTACAGAAAGAAACAAAAGAAGTGCAGAAAGAAGGAACAGAGGTGCAGAAAGAGGCAAGAGGGGTGCAGAAAGAGGGAAGACAGGTGTGAAAGAGGCACGAGGGGTGCAGAAAGAAAGAACAGAGGTGCAGAAAGAAGCAACAGGAGTGCACAAAGAGGGAAGAGGGGTGTGAAAGAGGCACGAGGAGTGCAGAAAGAAGCAAGTAGAGTGCTGAAACAAGCAATAGAGTTGCAGAAAGAGGCAAGAGTGGTGCAAAAAGAGTGTAGAGGGGTACAGAAAGAGGCACGTGGGTTGCAGAAAGAAGCTAGAGATGTGCAGAAAGAAACAAAAGAAGTGCATAAAGAAAGAACAGAGGTGCAGAAAGAAGCAACAGGGGTGCAGAAAGAGGGTGGATGGGTGGAAAAGAGGCAAGGGGGTGCAGAAAGAAGCACGAGAGCGGCAGAAAGAAACAAAAGAAGTGCAGACAGAAGGAACAGAGGTGCAGAGAGAGGCAAGAGGGGTGCAGAAAGAGGCACAAGGGTTGCAGGAAGAAGGAACAGAGGTGCAGAAAGAAGCAAGAGAAAAGCAGAAAGAGGGAAGAGGAGTGCAGAAAGAAGCAGGAGTGGTGCAGAAAGAAGCAAAGAGGTGCTGAAAGAATCAAGAGTAGTGCAGAAAGAAGCAACAGAGGTGCAGAAAGAGGTAAGAAGGGGTGCAAAAGAGGGAAGAGGAGTGCAGAAAGAGGAACAAGGGGTGCAGAAAGAAGCAAGAGATGTGCAGAAATAAACAAAAGAAGTGCAGAAAGAAGGAACAGATGTGCAGAAAGAGGCAACAGAGGTGAAGAAAGAGGGAAGAGGGGTGGAGAAAGAGGCAAGGGGGTGCAGAAAGAAGCAAGAGAGCTACAGAAATAAACAAAAGAAGTGCAGAAAGAAGGAACAGATGTGCAGAAAGAGGCAACAGAGGTGAAGAAAGAGGGAAGAGGGGTGGAGAAAGAGGCAAGGGGTGCAGAAAGAAGCAAGAGAGCTACAGAAAGAAACAAAAGAAGTGCAGAAAGAAGGAACAGAAGTGCAGAATGAGGCAAGAGGGGTGCAGAAAGAGGCAAAAGGGGTGCAGAAAGAAGCGAGGGGTGCAGAAAGAAACAAAAGAAGTACAGAAAGAAGGAACAGAGGTGCAGAAAGAGGGGAGAGGATGCAGAAAGAGACACAAGGGTTGCAGAAAGAAGGGGCAGAGGTACAGAAAGAAGGAAGAGAAGTGCAGAAAGAAGCAACAGTGGTGCAGAAAGAGGGATGAGGGGTGGAGAAAGATGCAAGAGAAGTGCATAAAAAAGCAACAGAGAGGCAAAAAGGGGAAAAAGGTGTGGAAAAAGTGGCAAGAGGGGTGCAGAAAGAAACGAGAGGGTCAGGAAGAAACAAAAGAAGAGCAGAAAGAAGGAACAGAGGTGCAGAAAGAGGCAAGAGGGGTGCAGAAAGAGGGAAGGGGAGTGCAGAAAGAAGCAGGAGTGGTGCAGAAAGAAGCAAAGAGGTGCAGAAAGAAGCAAGAGTAGTGCAGAAAAAAGAAACAGAGGTGCAGAAAGAGGCAAGAGGGGTGCAAAAAGAGGGAAGAGAGGTGCAGAAAGAGGCATGAGGGGTGCAGAAAGAAGCAAGAGATGTGCAGAAAGAAACAAAAGAAGTGCAGAAAGAAAGAACAGAGGTGAAGAAAGAAGCAACAGGGGTGCAGAAAGAGGGAGGATGGGTGGAAAAAGAGGCAAGGGGGTGCAGAGAGAAGCAAGAGAGCTACAGAAAGAAACAAAAGAAGTGCAGAAAGAAGGAACAGAGGTGCAGAAAGAGGCAAGAGGGGTGCAGAAAGAGGGAAGACAGGTGTGAAAGAGGCACGAGGGGTGCAGAAAGAAAGAACAGAGGTGCAGAAAGAAGCAACAGGAGTGCACAAAGAGGGAAGAGGGGTGTGAAAGAGGCACGAGGAGTGCAGAAAGAAGCAAGTAGAGTGCTGAAACAAGCAATAGAGTTGCAGAAAGAGGCAAGAGTGGTGCAAAAAGACTGTAGAGGGGTACAGAAAGAGGCACATGGGTTGCAGAAAGAAGCAAGAGATGTGCAGAAAGAAACAAAAGAAGTGCATAAAGAAAGAACAGAGGTGCAGAAAGAAGCAACAGGGGTGCAGAAAGAGGGTGGATGGGTGGAAAAAGAGGCAAGGGGGTGCAAGAAGAAGCACGAGAGCGGCAGAAAGAAACAAAAGAAGTGCAGACAGAAGGAACAGAGGTGCAGAGAGAGGCAAGAGGGGTGCAGAAAGAGGGGTGCAGAAAGAGGCACAAGGGTTGCAGGAAGAAGGGACAGAGGTGCAGAAAGAAGCAAGAGAAAAGCAGAAAGAAACAACAGAGGTGCAGAAAGAGGGATGAGGGGTGGAGAAAGAGGCAAGAGAAGTGCAGAAAGAAGTAACAGAGATGCAAAAGGGGGAACAGGGGTGGAGAAAGTGGCAAGAGGGGTGCAGAAAGAAGTAAGAGAGGTGCAGAAAGAAACAAACAAAGAGCAGAAATAAGCAAGAGTAGTGCAGAAAGAAGCAAGAGAGGTGCAGAAAGAGGCAATGTGGTGCAAATAGAGGGAAGAGGGGTGCATAAAGAGGCATGAGGGGTGCAGAAAGAAGCAAGAGAGGTGCAGAAAGAAGCATGAGAAGTGCAGAAAGAAGCAACAGAGATGCATAAAGGGGGAAGTGGGGTGGAGAAAGAGGCAAGAGGGATACAGAAAGAAACAAGAGATGTGCAGAAAGAAACTAAAGAAGTGCAGAAAGAAGGAACAGAGGTGCAGAAAGAGGCAACAGGGGTGAAGAAAGAGGGAAGAGGGGTGGAGAAAGAGGCAAAGGGGTGCAGAAAGCAGCAAGAGAGCTGCCAAAAGAAACAAAAGAAGTGCAGAAAGAAGGAACAGAGGTGCAGAAAGAGGCAAGTGGGGTGCAGATAGAGGCAAAAGGGGTGCAGAAAGAAGCAAGAGGTGCAGAAAGAAACAAAAGAAGTACAGAAAGAAGGAATAGAGGTGCAGAAAGAGGCAAGAGGTGTGCTCAAAGAGGGAAGAGGGGTGTGAAAGAGGCACAAGTAGTGCAGAAAGAAGCAAGAGGAGCGCAGAAACAAGCAACAGAGTTGCAGAAAGAGGCAAGAGGGGTGCAAAAAGAGGGAAGAGGGGTGCAGAAAGCGGCACGTGGGGTGCAGAAAGAAGCAAGAGATGTGCAGAAAGAAACATAAGAAGTGAAGAAAGAAAGAACAGAGGTGCAGAAAGAGGCAACAGGGGTGCAGAAAGAGGGTGGATGGGTATAGAAAGAGGCATAAAGGGCGCAGAAAGAAGTGAGAGGTGCAGAATGAAACAAAAGACATGCAGAAAGAAGGAACAGAGGTGCAGAAAGAGGCAAGAGGGGTGTGGGAAGAGGGGTGTGAAAGAGGCACGAGGGGTGCAGAAAGAAGCAAGAGAGGTACAGAAAGAAGCAACAAAGGTGCAGAAAGAGGAAAGAGGGGTGGAGAAAGAGACAAGAGAAGTGCAGAAAGAAGCAACAGAAATGCAGACGGGGGAAGAGGGGTGGGGAAAGAGGCAAGAGGGGTGGATAAAGAAGCAAGCGAGGTGCAGAAAGAAATAAAAGAAGTTCAGAAAGAATGAACAGAGGTACAGAAAGAGGCAGGAGGGGTGCAGAAAGAGGCAAGAGATGTGCAGAAAGAGGCAAGAGGGGTGCACAAACAAGTAAGTGAGGTGCAGAAAGAGGCAACAGAGTTGCAGAAAGAGTCAAAAGAGGTGCAGAAAGTAGAAGAGATTTGCAGAAAGAAGCAAGAGAGGTGCAGAAAGAGGGATGAGGGGTGGAGAAAGAGGCAAGAGAAGTGCAGAAGAAAGCAACAGAGATGCAAAAAGGGGGAACAGGTGTGGAGAAAGTAGCAAGAAGGGTGCAGAAAGAAGCAAGAGAGGTGCAGAAAGAAACAAAAGAAGTGTAGAAAGAAGGAACAGATGTGCAGAAAGAGGCAAGAGGGGTGCAGAAAGAGGGAAGAGGAGTGCAGAAAGAAGCAGGAGTGGTGCAGAAAGAAGCAAAGAGGTGCTGAAAGAAGCAAGAGTAGTGCAGAAAGAAGCAACAGAGGTACAGAAAGAGGTAAGAAGGGGTGCAAAAAGAGGAAAGAGGGGTGCAGAAAGAGGAACAAGGGGTGCAGAAAGAAGCAAGAGATGTGCAGAAATAAACAAAAGAAGTGCAGAAAGAAGGAACAGAGGTGCAGAAAGAGGCAACAGGGGTGACGAAAGAAGGAAGAGGGGTGGAGAAAGAAGCAAGGGGGTGCAGAAAGAAGCAAGAGAGCTACAGAAAGAAACAAAAGAAGTGCAGAAAGAAGGAACAGAAGTGCAGAAAGAGGCAAGAGAGGTACAGAAAGAGGCAAAAGGGTGCAGAAAGAAGCGAGAGGCGCAGAAAGAAACAAAAGAAGTACAGAAAGAAGGAACATAGGTGCAGAAAGAGGCGAGAGGGATGCAGAAAGAGACACAAGGGTTGCAGAAAGAAGGGACAGAGGTGCAGAAAGAAGCAAGAGAAGTGCAGAAAGAAGCAACAGAGGTGCAGAAAGAGGGATGAGGGGTGGAGAAAGAGGCAAGAGAAGTACAGAAAAAAGCAACAGAGAGGCAACAAGGGGGAAAAGGTGTGGAAAAAGTGGAAAGAGGGGTGCAGAAAGAAACAAGAGAGGGCCAGAAAGAAACAAAAGAAGAGCAGAAAGAAGGAATATAGGTGCAGAAAGAGGCAAGAGGGGTGCAGAAAGAAGGAAGAGGAGTGCAGAAAGAAGCAGGAGTGGTGCAGAAAGAAGCAAGAGTAGTGCAGAAAAAAGCAACAGAGGTGCAGAAAGAGGCAAGAGGGGTGCAAAAAGAGGGAAGAGAGGTGCAGAAAGAGGCACGAGGGGTGCAGAAAGAAGCAAGAGATGTGCAGAAAAACAAAAAAAGTGCAGAAAGAAAGAACAGAGGTGCAGAAAAAAGCAACAGGGGTGCAGAAAGAGGGTGGATGGGTGGAAAAAGAGGCAAGGGGGTGCAGAGTGAAGCAAGAGAGCTACAGAAAGAAACAAAAGAAGTGCAGAAAGAAGGAACAGAGGTGCAGATAGAGGCAAGAGGGGTGCAGAAAGAGGAAAAAGAGGTGCAGAAAGAAGTGAGAGGTGCAGAAAGAAACAAAAGAAGTGCCGAAAGAAGGAACAGAGGTGCAGAAAGAGGCAAGAGGGGTGCAGAAAGAAACAAAAGAAGTACAGAAAGAAGAAACAGAGGTGCAGAAAGATGCAAGAGGAGTGCAGAAAGAGGGAAGAGGGGTGCAGAAAGAGGCACGAGGGGTGCAGAAAGAAGCAAGAGAGGTACAGAAACAAGCAAGAGAAGTGCAGAAAGAAGCAACAGAGATGCAGAAAGGGGGAGGTGGGGTAGAGAAAGAGGCAAGAGGGATACAGAAAGAAACAAGAGAGGTGCAGAAAGAAACAAAAGAAGTGCAGAAAGAAGGAACAGAGGTGCAGAAAGAGGCAAGAGGGGTGCAGAAAGAGGGAAGAGGTGTGCAGAAAGAAGCAGGAGTGGTGCAGAAAGAAGCAAAGAGGTGCTGAAAGAATCAAGAGGAGTGCAGAAAGAAGCAACAGAGGTGCAGAAAGAGGTAAGAAGGGGTGCAAAAAGAGGGAAGAGGAGTGCAGAAAGAGGAACAAGGGGTGCAGAAAGAAGCAAGAGATGTGCAGAAATAAACAAAAGAAGTGCAGAAAGAAGGAACAGATGTGCAGAAAGAGGCAACAGGGGTGAAGAAAGATGGAAGAGGGGTGGAGAAAGAGGCAAGGGGGTGCAGAAAGAAGCAAGAGAGCTACAGAAAGAAACAAAAGAAGTGCAGAAAGAAGGAACAGAAGTGCAGAAAGAGGCAAGAGAGGTACAGAAAGAGGCAAAAGGGGTGCAGAAAGAAGCGAGGGGTGCAGAAAGAAACAAAAGAAGTACAGAAAGAAGGAACAGAGGTGCAGAAAGAGGGGAGAGGATGCAGAAAGAGACACAAGGGTTGCAGAAAGAAGGGGCAGAGGTACAGAAAGAAGGAAGAGAAGTGCAGAAAGAAGCAACAGTGGTGCAGAAAGAGGGATGAGGGGTGGAGAAAGAGGCAAGAGAAGTGCATAAAAAAGCAACAGAGAGGCAAAAAGGGGAAAAAGGTGTGGAAAAAGTGGCAAGAGGGGTGCAGAAAGAAACAAGAGAGGGTCAGAAAGAAACAAAAGAAGAGCAGAAAGAATGAACAGAGGTGCAGAAAGAGGCAAGAGGGGTGCAGAAAGAGGGAAGGGGAGTGCAGAAAGAAGCAGGAGTGGTGCAGAAAGAAGCAAAGAGGTGCAGAAAGAAGCAAGAGTAGTGCAGAAAAAAGCAACAGAGGTGCAGAAAGAGGCAAGAGGGGTGCAAAAAGAGGGAAGAGAGGTGCAGAAAGAGGCATGAGGGGTGCAGAAAGAAGCAAGAGATGTGCAGAAAGAAACAAAAGAAGTGCAGAAAGAAAGAACAGAGGTGAAGAAAGAAGCAACAGGGGTGCAGAAAGAGGGAGGATGGGTGGAAAAAGAGGCAAGGGGTGCAGAGAGAAGCAAGAGAGCTACAGAAAGAAACAAAAGAAGTGCAGAAAGAAGGAACAGAGATGCAGAAAGGGGGAAGTGGGGTAGAGAAATAGGCAAGAGGGATACAGAAAGAAACAAGAGAGGTGCAGAAAGAAACAAAAGAAGTGCAGAAAGAAGGAACAGAGGTGCAGAAAGAGGCAAGAGGGGTGCAGAAAGAGGGAAGACAGGTGTGAAAGAGGCACGAGGGGTGCAGAAAGAAAGAACAGAGGTGCAGAAAGAAGCAACAGAGTGCACAAAGAGGGAAGAGGTGTGTGAAAGAGGCACGAGGAGTGCAGAAAGAAGCAAGTAGAGTGCTGAAACAAGCAATAGAGTTGCAGAAAGAGGCAAGAGTGGTGCAAAAAGAGTGTAGAGGGGTACAGAAAGAGGCACGTGGGTTGCAGAAAGAAGCAAGAGATGTGCAGAAAGAAACAAAAGAAGTGCAGAAAGAAAGAACAGAGGTGCAGAAAGAAGCAACAGGGGTGCAGAAAGAGGGTGGATGGGTGGAAAAAGAGGCAAGGGGGTGCAGAAAGAAGCACGAGAGCGGCAGAAAGAAACAAAAGAAGTGCAGACAGAAGGAACAGAGGTGCAGAGAGAGGCAAGAGGGGTGCAGAAAGAGGGGTACAGAAAGAGGCACAAGGGTTGCAGGAAGAAGGGACAGAGGTGCAGAAAGAAGCAAGAGAAAAGCAGAAAGAAACAACAGAGGTTGTTACACCCGGCCCAATCCGGCTTTCGCGCTTCATATAGCACGGAATCAGTACTGTTAGAGGTGTCTGAGGCGATTCGTGAGTGTCTGGATGCCGGCGGGAGAGCCGCACTGGTTATGCTGGATCTCTGCGGCATTTGATACAGTGCCTCACTCCTTGCTTCTGGACCGCCTCCTGGAGATTGGTATATCCGGGTCTGTCTGGGGCTGGATTAAGTCTTTTCTGGAAGGCCGCACCCAGCAGGTCTGGCTTCCCCATGTGCCTCCGTGCCCCAGCGGGCGGTCACGGGTGTCCCGCAGGGATCATCCCTTAGCCCCCTTCTTTTTAACATCTATGTTACTCCGCTGGTTTATTTAGCGGAGTCATTAGGGGCTAAGGTATTGGCCTACGCGGATGACACTCAGCTCCTGTTTTCGTGGGGAAGGGACGATGATTCAGTCCTCTCCGCTCAGCACTGTCTGGCTTCTGTTTTTCATTGGCTTGCTCAGGCACAGCTGAAGTGCAATGAAGAGAAGTCGGAGGTCCTCTTGTATGGCACATTTCCTGCCAATTTCAGAGAGAGGTTATGGCCCCCTGGCTTCCCCCTACCTAGTGGAGGGGGAAATGCCGCAAAAAATCTGGGGGTCTGGTTTAATGAGAACCTGACCTTTTCTTCTCAGGTTAAAAAGCTGGCTGGGTCTTGTTTTGGCACCCTGAAAGCTCTGAGGAAGTTTCTGCCTCTCCTTCCTAGACCAGCCAAAGAAACTGTTGTTCGCGCTTTGATTCTGTCCCGTCTAGACTATGCTAACGCACTTTATGTGGGCATCCCTGGCTACCTCTTGAATAAAATGCAGGTAGTTCAAAACTCTGCTGCCAGACTATTGCTGGGTCTGTCTGGCAGGTGCAGTGTACGCGCTCATTTGCGCTCTTTGCACTGGCTCCCTGTTGAGTCCCGAATAAAATTTAAAACTCTGACCATTGCCCATAGAGCTCTCTATGGCCTGGGCCCTATTTATCTACAGAAGAGATTTGCTTTTTATACTCCAGTAAGACAGTTGCGTTCCTCCTCCCAACTTTTAATGCAGACCCCTAGGTTTAACCGCCAAAGGCTCGGAGGGAGCTCTTTGTACGGAAAGCTGCCTTAGCATGGAATGCTCTGCCCCTTGAACTGCGTGGTATTCAGGACCCGGCGATCTTTAAGAAAAAGCTAAAAACTCTTCTCTTCTAGTTGACGCTCTGGCCTCGGTTTCTTTTTTCAAGTATGCGCCGGGACACTCTGTTGAGTATCTGTGCGCGCTATAAGTGTATATAACATAACATAACATAACAGGTGCAGAAAGAGGGATGAGGGGTGGAGAAAGAGGCAAGATAAGTGCAGAAAGAAGTAACAGAGATGCAAAAGGGGGAACAGGGGTGGAGAAAGTGGCAAGAGGGGTGCAGAAAGAAGTAAGAGAGGTGCAGAAAGAAACAAACAAAGAGCTGAAATAAGCAAGAGTAGTGCAGAAAGAAGCAAGAGAGGTGCAGAAAGAGGCAATGGGGTGCAAATAGAGGGAAGAGGGGTGCATAAAGAGGCATGAGGGGTGCAGAAAGAAGCAAGAGAGGTGCAGAAAGAAGCATGAGAAGTGCAGAAAGAAGCAACAGAGATGCATAAAGGGGGAAGTGGGGTGGAGAAAGAGGCAAGAGGGATACAGAAAGAAACAAGAGATGTGCAGAAAGAAACTAAAGAAGTGCAGAAAGAAGGAACAGAGGTGCAGAAAGAGGCAACAGGGGTGAAGAAAGAGGGAAGAGGGGTGGAGAAAGAGGCAAAGGGGTGCAGAAAGCAGCAAGAGAGCTGCCAAAAGAAACAAAAGAAGTGCAGAAAGAAGGAACAGAGGTGCAGAAAGAGGCAAGTGGGGTGCAGAAAGAGGCAAAAGGGGTGCAGAAAGAAGCGAGAGGTGCAGAAAGAAACAAAAGAAGTACAGAAAGAAGGAATAGAGGTGCAGAAAGAGGCAAGAGGTGTGCTCAAAGAGGGAAGAGGGGTGTGAAAGAGGCACAGGGAGTGCAGAAAGAAGCAAGAGGAGCGCAGAAACAAGCAACAAAGTTGCAGAAAGAGGCAAGAGGGGTGCAAAAAGAGGGAAGAGGGGTGCAGAAAGAGGCACGTGGGGTGCAGAAAGAAGCAAGAGATGTGCAGAAAGAAACATAAGAAGTGAAGAAAGAAAGAACAGAGGTGTAGAAAGAGGCAACAGGGGTGCAGAAAGAGGGTGGATGGGTATAGAAAGAGGTAAGGGGGTGCAGAAAGAAGCAAGAGAACTGCAGAAAGAAACAGAAGAAGTGCAGAAAGAAGGAACAGAGTTGCAGAAAGAGGCTAGAGGGGTGCAGAAAGAGGGAAGAGGGGTGCAGAAAGAGGCATAAAGGGCGCAGAAAGAAGTGAGAGGTGCAGAATGAAACAAAAGACGTGCAGAAAGAAGGAACAGAGGTGCAGAAAGAGGCAAGAGGGGTGTGGGAAGAGGGGTGTGAAAGAGGCAGGAGGGGTGCAGAAAGAAGCAAGAGAGGTGCAGAAAGAAGCAACAAAGGTGCAGAAAGAGGAAAGAGGGGTGGAGAAACAGACGAGAGAAGTGCAGAAAGAAGCAACAGAAATGCAGACGGGGGAAGAGGGGTGGGGAAAGAGGCAAGAGGGGTGGATAAAGAAGCAAGCGAGGTGCAGAAAGAAATAAAAGAAGTGCAGAAAGAATGAACAGAGGTGCAGAAAGAGGCAGGAGGGGTGCAGAAAGAGGCAAGAGATGTGCAGAAAGAGGCAAGAGGGGTGCACAAAGAAGTAAGTGAGGTGCAGAAAGAGGCAACAGAGGTGCAGAAAGAGGCAAAAGAGGTGCAGAAAGTAGAAGAGATTTGCAGAAAGAGGCAAGAGAAGTGCAGAAAAAGAAAGAAAGGTGCAGAAAGAAGCAACAGAAATGCAGAAAGAGGCAAGAGAGGCGCAGAAAGAAGCCAGAGTGGCTTGCACACCATTAGTACCAATTTAACACCCACATTTAGGAATAAGTAAGAGGTGACCATTCTAGGTTCGCAAAGGACCTTCCACCACGTTGTAAAACTTGTTGCTGCATTTGTTTGAGCCGTTTAAGCAAGAAACAAGGCTTTCTCTGCACAAATCTGCAGATTAGGCAGCAGATGATGGATTATGTGGCTAATGCGAAAAATTTATAATTGTGCGAAAGTCGGTGCAGCCAAACAGTCGCATAATTCCAATGGCCCTGCTTATACCTCTGACTAGGTCCACAAGTGTTCCTCAGTGATTCCTTCTTCTTTTTGTCTCATTGAATTCATAGTTTAGCTTCTATGGAAACGAGGAAGACTAAACCTGAGGTTACCACTCCACATCAGAGACTACCATACCACATAATTACTCTCCATAACACATAATCCCACTTTACATAATTCCTATACACTAAATACCACATACTTTCTATCCACATAATTTCACTGCACAACATACCACATAATTCCACTACACACAACGTACATCCACTCCAAAAACATTAGTAAAAACGTTTACATTTACAACGCAATAGCTTCTTTAACTGGTAGTCATGTTTGCAGAGTGGTGGAGAAAGGGGGCTGGGTCTCCAACCAGCGCTCAGGAATTCCACTGCGTAGGACTTACAGGAGGTACCAGGAGGGCTTCCCGGCCACCAAAGTCCCTCAGGAGTAAAGTGGACTTCATCCCCAACCCGTAGTGTGCCAGGAGGCACGTTTGCAAAGTGGTGGATAAAGGGGGGCGTGGCCTCTGAAGACCTCTTAGTAATCCCACTATGTGGGACTTACTGGAGGTAACAGGAGGGGTAGTTGGCCCCCAAGGACAACCTTGGGGGCTAACTACCCCTCCTATTACCTCCAGTAAGTCCCACACAGCAGCATTGGTAAGTACTCATAGCAGGCCACGCCCCCTTTGACCACTAGTCTGCAAACCTGCTCCCCGGCGCACTTTTGGATGGGGGATTTAGGACCCCGTCACTGCTGGGTGTCCTTAGGGGCCAATTAGCCTACCTGATACCTCCAGTATGCCCTAGATAGTGGGATTGCTGACAGGTGGACACAGGCCACGCCCCCTTTCTCCACCACTTTGCAAACGCAACTCCTGGCACGTTCTTGGTTGTCAGATTAAGTCCCCTTGGATCCTGAGAGTCCCTGGGGGCTAACAAGTCCACCAGGTACCTCCAGTAAGCCCCACACAGCTGAATTGCCGAAAGTGGTCCGAGGCCACACCCCCTATTTACACCACTCTGCAAATACGCCTCCTGGCGTACTGCTGCTTGGGGGATGAAGTCCACTTTAGTCCTGAGGTCCTCAGGACACAAGAGGACTTCATCGCCCCACCAGCAGTGCACCAAAAGGTGCGTTTGCAGAGTGGTGTAAAAGGTGTGTGGCCTCGGACCACCTCTCAGCAATCCCACTGTGTGGGGTTTACTGGAGGTACCTGGTGGGCTAGTTGGCCCCCAGGGACCCTCAGCATTCAAGGGGACTTAATCCCCCAACTTATAATGGGCCAGGAGGCATGTTTGCAGAGAGGGGGCGGGGCCTCTGACGAGATGCCGGCTTTTCTTTTTTTTTTTTGTTAGAAGGGGGCTGTGTGGCCCCCTTCTCTTAATATTTTTGGGGCCCTGGAGATCCCAACCCACTTTTTTTTAAAACCATTATAAAAAAATGGGAAGGGGGCCCCCCTCCCGAGACTGATTTCATCCCCGGAAACCCCATCCCCGGGGCATGGCCAATTTTTTTAATTTAAAAAAAAACAACAACATTTAAATGTGGGGTACTGTGCGGCCACCCTCCTGAGGCCATTTTTGACCCCTGGGACCCCATATCCCGGGGCATTTCCTCTTTTTTTATTTAATTTTTTATTTATGTTACGGGAGGGGGGCTGCGTGGCCCCCCTTCCCTGGGCCTCTTTTGGCCCCGGGGACCCCATCCCCCATGGCCTGCCCTGCCTTTTATCTTTAAAAAAATTTGGAGGGGGGCCACGTGGACCCTCTCCTGAGGCCTATTTCGGCCCCGGGGAACCCAACCCCAGGGCCCGGCCTTATTTTCTTTTTTTTTTCAATAATAACAAAAGGGAGGGGGGCCGCATGGTTCCTCTTCCCTGGGCCACTTTTGGCCCTGGGGACCCCATCCCCTGGGGCCGGCCCTCACTTTGGGGACTGCGGGGGGAGCCCCAATGCCCGCACGGTCCCTGCCGGCTCCCCGCCTCCTGCGGGAGCCAGCATTGCTTTTGGACAAGGGGAGCTGCAAACATGCAGCTCCCCTTGTCCAAAAGCAATCTGCTTCACTTCATGGAAGTGAAAGCAGGTTTCCTGCTCTCGCTTCCATGAAGCGAAGCATAGTCTACAATGGCAGGGCAGGAGCCGTGCTCCCGCCCTGCCATTGCAAACTGCAATGTCCTGGTGGTGGGCACCCCGGGACATTGCTGGAGCCGGCCCTGGGGGGTGGCGGTCCCCAGGGCCATAGAGGGCTCCAGGAGGGGGGCCGTGTGGCCCCCCTCCCAACGTGAAGATAGCCCCAGGGAGGTGGTGGTCCGGGGGGCCGGGGTCCCCACAACAGACCCCCGCATTAACATAATTAGTGCCCTGGGGAGGTGTTGGTCCCTGGGGCTTGGGGGGGCCGCAAGGCCTCCCCGTTTCAAATACATTCAAGCCCCGGGGAGGTGGCAGTCCCCGAGGCAGCATGGGGGAGCAGGAGCCCCGCCACGCAGTTTTTAAATAAAAGCTTCGGGGAGGTGGCGGTCCCCGAGGCTGCGGGGGGGCATGTGCTCCCCCGCACATTATCAGCAAAGCCCTGGGGAGGTGGTGATCCCCGGGGCTGCGGGGGCTCCCACTACAAAAAATGTGATTGCTCCTGGGACCTGGCCCATCCGGGGGCTTAAGGAAAGCAAAGCGCATGAGACCGCACTTTGTTTTTTTTATTTTCTACCGGATTCGCGCATCCAGCGCGACTCTGGCTGATTTTTGTTTTAAAAAAATGCTATTTTTGGGCCTGGGGGTCAGGCACGGATGAATGGTCAAGTGACTCTGACTCATCGAATCAAGGTGGACAACAAAACAGAGGCCGAGGGCGCTATAATAGATCCAATTGGAGAGGTGGATCACCTGGTCCCCAACAACCACAGTGGTGGCCCCCAGTACCATGGGGATATCCAAATCTGTCCTTCCAGCGACAGATGTTGCCTTTTCAGCCTCATCCGCAGTTCTATGCCAACCAGCCTTTTTAGGGTCTGGCCGAGGACGCTCCAGAGGAAGGAGAAGAAATCAACAGGCACAGGTGCACTAGAGCCCTCCACCATCACCGAGGAGCACACGCAGCAATGAAGAAGGTGACACCACAACCAGGGACGAGCACAGAACCAATCTAGTGGTTAACCTCAGTGAACGCATTCTGACATCAGACAAACAGGCAGCGTTGAATAGAGGACTTGGATTTGTCCCTACCTATGGAGGTGATCCCTTTCAAATACAATGCGAGTTAGCACACTTCTTTAGAAAAATTCGGCTGCAATTATTTTTCAAAGATAAGGATGCTACTAGTATAGAAATGGGACCAACCAATGCAGGTTTAAAAAGCTGTTCTACTTTTAATCCTCCGACTCACTTAATTCCAGCCCAAGTTTTGACATTCGAGAAGACAGTGACTGATGAAGTATCCGCACTGTGCACCTCCAACCACCGGCATTTTCACAACCTGCCTTCGAATGAGGAAAAAGCATTACAAACTTTGGCGAAGGATGCCTCTATTACCATTAAGCCGGCGGACAAGGGTGGAGCCATAGTCCTTATGGATACACCTATATACCGCACAGATGTTTACGCCAACTTGGCGATAGACGTTTCTATCTACCATTGAGATCTGATCCAACACAGCGTGTCGCACAAGAGATTTCTAACCTCGTGGAGGAAGCCAAAAATGAAGGATGGATTATGGTTCATGAGGCAAGCTATTTGATCACTAGGCATCCTGTGATGCCGTACTTTTATGTATTGCCAAAAATACATAAAATCCAGAGACCACCACCAGGACGACCCATAATTTCTGGCATAGGTTCTCTACTAGAACCCTTGTCCACCTTCGTGGACCATTTCTTGCGACCTATGGTTAGCAAAATGCCTACGTATCTTAAAGACACTAAAGACATCCTGAGACTAATACCAGGGATAGAGTTCAACATCATCACCGACTATTTAGTCTCTTTTGACGTAGAGTCTCTTTATACATGCATCCCTCAAGATGAAACTTTGGATGCAATCAGACTGCTATTGGACAACAGAGACCTCGACTCCATATCACCTGTCAATTTCATCATGGAATGCGCCAGGTGGGCAATGAAGGAAAACTTTTTTAAGTTTGAAGATACTATCTACCTCCAGACGTCAGGCACCTCGATGGGCAGCGTTTTTGCGCCCAGTCTAGCGAACCCTTTATGTCCATCTGTTCGAGCAGGAGCATGTACTGACCAATACAAATCCATTCCATAATCAGATCCTGATATGGAAAAGATATATAGATGACGTTTTTGTAGTTTGGAGGGGCGAACCCGACACCATCTACAACTTTCAGACATGACTTAACTCCAGGAACGACTATCTTCGTTTCACAGTAGAATTCAACAAAGAAAGCCTGCCTTTCTTGGATCTACGTATTTTTCCTACTCCGACAGGACTAGAAAGTGAACTTTAGAGGAAGCCTATGGCAAGAAATTCTCTGTTATTGTATAACAGTTATCATCCAAAATCGCTTCGCGATAATTTGCCATACGGGCAATTCCTCCGCGTTCGACGGAACTGTTCCACGAAAGAAAAATTTGAAGAACATGCCAAAACACTTTCCTTGCAACTTAAGGACAGAAAATATCCGAAGAATCTAATACGACGTTCCTTCAAGCGTGCGTCCAATAACAATCGAGAAGCACTCCTTGAGATTCCAATACCGAAACCTACGATGACGAGAGTAACATGCATGAATACATTCAGCACACTATCGAGTGGTATTCAGAAAAGTGTGCGAACAAACTGGCGGATCTTGAACATTGGCAGTCAAGTAATACCTCCAGCTCTCTTTGCTTTCAAGAGAAGTTCAAATTTGAGAGACAGTCTTGTCCATACGCGACCAAAAACTCAGGCATCTCCTACACAAGAAACTTTGTGGAACCTACCAGCAGTAAAAGGTAATTTCCCATGTGGGTCGTGTGCTGCGTGTCCGCAGACCAAACACACAACGACGTTCGATATAGGCACTGACAGACCATGGTCACAGGTCAAACATACAAATTGTAACAATGACAAATTGATCTACCTAGTCACATGTCTATGTAAGCTTCGCTACGCGGGCATGACTACCCACAAGGTTAAGCTAAGGATCCTTGAACACAAGAGCACTATTAGGTGGAACAAACAAGCCACTAAGTTAACTAACCATTTTCTTGTTTCAAAACATAAAGCTGATGAACTTAGCTAGACAGTCCTTGAGCAACCTTTCATTCCTGCTCACATTACAGATGTAGCCAAATTTCGATTTCGCAAAGAACAGAGATGGGTTTTTAAATTACAGAGTGACAGTAAGGGTCTTAATGATGATATACCGTGGACCCTGCTGTAGATTGACCTGTAATTTTTATCCCAACTGATCACGATAGAGCCTTTGAGTCACCCGAAACTAACTCTAATGGCTCAGATATTCACATATTTTTATCTATACTACTCACATGTTACTTCAGCGCATCACTATAGACATACTATCCAGATTGCCTACTAAATTCAGCAATTAGATCAAGGCCTCACACGTTCCTTTAGCGTATCACTATAGACACACTACCCAGATTGCCTACCAAATTCATGCAATTAGATGAAGGTCTTTATGATATATGCGACCAACATGGCTCTACATAGGAGTCCCAATATATTTCTTATATATTTAATACATTCTAGAGTGTGCCAGAATGTGAAATTCATTGAACAACCGGAGTTGCACAAGAACTTCTGCTTAAAATCATTATGACAAGGCACTCTGTTTAACATAGACGGTCTTAGATGTTTCTGTTTGGTCGAAAGGGTAATTTACAGGCTACATATGTAATTTTGGCACTTTACAATTCTATGGGGGCAATTTCCAGCCTTTTAGCCTCATTTTGTTTCTTTGAAAAACGTCTCGAGTACTCTTTAACATACAATCGAGCATCATGTAAGTCCCGCTTTTTCAGGCTCGCTCTTATAATAAAATGAGAGCTTTATGCTGCCACATGCATTTATGCATCTTCCGTTTTTTCTTCAGTCAACGTCATGAGAGCTCCAGGCTCGTTTTTATAATATACTGAGAGCTTTATGCTGCCACATGCATTTATGCATTTTCTGTTCTGACTTTAGTCAACATTAAAAAGTTTTGCACAATGACCCAGTAATAGACATTTAGCCTGTAATGTTGATGTTACACTACAACTCCCATGATTCTTGGAGCTCGCTGGTAGTTTATTGCGAACATACAATTAAGCACCATGTAAGTCTCGCTTTCTTAATAAACTGAGAGCTTTACACTGCCACATGCATTTATGCATCTTTCGTTTTGCCCTTAGTCAACGTTAAAAGAGTTGCACAATGACCCGGCAATAGACATCTAGTCTGCAATGTTAATATTACACTACAACTCCCATGAGTCTTAGAGCCCGTTGGTAGTTTTATACGCACACGTCATCTTGATGGGCCATGTATAGAGGTTAATTGGCAGTGCCGGTGCAGGGCGGCTATGAGACCACGTATATAAATAGGACACTACTGCCTACCGTCGGTTACCTCCGGTTGCAGCTTCTGGAAGCCCGGGGTACCGACGGACAGGTAAGCGCATTAAATGTTTTGTTTTGTTACAAGAGGACCCCCCCCCTTTTAATGCGCTAAATTCACCTAGTAGGTAGATCCCTTAGCGAAGTGGCCACTGTTTGTTTTCAATTAGAAAACGGCTTTATTTGTGGGAATCCTAAGACTAAATTTAATATTGCTAGTGTTCAGTCTCGACATACAGGATTTGAAATACAGATATCGAGCGGGTTACTAGGCGAGGTCTTAACTTCGCAAGGCTCGCTTTCATCTTAAGCGTGTCACACTGCCGCATGAATACAGCGTATTTATCTCGCATGCCATGCGGTTCTATTGTTGATTTGAAACGCTCAATTTTTTGAACCCATGGGTCCTCATAATAGATAGATCTTTAGCGAATTGGCCATTGCTTGTTTCTATTCTTAAAACTGCTTTTTTGTTTGGAGACCTTTACTTATTAAATATACACTGCTGGCTTTGAGGTCTCTGCACACGGTACTTCTGAATACAGAATCGAGCAGATTACAATGCAAATTGTTAATTTTAGGAGGCTCGTTTCCATGAGTTAAATTTGAAGCAGTACGCACGGCCGTCTGATTATAGTGTATTCATCCTTCCTGCAGTGAGTCTCTTACGCGTGCGGCATCATTTACGATCACTTGAGGTAATGTGCAAGTTTGGGAGTTTTCATAATTGTTAGAGGTATGGACTGATGGGGACTGTCTGGCATGCTAATAGTCATGCTAGAGACATTGTTGTACTTAATAGCCACAGACTGTCACTGTACAATCTTTCTTCTTCTTGTGAGTTCATAATGGCATGAGCAGTCCATTCTATATTGGAAAGAGACTAATGTCCATCTCAAATCTGTAAATAGATTCTGTGCTTAGAGTAAGAATTAATGTTAATTTTTTGTCAAACATCTCAAGACACAGGTAAATCACCTAGGAACAGCATTATGCTGCAGATAGGTTGGTTTCATGTGTAGGAACTACAGGTAGTAGCACCTACTTGTTTGGATTATACATATACTTCAACCACTTTGTCATCAGTTGCTTTCTATGTTTTCCCGCATTGCCCCTGATCAGGATTGCAATGTGAACAAATTGTTTTTATAATTTCATTCTAGTTGCGGGTAGACTAGATTGTATATCTTAGTCTGATCCCTGCCAACGTTTCTTTTTAGAGCGGTGCCTCCCGTCCTGAGCTGTTGTCAGGTGAGGTGAGGCTTCTTACTCGTAAACCACGGGTAAGTTTACTTTACAATTTTTCAATTTCACTAGACACATGAAGGTACGTTCAGAGATGAGTACAAGTGACTCACCAATTATAAGCTTATTAAACACAAGCACTTGATTTCTCTTTCTGCTTTTCCCACAGGTACCACCAGTACATCGTATTCCTACAAAATTGAAACTACTGGTGATGTAGGTTGTATCTGTTTCTAATTACACTTTTCAATTTTTTTCACTTTATTACGCAGTAGCATAGAACATCAACGTCCTGAGGAAGGCTAAGACACTTTTCAAGTCGAAATGGCCGAAACATGTAGACCTGTTTACTGGACAGATGCAGTTATTATTTTCAAACTGCACATGCACTGTTTTTAATCCTATGCAAAAGAAATAATTGATGGACGGAATGCTGGACAATGCAAACATTCACCCCCAGTCACAAGGATCTGGGTTAAATCCATCATTCTTTTGCTCACCACACCACCCCAGTTTGGACCCAGCCATATGCAAATCAGTCTTGACCCTGTTCCTTGTGGGAACAGTCCAACCCGAACTGCCAAGCCAGGTCCTCCCTGGACTGGAAACAAGCATCCTGGGACCGGTTTCAGGGCATCACCCTTCATCAGCCAGGCTAGCTTGAATCCAGTGGTGTAGTGAGCACGGGACCCACGTCTGGGCATACCCTTCCCACTTAGGGCGACATATGCAAAAGAAACAAATGATGGACGGAATGCTGGACAATGCAAACATTCACCCCCAGTCACAAGGATCTGGGTTAAATCCATCATTCTTTTGCTCACCACACCACCCCAGTTTGGACCCAGCCATATGCAAATCAGTCTTGACCCTGTTCCTTGTGGGAACAGTCCAGCCCGAACTGCCAAGCCAGGTCCTCCCTGGACTGGAAACAAGCATCCTGGGACTGGTTCCAGGGCATCACCCTTCATCAGCCAGGCTAGCTTGAATCCAGTGGTGTAGTGAGCACGGGACCCACGTCTGGGCATACCCTTCCCACTTAGAGCGACATATGCAAAAGAAACAATTGATGGACGGAATGCTGGACAATGCAAACATTCACCCCCAGTCACAAGGATCTGGGTTAAATCCATCATTCTTTTGCTCACCACACCACCCCAGTTTGGACCCAGCCATATGCAAATCAGTCTTGACCCTGTTCCTTGTGGGAACAGTCCAGCCCGAACTGCCAAGCCAGGTCCTCCCTGGACCGGAAACAAGCATCCTGGGACCGGTTTCAGGGCATCACCCTTCATCAGCCAGGCTAGCTTGAATCCAGTGGTGTAGTGAGCACGGGACCCACGTCTAGGCATACCCTTCCCACTTAGGGCGGTTAAGGAGGAACCATCTTTTCTCTCTCCATAGGGCCAATTTAACTCCACAAAGGTTGTCGAAAATGTCAAAAGGAAGTCCTGCCAAATGTACAAAGTGTGGGTTGGAGAATGCATCGGACATCCACATGTTCCAACAATGTCCGGCAATTCTCGAATCCTGGGAGGCAGTGGGTAAGACCATCTCAAGTATATTGAGGCTGCAAGTAAAGGTAACCCTCTCATTGATTATTTTGGGATTTACAGATATTTTTACAGGCTCGGCTAGGCACTTCCTATTTTATGCTATACTCCTGGTGAGAAGGGAAATCTGTCATAAATGGATAGGAGGGTTTCCTCCTCAACACCAGGAGTGGCTGGCTTCTTTACGATACACGTCAAAGTTAGATTTAAGGGGGAATTTACCTACTGGGAAGAAGGATTTCTGGATTTTTTTTTATTTAGATGGTCGGGAGAAGGGGTAGAGGTTAATTGTTAGGAGACTAATCAGTAATCAGTATGACACCTCCCCAATGATTATACCTCTTAAGATCTCTCAAGTCTGCGATGGACTTTCTCCCCCCCCCCCCGCCCTGTTGCAGCTGCCGGTTTTAATGCTGGATCAAGTCTGAGAGTAATTACCCTATCTGGGATAGTACCCTGTTGTTCGCATGCCTACCCACAGGTGGGTTGTTCTCCACCTGTTCTCGTGGGTGACTGAAGTGGACTCTATAGTCAGAGGTGATTGAGGGGAAAAAAAATGTCCTACTAGTCCTCTTGATAAGGATTCGGAAATCGAACCTTAATTCACTAGTACTAGAGAATACGGTGATTGAATTATGGTAAAACCATCAAAAACTGCATCAGAAAGTTCAAGCAGGCTATACGGATACTGTAATTTCTGAAGGACTCATTAACTTACAAATGCGTGTGCTTTTAATAACCACTTGGCAAACAGAAATAGAAAATATATTATGGTGGAACGTGTGCAGTCTTTGCACTGTGCATGCATGATTTTTCAATTTCATCACTCCTTGCCTCTCCATGTGTGCACTCACGATAAATTCTGTTCAGAAGTCTTTCCAGCTGACCTTGCATTTGTCTGCGATAGGAAGGCAGCTGCTGGCTGTGGCAGATTAATAACAGCTCTGATCATGTTGTTTTTGATTAAGGTCTCGAGGTTAGAAAAATGTAATTTGTACCCCACAAGGTGCCATGGTAGGAACAGTGACAGCAATTAATCCTTTTCCTGCTTATGACTATGACAAACTACTTTCTGCTGGCTCTAATAACTTTCCCACAGTGTTGGCTGGATAGCTACCTGATCCATAAACGTAAGAAAAGTTGAAATGACTCTACTCATCAACCAGAAATATTTTAATATTCAAACTTAATGATTGAGTAAAAAACTCATTTCGCAGAAGAAAATTGCATTAGCCCGTCTATTTTAATTATTTTCAGTGTTCAGTAAAAGACGGCGAGACTGGACTTGTTAGAGTTAAGTAAAATGATATCTAGAGTGAGCATTGGTTTCAGGCATAAGAAACAACCAGCATATCTCTAATTGAAGGTAGAGCTTCCATATTCAGGATCAAGGTCGAGCAAATCCTGCCTTTAACATGAATGTTCTCATCCTAGTCGAATGCCAGCAAGCCTTCCTCTGATCATCTCAGACTGTAAATATGCTTTTCATTGTTAGGAACCAATTGTTATCTAAGCATACAAAGAATGTAATTTCCAACTGAACGTGAAGCAGAAGGCTCCTCAGCAGGAAGCTATTCTGTTTTTTGCTCAGCCCACAAAAGTCAGTTTATGGCTCAGCGCTCAGCTTGGGGGAAAGGCAGTAAGTGGCGTCCATTTTGGAATGCTATTGGACACATGCTAAGGCGCGTGCACGTTACTGTGCCCGGCTCTGGGTTATTAGTGCCAACCTAGAGTTGTGCAGGAACGGGAGTGTATCCTGAGCGGAACACCTGATTAGTCTGCATTTTCTCTGTCTAAAGAGCATACATTTGACCCGGAATTTCTCTAAATGAGTGCATGACCTGCAAACAGCACAGTTCATAAATAGAGGGCAGCCACTGCTTACTGTTCTGAGCTATGCTGTCTGCAACTTATGCACACTGTATGCAAGGCATGCACTTACTCGGCGAAATTCTGACATGTTGACGTTGCAATTGTATTAAACGAAGTGGACAGCTGTGGCGTGCACAAGTTCATACGATTATGGTACAGCACGATTTGCCCTGACCTAAACACACCTGTCCTGCCTCCCTCATTCCAAATAGACTCAGAAGAGATCCTGTGCATGTCTGAGGGGAGGCAGCTGGCATACAAGGTCTGGCTGTGGAGTTTCCTCCACTGGCTGTCCCTATGGATACTCGGATAGAGAACCAGCTGGGACATTCAGTCCTTGGTTTGCTGGATTCCCGTATCTTGTTAAAAAAAAGTTAGGCAACGCCGAACTTTGGTCTAAGCACCTTAGTGCAGCTGAGTAGACGAGTAAATAAATATGACGGCCTTGCAAATAATTAGCCATAGTGAATCTCTGAAGGTATGGAAATCCCCTAATATCCCTGCTGTCACCTTTTCTAATAAGTACATTGAGGCAGCTTGGAGGTTTCAGCATTTTTGTGATTGGATCCAAATAAAATGTCTTGTTGCCTGACGCTTTTCATACTTTTTTAATAGTGTTGTAAGAGTCTGTGGGGGATATTCTCAAGGACCGGCGATACCTATCGCAATTGCCAGTTAGCGGCAGTTTTTTTATCGCCGCCTAACCCTGAAAACTATAACCATGTTAGCGGCGTATTAACAAGCTGTCGCTACATGGAGGTAGTATCAGGGAACTGCAGTGAAAACTGCCGCTAACATCAGCGCGATGGCGATAGGAAATCCGGCGTTAGCGTGCAAAACTATCGATAGGCCCATTAGCGGCAAAAAAACTCACGTTAGTCAGCCCAACGTGAGCTTTTCTTGCCTCTAATGCAAAAAATAGCCTATCAGTCAACATCCAATCGAAAATAGGCATAAAAACCAAAAAAATGCAGAATGGAGCAACCAGGGCCAAGTGCAGCACACATCAACAACCCCTGCAAGCCACCCAACAGGATGACCAGGATGAGAGCCAGGATGCCTCACTGGACCTGCGTCTGGAGCCTGGATGCCTCGCTGGACCTGCGTCTGGAGCCTGGATGCCTCGCTGGACCTGTGTCTGGAGCCTGCATGCCTCGCTGGACCTGCGTCTGGAGCCTGCATGCCTCGCTGGACCTTCATCTGGAGCCTGCATGCCTCGCTGGACCTGCGTCTGGAGCCTGGATGCCTCGCTGGACCTGTGTCTGGAGCCTGCATGCCTCGCTGGACCTGCGTCTGGAGCCTGCATGCCTCGCTGGACCTTCGTCTGGAGCCTGCATGCCTCGCTGGACCTGCGTCTGGAGCCTGCATGCCTCGCTGGACCTGCGTCTGGAGCCTGCATGCCTTGCTGGACCTGCGTCTGGAGCCTGGATGCCATGCTGGACCTGCATCTGGAGCCTGGATGCCATGCTGGACCTGCATCTGGAGCCTGGATGCCATGCTGGACCTGCGTCTGGAGCCTGGATGCCATGATGGACCTGCGTCTGGAGCCTGGAGTGGGATGCGGAGGAGCTGTGGAGTAGATGAGCCATGGCGATAGACATTGAGGCGTGACGATCGCCCGTACCTGGTGGTGAAGTCTGGCAGGTCGCATGGGGACACGTTGCTGACCTGTGTGAGAAGACCGCCTTGAGCACCTTGGAGCTGTTAATAGTAGAGGCGCTCCTGCGCCCCAACGTAGGGAGGTCTGCATCGCTTACTACGATCCACCACTTCACCGGGGTGCACGGAGGGGATTACCAACCGGATGATCACAGGCCGGATGATGTTGGGCTGGCCGGACGCTGTGGAGGGTGAGGCCCCTGAGCTGCGCCAAACTTGTGTGGCAGGAGCGCTGCAACTTCATGCCTATGGGGGCCCTGCTGCATCAACTGCATTGGGAGGTTAGCCAGCGGACTTGGCGGCGACTGCTGTACCCAGGCTTGTGAAATCACACCTGGCTGAGACTCCTGCTGGCCGAGTTACAGATTTGGAGAGAGTGCAGCGGAGTGCGCCACGGTGTCAATGTCCAGGTAAGGAGAAGGTGGGATGCGTAGCGCAGGACGCCTGGGGGTCGAGTCGCCCAGGCCTAGCACACGTAGATGACGCACCCCCAGTGGCGGCTCATCCGCTATGGCGGAAGAGCGTTGCCTCACTGCTTTCAAGCAGTGCAGAAGAGGAACAATCATCACATGATGATAACTTACTGATGTAACCGTGCTATGTTTCCTTTGCGGGTGGGAGGGTGGGTAGGACTGCTCCAAGCACGTGGCAAGGCATGGGCGGATTGGCATGCCCACTCAAGTGCGCAATGACTGTTTGGTCGGCCCACTCAGGCGCCCAAAGCAGTCATGCGCACTTCCCTGTTCGTAATGCAGGCTGCATTACAGCCTGCATGGAGAACATGCCACCCCTCCAGCCCCTGGCTGCATGTCTGGTCCCGTTGCCAATTACCAATCCCACCGCCGCATCGCAGCGTTGTGATTGGCTCAGGGGAGGGAGCCTGGCTGCCTACTTCCTGTTCCTGGAAGCAGACGCAGGAGAGCAGGAGCAACGAAGACACAGGACGCAGCTTCAAGGTAAGACTTCCCTTATTAAAATATTTACAACACCTGCTCACACACAGACCCCCGCGTTCACGCCCCATATAGTGTTCTTTGCGGCGTTTACCAGCTGTCCAGCCCCCCCGCACTTCTCAATGGCGTCCGATGTGCGCCCATGGGCAGCGGGCGTACCACTCGTGTGCAAAAGGTGCATACGTAGTTACGATGCATGCCATTACATGGCATTCCATTCCAATGCATACTAATGCTAGGCATATTGCAACAGTAGGGAAGGTGTTGCATAGCGGAGACGTAAAAATTACTATTCCCACTTCAATGAATGCACCCAATAACTAACCTTTGTAACCCAAACCAAACCGTGAACCCTAAAATTCCTTTTTGAGCCCCCAAAACACACCCCAATATTCATATTTTACCCCAAAACACACACCAATATCCATATTTTACCCCAAAACACACCCCAATATTCATATTTTACTCCAAAACACACCCCAATTTCCTGATCAGACATCCAAAACCCATACCCACATGAAGAACTTTTAATTACCCCATTACTGTCCTCACAATGCGTTGTATTCAAATGTGATGTACAGGCACCTGCGTAGTCGGAGTTGTGTTGTTAACGATGTACTGCCTGCATTGTAATGGTCGTCTCCCGTGCCAAAGGCAACCCTTAGGCTACGCCGTTTGCATCCGTCTGCCCCTGGACCGCGCTCAGCACCAAGGAGCCTTGCTCTTGGACACTCCACCGCTACGACGTCAGCACCCTCCTCGCCTTCAACCCTGGACGCCAGCTCGCCTGCCAGGACCTACCTCTGCTCTGGGCCGGACGTCGCCATCGCCATCACTGACTGCTGCAGTATCACCCGCAAGGAGCACCCCGACTGTCAAGGAGGAGGCATTGGCATCACCTACAGAAGCACACTCCGACTGCCCGCGCATTCTAATGACCCAAGGGTGACCATGGACCACCTAAACTCCCAGATCCGGACCAAGCCCAAGTACATCCTCTGCGGCACCCTCATGTGCAGGCCCCCCAGGCCATGTCCCCCCCTTCTCCAATACCATTGTAGACCTCATTGCACCCCAGGGTCTCCCATCCACCGACGATATCCTACTCAGTGAACTCAAGTTCCACCTGGACAACCCCAGTGACCAGAACACTACCCCCTCCTGGGGAAGGTCCCCTACATCAGACGCAAGCAGCAAGTCACCTCAACAAGCCATATAGCAGGACACACGGTCGAGCACGTCACCTCCGCCAGCGGGAACTTTAACTACAGCCACAACACCGGACTATCCTGGACCGACCATCATTGGTAACATCACGTCTTCACCTTGCCCACCGGACGCCACCGCCATCATTGCACCCCCTCGCAGCTGAATCAAGGCCACCGAAGAACGTCTCGTCAACTCCCTCCGCACCAACACTCCACCAATGCTTCCAAACGATGACACCGCAGCGCGCAACCACCACCGATGGTTCTCCAACAGCACCGACATTCGGGCACCCCTCATGAACGGCACTGCGTCAGTGCCTTCCGCCTGCCTGATGGCAGCCGTGAGGGTGACGCAGTGCCACAAGGATAGGCTGACCCCATGCATTGCTGGAGTTGCGTCATGGTTGTGACACGACTGCAGCAATGCGTGACTTTAACGCAGACAGATACGTCAGGATTCCTGACATATCTGTCATTACTTGCATCATGGAGCGCTGTCCAGTGAATACAGCACATCCATGCTGTCGCAAGAAGGGCGTAGTGAGAAGTGTTGCAACGCTGTCTTGTCGTATCGCTGCAACACTGACTGGGGCACAGGAATGTGCACTATCTTATTGATGGTGCGCATTCCTGCACTGTAGTTTTGTCGCAGGACAGCGCTGCAACATTGCTTGCAGCGCTGTCCAGCACCAAAACCTGCTGAGATGAGGCCCGAAGTGTTATCCCCATTTTTAAGACCAGCTATTTTCTGGTCTTAAGTAACTGGCTCTAACTGCAGTTAGAGACAGTTTTTTGGGTCTTCAGAACTTCTAGGATCCCCTTGTGAATATGGAGTAGTGGGGTTTGCGGCCGTTTTTGCACGGGAACGCCTCCCCTGCATATAATTATCGCTAACAGAAGTAGCGATCTTTACAATGGACGTTTTCGCCTAAAAACCGTCGCTAACGGCTGTTAGCGACAGCTTGGTAATAGAGTGATAAAATTATCGCCGCATTAGCGGCAGAAAACTCTTTGTGAATATGCCCCTGTATGTTATTAGTAAGAGACCGCTTCTTAGTGACGTACTGGGTAGTGTTGGATTTACACGTTTTAATGGTTTAATTCCATGTGCTATTTTTCGGTGCTATGTAATTTTTTACCACTGTATCAATGCTTAAGATGTTTGCATTGCATTTGTCTCGTTTCTGTAATGTTTTAATGGGTTTTTTTGATGCACATGACATTAAAAAAAATATTAATGGAAATAAAGTCACATCTACAGACATTCTACAAAAGCTAAATCTAAGATTAAAAAATCTAAAGGAGTCTGAGTGGCAGATTTATTGAAATATAGTGCAACCCCGAGCCATATTTACTAAATATGGCCTAATGTTGCTCTCTTTTCCTGCCCTAGCTCACAGCCTGGCTAGCGCCACACACAAACCTTTGCATCATGATCAGAGGGGTATGTGATGTCTGGTGTAAGCTTTTTTCTAGTTCTAGAAGTATACCCTTCTGGTCGAAACATCCTATGCCTAGACAATGTTAAGAAACTCACACAATGGCTATGATTTGTACAGTGCAGCACACATGAAATGTGTGAACGTTTGTAAGAAATAAATGTATTTAATCGCCTCAAGGAGGCATTATTTTTTGACGTAAAGTCCGGTCTGTCAATTTTAGTAGCTAGTCCGTTGCATCAAAACTTAAGACATGGGTGCTTGCGCTGAATGCCTAAATGCCACTCATGTAACACCCGCTTGAGGCAAAGTGGCACAAAGCAGGCCAAAGCTCTATTTGGACTGAACAAAAGGAACTTTTCCAGTGCAAAAAAAGTTATGCGCTGAAAAGTAAATACCCTTTCAAGACTTTACGCTGCTTTGCGTGACTTTGCAATGATGCAAAGTCCTGATAAATATACCCTGAGTGACAGAGCTACAGACTTCACCACCGGGGAGCAATTGGGCAGCAGCTGGGATTTTGTAGTGCATTGTCAGTGTAAATATATGATCTAAGTCATTACGCGTAAGTTGAAGAAAAGGTGCAGTTTCCTCAGGAAATGTAGTGAGCTGAGAAAAGAGACAGCTTTGACTCCACCACCACCAGAAACACCAGGTGCGAAATGGAACTGAAACACCTTTACCAGAATATATATCAATCCCAGCTGATTAATCAATTAACACTGGAACAAAGAAGCAGAATGGGAAAGTGATCAATAGAGAACAAATACACAGGATTTATAAGCAAATTATACATAATATAAGGTTAGGTAAAACAGATGAAGAGTCATGTAGGTAGACAAGCTATACACATTTGGAACACAGATTTTTTCACTATGTCCATATACTCAGAGCCCAATTCATGTCAAAATGGTGCAACAAAATCTTGGTGCGCCTCACTCATCCATTAGTTTTCTATAACAACAGGAATTTTGAGTGTCCAAAACTTAAGAAAGAGACTGAGGTCACCATTGTTGTGCACTCCCAATGCGCCTACCGTCACAATACCAACATGGGTGCAGGTGTCCCTAAACTGTGGATTAATGTGGTGCGATATTATGCCACACAACCCAGACATGTTTAAATACAAGATATGCATAGATCCAGTGCTAGTGGGTCCGCTGTGCTTCTGGGTTCCTTCGTCAGTAAACACCTGTTAGTGTGCCTCTAAGCGTATGAACCTAAATAGGTGCTCTATACTTGAATATTAAATTAGCTGTATCATTAGGACTATTGGACTATCATCCCTTGTTCACAACATGGTGAAATTATTTTCGAAACATATATTTTTATCTGAGTAGAATGGATTGACAAGCACCCAATCTTTCCATAAACTAAGGGGCATATTTACGTTCCCTGGCGCATCCCTGCATATCAGCAGGGATGCGCCAGGGAAAATGCGTCACGCAAGTTTACCCTTGCGCCACGTCCGATGCGGCGCATTGTGGCGCACGGATAAGCAGATGCGTGACGCATCTGCCGGCGGAAGGTTGGCGCAGTGCTGAAGTTGTGTCGCAAGCGCGACGCAACTCCAGCACTGTTCCAACCTTCCCTATCCCTAACATGGTGCGTCAATCCTTACGCCTGCTTGAAGCAGGCGTAAGGATTTGACGCACCAGCGTTGGAAAAGTGACTGCGTGAAATCTTGTAGATTTCACTGCGTCACTTTTCCGAGGCGTTCCTGCGCCGGAACGCCCCCCCCGCGCAGGTACGCCCACATGAAACCTGCGCAGGTTTCATGTGGCGCAGGGGTTTACTACGTGACGCATCTCCCTAGATGCGTCACGTTGTAAATATAGCGCAACGCGGCGCATGGTTTGCGTCGCCACTGCGTCACATGCGTGACGCAACGGCGGTGCAAAAGTGGCGCAAGGGGCTTGTAAATATGCCCCTAAGTGCAGAGCTCTCCACTTACACTTGAGCATACTTTGCTGACTTTTTGCTATTCACCAACATTCCAAGGTGTCCTCTTGAAAACCCACACACGTGTAATGGGATCCCCTGTGCAAATGCACATTTTTGATTGTCTGATTGGAAAACATTTTTCCACATAGAGAAGACCCTTCCCAAACACACCCACCTAATTTGGTGTTAACAGTTCCTCTTTCCATCCTGGAAGAGGAGTTACTCAAGCCCTGAGCTGAAATAAATCTTGAACATTTCCAATTGGCGAAGGAACAGATTGGAACTTGGCAATGCCTACAAGCATATGTGCTTGTGGATGTTCACAAACCTCCAAGGCAAACCACCCTTTTAGAATATCTGTTTCCCACTTCTTGAATGGGATCTATGGCTGCCCACATCTCTGCAGGCTACCAGAAATCCATTTATGTGTCCCAGGAAATTCCTGGCAGGTGTGAATATAGACCACTGTGCTTAAGCGACATTGTGCCTTTAACCATATAATTGTTCTTTCTCAATTAGTGCAGACTTACACTTAAAAGCATTTATAACACAGTTTCACTGAACATTTTGATGACGGTGCTTGATTTCTAATCTGTACGTGTATGGCAAAGCTCCTATCAGTAAAAGTCAAAAGAATAGAATAACAGACAAGAGGGTCCACTGAAGCTGCTTGTTGGTGTCAATATTTGCTCCAATATTTGGATAATGCTTCTTTCTTCCATCCCACATTGGCAAGGTTTTGCGTGTGAAGGTCTGATTTGTGCAGACAATCTGATCTTAATTCTATAAGCCTATCATGAACCTGTACTGGGATAAGATGATTAATACAAATGGTTGCTGATTAAAACAAAATCCATGGTTTAGATATTAATATCACAAAACAAAAGTTCTAACTTTTGGGAGATATAAGAAAAAGCAGATACAGATTATGGAGAGAAAAACCTACGAGAAAGTGAACGGATTTCCATACTTTGAAGTGATCCCTTTCATGGGTCAATAGTGCCATATTTTAGTGCGAAATGCATCCTCGCATCCATTTTTTGACGGAAGGATGTATTTCATGAAAAAAAAAAAAGTTCAGCAAACAAAAAGCTGCTCGCCGCCTTCTCTTGTTCCCTTGCATTTGCGATAATTTTTACTGTGAATGTCTCATAATTACAAGATATTTAATGGTTAATTTCGGAAATTTTGCATACTAAAAGTAACATGCAATTCCCACCATTAAGCGAATTTCGCCGGGTTATTTAATTTTCCCCCTTGTCTCATCTTTTAAGTTTCAAAAGATAAGTTTATTGAATGCATATCAAAAGAGAACATCAAAGTATCATGTCTTAGAACATCAAAAAAACACTTCGAAGGGTATCAATAGTAGCATATAGGCAGGAAATCACAAGAGAAGTGAAAATTTATGGCAGGAATAAAAAAGTAGAAATAGGCTCAAGAATTGATAAGTATACCACTATAACGAGATTAAATTGAACAAAATAAAGATAATAGTATTCACAAAATCAGAAAATTGAAGGAGGCTGAGCAACTTCTTGCATACGAGGGACTGGAGCAAAAGTTTTTTTAGCACTATTATCTAAAAATTGCGTGATGGGAAACCATAATTGTGATCTTTTTTTGGCAAGAGACATAGGAAATACAAAGGTCGTGTCAAGTCTGTGATTATGACATACAGAGTACCACCAAGCTAAGTGCGAGAGTTTGGAAGCATCTTTTCAGTTTTTTGTTATCTGCTGAAAAGCAGCTGCCAATAACAAGTCAATGATTTGCAATTGTGTTTTCGTGCTAATCCATCCATTGGAAAGGCTCCCCAGAAAAATGTTTGCAAAAGATAGGGGAATGTTAGCACCAAAAATAATATTAATTTGTGACCAGACTTGTTTCCAAAAATGCAAAACCTGTGGACACGAAAAAAGTAAGTGTTGAAGATCTGCCTGTGGAAGTGAACATGACCAACAATCATCAGGAATATCAGGATGTATTCTGTGTAAGGAAACCGGTGTTAATAGGAGTCTGTTATAAATAAAAAAAAGAGTTTGTGTAGTGCTAGCCACTCTGGATGACTTCCTGATTTTCGTCCAAATCTTATCCCAAACAGGTATGGGCCAATGTGTACCCAGGTCAGCTTCCCAAGAAAGCTCAGTGTTTGTTTTGACTCTTGCCGTGGAGGGGATTAATAAACAAGTGTAAAGAGTGGAGGCCTTGGGCAAACTACGAAGGATGCTAGACCAAGTATAATTTGGTGATGGAGAGGGGGAAGGCAAGGATTTAAAATAAGAGTGTGAATCTAATATAGCTGTGCGTAAAGCTAAAAATGTATGTAAAAAAGAGGGAGATAAGTGGAAAAGAGAGCAGGCCTTTGAAAAAGTGAGGAAGGTGTCATTATCGAATAATTGATGTACCCACAGAATGCCCCTATCTCTCCAGGTTTTCCAATAAACAGGTTTATTCTTAATGCGGATGAAGTTATTGTGCCATATGGTGGAATTGAGAAATGTATCCAAATCGTGTGGCTCAGAGTGGAGAAGAGTGTTCAAACTTTTACAAGAATGTTTAATAATTGGTGTACAAAGTTTTTGTGGTTTTCGCGTGAAAGATAGGTATTCCTGAAAAGAAAAAGGGGAAAGAAAGGAACTCTCTAGATCAATCCATAAAGGCGAATCAGGAGAAGGGTCAGACAACCACTTGGATATAT
This sequence comes from Calotriton arnoldi, assembly GCA_963921515.1. NCBI lineage: Eukaryota > Metazoa > Chordata > Amphibia > Caudata > Salamandridae > Calotriton > Calotriton arnoldi. The sequence continues at coordinate 212,023 of CAWUFW010011412.1, forward strand.
GTCTTAGTAAAAAGGCTTTATGATATTTAGGGAAATCAGGGAAGCGAACACCACCTTCAGATTTCGGACGTGATAGTTTTAGTACGGACATTCTAGGTTTTTTATTAAGCCATAAAAAGGATGTAAGGATAGAGTTGATTTTATGGAACCATTTTATTGAAATGGGTAGAGGGATATTAGAAATAAAGTAAAGGATAATAGGAGTTAGCATCATTTTAATAGTGTTGAGGCGCCCCCACCATGAAAGATGTAGAGGATGCCATTTGGTTTTGAGGGTGCTAAGCCTCTCAATACATTTGTTGAAATTCAAAGGAATTGATGTTTTATTGGAGGGGGTGAACCATATACCAAGATATTTTATGTGAAGTGGGTTCCAAGTAAAGTTAGAGACAGAAAAGTCATCTTTGAAAGTATATTTAGTTAAGGGTAATATTTCACACTTGTCGTTGTTTAATCTGTAACCCGAAACCAAAGTATATGATTGGACTTCATTTAAAAAGGCCTGTAGGGAAAGATGAGGTTGAGAAAGAAATAGAAGTACATCATCTGCTGCTAGTTTAACTTGTATAGAGTTTGAGGTGAAGCCTATGATGGACTGATTTTGTCTTATTTTGGATAAGAAAGGTTCTAGAGCCAGGTTGAAAAGAAAAGGGGATAAAGGACAGCCTGGTCTCACTCCTCTGTGAAGAGTAAAATAGGGGGAGGTGAGACCGTTGGCAAAAATTGCAGCTTTATTGTTCGAATAGAGCAGGGAAATCAAAGAGATGATTTTCGGGCCAAACCATTTTAGTGTCTGAAAAATGAAAGGCCAATACACTCTGTCAAAAGCCTTCTCTGCATCGAGGGCAATGGCAGTAAGAGGCTCTGAAAGATTTGGTGACTTGGAGATAATGTCAAAAAACAGACGAGTATTGTCAGTGATAGATCGTCCTTTGACAAAGCCCGTTTGTTTTACCTAACAATTGAGGGAAGTGAGATTCCAATCGAAGAGCTAACGTTTTAGAGAAGATTTTGTAATCTATATTAACTAAGGAAATGGGTCGGTAGTTTTTACAGTAATGAAGATATTTGCCTTCCTTTGGGATAAGACAGATCAGGGCTTTCAGGAAAGTGCCTGAGGAATTACCAGAAACAAGAAGAGAAGGGATTAAAGTATACAATTTAGGTAGAATTACTTGGGCAAAGTGCAGAAAAAATTCAACAGTACAACCGTCTGGGCCAGGGGCCTTATCTTTCTTGAGGGTTTTAAGTGCATTGAGTAATTCAGTCTGAGACAGGTCAGAATCAAGGAGTTCCAGATGTGAAGACGAGGTTGAGTGCTTTTGGATTGAAGAGAGGTAAAGAGAGATGTCCTCATCAGTGGGAGTGATCTCTGGTGTATAAAGTTGTTCATAGAACCGAACAAATTCTTGTAGAATATCGGCGTCTTTGTATTTAGAAATGTTAGTGTCCGTTATTATAGATTCTATATGGAGTTTATTTTGTTTGGCCTTAAGATAGTTGGCTAACAATTTACCAGATTTATTCTGTCCTCCGTAGAATTTGGCACTAGTCTTTAATAGAAATAAGGAGGCACTGTCTGTCGTATCTTTATTGTATTGAATCTTAGCATTAATCAGATCAGTTAGACATTCTTTCGATTTGGAGGTGTGATAGGTATGCTCTAATTTCTTAATCTTAGAGAGGAGTTCCGTGTTCAAAGACCGGGCTATTTTCCGTTTGTTAGAGGTGTATCGAAGAATAAAGTCACATGCAGAAGCCTTGAAGGCATCCCAAATTATATGAAAAGGCAAAGTGTCATTGCTATTCAAATGAAAGTATTCATTGAAAAAAGAAATAAAGGAAGAATTAAAGTGAGGGTCTAAAAGCAGGGAATTATTGAAGCGCCATCTCCTGGGATGGACAGATTGAGGCAAGAGATCTAGCTGGATGGAAACAGGGGCATGATCAGAAATAAGTATGGGGCCTATATCAGTGGACAATAAAGATTGGGAAACATTGTGTGATGTGAAAATATAATCAATTCTTGACTGGGTCTGGTGAGGTGAACAGTAAAAAGTATACTCTTGCAGGGTCGGATTACACAGTCTCCAGGCGTCAGTTAGGTGAAGATGCTTTATAGTTTGTGCGAACGTTTTATGTGCTTTTGTTGGAATGAAAGAAACTTTGGATTTCCGGTCAAGAAATGGGTCAAATACTTGATTACAATCCCCAGCGAGGATTACGCTATTAGCAATGTTATGAGTAATCAGTCGATGGATTTGGGTCCAAAAGGGGCATCACCAGAAGTAGGAGTATAAACATTAAAAAGAGAGATCGAAACACCATCAATCTCTAATTTGGTAAACAACCATCTACCCTCTTTATCTATCTCTTGTGAAAGGAGGGAAACATGCAATGATTTGTGAACTAAGGTGATAACTCCATTTCTTTTACCATCGCCAGGTGAGAAAAAGACTTCACCAACCCAGTTTTTCCTAAGCTTTAAGGATTCAGACTCTGTGAGATGGGTTTTCTTGTAACATAACAATTTTAGCATCCAGTTTAGATAGGTAAGATAATACCCATTGTCTCTTAATAGGGAGTTTAAGCCTGTAACATTCCATGCAATGATTTTCAAAGCCATAAATTAAAAAAGCAAAATGAATAATAAAATGAACCAGCCATAATGCATACATCATTAAGAGGTAAATAAGATACAAATAGATATAGAATAACATTGAAACTTAAAAAAGTGAGAAAGGGGGGAAGAAAAAGGAAAAAGAAGCATTGTAAATGGTGAGAATCAATGTAGTAGAAGAGGATAGAAAGGGAGTAGTATAGGAAAGCGGAATATGATCGAGTTACAATGAAAAAGAACACAAGGAGAAGGAAGAACATACATACAAAAAATCTAAGACAAATGAAAGGTGGGGCAGGATGAGGCCACATGGAACAATGACACATCCAGACTCCAAGGGGAGGGCGGGAAGAGCTGCAGAAACAAATGACATGTACAGCAAATGAAATGGACGGGAAGAAGATGAAACCTGTAAGGAGAGAAAAAAGGTTAGTAATATTTAGAACATAGTAATAAACCAGAAATTTGCACTAGCAATTAAACAAAGAGAGTATCAAAGTAAGACATAGATAATAAAACATGTGATACAACGAAACAAGATTATTTGCTGTGCGGTAATGAAGTATCCATAGTCTCTGCGTTGCAAGAGTGTAGAAAACTTTTCAGTCTCATGGGATCCTCATAGGTAGTAGTCTTGCTATTGTAAGTCACCTTAAAAAGACAAGGGTGAAAAAGGCCAAAGCAAGCACTGATGGAGCGAAGTTGCGATCTCAATGCTAGGAATTCCTTACGTCTGTCTGAAGTAGTCTTTGCATAGTCTTGTGAAAAAACAAAGTGTTGCTTGACCAAGAAACACTTTTGATGGACATGACAGCCATTAAAATTTTAAGCAAATCAGTATATTCCAAGAAGTACAAGATGATCCCTCTCGGTTTCCTCATGCTGGAAGAAGACGTAGAAGATGCAGGACCCAACCTGTGAGCACGCTGAATATTGAGAAGAGTTCCTTCTGGTAAATTAAGAATTTTTGGAAGGAAAGATTTAAAGAAAGCAATGGGATCTGACCCCTCTGAACCCTCTGGCAAACCATAAATTCGGAGGTTGTTTCTTCGGTTCCTGTTTTGAAGGTTTTCAACCTGTTTTGGGAGTGACGTCACTTGAGACTGGAGGGCTTCCACTTTGATGCTAGACGAACTGAGAGATTGTATGTTCTGTTCCGCGGTAGTGAGTCTTTCTTCCATTCTTGACCAACTATCAGCCAGAGTTTGCAGTTTAGAGTTCGTTTCCTCCACAAAAGGGCGAAGTGCTCTGATTTCCTCTAACAGAAGGTCCATAGAAACTAATGAGGTTTATTTAGGGGGAGAGGGGGGATCCTTTTTCCGTCTCTTACTAGGCGCTTTGTTAGTACCAGAGGATGTGTTGACAGCTGATGACAAAGTTCCCTTAGGCGACAAATTCGTTGAGTCTTCCATTTGAAGGTGCAATAAGGTAATATATGTGTACAAAAAATATGCAGAGAGCACCAAATGAGGACCAAAAATATTTATAGTGTCGCAACAACAGCAAGGAAAAAAAGGATATTGCTGTCACATAAGAAGATTCCTTTTATCAACAAAGACACTAATAAATTAAGCAGTAAGGTGAAGTACCTCAGCCAGATCAATGATGTTAGTGTAATCAGTCTCCACACAGCGTCAGTCTAATCATGCACAGGGGGGGAGTAACCCCTGTCAAATATGAAATGACTTCAAAGTGGGTCGCAAATACCCTAATAATAGCGAAGGCTGAGTCAGCTATGGGGAATGAATACTGAATACTGGTGACTGGCTAGTATATGGATGCAAGGAAAATGCTGTAAAAGTTGAAGAGAGATAAATATCTGCATGCTCACCATCCAGTATATACTTGAAGAAGAAACCATTTGAGGAGAAAAACGAATACAGAATTTCAATAGAATAAAAAGAGCAGGAGGTAACATGTCATATCCTGACTGAAAACGCTGTGCATAGGAGAAGATGCCATAAAAAATAATCATGAAGGCAACGTCACCGCAACAGCGCCTGAGGAGAAATATCACCGGAGCTAAGATGGCGGACGTCACGCTGACGGAGCTGCCCAGATGCGCCTTCGTCAGAAAACAAGCCTCTCAGGACACTGCACGTTACAGTAAACACAGCGCCGAAGTCCTTACATAAAGCGGGCCATTGCCGTCATTTTGGTGGACTTACAGGCATCTGGTAAGTCGTGAGGTCTGCCACCCGATCCGCTGTCCCGGGAGAGTCACGGGAGCACCACCATTTTCCCTGGGCGCTAGCCATGCCCCCCGCCCCTGTCTCATCTTAATGCAAGCACAAGTTCATTAAGGATGCCCTACCACAACCCTGCTAATTCATTTGCCACTGGGAATGGTTGCAAGGCACAAAAAGCAGTGTGGGTGAAAAAATACCTGTCCCTCATAGGACTGCATTGCTACAATAAGCATGAACTCTGGTAATCACATCAAAATGTGCTGTCTGGCCAATGCAGCACTGTGACTAATTCCCCTTCCTCCTCACTGCAGTGCAATCTAAAACTTAAATCAAGCCATGAGTGGTCTGTGAAGGCCTGCATGATCAACAGCCCTGAATGTGAACCTTACATGCAATAATAAAACCCTCACAACTCTCATAAACTCAAATTGTGCCTGTCATTGGACACCTCATAACCATGCATTCCCTGGTTCCTGTTTTTCTAGAAGGAAGAGGCACTTGGGACAAAATTCACTAAGCTCTATCGCATATCTTTAATGTGAGTTGCATCTGAATATCCAAGCTTACTCATGTATTTCCAGGACTCATACATTTTCACTAGATACCCCAGTTGAGTGACCACTAGATGAAGAACAGTATTTTTAGCAGAGAGGCGTCAGTTCCTCCATCATGACGGAAGGTTGATGCCTGTCAGAGCGGCGGATGACCCATTCTCTGCATTTAGGATATAGTCAGTCATGTCTGCCAATTGCCAAGGAAGATTCATATCCGTAGGCAGTCCTGCCCCTCTCCTTCAGTGGTTCCTCCTTCCTCAGTTGGTGGTCATATGTCCCTTAGCATTGGTGTGGTGTACTACCATCCTTCATATCCAGAGTTGTCCACTGCCACAGTGCAATGGATGAGGCATTGTGGCAGAGAAACGTAGTGGCGAATCGGAACTGTATGGTAGATGTCTGCCAAAATCTCATAGACAATCGGCCAAAACACACCTGACATACATCTACCAATTATTAACACCTGCTGCCTTCCCTTCTAAACAGGTCACATCAAGAAAAAAAAAATGTCCCACTCACTCCTATTTTGCTCCACACAAGAGACTGCTACCATAGCAGGCAGGAAAGACCCTTGCTTTTATGAGAGTGAACTAACTTTAATGCTGGATGAAATTGTGACAGTTGAGCCACAGATGTTTGAATCTCGAGTATAGACACAATACAGAATCAGTCTGTCGAAATGTGGGCCAGAAAAATTGATAGGGTGAATGATGTGTCCAATGTGAAACACTCACATGATGACATCTAACAGAGGCGGAGTGACTTGGGTTTGAGAGTCCATTCCCTCTATGCCGGTTCCATGAACATGCCATGTGGACAGGTGAGGTTCTCCCAGACTTCTTAAACACTTGCACTGGGAGCAGTAGGTGTTGGCAGTAATCTGCACTGAAGGCATTGTGGGCATTGAAGGTGAAGTGGACAATGTAAGTTCTATGTATACATGTTCTAGATATGCTGGGTCATTGCTTTGTTTTGACACCACTGTTTTACTTATTTATAAATGTACTCGTAAGCTACAGATGATCACACATATGCTGTCTCAGTTGGGTCACAGTTCAATGTTTTCATATGGATCGGTTTGCTCAGATCACACTTGCATCACCCTCACAACCTACAAGCATATGTAGCATAAGGATGACCAACAGAGGTGTGCAAAATTTGTGTAATTACGGCTGGGCTAATTATGTGGAATTTCTAAAAACATAAGGGAAATTACATATAATCATGACATATCATGAAATATGAAATACGTGTCTCCCTGTCACACGTAGAAAAAAGGATAAAAAGATGTATTTCATGTATTTCGAAATTGCAAGACTCGTGGCGCTTGAACATGCCCATCTATGGCAGAGGCTGGCAGAGTGCCACAAAGGAAGTGGTGTTTGAAATCCCCCACTGTTGGTGCAGCATTCTTTCAGTGGAGGAGGTGACTGCACTGGAGTTTAAAGCACAGCACCCCTCCACCCCTCATGCTGGCAGCAGGTGGCAGGCCTGGCAATTGGTACAGCCTGGCAGAGCAAACCCGGTCATGGGGGAGAGTAAAACCCAACATACACCACACCATACAGGGTCTCCCGTACCCAGTGGCAGGTCATGCACCACTGGACTTGCATTTTGGACCCGGAGCAGGACCTACTGAACTTGCTCGGTGTCTAGATGTCAGAGACAGTAAGAGATGTTCAAAATTCTTTAATTTTATTTTTATTATTTTGTAGGAGGAATTATTTATGTGACAGGAACTTTTAAGTGATTATTGATTATTAACATATGTGTGTGTCTATGTGTGATACATATATTTGTGATGATGGGTGAACGGATGAACATGTGCAGTTGCAAGGAGGCCATATATAAAAGTTTTGTGACAAAAGTCCAAGAAGTGCACACAGAATCTAGTGTTTTATTCAAAGTGCTGCCAAGTTCATTAGAGCAGGAAAGGAACTCTGACAATTTTTGGTTATCTAGGAACCTTTCTCATGGTTGTGATACTAGTAAACATCTTGGACTTTTTTTCTGTAAAAAAAAACAAATATATAATTATTGCATATTGTGTAGTTATAGTTAGATTTACCTTTCCCTAGGAAAGGGATTTATTGTTTTGTTTTTTTTTAAATAAATTTGACACCATTTAATGAATCTGCACAAAATTAAAAAAGATTTTTCACTCACTTATACACCTTGCTGGAATGTTTCACTCTGATCCGTCAAGCAGGGTCCAAGAAAAAGAAAGGGTCCAAAAACACCTGTTTAGCATTTGAATTCCCACAGGAAACCTTGCTCTTAGATACAGAAAAAAAATACTTAGTAGAATTATACCAAATTTGGCAGAAAGCTAGAACCTTACTCAGAAAGCATGGTGATCATGACTAGGTTAATCTCCTGGAAAGGTTGATGATATCTGGATTGTAATGTACTGCGGCTCTCTCATTTTAATCTGGCCGCACAAAAAATATAAAAAGTACTCAGACCTCATTGGCTGAGGGAGCCTTTTGTCCCACCAGCCAGTGCAGTACCACGGTACCCAGGACAGTATGGTAGTACCTCATGATCTAATAGGCCACCCTCAAGTGCTCAAGAAAACTGGTGCAAGACTCAGGAACTCACTGGCATTTCCAGAATTGTGACTTAAAATTCAACTTTACTGTCAAGGAGGATTTTAAATTACAAATCATTTGAGTTCAAACATGATGATTCTATCTACTCCCAGTCAAAGCTTAGTTGTAATTAGATGTAATAAGGTAACCCTATTATAGCCAATGGGAGAGATAGGTCTTATATCAGTGATAAATGAATTAAGGAGATTTTCACTACCAGGACATGCAAAACTTAAACCCACATGTCCCACTTTTCAAATAAAATGCACCCTGCTCTTATGGCCTTTAGGGCCCATCTTAGGGGTGACTCGTAAGTATTAAAAAGAAAGGTTTGGGCCTGGCCAAAGGTTTATTTTGCCAGGCCGAGATGGCAGTTTTTGAAGCAGCACACACATGCTGCAATGACATGCCTGAGACATGTTTTACAGTGCTACATTAGTGGGTGGCACAATGAATGCTGCAGCCCACTAGTAGCATTTAATTTACAGGCCCTGGGTATGTGTAGTACCATCTACTAGGAGCTTGTAAGTAAATGAAATGTGTCAATCAGATGTATACGAATTTTACCATGTTTTGAAGGGAGAGGACAAGCACTTTACCACTAGTTATCAGGAGTACAGTGCTCAGAGTCCTAATGCTATCAAAAAATGTTCAGTAAAAAATGGGTATTGGAGGTAAACATTTGGGGGAATACTACACAAAAGATGGTAATTTATAACACACCCACACAAAGATTCACATGCACATCAAATACTCCCCCAAAAAATAAATGCAGAGATAGCTAGAAGTAATGCAGCAGGTTTAGCGACACGGGAAAAACGGGTGAGGGGGGCCCACTGAACTTAAATTATGGCTGTTTTATTTTTGCTGTTTTATTTTTGCTATCCCAATAGGCGCAAAGATTCAGTTTTCCTGGGTTACTTTATGGTCCTATATGCGCTTGCTACTTCACTGTACACATGTAGCAGCACACATACACAAATCAAAATAAATACACAAAGATACACTTACACACACAATTATAAAAGTGCCTTATATAGTAATCCACTGGGCAATATTATTAGCCTTTTAATATTTCCCAATGTTTGGGAAAAAGGCTTTGCACACGAAGCATAGCTCACAAACAAAAATGCCTACTAAAAACCAATAACCCACACTTAACCTGGTTTCCAGCAACTTTTCAAACTCATTTCGGTTTGGCTGCTGTGAGAAATTTGGGTGTTGGTTGACTGGGTTGTGAGCCCTGGTCAAGCAACAGCCACAATCCCTTGCATGGTGAACCACAAAAGTCACTGTAATCGTGGGTAGGTTGGCACAAAAAGCAATTGGGCTTAACTTAACCCTTTCAGTGCTCATGACGGAATGGTTCCGTCATGAGCACAAGTTCCAGTGTGCTCATGACGGAACCATTCTGTCATGAGCACATGCTCAGAAAATCCCTCTGCTGCAGACAGCAGAGGGATTTCCCATTTTTTTTTTTTGCCTGGGGAGGTGGGGAAGAGCTTCCCCAACCTCCCCAGGCCTCTTTTTGAATTTCCTTGCAATGATGATCACGCGCATGGGGGCTGCCCAAAAAGGGCATGGCAATGCCACCCCCCAGAGAAATGTAAGTCTTTCTCCCCCCCGGGGGGGGGGCAGAAAGCCCACTAAAAAACAGGGATTTTTTTTATTGATGTTGGGGTGGGGTCTGCCCAAAAAGGGCATAGCAATGCCCCCACCCCTCCCCCAAGAGAAATGTCAGCCTTTCTGCCCCCCCAGGGGGCAGATGGGGGCAGTAGCCCCCAATCTGCCCCCAGGGGGGGCAGAAAGCCCATTAGAAACTAGGGATTTTTTTTATTGATGTTGGGGTGGGGGCTGCCCAAAAAGGGCATGGCAATGCCCCCCCCTGGGAAATGTCAGTCTTTCTGCCCACCCAGGGCCAGATGGGGGCAATAGCACCTGATCTGCCCCCACTAGGCACAAGGGATTATTTTTTTTTATAATGAAGGGGTGGGGGCTGCCCAGAATGGCCATGATAATGCCCTGCCCCAAAAACAATTACCACAGTCTTTCTGCCCCTCCCCAGAGGCATATTGGGGCAATAGCCCCATATCTGCCCCCCGGGGGGGGCAGAAAGCCCACTAGGCCTCAGGATTTTTTAAATTTTTATTCAGGGTTGAGATCAACCCAGAATGGGCATGCCAATGCCCACACCTCCACATAAAATGCCACAGTCTTTCTGCCCCCCCGAGGGGCGGATGGGGGCAGTGGCCCCTGATCTGCCCCCGGAGGGGCAGAAAGCCCACTAGGCGCCAGCGATTACGCTGGCTTTTTTTATGCGTGGGGGTGGGGGCTGCCCAGAATGGGCATACCAATGCCCCCACCCCCCAAAATTATAGACAGTCTTTATATCCCCCTTGGGGGCATATCGGGGTAACCCCCCCCGAATCCCCTCTCAGGGCGGCAGAAAGCCCACTAGGCACAGACTTGTTTTTAGCAATGTGCCTACCTGTGGATTTTGGGCCCTAGCACAGCCGACACATAGGGAAACCTAGCAAACCTATACATTTTTGAAAACTAGACACGCAGGGGAATCCAGGATGGGGTGATTTGACTGGCTCTCACCAGGTTCTGTTACCCAGAATCCCTTGCAAACCTCAAATTTGTAAAAAAGAAACACATTTTCCTCACATTTCTGTGGTGGAAAGTTCTGGAATCTGTGTGGATCCACAAAATTCCACCCACCCCGCATTCCCCAAAGTCTTCTGAGAAAAATGGTACCTCACTTGTATGGGTGGGTCAAGTACCCGAGACAGGCAAAGGCCCAAAACCTATTGTGGCGACATCAAAATTACCTATCACAAAACAACCTGGTTTTGCAAGGGTGGTCCCATTAGTTTTTGGCCCAGGGCTCAGTGGCCATCTAGGGAAACCTACCAAACCCACACATTTCTAAAAACTAGACACCCGGGGGAGTCCAGAAAGGTATGGCTTGCGTGGGTCCCCCAACATTTCCCTACCCAGAATCCCCTGCAAACCTCACATTTTGTTGAAAAAAATAACTTTTTCTCAAATTTCTGTGTGGGAAAGTTGTAGGATCACCGGGCTGACACAAATTTCCTACCACCCAGCGTTCCCCCAGGTCTCCCGATAAAAATGGTGCCTCACTCTTGTGGGAGGCCCAAGTACCCGCGACAGGCAAGGGCCCAAAACGTATTGAGGAGACATCAAAATTGCCTATCACAAAACGACCTGGTTTTACAAGGGGGGTCACCTGAGTTTTTGGCCCCGTGCTCGGCGGCCAGCTAGGGAAACCTACCAAACCCACACATTTCTGAAAACTAGACACCCGGGGGATTCCAGGGAGGTATGGGTTGTGTGGATCCCCCAACGGTTTCTTACCTAGAATCCCCTGCAAACCTCACATTTAGCTGAAAAATTACTTTTTCCACACATTTTTGTGTGGGAAAGTTGTGGGATCACCGGGCTGACACAAAATGCCTACCACCCAGCGTTCCCCCAGGTCTCCCGATAAAAATGGTGCCTCACTCGTGTGGGAGGCCCAAGTACCCGCGACAGGCAAGGGCCCAAAACGTATTGAGGAGACATCAAAATTGCCTACCACAAAACGACCTGGCTTTGCAAGGGGATCACCTGGGTTTTTGGCCCCGTGCTTGGCAGCCAGCTAGGCAAACCTACCAAACCCACACATTTATGAAAACTAGACACCCGGGGGGTTCCAGGGAGGTATGGCTTGCGTGCACCCCCTAACGTTTTCTTACCCAGAATCCCCTGCAAACCTCAATTTTAGCTGAAAAAATCACTTTTTCCACACATTTTTGTGTGGGAAAGTTGTGGTATCACTGGGCTGACACAAATTTCCTACCACCCAGCGTTCCCCCAGGTCTCCCGATAAAAATGCCTCACTCGTGTGGGAGGCCCAAGTACCCGTGACAGGCAAGGGCCCAAAACGTATTGATGCGACATCAAAATTGGCTATCACAAAACGACCTGGTTTTGCAAGGGGGGTCACCTGGGTTTTTGCCCCGTGCTCGGCGGCCAGCTAGGGAAACCTACCAAACCCACACATTTCTGAAAACTAGGCACCCGGGGCGTTCCAGGGAGGTATGGCTTGCGTGGATCCCTCAAGCTTTTCTTACCCACAATACCCTGCAAATCTCAATTTTAACTGAAAAAATCACTTTTTCCACATATTTTTGGGTGGGAAACTTGTGGCCTCCTCCTATATTTTCTACATTTTGTCTCATGTTTTCTCTCTTCCTGTTTTTGTCTCTTCATGTGGCATCAGTCTACCACCCACACTCAAAAGGTATGAATTACAGAGAAAGTATTGCCCTTTGATGTAAAATAGGAGATAGAGATTCTGAACTAGTGGCGATTTTGCACGATGTGAAATCAGAAAACCTGGGGTTAATCCAAGGTTGACCAAAATGTTGTGATCCTAGACCAATATTTTAGCAGTTGCTGCCGGTAACAAAGAGGAAGAATACATCAAGTCTTGAGTCTCAAAATGAATCCCAAGTAATGGTCAAGAGAAAGTGCGAGAGAGTCTGCATCTCTGCTGAAGAGAGTTCCCTTCTGCCTAACTAGGTAAGAACACTCATTAAAATAAAATCACACAATAATGTATCAAACTTAGAAATTGTTAGTAGTTGGCCCCCAATGAAAACCGCTCATCCAATGGGGTCGTCAACCTCTGATGTTTCTCCTCTTGATTCCCACTGTAAACATTCATGTCGGTGTATAGTAAAACAATGTATCATACATTAGCAACATGGAGGAAAGTTCTCATGAGAATCTTCTTACCTAGGCTAAAATATGCGCTCCATGTCCATTGTGAATACAAAGCAAGTGGAATATGCTGAGACAAAACTAGCAATAATGTTCTGGTGAGGCATACATAAAATATATCCAAATCATTAATATTCCTAACAGTCACATCATAATCAATGGTTTAACACAGATGGCATAATGGCCAAAGAAATATAAGCTTGAAGTCTGCACATTCTTAAGCAAATTGCTGGTGCTAGGCAAAATGTTCTATATAAACATCTATTAACTATGAGCAAGAGTCAAAAGAAAGTCTTTTGGGCCTACCTAAAGCGGCACATTTAAGAATGATAGCGTAGTAATACAATTTCTCTATAATATTTCATATGCTTACAAGTAAACACGCTTTCCGCACGTTTTATTTGTTTATGTATTATTTTGTGACATTAAAATAGCCTTAGACCCTGACATTGCGTGCTCTACCAGCCATTAAAGGTCCGCTCCAGTGTTAACAAGGGAGAGGGTCTTTAATGGCTGGTAGAGCCCGCTGTGAGAAGTTGGCCTGGTATATGCTGTCCACTAATTAAAGTGGGCACCTTGCACCAGTCCAAATGACCCTTATGATGTATGAGGTCAAAGATAACCTTTAGAAAGCTATCCTAGTGGTAGCTGTGGAGAGCAGCCTTCAGGCTTAATCTTGAAGGAATGTAAAGCAGTTTGTTTTACCAGAATATCACCTCCTATATTGACTAAATGTAAGGAGAACCACACAGTAGTTATATAAAAATATGTATTTATTAATATAACACTCTCTACTATCCTCTACACGAGGATAGAACACAAAGCACACAATACGAGATCAATAGAACAGTTATAAGTAGCACAATACACAGTGGGCTCCAGGGGGAGACCAAACCATATATTAAAATAGTGGTATAACAGCCACGACTGAGATCAAGACAAGGTCTGGAGCACGTAGAATCGTTGGGACCCCAAGGAACCACCCAAGGTGAGTGGATAGGGACCCCACGGAGGATGGGTGCAATGTGTGAACACGACCGCGGGCTCATTACAATTCTATGGGGAAGTTGCGGTTACACTTTAAAAGTTTAAGGACCCTTCTAGGAGGACTTCGAGCGAACCCTTTGGAATTTAAGAGTTTGAAGAGCCACCCCATCTGTGGATACCATAGTACCCGAGTTACCTATCCCAGAGGAGCTGGGTGCATAGGTCTGAAGTGGCTTTGGAAACTGCTGTCGTTCTCAATGGAGGGCTGTCAAGAAGAACTGCTGCCGTGAAGGTGAAAAGGGTCCGGTGGAATCCAAGCCTGGATTCGGGAAGGAAGGAAACTGAAAGCAGAGGGGACAGAGTCTGGGTCACTTCAGAGTGAGCAGGGGCTCGGTAGACGAATGCCCACTGATGTCGGTGCTTCAGGTACGAAGAAGGGATGGTTGACTCTGCAGCCACGAGGACCAGGAGACATCGAGGACAACCAGGAGCCGGAGGTGAGCTGTCCCACAAAGGATGTCGAGTGTTGAGGGGTCGGTGTCCGGCTGGAGCACCAACAAGCCTTGGCAAAAGCACCCTATGAAGGAAGGTCAAACAGGTTACGGTATGGACCAGCAAGACCCAGGGGACTCACCAAGCAATGGGGAGTCAGGGCAATTCTGGAGCAACCAGGAAAGCCCAACAGAATTCAAGATGGTCCTCAGAGAGACCCACAGGCCGAAGAACCAGGAGTCGCGAGGGGACCTCGGGCAAGATTGCAAAGTACCAGCCCACGGAGCACTCGGTGTGAGGAGGCCAGAGTTCATTGGTGCAAATACTGCACAGGGTAAGGGCTATAGGGAGTCCAATGCACAACCTCGGGAATCACCAACAAGCATATGCAACTGCAAATGGACGCGGTGCACAGGGGTTCGGGTTATGCAGTCCCCACGAGGGATACTGGCCACAAACTTGCTGAGAGGGTAGATCGACCTCCGGGATCTTCAGAAATACACCTCCTGTGTTGCTGAAATCTTCAGAGTCTGCAGGAGCTCAGGAGCAGCAGACCAGTCAGTTGCATTAAGGTGCCTCCTAGGGCAGGGGAGTGACTCCTTCACTCCAAGGGAGATTCTTCAGTTGTCCTTAGTGCACCACAGGTCCTGCCCGGAGCCTGTATGGAACAAGGGCACTGACAAAGCTTTGGACGGAGAGGGAGATGAAGTCAGGCCCAGTCGAAGTCCAGCGAAGTCCAGAGTGTCCAGACGGTCGAAGGTCAGTGGTTTCTTCTTGTAGAATCTTGTCCATGTTAAATCTAAAGTCTTACAGCCAGGTAAGCCCTTATGTACCCACGGGAGAGGGTTGGAAAGATTTGGGGGACCCTCCTAGGGGAGAGTCAGGACAGAGGGGTGGTTACACCCATGTCATTTGTCCAGTTTCGCGCCAGAGCAGGAGCCAATGGCTTCCAGAACTGGTTTGAGCTGGACTATGCACAGGGACACCAATTGTGCCCTGGGTGCAGACTTTCAGGCACTCTCAGAGTGCACCCACCCAGCCCATACACTAAATCCTATCTGGGAGGTGGTCACACCTCCCTGTGACAGGATGCCTATTGTGCTGCCTTCCCCTGCTCGAGCTTGGCTCAGCAGCAGGAGGGCAGAAGTGTGACTCTGGTCGGCAGCAACCATTTTGTGCTGACCGGGGCGAGAAGGCTGGCACCGGATAGACCAGTGACCCCACGAAGCTCGCTTCAGAAGGGTGGAATCATACCTCCCACACCGGTTACCGGTGTGGAGGTATGATTCCAAGGTGTTTGATACCAAACACGATATGTTTCTATGCAACCGTTTTCGAGATAGCATTTACCGCAAGGTTATAATGCACCTCTACCTATATGTCCGGCAGAGTCACATACAACCCAGGAGAATGATCTCTGAAGGCTGCAGAGGGGCTCTGCTCATGCAGGGGCACCCTCTCACTAAAAACCCAGCACCCTGCCTTCAGGATTGTTAAGGCCTGCTATAGGGGTGACTTATAAGTTTTAAGTGTCGTGACCTATAGATATAGTGAAACTATATCTAAAGTAAGTGATGCAAGCACCATCTTACACAGGCTGCTGTAGAAGACCTAGAGGTCCATGTTGCATGGCCTCTCATGGGTGGCATAATACATGCTTCAGCCCATGGGAGGCCTCTGGGATACCTATGCTTTAGGTACATGGGTACCATATACTAGGGACTGATAAGGGTACCCCAGTATCCAATCTGGAGTGTACCAAAGTACATGTATGACAATTTAAGGGAGAAAGCAGATAGACTGGGGTCCTGATTAGCAGGATCCCCGTCAGACTATCAAAAACAGTAAAGCATCAAGCACAAAGTGGGGGTAACCATAAGAAGCAGATCCTACTTTCCTACACACCCCCCAAACGAAAGGACATGAGACTAACCTTGACCAGTTGAGTCTCCATTTTCTAAGTGGAAATATCTGGAGAGTCCATCTGCATTGGCATGGTTACTCCCATCTCTATGTTCCACTGCATAGTCCATCCCCTGTAGGGAAATGGACCACCTCAAAAGTTTGGGGTTTTCACCCTTCATCTGTTTTAGCCATAAGAGGGGCTTATGGTCTGTCTGAACAATGAAGTGAGTGCCAAACAAGTATGGCCTCAGCTTTTTCAGAGCCCAAACCACAGCAAAGGCTTCCCTCTCAATAGCTGATCAACGTTTCTCTCTGGGGGTCAGCCTTCTGCTTATAAAAGCTACTGGCTGATCCTGACCCTCGTCATTCAGTTGTGATAACACAGCCCCTACCCCCAACTCAGATGTATCAGTTTGAACAATGAATTGTTTGGAATAGGCAGGACTTTGCAGAATGGGAGCAGTGCGCATGGCCTGCTTCAGGTCATCAAATGCCTTCTGACAGCTAACTGTCCACTGAACTTTCTTAGGCATTCTTTTAGAGGTCAGATCATTTAAGGGGGTCACTATGGATCCATATCCCTCAACAAACCTCCTGTAGTACCCAGTCAGGCCCAAGAAAGCTCTGACCTGAGTCTGGGTAGTTGGAGCAACCCAGTCCATGATGGTCTGAATTTTGTTCTGCAATGGTTGAACCTGGCCTCCACCCACAAGGTGGCCGAGGTACACAACCTTACTCTGCCCTATCTGGCATTTGGTGGCCTTGATAGTGAGGCCTGCCATTTGCAGGGCCTCCAGAACATTTCTTAGGTGGACCAGGTGATCCTCCCAGGTGGAACTAAAGACAGCAATATCATCATGATAAGCTGCACTATAGTCTTCCAGGCCTGTGAGAACTGTATTCACCAACCTTTGAAATGTGGCAGGTGCATTTTTCAAGCCAAAGGGCATCACTATAAATTGATAGTGCCCACTAGGGGTGGAAAATGCAGTTTTGGGTTTGGCATGCTCAGCTAGTCTGATTTGCCAATATCCAGCTGTGAGGTCAAATGTACTCAAGTTGGCTGAGGCCAAAGTATCAATGAGCTCATCTGCCTTAAGAATAGGAGGAGCATCAGTTCTAGTACCTGCATTGAGCCCCCTGTAGTCTACACAAAACCTCATTTCTCTCTTACCACCCTGGGTATGAGGTTTTGGTACGAGGACTACTGGACTAGCCCAAGGGCTATCTGAGGGTTCAATGACTCCCAATTCCAGCATCTTTTGGACCTCAGTCCTGATGCAGTCCCTGACATGGTCAGGATGCCTCTAAATCTTATTTTTAACAGGCAGACTTTCACCTGTGTCCACTTCATGGGTACACCAAGTGGTCTGACTAGGAGTCAGGGAGAACATATGTCTGTACTGATTGAGGACCTTCCTGCAATCAGTCTGTTGCTGCTCAGTGAGGCTGCCTGCCAAGGCTACACCATCAACTGAGCCATCATCAGGGTTCTGTGAGAGGAGGTCAGGGAGTGGTTCACTCTCTTCCTCCAATCCCTCATCAGTAGCCATGAGCAAGCCCATGTCTGCCCTGTCAACATATGGCTTGAGCCTGTTCACATGGAGCACCCTGTGGGGGCTCCTGGGAGTTCCAAGGTCCACCAGGTAGGTGACCTCTCCCTTCTGCTCAAGAATGGTATGGGGTCCACTCCACTTGTCCTGGAGAGCTGCTGGGGCCACAGGCTCCAACATCCATACCTTCTGTCCTGGCTGATAGACAGTCAGTACAGACTTTTGGTCATGCCAAGCTTTTTGCAATTCTTGACTTGCCTCAAGGTTTTTGCTGGCCTTCTTCATGTACTCAGCCATCCTGGAGCGGAGACCAAGTCCATAGTCCACTATGTCTTGTTTAGGTGGTTCGAGAGGTAACTCCCATCCCTCCATCGCTAAACATAAGGGACCCCTAACTGGGTGTCCAAACAGAAGTTCAAAAGGGCTGTAGCCAACCCCCTTCTGAGGAACCTCTCTGTAGGCAAAGAGAAGGCAGGGCAACAGGACATCCCATTTTTGCCCTTTCTTTTCTGGGAGGCCCATGATCATACCCTTCAGGGTTTTGTTGAATCTCTCAGCTAACCCATTGCATTGTGGGTGATAGGGTGTGGTAAATTTGTAATTTACTCCACACTCCTTCCACATAGCAGTAATATAACTAGACATGAAGTTTGCACCTCTGTCAGTTAAGACCTACTTAGGGAAACCCACTCTGGAAAAAATCCCCAGGAGGGCCCTGGCCACCACAGGGGCTGTGGTGGTTCTAAGGGGTATTGCTTCTGGGTACCTATTGGCATGGTCCACCGCCACTAGAATATAACTGTGCCCAGATGCAGTTGGAGGATCCATGTCAATCCCAACCCTCTCAAAGGGAACCCCCGCCACAGGTAGTGGTATCAGGGGGGCCTTTGTGGTACCACCTGCCTTACCACTGGCTTGACAGGTGGTACAGGAGCGACAAAACTCCTTTGTGTCTTCTGACATGTGAGGCCAGTCAAAGTGAGGGACAAGCCTGTCCCAAGTCTTACTTTGGCCTAGGTGTCCTGCTAAAGGGATATTATGTGCCAGTGTCATTAAGAAGCCCCTAAACTTCAGAGGTATGACCAACCTCCTGGCAGCACCAGGCTTGGGGTCTCTACCCTCTGAGTAAAGGAGTCCTTCATCCCAGTAGATCCTGTGGGACCCACTGGTACTCCCAGCAGCCTCAGCAGTAGCTTGCTGTCTGAGGGGTTCAAGAGAGGGGCAGCTGTGCTGCTCCTGACTCAGTTCTACCCTGGAAGGGCCCCCTGTCCCCAAGAACTCAACCTGATCAGGTTCAAGTTCCTCTGAGACAGTTCCTTCACAGGGACTGGGGTCATCTCCCTCAGGAGGTTGATCCTCACTCTGAGTCTGGGGGGAAGACACTGCCTTACCCCTACTGCTCCTTCTCTTGGAAGGCACCTGGTCCATTTTTCCAGGATCCAGGGCCTGTTCAGTTGAAGACAGTTTGGCCTGTGACCTAGTCTCAGCAAACACATCTGCAGAGATGCCCAACATTGCTGCATGAGTCCTGAGTTCAACTTCAGCCCAGGCTGAAGTTTCCAAATCATTGCCCAACAAGCATTCCACATGGAGGTCTGAGCTAACCACAACCTTCTTAGGGCCAGTTACCCCTCCCCAGCTGAAATTAACAACTGCCAAGGAATGGTCTGTCCTGACATTGTTAGCATTGGTCACTTGGTACATCTCACCAAGTATGATCTGGTCAGGGCCCACAAGATCTCTTGTCACCATTGTGACACTAGCTCCTGTGTCCCTATATGCCATGGCCTCCTTACCGTTGATTAAAGGCTGTTGTCTGTATTTGCCCAGATTACTGGGACTGACAAATAGGGAGGCAAT
Source organism: Calotriton arnoldi (assembly GCA_963921515.1). NCBI lineage: Eukaryota > Metazoa > Chordata > Amphibia > Caudata > Salamandridae > Calotriton > Calotriton arnoldi. The sequence continues at coordinate 231,565 of CAWUFW010011412.1, forward strand.
ATCCATGCCTCCATCACAGACCAAAACAGCCTGAGCTGGAGGTCTGACTAAGACAGAACCCATCTCAGATCCCAGGGTTAACCCTACTATACCCTTGTTCCCTGTACCACCACTTGGAGCTGAACTAGGGGGAACAGTTGCCTTGGGGGCAGTGATGGTGGTAGGAGGATTCTTGGCCCTTGAACAATTGGCATCTCTTGTCCAATGGGTTTTCTCCTTACACAGGAAGCACCAAGGTTTCTTTTTGCCCTTACCTTTGTTAGACTGTGACTCCCCCCAGATGCAGGTTTTTTGGGCCCTGATGAAGACTTCTGGTCTTTACCCTTTTCCCCACCCTTATCTGAAGGTTTAGCATCTTGCTTCTTCTGGTCACCACCTGTGGTCTTGTTTTTCTGCTTCACCCTGGTTCTGAATCCAGTGTATAAACTTAAGGCAACATTAATATCAACAAAAATGAAACAATTTATATGAAAAGCAAAAAGAGAACCAACAGTATCTATATTTCTTTACAAAAATAATATTTATTAATACTTGATAATGAAAATACATTTCATGCTAAAATAACACCCCATTTATACTCATTCATTCTACTTCACTCATACAACAACTAACTAACAATCAATATAAAAATACAATTTTCTTCTTTTCAATTATACATTGATGACAATTGATTTCAAATGATCGTGAAGAAATGTGGCACAAAATTGATGGTCTATTATTTTCGACGCGCGTTTCGGCACAGAAGTGCCTTCGTCAGGAAAGGGGCCACAATATGGCAACTTTTAGTATCTGTAAATAAAGTATATATATTTTACATTTCAGATACAAGGTTCTCACTGAATGATATACTTTGTGCCGCCATAAAGGCGTGCATTATTTAATGTTCACAATTTAAAAACAAGACAGTGAATAGCATTACAGACTCTAGAGTTGTCCAGGAATTGAAGTGTATGTGACCAGAAAGATTAAAGAAAATAAGAAAAAAAGATGAAAAATATATAACCACCACCTGAATTAGATAATACCATATCACCAGGTGCACCCAGGATTTTACTTTTTTTAATTTAAAAAACCACATTATCCGTCCCCCCCAAATATTTACAGAATCCATAAAAGTTAACCTTTTATCTTGAAATGGATTCATCAAGTAGTGACTGCTGTTGCTACGAATTTTAGAACAAGGATAACTTCTCAGCTGAAGATAAAGATGAACTGAGGATATAAAATATCTTTTTTTATATAAATTCAATAATATTTATTTTCAATTGGTATATTTAACACTTGAGTGTATTAATACCTTTATTTATAGATCTTCAATGTAGAGTCAGGTTTTTCATGTTCCAAACAGATTTATACTGCACCTGACAAAGCACTTGATATGTGCTGTCCTCTTGATTTTACTGTGGGCAGATTAAAATCAATAAATGGCTCATATTATGAAAGGTTTTATCCTGGTTTGCAGGCACATTTACTTATAAAGTGGTTTAAATACTTACATTTCAGAATTTTATTTGCTGATACATGAATTTATCTAAAAGAAACAGATGGAATAGGGTCAACAAAATGTAAGCCCATAGGTGCAACATAAGATTGATGGACTTCATATTTATCCACAGTGGATGCTTATATAAAAATAATTCATGAGGTCCCTGCAATGCGGATTGCACATCATTCTTATTATGGGACATATCATCCTATATTCGACACATTGTCCACAGGTGAAAACAATGTAATTATTATGTAACCTACCGGTCGAACCAGTGAATAGTATTTGTCCTTTTAAAACAATTCTTGTTTTATTTTCATCACAATGGTGAGCTCCATCAATACGTTAACACACAATTGAACTGTGATGTTCTAAAAACACTAAATAGGACATTGGACCACCATCTAATTAGATTAACCTCGAATTGGTTTTTCGTATTAACTAAATGAATGCGGTAAAGTCAAAATCAAACTTAGCATCTTACCCACATTAGTATTATAGTACACTCTACTAAACGATATAACCTCTAAATTATTTATACAATAACAAACCATGTCACGATGCCATATCTGTTCAGCCGTTTAATTAATGTTGACTTACTTTTTTAATTACATCCAACATCCTAATAGAGGGTCCTCTGCACGCCGCAATCGCTGCGTGAAGACTGCCCTACGATATGCGAACTTCCGCATGAGGTATGTTTGAAATCTATCACATGGTGGACACCAACCAATCGTGGTGAACACCATGTGATAGTGGATAGCAAATACGGCGGAAAGGGGACCGGAACTTTATTTATTTCCAAATACAGGGCTCTTTTTATTGTTTATTATTTTACTTAATCATTTAAATCCCCAGACATGGTTCCTCAGCACAACACCCATAATATTAAAATAAGCTCTGTAGTACGACTTAACCTATGGATTGTGCATGCAATAACAGGCTATATAACAGGGTAGTATCTGTTCTGCCGTGTAAATTGATGTTAACTTACTTATTTTGTAGCATACAGTTCCCGGATAAAGGATCCTCCGCACGCCGCAATCATCGCGTGAAGCCTACCTTATGGTATGTGAATTTCCGCATGAAGTATTCTAGGAGTCTGTCACATGGTGGTCACCGACCAATCAAGGCGAACACCATGTGACAGTGAATAACCAATCAGGCGGAGTTAACTAAATGCAGGGCTCTGTTTGTTATTTCTTAATTTGTTCGGTCATTCGAATCCCAAAGAGATGCTCCACAGCGCGCCACTATCAATGCATAGGTACAACAGTATCGTATTTTGGATGCCGCATAACTTATTTTTACTCCCTCCCAGGAATTCTGTGACCTACTTATGCCTAGCCTGTCACATTGAAGCACCATATGGCTGTAGGTGACCAATCTCGCAAAATTGAGAGCCGAGGCTTAATTTATTTCTGGGCTTAACATCCTGATAAGTGCGATCATTTATGCCTATTTGTGACAATTAGAGTTACTATTAATAAAACTGGGCATTATATGGGAAGAAGATATTCCATCAAAAACAACGGTAGATTCAACAATTATTGTATCGTATCGCCTGCTCCCATGGGATTTCTTGATTTAGGCCTCGTACAAATGTGTCCAGAGAAAATATCCAAAATACTTCTCTTCTTTTCCTTATTTCATCTGAATCTGAACCCATCTTGTCATTTATTTTCTCTAAAATCAACCAGTTGATTTGTTCATGACTATGTCCTGCTTCTAAGTAATGTTTTACTAGGGGTGCATTAATCTTTTTTGTGCGTATAGCTGAACGATGTTCAGTTAAACGAATTGCTAAAGTTCTAGATGTTTCTCCCACATACCCCTTTTTGCATGGACATAATAACAAGTAGATAATGTTTTTAGTCTTACAATTGGTAAATGATTTTAGAGTAATGTTATATGAATTATGAGTAAACTTCTTTGTGATTATTGCAGTGTCACAGGCTTTACATTGAGTACATTTATTATTCCCTACTAATGGAGAGGAATCATCTAAGGTGATTTGAGTCAACGATTTTATGGACATACGTGAATGAACAATTTCATCCTTTCGATTTCTATTGCGTCTATGGGCAAACATAGGGCGTGGTAATATATTGTCTTCGTCCGAATTGGAATTTAAAATATGCCAACGGGCACATACCACTTGTCTCACTTTTTCATTCGCTGTTGAGTGTCGAGTGACACACACAAGCGCAGGCGATTGTTTAGGTGGATGATTGCCAAGTAGATGGTCTCTATCATAAAAGCGGGCACGTTTATAAGCTTCCCGTATTAATCTATTTGGATAGCCTCGGGCTATAAATTTGGTCTTCATTGTTTCTGATCTCAGATCATAATCTGTAATATTAGTACAGTTTCTCCGCAACCGGAGAAACTGACCAAATGGAATGCTCTCTTTTTGTTTATTGGGATGAAAACTTGTGAAATGCAACAGTGTATTTTTTGCAGTAGGTTTCACATATAAGTCAACTTCAAGTTTCTGGTTCTTTTCTTTGATTTGAATGTCCAGAAATTCTATGTGGCTGTGACTAGTGTGAGCAGTAAATTTTAGATTGGCATCACACTCATTAATCCATAATAGGAATTCTGAGAGTTGGTTCACGTCACTTGTCCAAATGAAGAATATGTCATCAATAAATCGAGCCCAGTTTTTAATGGACTCGTAAAAAGAGGCTATTTCATTGTATATATATATGCTCTCAAATTGAGCCATATATATATTTGCCACAGTGGGAGCGCAAGACGCTCCCATGCTTACTCCCTTTATTTGGCGATGCAAATTGCCATTGAAATCAAACGTATTTTCTTCTAGGACTATTGCAAGAATTGCATTGATAAAATCCGGATCACAATCTATGTGAAATTGATCTATGAACCAAGCTACTGCTGTGAGTGCCCCTCCTTGTGGTATATTACTATATAAGGACTCCACGTCTAGAGTAACTAAGATTTCTCTTTGTGCATGGAATGGTAGTCCTTCCACTGTTTGTATCATAGATTTCGTATCTTTGATATATGATGTGATTTTGGAAACATAAGGACATAAGATACGATCTATATATTTGGAAATTGGCTCGGTTACCGAACCTATTGTAGTCACAATAGGGCGGTACGGTGGATCAAGGCTATTTTTGTGAATCTTAGGGATTCCATAAATAGCTGCCATTTTAGGGTTTGTGATATTTAGAAAATCAAATTCTTTTTGGCAGATGATACCTTTTTCTAATGCTCTTTTAGTTAGATTATAGATCTTTCTTTGGACTCTAGATGTGGGGTCAATGTTAACAGGTAAGTAGAAATTAGTGTCACTTAAAAGGTGTGACATAGTCTCGATATATTTATCGGTGTCAATGACAACTATGCCACCACCCTTGTCACAATTTTTTATAGTAATGTCTGTATTGTTACGGAGAGAAACTAATGTTTCGAGCTCTTCTGGATTTAAATTTTTGAGCGGTTGAAACGAATGTTTCAACTAAGTTTTTAAACTTTTTAAGACAGATTTTTCAAATATCTCAACTTCAGGACCTAGTTCATCAAGGTTGGGAGTAAAAGTTGATATTGGATGTAATCCTGAACGATTGTCTGGATTTCCTACCCCCCCTGAAATACTAATGTCTGAGCTTGCGTAAAAAAATGTTTTAATCGTATTTTTCGAAAAAAGGCCATAATATCTTGTTATAATTAATAGACATTGAGGCCCGTATATGGTACAAAGGTCAAACCCTTTGATAAAAGTGCAACCGTAGATTCTTGTAACGGTTGCTTTGATAAGTTAAATATAGGTATTTCACTTACGGCCTCCAATACTGGGCATTTCTGGTAACTAGATATTGTTGGGTGTTGTGTTGATAGTTCCCCCGATTGAAAGTATCGTGATACCTTGGTTCACCCTGGTTCTGACTCACCTATCTGCCTTCTTTCCCAATTCTTGGGGAGAAGTCAGATCAGAGTCAACCAAGTACTGATGCAGCAACTGATTTTGGCAATTATTAAGGATCTGCTCCCTCATAATCAAAGTGTACAATCCCTTGAAATCATTCACTTTGCTGCCAAGTAACCAGCCTTCCAGAGCCTTAGTAGCACAATCTACAAAGTCTACCCAGTCCTGAGTCTGTGTCTTCTGGGTGTCACTGAACTTAATCCTGTATTGTTCAGTGGTTAAGCCAAACCCATCAATGAGAGCACTCTTCAGGACTGAATAGTTGTCAGCATCCTCTTCTCCAACAGTGAGGTGCTTATCTCTACCTTTGTCAGCAAAGGAGAGCCACACGATAGCTGCCCACTGCTCTTGAGCGACCTTCTGTACTTTACAGGCCCTCTCTAAAGCAGTTATCCATTTGTGGATGTCATCCCAACCATGGTAGGGGGGGACTATTTTGCTCAGGTTCCTATGGTCATAAGTATACTCCTTACTCCTAGGGACACTGTTGCTGCCACCATGGGACTCTAGTCCCAATTTCTTCCTAGCCTTCTGGAGTTCTAGGGATTCCTTATCTAGGGCCAATTGCTCTTGCCTGAGCCTAAGCTTGACTTTCTCAAGCTCCAGAAATTGCCACTGTCTTTCATAAGCGCTATCTCTCTTATGAGATATGGAGGTCCCTATAGAGTGTCCTGAATGGTCAGATTCCGCAGAGGGAGATCTAGATCTCCTGGGTAAACTCTGCACTCTTCCTGGAGGAGAAAAGAGAGGGCCACTGGGGCCTTCTCCAACATCCTCCTGAAGGTCTAGGTTGTCCAGGTTGGAATCATTTTGATCCTCCTGGCCAGGTTTTGAGTCTAGGTCATAAAAGGTGTCACCTCCTGACCTGTCTTCATTCCCTGCCCCACCCACTCTTTCTACCTCATCTGACCCTGGGGTCTTTCTAAGGTCATCTAAGAGTAACACCTCAATGAGACGTTGGGTGTTGGCATTTCTCCCTGTCTTCAGCTTCCTAGAAGCACACATGGCTTTCAAATCCTGAAATGTGAGACCATTGTACCTAGAGGGCAGAGAGCCACTGGCTTCTCCTTTAGAAGACATACTAGTGTGGTGTGGTGTATGCACCTACCTAACCTAGTGGGAACTAAACTCTCTTAGGTTGGAGAAAGGGTGTGCTAGACCCTTAACTTACCCAACCCCAAGTTCAGTAGAAATTACTTATTCTAATCTTTAAGTATTATAAGTGCCTGAATACTTTAGTGGTTTTCAGTTAATCAATACAAAGAGATTTATCTGGTAAAACAATGCAGGCTTGAATCCCAACCGCTGCACACCAATGTGAGAAGTTGGCCTGGTATATGCTGTCCACTAATTAAAGTGGGCACCTTGCACCAGTCCAAACGACCCTTATGATGTATGAGGTCAAAGATAACCTTTAGAAAGCTATCCTAGTGGTAGCTGTGGAGAGCTTTCAGGCTTAATCTTGAAGGAATGTAAAGCAGCTTGTTTTATTAGAATATCACCTCCTATATTGACTAAATGAAAGGACATCCACACAGTAGTTATATAAAAATATGTATTTATTAATATAACACTCTCTACTATCCTCTACACAAGGATAGAACACAAAGCACACAATACGAGATCAACAGAACAGTTATAAGTAGCACAATGCACAGTGGGCTCCAGGGGAAGACAAAACCATATACTAAAATAGTGGTATAACAGTCACGACTGAAATCAAGACAAGGTCTGGAGCACGTAGAATCGTTGGGACCCCAAGGAACCACCCAAGGTGAGTAGATAGGGACCCCACGGAGAACGGGTGCAGTGTGTGAACACGACAGCGGGCTCCGTGCAATTCTATGGGGAAGTCACGGTTACACTTTTAAAGTTTAAGGACCCTTCTAGGAGGACTTCGAGCGAACCATTTGGAACTTAAGAGTTTGAAGAGCCACCCCAACCGTGGATACCGTAGTACCCGAGTTACCTATCCCAGAGGAGCCAGGTGCATACATCTGAAGTGGCGTCGGAAACTGCCATCGTTCTCAATGGAGGGCTGTGAAGAAGCACTGCTGCCGTGAAGGTGAAAAGGGTCCAGTGGAATCCAAGCCTGGATTCTGGAAGGAAGGAACCTGAAAGCAGAGGGGACAGAGTCTGGGTCACTTCAGAGTGACCAGGGGCTCGGTAGATTAATGCCCACCGATGTCGGTGCTTCAGGTGCGAAGAAGGGATGCTTGACTCTGCAGCCACGAGGACCAGGAGACATCGAGGATGACCAGGAGCCAGAGGTGAGCTATCCCACAAAGTATGTTGAGTGCTGAGGGGTCGGTGTCCAGCTGGAGCACCAACAAGCCTTGGCAAAAGCAACCCATGAAGGAAGGTCAAACAGGTTACGGTGTAGACTAGCAAGGTCCAGGGGACTCACCAAGCAATGGGGAGTCAGGGCATGTTGGGAACAACCAGGAAAGCCCAACAGAAATCAAGATGACCCTCAGAGAGACCCAAAGGCTGAAGGACCAGGAGTCACGAGGGGACCTCAGGCAAAATTGCAAAGTACCAGCCCACGGAGCACTCGGTGCAAGGAGGCCGGAGTCCTTTGGTGCAAATACTGCTCAGGGTCAGGACTACGCGAAGTAAAAAGCACAAGCTCAGGAATAAGCATATGCAACTGCAAATGGACGCAGTGCACAGGGGTTCGGGTTATGCAGTCCCAACGAGGGATACTTGTCTCAAACTTGCTGAGAGGGCAGATCAATCTCAGGGACCGTCAGAAACTCACCTCCTATGTTGCTGAAGTCTTTGGAGTCTGCAGGAGCTCAGGATCAGCAGACCAGTCAGTTGCATTAAGGTGCCTGCTAGGGCAGGGGAGTGACTCCTTCACTCCAAGGGAGATTCTTCAGTTGTCCTTAGTGCACCACAGGTCCTGCATGGAGCCTGTATGGAGCAAGGGCACAGACAAAGCTTTGGACAGAGAGGGAGACAAAGTCGTTCCCAGTCGAAGTCCAGCGAAGTCCATAGTGTCCAGACGGTCGAAGGTCAGTGGTTTCTTCTTGTAGAATCTTGTCCACGTAAAATCTACAGTCTTACAGCCAGGTAAGCCCTTATGTACCCACAGGAGAGGGTTGGAAAGATTTGGGGGACCCTCCTAGGGGAGGGTCAGGACAGAGGGGTGGGTACACCCATGTCCTTTGTCCAGTTTCACGCCAGAGCAGGAGCCAATGGCTCTCAGAACTGGTTTGAGCTGTACTATGCACAGGGGCACCAATTGTGCCCTGAGTGCAGACTTTCAGGCACTCTCAGAGTGCACCCACCCAGTCCCAATACACTAAATCCTGTCTGGGAGGTGGTCACACCTCCCTGTGACAGGATGCCTATTGTGCTGCCTTCCCCTGCTCAAGCTTGGCTCAGCAGCAGGAGGGCAGAAGTGTGTCTCTGGTCGGCAGCAACCATGTTGTGCTGACCGGGTCAAGAAGGCTGGCACCGGATAGACTAGTGACCCCGCGAAGCTCGCTTCAGAAGGGTGGAATCATACACCTGTTACCGGTGTGGAGGTATGATTCCAAGGTGTTTGATACCAGACACAATATGTTTCTATTCAGCTGTTTTCGAGATAGCATTTACCGCGAGGTTATAATGCACCCCTACCTATATGTCTGGCTGAGTCACAGACAACCCGGGAGAATGGTCTCCGAAGGCTGCAGAGGGGCTCTGCTCATGCAGGGGCACCCTCTCACTAAAAACCCAGCACCCTGCCTTCAGGATTGTTGCTATAGGGGTGACTTATAAGTTTTAAGTGTAGTGACCTATAGATATAGTGAACCTATATCTAAAGTAAGTGGTGCAAGCACCATCTTACACAGACTGCTGTAGCAGACCTGTAGTTCCATTTTGCATGGCGTCTCATGGGTGGCATAATACCCTGCTTCAGCCCATGGGAGGCCTCTGGGGTGCCTATGCCCTGGTTACATGCGTACCATATACTATGGACTGATAAGGGTACCCCAGTATCCAATCTAGAGTGTACCAAAGTACATGCATGACAATTTAGGGGAGAAAGCAGATAGGCTGGGGCCCTGATTAGCAGGATCCCAGTCAGACTAGTCAAAAACAGTGAAACATCAAGCAAAAAGTGGGGGTAACCATAAGAAGCAGATCCTACTTTCCTACACATAGGGCTGGCCATACAGGGAGAAGACCTCCTTTACCAGCAACTCCAGCTCCTCTGGTGAGAAGGCAGTAGCCCTCTCACCTGCTTAACCTGGCATCGTTGTGACAAACAGCAGCAAAAGTGGAGGAAGTCTTGATGGCAGCACCGTTAGAAGGCAAGTGAACTTTTTTCCAACTTCCACATATATGTACGCGATGTACACGATCGTCAGCGTAGACGGACACAGCTATGGCCTTCCTACATTACTTTCACCAATGTTAGCCTATGACTGTGTCTATCATGGAGTTTACCGCCCACTACGCGGTGAACATCGTCCGCGCCCGTCTGATTCCAAATGTCCTATTGGCTAGGTCAGGAACCCGCTATTTTAGAAGTTGAAAATAGTATGTTTTTTTACTGTTAAGTGTATCACCACCACTCAAAATGGGGGCTAGTTTGTTTATATATTCAAAATTTGATACAAACTCATTCTGTAAAAAAAATAACATTTATATGTAGTGCTTTACTGTGCTAGAAAGCGATATCAGCGTGGTGTTGTTTACACCTCAATTGACGGTATTTTTTGATGAAAGAATTAAGAAAAATGAATGATGTGTAATAGTAAATTTGAAATGTAATTTTTTTACAATTTAAAAAAAATGTAATATTATATTAGGCTATAAATGTAATTTGTGAAGAATAAAGGAGAAAATGCAAATGTTGTATTAAAATATTCATATATATTTTTTTAGAACTACATGACTTTTGTGTTAATTACCAAATATGTTGCTGTGGAAAACGTGTCAAATGTTCAAATGTATTTTCCAATGAAGATATATGAACCCTGGGGGGGGTGTGGCTAGCCAGCCAACATGGAGGATGTGAAACCCTAGCGCTCGCGCTACTATCCCCCACAAATCCGTCGCACTTATCCTGCAGGTACGCCATCCACGCTAAGCAGCAGTAGGACCAAGCGGCTAAAGACCTGCTGCGTCCGATGAGCCCGGAGCTGAGTCCTTTTGACCACCGCGACTGCAGCGGCGGTGGTGAGGAAGGACAGGGCGGGTTTGCTGCGAGGCCGCGCGCAGGCATTATACGTCAGAAGATGGCCGCCCACGATCAAGCGGCGGCCCCGGAGGCAGAGAACTGATCTCTGGAGCGTACGCAGACGGAGCCAAACAGCAGGAACATCGTCGCGGGCAGGGGGCTTGGAGGCGTGCCGCCGGGGGCCCCCCCGCTGCCTGGGACTGCGGTTGCCACGGTGGGAAAGACGGAGGCCCACTGACCCCGGAGCCGACGGTGAGCGGAGGCGAGAAACGGCCCTCCCCGTTGCTGACACGGGAGGCCAGTCAACACCGACATCGCTCCAAGTGGAGAATCACTGGCTCACACCGCTCTGCCTCCGGAGGCGGTAACTGCTGGGAACAGCAATCTGGGACTACCAGGACGCGTAGGCCTATGAGGCTACCCGCCCTGCGACGGAAAACGACCGGGGTGAGGTGCTGGTGCACTCGCCAGACCCTGGATAGGCCGAAATCCACATCGCTCTGAGGGACCATCGCCGATAATCAACCTGGAGGCCTAAATCCTGGTGAGTCGGGACCCCGGCTGCGGCGCGGGGGCCGTGGTGCGGGGGTGTTGGTGGTTCGGAGCACCGGGTCCCTGCAAGACGGGCGGCTGTGGCACGGACCTGAGAGACTGCCTGTGGCGGAGGCTGGAGCTGCCATATGCTGCTGTGATCCGTAGAATGCAGCCCGGTAGAACGGAGTGAAGGAGGAGATCGGAGCACATACTGGTGAGGTTATGACTGCGGGGGAAATACTGGCAGGTATGCAACCCTTGCGGTGAGGGACCTGGGAAGTGTTAGGCCGGTGCCGGTGTGCGACGGAGGAAGCAGCGATCGTCCTCTGGATGCTGGGCCTGGTGTTGTCTGCGGTGGCCGATTCTGTGGGCTGCAGAGAGTGGCGGAGGTGGCGCTGACTGGGGATGGCGGCTGTGGATCCTGCGCCCCGACGCGAGTGACCCTGCGGTCCGGGGAGACGGGACCCATACGGGAACCTGCCTTGGGAGCATCAGTGTTGTCACGCCCTACGGGACTGCGGTCTCCGGGGTGGGGAGGTCAGGGGTTTCGTGGCTGCAGGGCTGTGCATGAACCACCAGCGACGGAGAACGTCCACTTGTGTTGTGGCGCAGCTGACACAGAGGCGAGGAGCGACCCTCCCCGCTGTTATGGAGGGAGTCCAAACGGCCAAGAAACGGTGAGGCTGCTGCGGGAATCATTCTGGCAAACGCACGACCCTTATTTTGAAGCCTCTAGACCGGGCTGGGAACTCGACACAGGGAATAAAACTCCCAGAGAGGATCTGGGGGACTGGCATACATCACGCCACTGAAACGGACAATAAAGGGAGGTGTCGCAGGTGGAGGTCTGCCAGTGGGAGTTGTCCACGACCTGAGGAGCACTGACCCTCACTCGGCGACTACGCTGCGGTAGCCGCTGCTGACTGCAGTAGAGGGAAACAGTGGATGCACCCAATGCGAGCAGAAACCACAGTTCTCACGCTTCAATACGATCGGCACTGTAGCTTGAGGAGACAAGACTGGCACGGATGACAACCTCTGGGGACATTAGTACCGACTAATCCGTCTCACGACCAAGTGGCCCTACAGGCTCACATCACACCGCACTCACGCCGACACAGTCAGACGCCCAGCCATAATCGGAGATCCAGGTGGTCTACCCCATTGGCAAGCTATCGAGGCGGAGGTAGCAACTGACCCCCACGGACCGGTACGAGCAGCCTTATCCACAGAAGGCATCAAACGGGGAGGCTACTGCAGGCAGCCAAGCCAGGTCGTGTTTCCTGAGTGACTCACGTGGGTGTGAGACTCCCCGGGGGTGGCATTTTCACCAGGGCGTCGCTCTTTCGCTGACAAGCCCCGCATGCCCACGGCACAGCAACTCGTGATGGGCCGGATGCGAGCTAAGCTACAACAGGGACCCCTCCGCGCGGGAGGCCTGGATCCCATAGGCGTGGGTACTGGCACAGAAATGGAGCCAACGACCGCGGCCCTGGCGGCCAAGATGGACTCAGTACTCGCAGCGGTAGAGAGAATTGGCGCTGCGTTGGAACACACCAGGACCTCTCTGGAAGCCCGGATAGATGGGGTTACCTCGGACTTCACGCTCCTCCATGCGGACCATCGCAAGTTGGCCGACAAAGTAAATGCACAAGGCCAAACACTGAAAGACCTACAGCCTGTCACGCAAAGTCATACAGCGGCACTCCAAGATCTGATCGACCGCGTTCACGTTCTAGAAGACAGAGCAGAGGATGCGGAGGGGCGCTCCCGCTGCAATAATATACGTGTGGTGGGTCTGCAGGAGGGCGAGGAAGGTAGGAATCCGGAGCAATACGTGGAGCACTGGCTACGTGATCTTCTGCCCCAGGGAACATTGTCACAACAATTCGTAATAGAAAGAGCCCACCGCGTGCCGGCCCAGAGGCCCCAGCCAGGAGCCAGGCCACGTCCGCTTATCTTCAAGATGCTCAACTACAGGGACAGAGACGCGGTGCTCCGTGAAACACAAAAAATGGAGGGTCTCAAAGTGAATGGAAGCCCAGTCATGCTCTTCCCAGATTACACCGCCCTTGTGCAACGTCGCAGGAGTAACTATATAGCAGTGAAATGCCAGCTCAGAATACTCGAACTGCCATACTCGTTGCTGTTCCCGGCCAGATTGCGAGTGGTCACGAAGGAAGGGACCCGCTTCTTTGACTCTCCTGCAGAGGCATGGGACTGGCTGGAAGAGTCAGGACTGTGGACGGGTGTGAGGCCTTCGAATCCGGACGGAGACAACCTAGCAGGTCGGAGGACAAGGCGGCGCAGACGACGTGGGACAGCAAGAGGCGCGACAGTGGGAACTGTAGTCCCGAATCCGGAGAACATGCGACGGGAGAGACAAAGCGTCCTGGAAGCGGTCATGACCCTGGGCTCCCCACACCCCAAAGAGAGACCGGACCCCTACACACGCGGGGCGCTGATGGCCAGTGGCTCCTCGTCGCCATCGACTGCAATATCTGAGGATCTTGGCCTGCCAGAGATAACCCCGCAAACTGCTGATGGCATTATTTGAAACAGTACTGATGCGATAGACTCTGACACAAACGGCTCACGCAAGTAGAACACTCATGATTAATGTTTGTGATCCTGCACACCACTGTATAACGGGGTGGGATGATGGGGTAGCACACCAAACACACCTCACGCAGAGACGATACAGCAACACTGGACCCGCACCTGACCACCTACGCACGCTGCGGGGGGAAATGCAAACACCTGACTTAACATTTAGAGCTACATGCTGCCGGTCTCATACGTTTATACGGACGATTAATGGGATGGCATACTGCATACATAGGCAATGGGGGGGAACGACTATAGTAAATCGATACTAGAACGCACACCCCAACAGGCACCACACTGACCTAGTTTGTACTACCCACTTGTTACAGAGGTTTGGACGGACGTTGCGAAATGTCCGCCCTAAATGTTGTGATGTTAGCGGTTCATTCATTGTTTTTGTTGCAGCAGAGTGACGCACTTGTCCCTGTCCCTGATCCCCGTCCCCTGTGGCGCGCTCCGCCCTTGGCGCCCTTGTCGATCAAACTCCCCAGAAATGGCACGGGCTAACATACTTACATGGAACATACGTGGTATGCACACACCCAAGCAACGCTATTCCATATTCGCATACCTCCAGAGGCACTCGGTGGGGATTGTCCTACTGCAGGAAACACACATGACACAGCCGGAATTAGACAAACTGCGTAGGCGTTGGAGGGGACAGGTGTATGGCACGGTATACTCTGCACATGCGAGAGGCACCCTAATCTGGGTGAGAGCAGGCACTTTGTTCATTTGCGAGGACACGATGATAGACCCTGAAGGTAGATACACCTTAGTGCGAGGGACACTTAACGGCCAATCAATACTGTTGGGCTCACTTTACGCTCCGAACGTAGACCAACCCTCATTCTTAGCACAATTGTCCACAGTGCTGACTTCTCATGCTGGGCTTCCCTGGTTATTGGGTGGAGACTTTAATTCAGTGCTTGATATACACACAGACAGATCCTTTCCACCCCTTCGGAAGACGTCTGCGATGTCAAACGCGCAGGCTCTCACGGACTGGCTCTCGCATTGGGCATTATTAGACATGTGGCGGGTCCTCCACCCCAATGAACGCATCTATTCCTATTACTCGGCAGTACACAACCTACATGTGCAGCTGGATAGGGTTGTGGGCTCCCAATCCCTTATACCACTAGTTGAGGTGTCCGAGTACTTAGGACGGACGCACTCTGACCACAACCCTATGAGACTCCAGCTCACATGGGAGGCAGATCGTCCTCCCATACCCACCTGGCGTCTCCAGCCGCCCGCACTGGAAGACCCTGAATTCCGCGCATCACTGGGGACGGCCGTTCTTGAATACTTCGAACTCAATGAGGAAACGGCAAGTACGACACTGGTGGAATGGGATGCCCACAAAATCGCTGTTAGAGGGCACTGTCTCGGTGCCACCTGGAACATACGAAAACAGCTTATGATAGCGCTCACACGCCTAGAAGCGCAGCTGCTCCAATATGAGTGAGAGGGCGAGGGCGGGGGCAGACACTCGGACCAGCAGGAGGGCCTTAGGACGCAACATGCAGAACTCATGGAGAGATTGAGGTGTCACAATTATACAGCCCACACGGCTCGTACCCACGCTAAAGCGGACAGAGCAGGCCGTCTTCTGGCCTGGCTACTCAGGCAGGAGCATAACCACACACCTATTGGAGCCATACGCACGCCGGAGGGGACCCTGGTATATACACAGCGTGAGATACACAAGGTGATGTCAGATCATTACATGAAATTATATCAATCCAGGGGGCGCTGCTCCGGCCCTGATCTGGAGAGTTTTCTAGAGCCTATCCAGTTGCCCACAGCCTCAGAGACACACCAGGAGACACTCAATGGTCCCCTTACTCTAGAGGAAATTGGGGAGGCAATTGGGTCTATGGCATCGGGTAAGACACCGGGACCGGACGGCCTCCCGGCCGAATACTATAAGGCCTACCGGGAGACTCTTGTGCCGCGTCTGCACACCCTTTACAACACAGCCCTAGACGAAGGGATATTACCCCCGTCGATGTGTGAGGCCTACCTGGTGTCCCTGCTCAAACCAGACAGGGACCCCGCAAATCTGGGTTCGTACAGACCCCTGGCACTCCTAAACGTAGATTACAAGATATACGCTAAGGTGTTGGCGGAGCGCCTGGCACCGGTGGTCCCCGAGCTGGTTCACGCCGACCAAAATGGATTTGTACCCAAACGCAGCACATCACTGAACTTGCGAAGGTTCTTTAGGGTGGCGACGGATAGCGTGCAGGTGTGGCCCAGAGCAGGTTGCCTGGTGTTGGACTTTGAGAAGGCCTTCGATTGCTTAGAGTGGAGCTACCTTGCAGCAGTGCTGATGCGATACGAGCTGGGTCTGGGCTTTCTCCAAATGATTGACCTATTATACAAAAACCCCATAGTCCGGGTGCGAGTGGGGCCGTACATATCAGACACCATACCAATACGCAGGGGCACCAGGCAGGGGTGCCCGCTGTCGCCCCTCCTGTTCGCGCTAGCGATCGAGCCGCTGGCGGCAACATTGCGGGCGACGCTGGGGGATGGAATACCTCTGGGAGATGCAGTACACCAGGTGTCGTTGTACGCGGACGACCTACTAGTCTTTGTGAGAGATGTAAGAAATATACCAGCCCAGCTGGCACACACACTGCGGGACTTCGCTGCCCTTTCGGGACTCCGAGTAAACGTGAACAAGTCCTGTCTTTACGCATTCAGAGGGGAGACCCAGAACCCGGATTACATACTAGAGGGTACCAAGGTGCAGTGGAAGGCTGACACCTTCCGCTACTTAGGAATTCAGATATACCGCCAGCCGAAGGACCTTTTCGACGGTAACCTGGGACGGGCCTTGACAGCCATCAAGTCACAGGTGCAATTCTGGAAAACGCTCCCGCTAACGGTCACCGGCAGGGTTGCACTATCTAAGATGGTGATCCTTCCCCGTCTCCTATACTACTTTGCCAACCTACCATTGTATGTTCCGGCATCCTTCTTTTCCACACTTACCAAGATGCTTAGGGACTTCCTGTGGGGCAACGCACGGCACAGAATGGCATTGGCGAAACAGTACCTGCCTACAGATCAGGGGGGCCTTGCAGCGCCCTGTTTCGAACACTACTATTTGGCGGCACAACTGCAGTGGATCGCCCGCTGGCTTGTTGTCAGAGGCCGGGAGGACACTGCGACTGCACTGCCTCCCAGATCGCTGGCCCATATCACCAGACTTTTTCACCCAGCCACTAGAGCTGCGACCCCAGCGCCACTCCTTCTGGCGGTGGCGTACAAATGCTACCGTCGCTGTCTATACCTCACCAGAAAACTAGTCCCATATGCACCGGCCATACCACTAGAGGGCTCCCCCAGCGGCTCTGGGGTGCTTACATCCCTTGCACTCACGGAATGGCATGAGGCCGATATCCAGACCTTGGGAGACTTGTACCGAGATGGCATGCTTGTACCATTTGAATCCCTGGTTGAGGAAACGGGACTGTCACCGGGGCAGTTCCTGAGGCACCGCTCATTGATTGCGACATTAACCTCTCGATGGGGCGACATGAACGCGGAACCGAGCCAACATCTCACTATACAGTACCTCCACGTCATGGGGCGGGGCAGCCACTTGATCCACTGGTTTGCGGCGTCCCTCCATACACATGCAGCGATAAGTCTAGATCCACTGCGCCGCAAATGGGAAGCAGACCTGGGGCGACAGCTGGGGGACAGGGAATGGGGTAAGATAATAGGGAGCCCAACACGTATACCCAGAAACATGAGGTTCAGACAAATACAACTGTTCATAATCCATAGAGCATATCTTACACCCGAGATGATCAATAGGTATTTTCACCGCACGGATGCGGTGTGTCCTCGCTGCACCGAACCGGGGGTTGGACTGGTACACATGTTGTGGAGCTGCCACAAATTACAGGCATATTGGCGAGCAGTAAGCGAGCTACTGCACACGTGCACGGGCCGTAGCATACCCTTTGAATGGCCCACTTACTTATTACATTACTTCCACAGAACCCCGGCCTCAAAAGTCTCGTCTCGGTTCCTTGACTTGGGTATAGTGGTGGCTAAGCGGCTTATAACTAAGAGGTGGAAGGCGCAGGACCCGCCGCACATACGGGCATGGAGATACTCGCTCTTAGCATGGGCCAAAGCAGAGGGAATTGCCATCCTAAGGGAGGAAACGGTAGGGCTGCGGAAAACACCTATAGCGACGCAGTGGGAGGGACTGCTCCAGGCCTTAAAGCACACGGAAGGGGATAGCCTTGAGGGACCAACAGAGAACGAAGGAAACACCCTTGTAGTAAGTGACGGGTAGCCTACCTGTAGATTCCTGACACGCAATAAGTGCACACATACACCATCTGACATCGAACACGGACATCGCCGTAGCCAATGGGTGGAGATTGCCGAAGCGATGATGCAGAAGAGGGAGGGGGAGGGGGGCAGGGTGAGGGATGCTCACATAGGTGTTGTTCTATGCTGCTGCTTTTATTAGTTCTGAGTTTTGTTTGTTTTTACCTATAACATCTGTTTAATTGTTTATGCTGATTGACCTTAAAAGACTCTGTACAACACACTAACGGAGCCAAACCACTATTGAACGGTGACCTTTTGCTCCAACTGGAACGGACTAAATGCGGAGCCTCAACTGGTTTTTGAACCCATTATGTCATCGACACAGCTTATGTTTAATGTTTGCTCCAATTGACATGTCTATTCGATTGTTAGATGGTTTGGTATATGGTCAGTCTTCCACAATGTAATTTGTCTTTCATGAAGAGTTACAACAAAATTAATAACAATAAAAACAGATTTAAACAAAAAAAAGATATATGAACCCTGGGAGAGTGAGGAGACGCCAGCCTGCGGCATACCACCCATTTCCAGACCTTGCCACCATGGAAGAAAGGGATATAATCAAGAAGTCCAGGTTGAATAGTCAAACTATACTGGATTTATGTCATCAGCTGGCGCCAGATCTTCAGCCTCACAACAGAAATCCCACATCTATAACACCAATTGTCAAACTCATGGCTGTACTTCATTTTGTGGCCACAGGATCCTTCCAATACACTTGTAGCAGTATCTGGTGGAATGTCACAACCAACCTTCAGTGTTGTGCCACAAGAAGTTATATCTTCAATGATGACACATATGGCTGGGTCTGAACCGGGGTGGCAAAGTTAGAAAAAGAACAATATTGGATTTAACCCAGATCTAACAGTGACCGGGTGTGACTGTCTGAAAAGTTTCAGCGCTCCGTCCATCATCTTATTGTGTTTGCATTGTTTGGCCGAAGTTGGCAGGGTATGCCCAGATGTGGGTCCCTTGCTCACTTTGCCACTGGATTCAAGCTAGCCTGGCTGTTGAGAGGTGTCACCCCAAAACCGGTCCCAGGATGCTTGTCTCCGGTCCAGGGAGGACCTGGCTTGACAGGTCGGGCTGGACTGTTCCCATGAGGAGCAGGGTCAAGACTAATTTGCATATGGCTGGGTCTAAACTGGGGTGTCGAAGTGAGCAAAAAAATTATAATGGATTTAACTGAGATCTAATAGTGACTGGGGGTGAGTGTCTGATAAGTTTTAGTGCTCCTTCCATCATCTTACTATGTTTGCTTTTTTGCCCTAAGTTGGCAGGGTATGTCCAGATGTGGGTCCCTTGCTCACTTTGCCACTGGATTTAAGCTAGCCTGGCTGATGAGGGGTGTTACCTCAAACCGGTCCCAGGATGACTGTTTCTGGTCTAGGCAGGACCTGGCTTGGCAGTTCGGACTGGACTCTTCCCATGAGGAGCAGGATCAAGACTGATTTGCATATGGCTGGGGGCACGAATTGAGCAAAAGAGCGATGATGGATTTAACCCAGATCTAATAGTGACTGGGGGTGAGTGTCTTTGAAGTTTCAGCGATCTGTTAATCATCTTAATATGTTTGCTTTATACTGGATTTATGTCATCAGCTGGAGCCAGATCTTCATCCTCACAACAGAAATCCCACATCTATAACACCAACTGTCAAACTCATGGCAGTACTTCATTTTGTGGCCATAGGATCCTTTTAATACACTGTGGCAGTATCTGGTGGAATATCACACCCAACTTTCAGTGTTGACCTACTAAATGTTATACCTTCAATGATGACACATCAACAGCTTCATCCGGTTTCCATGGCAGCAGGATTTAGCCAATATGAAGGGAGACTTTTACGGTTTGGGCTGCCTACCATATCTGGTTGGAGCAATTGATGGCACACATATTGCCTTAGTGCCGTCACATGTCAGAGAGCAGGTCTACTGGAATTAGAAACACTTCCATTGAATCAATGTGCAAGTTGTCTGCTCACCGGGTTTGTACATCACAAGCATCTGCATGCATTTCCCATGCTACCCATGATACCTTTGAACTGCAGAACAGCTCCATAGCCCTGCAAAGGTCACAACTTGGACGTGATCGGGCCTAGCTTGTTGGTCAGTGCAATCTTTCATAATATTGTTTGGGAAATGTCTATTGGAATAATCTGTAATTATGTAAACAAAATGTACACTTTTTTATCTTCCATCTGGGAGACTCAGCTTACCCTAATTGACCATGGTTAAGTAAAAGCAGGTTGCGTTTAGGCACAGGCAATTACGTGATTTGCCTCTAATCACAAACTGTTGAACTGAGGCTAAGGATGTGATTCTGCAATATAAAACTCCCCAAAAAATTGAATAAAACTAAGTCATTAAGGGCTTTAGGTATATCAAAACCTGGATGGTTTAAAGCACAATAAATTAACAACTGAGCTACGAGCCCTAGGCCAACCCCACCTCCTCAGACAGCTCAGAGCTTCAGATGCACCCCGTTTTGTTTGATATTGCAGTTACCATTAAATTCAAAAGTCATGTATGTGGTGGTAATATGAGATGCTGATTGACCTGCAATACACAAACGGGAAACAACCAAGTCTACCTTGCACCAACTGAAACTCCTCAACAGAACTCTGCCCGTCCTCTAAACAAGCAGCCTCCCCCTCTAATCAAATCCTACCTAGGCTATGGCATTGCCCTTTAGCATGGTCTAGCTATGAGCAACACGAAGACAACAAAAAAAACCTAAATGCAGCAGTACGCCTCACTTTTTGGATCCAAAAAACAATCCACTTCCTCACAACTTGGAACAATACGCTGAATGCTCATAGAGGCCTTGATTGAAATCAAAATACTTTACATTACCTACAAAGGCTTGGAATGCACAGCATTGTCATACCTACAGGGAAAAAAAACCCACTGCCAATTTGACAGACTACTGCTGTGCCAGATTTGTATTCCCAGCACTAAATGTAAAGCAGATCAAGAGTGGGTGGGTCATGGAATAACCGCTCCACCAACATTGATAACGGTCCCAACCTCCTGGAATTAAGGGCAAAACTAAAAGCTCACCTGTTAAACTCAAACATGCTTGAATCAAGAAGCAACGAAGCAAGTGAATGCAGTGTGGTCCCTCTTCAACAGAAGCCAACACAAGTTGCCCATAAATGTGTGGCAAAGAACTTGCAGGTTTTGCAAAATGTAGCAGCTAGACTGCTGCTCAAAAATCCCTAAATGTATTTCTATATCTCAATCATTGCAGTGTCTTCACTGGTTCCCAGTGAGAAAAAGCATTGTTTTTAAGGCTATGTGCATGGTCTACAAGACCCTCCATCGGACTGGCCCTAAGTACTTACAGGATCGTTTCTAATGATACAAGCCAAGCAGGACTCTTGGATCCAGCTCCTCACACTTTGTCATCATTCCTAGATCAAACAAAGCAAGATGGGGTGGGGGGTGTGGTAGGGCTTTTTCTATTTGCACAGGAAAATGGTGGAATTCATTACCTCTTACGCTGTGCTGTCAATCTTCCCTGATGCAATTTAGGAAGCAGCTGAAGACCTGGCTGTTTACCGAAACTGTTGAATAAGCTGCTGCTAGAGCCATTTTTGCATTTTAAATGCTTACCTGCTCTGTTGGAAGACCATTTTTCAGCGCTAAGACACCTAAGGGTATTTGCACGCTTTATAAAATTAATTAATTAATTAATTCAAATGTGATTTGTGTCCACACTATTAACCACTTAACCGCGGCGGCAATTCCGCCACGGTGCGGCGGTTTTATTGAGTGGGCGGGGCCGCGTCGGCCAACGGACATGCGCAGCACTACGGAGGTAGTGCTCGCGACGGCCGTTAGCCGACAGAAGCAGCGAAGGGGTTAAACTTATATATATATATATATATATATATATATATATATATATATATATATATATATATATATATATATTATTGCTCCACTGCACTTTACCAGGAAGCACTCGCAGGCGGGTGCTGGCGTCGCGGAAGTGCACCGCTATTACATGAAAGCTCCTCCGTTTCTCCGTTACACAGAACAGAAGCCAGCACTCACGGGGAAATGTTGCAAAGATCTTTATTGCTGTAAGCAACAAACAAACGCGTTTCGGCGTAGCGCCTTCGTCGGTGTTACTAACGTACGCGCTGCAGCCAATTTTAAAAGAGCATTTACAAAGACATAGACAGAGGACTCTCATTACCATTTCACTTTTTAGGCGCCATCTTAGCCTAGTCATTATTCCAATTTTCTGGTTTTATATATGCCAATATATTTTCCATTGTCAACATTGTCTAAATCATATTACAGTTCATCTGTTTACATTTTGACAATTGTTTACCCCTAATCATGCCGTGTATCGGCTTAATCATCGGTTTAACAAAACAATTTTTTGGCAATAAATAATTCATTTTCATATGTTATTATTACTTGATAAGAGTCATGATTTTATGCCATATTCTTTACATTTACATTATCCGCTTTGTACATTTTTAAACATCATTAAGCCGTTTATCGGCTTTTTTAGCCACCATTCAAAGATGCACTGCCAATTCTTCCCCGCTATTCATGCCCTTAGGGAATTTGGTTTGGAGATCGATAATATATCGAGACTCTAATCTCCGCAATTTCTGGATTCTGTTTCCACCTCTTAAATGTGCGGCCACAGAATCCAGACCAAAATATTCCACCAAATCCCTGTTACTATTGTGCATGGCTGCGAAGTGTCTGGCAACTGGGTACGTTTCATCTTTTTTCGTAATGGCCCGCATATGTTCTAAAATGCGGACCTTGACTGGATGTACGGTGCTCCCTATGTATCTTAGTCCACAAGGACATACTAGACAATAAACTACATGTGTAGTGTTACAGGTAATAAATTTCATTACTCTCTTTTGTTTTTTGGTGTCTGGAATTACATATCCCAAGACTCGCTTGCTTTTACTGCAAGCCTTGCACTTTCCACACGGAAAAAACCCCTTCATATCTTTGAGTGTACCAGTCTTCTGTGGTTCTTTTTCCATGTGACTATGTACCAGCATGTCCTTTATAGATCTTGCTTTTTAAAAGTTATTCTTGGAAAGTTAGGTATATCCTGACTAATGACAGCATCCGTTTTAAGGATATGCCAATTTTTCCTTAAAATCCTTCTTAAGGTACTAGCTCCATCAGAGTATGTTGTTATCATCCTGAATTTGCCATCCTGAATATCTTTTTAGGGTTTTTCAGACTTTCCATGACTTGTTGTTTAGGAATGGACCTAACCTTGTTAAGAGTGCCCTCTAGAAGCTGAGGATCATATCCCCTATTGCCAAACCTCCCAATGCATTCACGGGCCGAAAGTTCAAAATCGCTATTTCTTGTACTATTTCTTTTTAGTCTTAATAGCTCCCCATAGGGAATGCTTTGTATTAGTTTGGATGGATGACTGCTTCGAGCGTGCAGAGTCGAATTACCCGCAGTGGGCTTTCTATACAATGCTGTGTTGATGTTCTCATCTGCTATGAATACCCTCAGGTCAAGATAGTTCACTGCCACTGAACTTATCTCTCCTGAGAATCTTAAATTCAAATTATTATCATTAAGACTATTGATGTACTCATGAGCAGATCTTGCATTGCCGTTCCAAATTAAAAACAAGTCATCTATGTACCTATGCCAAGCTATAACTTCTCCTCGGTCTATTTCTCCCCGGTATGTTCTGGGCACCCGCTCCTCCCACCAGCCTACGAATAAATTCGCATAGCTGGGGGCAAAGCAGGTGCCCATCGCAGTGCCAGAGATCTGCCTGTAATAATCATCTTTGAAGAGAAAAATGTTGTTTGTCAGGCAAAATTCTGTGAATTCCAACAACATAAGATTATGCTCAGCATATTTCAATGGACGTTGGTTCAAATAATATTGTACAGCTTTAAGTCCATTAGAATGATCTATACAGGTATATAGACTAGTAATGTCTAACACAATAAGATGATAAGATGAATCCCATCCTATTGTGGCAATCTGTTTCAGAAAATCATTGGTGTCCTTCACATATGAGGTCAATTGTAATACCCATGGAAACAAAAAGTGGTCTATAAACATTGACAAGTGCTCAGTCAGACTCCCTTGTGAGGAGATAATAGGTCTTCCGGGAGGACATTGGCTATCTTTATGCAATTTCGGAATGTGGTAGAAGGTTGGGATGATGGGATTTAAATTTCGAAGAAATAAATATTCATCAGTCCCCAACATTGCCTTATCATACCATTTTTTAATAAGAGAATGATAATCCACAATAGTTTGATTATACATCTCTTTAGATGATCTCTCATAATTACTTTGAACCGAAAGTTGTTTTAAAGCTTCAGCACTATATTGTTCTTTAGTGAGTAACACAACATTTCCCCCTTTGTCCGATGGTTTACAAACCAATGTAGTGTCCATTTGTAAGGATTTCAAAGCTTCACGTTGCTCTTTCGTGATGTTCTTATTGCTTGCCATATGATATCCTTTTCGTCTAAACTGTAATAGATCATTATTTACAGCCTCTGCAAAGACATCAATAGCATCCAAGGAGTAATTGAGGAACGAATTGGGATGCTGGTTTGAAAGGACTTTCAACCATTTGCTGCTCGATGCCCAATTGTCTGGATCTTGTTGCGACATCCGCCAGATTTATCTGACTATTGTCTTCTTTGCGTAAACTTTCAAGTACTTCCAATGCCTCCAAATCTTTCACCTGCAGAACATCACATTCTTCCGGCGGTGGTCTGGCATTTTGATTTTGCACGTTGGTTTGGTTTTGAAGAACTTGTGCAGTTTTAATTTTCGGGTGAATTTAAAGAGGCCGATTCTCGTTTGGGTGTATTCCATAGGACTATTTGGACAAAAAGTCAGTCCGAGTTTTAAGACTTCTTCTTCTGTGGTTGTAAGTATTCTTGGTGTTAAATTAACCACAGTCAGGTTTTCAGATTGCATCACCATCTCTTGCCCCGTCTGCCACGTCTTGTTGGTGAAGATCTTTTTCCTTTTCCGGTACCTGCCGCCCCTTCGCGTTTTCTGTGGTATTCTCTGGGGGCTTGCTCTTCCCGCCCCTCAGCCATGTTTGACGTATTAGTTGGAATTCCTCGTAAAAAGGTGTTTTCCGCCCATGATTAGCAGATACACTCACACTTTCATCACCGGATTGTTCACCCTCCGTCGCCTCAGATTCTGATGTTTCCACCCTTTCGGCTGTCACTTTATTTGTTTGCAAAAATAGTTCTTTCCTTGGACCATCAAATTTCCTTGCAAAGGTTAATACCCTGCCTTGTAAATAGTCCCTTTCATCCCTTTCAAATTTTTCTTGTTTACGCTGTTTAATTTTGGTTTCATACTTTATCAATCGTTTTTTCATTTGTTCGCGTAATTCTTCCAGCTTAGTTTTATCCTCTTCTTTCACCAATTCTTCCTCAAGATTTTGTATTTCTTTGAGAGCTTTGTCTCTGTCGCTCCATGCGAATTTGACCAGAATGACCAACATCCCTTTGCTTGACTGAGCCGAATATTCTGCCCACTCCTCCAAGAGGAGAGGGTCGGGATTTTCATAGGCAGGCACTGTATAGATGCGTAAACCTCGTGGTATCCTATCCACGTCAATGTAATTCTGAAGGGAGGTGGCCTCCCACCATTTACGCATCTCCCTTTCATACATCCTTTCCAATTTAGTGAATTTCATGTGCAAATTACTGGTGACTTTAAAAGTACTGGTTGAACTTGATTGTCCAGCCTCCAAGCGTTTTTTGAAAATGTCTATGGCTGCTTCGCGACGTGTTGATTCACAGAACATGTTGTCCACTTCTGTGTTCCCAATTACAGCCGTATACTTGCAACAGTTCCCCTATCGTCTTGCCGCATTCGCACGATACAGCAGTTAAATAAAGTGAAAACTGCTTACCGGTATCCGGGTAGTGGTTCCCTGTTCCTCAAAGGAGTTACACAGTGTCCATTCCCGATATCCGTAATCCTTACGTGCTGCGGCGGTGCCTCCTTGAAAAATATTATTGCTCCACTGCACTTTACCAGGAAGCACTCGCAGGCGGGTGCTGGCGTCGCGGAAGTGCACCGCTATTACATGAAAGCTCCTCCGTTTCTCCGTTACACAGAACAGAAGCCAGCACTCACGGGGAAATGTTGCAAAGATCTTTATTGCTGTAAGCAACAAACAAACGCGTTTCGGCGTAGCGCCTTCGTCGGTGTTACTAACGTACGCGCTGCAGCCAATTTTAAAAGAGCATTTACAAAGACATAGACAGAGGACTCTCATTACCATTTCACTTTTTAGGCGCCATCTTAGCCTAGTCATTATTTATTCGTAGGCTGGTGGGAGGAGCGGGTGCCCAGAACATACCGGGGAGAAATAGACCGAGGAGAAGTTATAGCTTGGCATAGGTACATAGACGACTTGTTTTTAATTTGGAACGGCAATGCAAGATCTGCTCATGAGTACATCAATAGTCTTAATGATAATAATTTGAATTTAAGATTCTCAGGAGAGATAAGTTCAGTGGCAGTGAACTATCTTGACCTGAGGGTATTCATAGCAGATGAGAACATCAACACAGCATTGTATAGAAAGCCCACTGCGGGTAATTCGACTCTGCACGCTCGAAGCAGTCATCCATCCAAACTAATATAAAGCATTCCCTATGTTTGTTGCTTACAGCAATAAAGATCTTTGCAACATTTCCCCGTGAGTGCTGGCTTCTGTTCTGTGTAACGGAGAAACGGAGGAGCTTTCATATATATATATATATATATATATATATATATATATATATAACTACCTACTGGCGGTCGCCAGTAGGTAGTTATTGTTAGGACCTGTTTTCCATAGGCAAAAGCATTTTTTCAAAACTAGTGGGGCGCTCCGGTCAGCTCCTGTCTTGAAAGTTTCGGGGTGATTCACCAAGCGGGGGCCAAGAAAAAAGGGGGGTCCCAAAACGTGTTTTCTCCTGTTATTTTCCATAGGAAACTTTAGACACGGCTACAGCCCGAACTGCTGAACAGAATTACACCACATTTTGCAAGAAGGTAGCCCTTGGTTAAGAAAGAGTCCTTTTTGTTAAATGGTGTAAATCCGTTCAGTAGTTCATGAGAAATTAAAAAAATAGAGGTCGGAAAATCAATTTCCCATAGGAAACTTTAGACACGGCTACAGCCCGAACTGCTGAACGGAATTAAACCAAATTTGGCAAAAAGATAGTCCTTGGTTCAGAAAGAGCCCTTTTTTTAAATGGTGTAAATCTGTTCAGTAGTTTTTGAGATATTAAAGGAAAACATCTTTATATATGTGGGCGGAGCCTAACCCCCAGCACGAGCTTGGCTCTAATTGGCTGCCAACACTTCAAAACAGGAAGTGTTGGCAGCCAACTTGTGCCTCAGACGGAGAGAGAAATTGTGTCTGCATCGGAAGCCTTCTGTTTTCAGAGTAAAGCCTGGGGTGGGGCATTTAGAAGAGCTTTTAATGTTGTAGAACTCTGCGTGAGGTTAAGCGCCGGTCGGGGGGCCGGAGGGCACATTGTAGTTCAAAGCGCCACTGTTTGTCAGATGACAAACTCTCTGGTGGGGATGGGGGAAGTGGAGACACTTCTCGAAGGAGCTGGAAGTCATGTGCAAGGAAGCGGAAGAACCCTTGGGGAGGGATGGGGGCCGAACTGTGCCAACATAGCCTGCCCAGGGTGGATCCGGAGGGGGAAGGGGCGAGGGCTGAGCTGGCTTGCAGAGTACGGCCATAAATCACTGCCCGGAGCTGACCTTGGCCATGTTTAGGTGGCAGGGTGTTGGCGCAGGGCCTAGGATGGGGGGTGAACTGGAGAGAGGGTGGTCCCTGTGTCTAGGGCAGCCTCAGGTCCTCTCCAGGACGCGGTGACTTCCAGGCACTGCCCACCGCCATGACCTTGGCTGTGCTTGGGAGAGGGGTGTTGGAAGACTCGGATGCTGTCTGGGGCTCCGGGGCTTCCAGGTGGCAACCCTCTGCCGCTGACTCATGGGCCAGTATTTCCACCTTCGGATCCGCAGCATTTATGGGCTGAAAACAGTGTTTTCGGGGCTTCTCAGACTGATTAATGGAACATTGGAAGGTCCTCTTTTCTGAAATGATGCGCTCCCTCGAGTTTGTTTTCTCTTGCTGTGGTGAGCGCTGCCTGTGCTCAGACTCAGTGCCTAGAAGCCCTCAATGTTATTGGCTGGGAGAGGATGGGTCATTACAGAGCTGCTGACTTTGGAACTAGGCAATCAGACTCGAGTCCCGGCTTCGGCTCAGCACCCTGTGATTCCAGGCAAAACGCTTCACCTTCCCTTGTTCACAATATGAATGTGTCCCTGTGTTATGTAACTGGTGCTCGTTTAAAGCGTTCCCTCGGGTTTGTTTTCTCTTGCTGTGGTGAGCGCTGCCTGTGCTCAGACTCAGTGCCTAGAAGCCCTCGACGTTATTGGCTGGGAGAGGTTGGGTCATTACAGAGCTGCTGACTTTGGAACTAGGCAATCAGACTGGAGTCCCGGCGCCGGCTCAGCACCCTGTGATTCCAGGCAAATCGCTTCACCTTCCCTTTTTCACAATATGAATGCGTCCCTGTGTTATGTAACTGGTGCTTGTGTAAAGCGCTCCCTCGGGTGTGTTTTCTCTTGCTGTGGTGAGCGCTGCATGTGCTCAGACTCAGTGCCTAGAAGCCCTTGATGTTATTGGCTGGGAGAGGATGGGTCATTACAGAGATGCTGACTTTGGAACTAGGCAATCAGACTCGAGTCCCGGCATCGGCTCAGCACCCTGTGATTCCAGGCAAATCGCTTCACCTTCCCTTGTTCACAATATGAATGCATCCCTGTGTTATGTAATTGGTGCTTGTGTAAAGCGCTCCCTCGGGTTTGTTTTCTC
Organism: Calotriton arnoldi; assembly: GCA_963921515.1. Classification (NCBI taxonomy): domain Eukaryota; kingdom Metazoa; phylum Chordata; class Amphibia; order Caudata; family Salamandridae; genus Calotriton; species Calotriton arnoldi. Next base: position 260,593 of record CAWUFW010011412.1, read on the forward strand.
TTGCTGTGGTGATCGCTGCCTGTGCTCAGACTCAGTACCTAGAAGCCCTCGATGTTATTGGCTGGGAGAGGATGGGTCATTACAGAGCTGCTGACTTTGGAACTAGGCAATCAGACTGGAGTCCCGGCGCCGGCTCAGCACCCTCTGATTCCAGGCAAATCGCTTCACCTTCCCTTGTTCACAATATGAATGCGTCCCTGTGTTATGTAACTGGTGCTCGTGTAAAGCGCTCCCTCGGGTTTGTTTTCTCTTGCTGTTGTGAGCGCTGCCTGTGCTCAGACTTAGTGCCTAGAAGCCCTTGATGTTATTAGCTGGGAGAGGATGGGTGATTACAGAGATGCTGACTTTGGAACTAGGCAAACAGACTTGAGTCCCGGCGTCGGCTCAGCACCCTGTGATTCCAGGCAAATCGCTTCACCTTCCCTTGTTCACAATATGAATGCGTCCCTGTGTTATGTAACTGGTGCTCCTGTAAAGTGCTCCCTCGGGTCGGTTTCGCGTTAAATAAAACTGCTCTGATGAGAACTAAACGAGATCTGAGCCCAGCCCGTCCCAGCCTTCAAGGCTGAGACGGAACCCACCAATCAGAAGGCAGAACAGCAGCGCGTCATCACTCACCAGGTGGATCATGGCTTCTGTCCTTTTATGTTCCCGTCTGATCCTTTTCATAGTGCTTAATAGCCCCCGTCACCTGTCCTGGCTGCAGACCACAACAAGGTGTCTGCACAGGGGTGTCACCCCCAATCCCAGATGCTTTTTTGCTTTAAAACCCCCTTTATATGTACTGTATCAGCTTGTCACACCTCCGTGGCATAAGAACCTGCCTGTAAGAAATGTCTTATTGTTTGAGAACGCACCAGGCCTTCACAAGACTGTGAATAAACAGGACGTTTTCCTTTTGATAATGATAAAGACGACCGACCCATGCCTCACTTGTGTCTGCATAGCATGTTTTGACTCTCACTCAAACATCTTGCCGTGTGTTCAGTTCACAAAACAATCATAGTGCTATACGTCTGTACGTTTTTTAAATGACAACTACATTTTGGGGCATTTTGGAAAACACTTGCTAAGGTGGTGTCGATAAATCGGTTTCAAAGTTTTCATTTAGCTAAAAGGCGTGTTTCTTTTTTACGTGCAATACTTACCAGACTTACGTACATGTCAATTCAATCCCCATTCATCGCAGTCTCATCATATTTTGTGCTGGCTATATGATCTGCTCACACCTTCAGCTTTAGCATACCAAATAATCTCATATTAAAAAGTATATAACAAGCATTTGAAATGCAATAGATATCGCATTTACGCGAGTTTGAGCTATTGGCATTGTAAATGACAATGCGTTTTATTTATGCTTCAAAAACCAAAACATAAATAAAAGGCATTGTCATTTACAATGCTGATAGCTCAAACTCGCGTAAATGCGAGACCTGTTGCATTGCAAATGCTTGTTTTTCTGTGTATTCTGTCTTGGAGTTCCACTTCCCTCATTGTGTGCCAGTGTCAAGGGGCTCGGCGCTGTCACGTGGCCACAGATATATTGCTGGTTTATGGCCGGTTGTATCCTGGGGGCAACGCGGGGGCACCGGGGGGCAGCGCTGGGTCATTGTCACAGTCTCTGGCTCTGTTCCTCTGTGTTTTGGCTGTTGCTCCACAGATGCGAGATTTCCCTGCACGCCCCCAGTCAGCAACGTTTCAATCGTAACATCTGGAGCAGAAGTGCAAGTGGCGGGTGGGGGGGAGGGAGGTGGCGAGGGAGGAGGGGGCTGCAAGGAACTGTTGCATTTGGTTTCACCAAAGCAAGGAAGGAAGCCGCATTAGGCGCTGTGGTCGGGGCCAGATTCTGTGGCTCCTGACGTAAGGCGCTAACAATTGGGGAGGTCAAAGGACAACTGAGTGGGGTCAACGAGACACTGTGGGGTGTATTTTGTGACTGTGTAAAAGGGGGAGCCTCCTGAGGCCACGACTGAGTCCCTCGAGACGAAAAGCCTGTGCCGTGAGAAAGGGTTTATTGGCCTGTGGGCGCAGAGCGCTGCTTTATCTAAGGAATGCCTGCTTTTGTCGAAATGAAAGGCTAACCCGCACAAATTCTGGCAGCCATGAGCGTGCTGTTCATACTGGCCTGGGAAGGACAGTTGAGGGGCTGGAGTGTACTTTGGTTTCCCAAATATTTATCAGATCAATGGCTTTTTGCAGAGAGAAGTGGGGCTGGAAGGGGGGGGTTAGAAGAGACGGCCAAAGCGGTCAAATGGCTTTTTATTTTTTAAGAACACTACATCCTGCTCTCTAAATGTAATGAAACAACCCGAAAAATGTTTTTTTAAAGGATGTATTTAATAAACTAGGAGTGTTGTAGAGGCGCATGCTGGCGACCTCAGCAACACCGGTCCCTGGACAAGCACAGAAACGATTAAACTCTGTACCTGGAAGTTGCTAGTTGAGTAAAGCAACATTGGGTCTTGTATGATAAGTGAACTCCCTTGGTTCTCTAGCTCACTAAAACGCGAAAGAATTTCAATGTCAGAGGGGAGACTTGAGGGGCTGGGGTGGAACATTTAAAAGAGAAATAGCTTTTGATCCGAGAACCTTGTACATGTGTCCGAACTCTTCCCACATAGGGCACACTGCATCCATGCACACTTTGATCCATGCATGCATGCACGATCCATTCGGCAACTTCTCAGACATGTTGGGGTGCGACAAGGCTATTTATACATTTGTCAAGTAACAGTGACCGCTACATTTCCGCTAACTGGGAAGCCATGGTCAATATATCAAGTGTACAGCGCTAACAATGCCTTGCAGTTACCAATGGTTGTTTCACTCCAGACTGTACCATGCCACAATAGCGCTGGTCCATTGTAAATCCTTTAGTCGTGGCATTACTGTGGTGTCCAGATAACAGTTTGAAACTGCAGCAGGCACTAGCACAACACGGCTGGAAGTTGCAGAGTGGTCTCCAGCTGACAGAGAGGAACCAGTGTTCTGCGCTTTGTTGCACAGCGCCTTCTCCTCGGATGGGCTTGAGCGTGGTCGGTCCCTCATACCTTTGTTGCCCAGCTGCTACAGAAGCCAGGCTGATTCTTGAAGAAAGGTATATGATCCTCTGTGGACTCCTACTCTGTTGGATTGTCCAGTGACGAACCCAGAGTACCTCTCTAATGCTCTGCACACCAATGGGATTTAAATGACCTTCTAACCATGGTCACTAGTTGCCTGCACAAACCCATGGGAGCCACATCATTCAGTTGTGGACCTGGACAACTGGATTTTCTGATGTCAACATCTGACCAAAAAAAGGAAGGAAGGAAGTCCGAATCCCACTCAGCATCTGAATTAGAAGGTGCAGAGCATATGGTGCTCTTTTAGTTAATCACTTTACTAATCCTGTACCCAGATACACAAGCCCAAGGTGGCGCTTTGGGAATTCTTCCTTGCTCGCTCTCAAACCTCCATATGCATCAGAAGATGTACCTCCTTCATACCCTGGGTTGGATGACTTACTACCTCCAAGCCAGAGACACTTAAAAGGCTAGGTGTGGTGAGAGCCCTGAAATTCTGTCTGTGTAGGCCATGTTTTGCAGCAAGGAGAGTCCTGTGCTTTGTCGTCAGTGGTTTGGGGGGTGAGTGGGGCCTGTTCACCAGCTTTGCCACCCATACATGCTCTTTGGAGTGGTCTCCTACTTGTCACATGCTGCACCTCTGGGAGTGCTCGTCTGCCCTCTCAGAAGATTTATTTACTCACTCAGTCACCACCAGCGCACCTTCAGTGGCTTTCTGGATTTATTGTCCATAGATGAAATCACAGTGGTGACCCACAAGCCCCGGAGCTGAACTCCTGGTCCATGGGTGGCAAACTGGGCAAACAAAGGATTAGGACATCGAGCTGTCAGTATCTCTACCTGATCACCACCTTTTGTCGACACTGGCCTTCTGGTCGGTTTTGTTTTGTAATCCCTTAAATGTTGGCGGTGGTGGCAGCTAGTGCAATGAAAAAAGACTCTTCAATACTGTTAGTCTATGGTCCGCTCTGTTAACAATGACCCATCCGGTTGTGCTAAATTATCATAGTTACGTTTTGGGGGTGATGCATAAGTGTTGATGGGGCGCACTAGCACTCGGCTGTCTTTGGTACGGCTTCTGGATCTATCCATAAAGTTAAACATGCCCTGCTTGTTATGAAGAGCCATATGATGAGCAGCCATTATAATACAGCCAACAAGATGGGGTCAGTAAGTTAACTTCACAGTGATCTGAAGGTCACGTGTTCGAATCTCGGAAAGGCAAACTCGACTATTCATGGTTCCCTTCCACAAAACAGTGAATTTAGTACTTTTAAATTGGGTAATAGTGCATCTTTTATTTGAAGCGCTGAGTTAAAAATACGTTTACATTATTGTTCGATCACTTGCATGACTGGCTCAAGCTACAGCATATACATCCCAACCCAGCTCCCACTTATCAGGGAGAACTGGACATTTTACCCGAAAATCGAGGCAATAGCAGTTTTCACCACGGAGCAGCCGCTGATGTGCTTTAGTGATTCATATCAAACGCTCCGAATAATGTCACAAACTCAGGACGTGGTGACATAAGTATGGCCCATCACATAACAAAATATGCCTGTATAGCCTGGTGACAAGGACACAAACTTATAGATTGAAACACACCACCTGCCCGACACACGGTACATGTTCATAGATTTGCATGAGAGGAATTCCTAATTTGCTCCCCGGGGCTTTATTGATTATAGAGAAGGGCCTCGCGGCCCCCCCAAGCCCCGGGGACCGTCACCTCCCCGGGGCTTCATTTTAATAAGGGTGGGGGGGCACAGTGGTGAAGGGAGGGGCTGGGGCCTGATGTGACAAGTGTGCAAACGCGCCGTGGCGCGTTTTAAGTTGGGGGATTAAAAGGGGTGTAAAAAGGGGCATGGCCTCAGACCACCTCTCTGTAACGCAGCTATGTGGCGCTTACTGGAGGTACCTGGTGGGCTAGTTGGTCCCCAGGGACCCTCAGGATTCAAGGGGACTTAATCCCCCAACTTAAAACACGCCAGGGGGTGCGTTTGCAGAGTGGTGGAGAAAGAGGGCGTGGTCCGTGTCCACCTCTCAGCAATCCCACTGTGTGGGGCTTACTGGAGGTAAGAGGTAGGCTAGTTGACCTCTAAAGGATCCCCAGCTGCGAAAGCGACTTCAATCCCCATCCAAGAGCGCGCCATGAGCGCGTTTGCAGAGTGGTGGGCAAAGGGGGCATGGCCTGTTTTGAGAACTTACCAATCCTGCTGTGTGGTACTTACTGGAGGTAATAGAAGGGGTAGTTGGCCCCCAAGGATGTCCTTGGGGTCCAAGTACCCCTCTTGTTACCTCCAGTAAGTCCCACACAAAAGGATTGCTAAGACGTCTTTGGAGGCCATGCCCCCCTTCTCCAGCACTCTGCAAACGTGCCTTTTGGCAGACTACGGGATGGGGGATGAAGTCCACTTTACTCCTGAGGGACTTTGGGGGCCAAGAAGCCCTCCTGGTACCTCCTATAAGTCCTACACAGCAGAATTCCTGAGCGCTGGTCAGAGGTCCAGCACCCTTTCTCCACCACTCTGTAAACGCATCTACTAGTTAAAGAAGTGTTTGCAATGCAATAGGTTTCGCATTTGCGAGAGTTAGAGCTATTGGCGTTTTACTAATGTTTTTTGGAGTGAAGTGGATATACGTTGTGTGTAGTGGAATTATGTGGTAAGTTGTGCAGTGAAATTATCTGGATAGAAAGTATGTGGTATTTAGTGTGTAGGAATTATGTAGAGTGGGATTATATGTTATGGAGAGTAATTATGTGGTATGCTAGTCTTTGTTGTGGAGTGGTTTAGTCTTCCTCGTTTCCATAAAAGCTCAACTATGAACTCAGTAAGACAAAAAAAGAAGGAATCACTGAGGAGCACTTGTGGACCTAGTCAGAGGTATAAGCAGGGCCACTGAAATTATGCGACTGTTTGGCTGCACAGATTTTTGCATAATTATACATTTTCCGCATTAGCCACATAATCCATTATCTGCTCCCTAATCTGCAGATTTGAACAAAAAAAGCCTTGTTTCTAGCTCAAACATTATCAAAAATGCAGCGACAAGTGTTACAGCATGGTGGAAGGCCCTTTGCAAACGTAGAACTTATTGCTAAATGTGGGTGTTAAATTGGTACTAATGGTGTGCAAGCCACTCTTGCTTCCTTCTGCGCCTCTCTTGCCTCTTTCTGCATTTCTGTTGCTTCTTTCTGCACATTTCTTTCTTTTTCTGTACCCCTCTTGCCTCTTTCTGCACCCTTCTTCCCTCTTTCTTCACCCTTCTTGTCTCTTTCAGCACCTCTGTTGCTTTTTTCTGCACTTCTCTTCCTTCTTTCTGCATCCCTCTTGCCTCTTTCTGTACAACCCTTGCCTCTGTGTGCACCTCTCCTACCTCTTTCTGCACCCCTCTTGACTCTTTCTGCACCTCTGACGGTTCTTTCTGCACTGCTCTTGCTTCTTTCTGCACCTCATTTGCAAATTTCTGTATCCCTCTTGCCTCTTTCTGCACCCCTGTTCCCTCTTTCTGCATTTTTCCTGCCTCTTTCTGCACCTCTCTTGCCTCGTTCTGCACCTATCTTGCCTCGTTCTGCACCTCTGTTGCTTCTTTCTGCAATTCTCTTGCCTCTTTCCGACTTCTCTTTCTTGTTTCTGCACCTCTCTTGCGTCTTTCTGCACTTCCCTTGCATCTTTCTAAACCTCTCTTGCGTCTTTCTGCACCTCTCTTGCGTCTTTCTGCACCTCTGTTGCCTCTTTCTGCACCTAGCTTGCTTCTTTCTGCACCCCTCTTGCCTCTTTCTGCACCCCTCTTTTTTCTTTCTGCACCCCTCTTTTCTCTTTCTGCACCTCTCTTGCCTTTTTCTGCAGTTCTCTTGCCTCTTTCTGCACCTCTTTTGCTCCTTTCTGCACTTCTCTTGCCTCTTTCTGCACCTCTAACGGATTTTTCTGCAGTACTCTTGCTTCTTTCTGTACCTCACTTGTCTCTTTCTGCACTTCTCTTGCTTATTTCTATACCTCTGTTGCTTCTTTCAGCAATTCTCTTGCCTCTTTCTGCATTCTCTTTCTTCTTTTTGCACCCCTCCTGCCTCTTTCTGTACCTCTCTTTCCTCTTTGTACACCTCTCCACCTCTTACTGTACCCCTCTTGCCTCTTTTTGCACCTCTGTTGGTTCTTTCTGCACTGCTCTTGCGTCTTTCTGCACCTCAGTTGCCTCTTTCTGCACTTCACTTGCTTCTTTCTGCACCTCTCTTGCCTCATTTGGCACCTCTGTTAATTCTTTCTGCACCCCTCCTGCCTCTTTCTGCACCCCTCTTCCCTATTTGTGCAACTCTCTTGCCTCTTTCTACACCTATCTTCCCTCTTTTTGCACCACTCTTGCCTCTTTCTATACCTCTGTTGCTTCTTTCTGCACTTCTCTTGCCTCTTGCTGCACCCTTCGTGCCTCTTTCAGCACCTCTGTTGCTTCTTTCTGCACTTCTCTTCCTTCTTTCTGCACCTCTCTTGCATCTTTCTGCACCTCTGTTGCCTCTTTCTGCACCTCTCTTGCTTCTTTCTGCACCCCACTTGTCTCTTTCAGCATCTCTGTTGCTTTTTCTGCAGATCGCTTGCCTCTTTCTGCACCTCTCTTGCCTCTTTCGGCACCTCTGTTGCTTCTATCTGCACCCCTCCTGCCTCTTTCTGCACCCCTCTTCCCTATTTGTCCAACTCTCTTGCCTCTTTTTACACCTCTCTTCCCTCTTTATGCACCCTTCATGCCTCTTTCAGCACCTCTGTTGCTTCTTTGTGTACTTCTCTTCCTTCTTTCTGCACCCCTCGTGCCTCCTTCTGCACCTCTGTTGCTTTTTTCTGCACTTCTCTTGGTTCTTTCTGCACTTCTCTTGCCTCTTTCTGCACCCTTCGTGCCTCTTTCTGCACCTCTGTTGCTTCTTTCTGCACTTCTATTGCCTCTTTCTGCACCTCTCTTTCTTCTTTCTGCACCTCACCTGCCTCTTTCAGCACCTCTGTTGCTTTTTTCTGCAGATCTCTTGCCTGTTTCTGCACCTCACTTGCGTCTTTCAGCACCTCTGTTGCTTTTTCTCCAGATCTCTTGCCTCTTTCTGCACCCCTCTTTTCTCTTTCTGCACCTCTCTTGCCTCTTTCTGATCCCCTGTTCCCTGTTTCTGCACCTTTCCTGCCTGTTTCTACACCTCTCTTGCCTCTTTCTGTACCTCTGTTGCCTCTTTCTGCACTTCTCTTGCTCTTTCTGCACCCTTCGCGCCTCTTTTAGCACCTCTGTTGCCTCTTTGTGCACTCCTCCTACCTTTTTCTGCACCCCTCTTGCCTCCTTTTACACCTCTGTTGCTTCTTTCTGCACTTCTCTTAGTTCTTTCTGCACTGCTCTTGCCTCTTTCTGCATCCCTCTTGCCTCTTTGAGCACCTCTTTGGCTTCTTTCTGTACTTCTCTCTCCTCTTTCTGCACCCCTCTTGCCTCCTTCTGCATCTCTGTTGCTTCTTTCTGCACTTTTATTGCCTCTTTCTACACCTCTCTTGCTTCTTTCTACACCCCACTTGTCTCTTTCAGCACCTCTCTTGCTTTTTTCTGCAGATTGCTTGCCTCTTTCTGCACCTCACTTGCGTCTTTCAGCACCTCTCTTGCTTCTTTATGCACTTTTATTGCCTCTTTCTGCACCTCTCTTGCTTCTTTCTGCACCCCACTTGCCTCTTTCAGCACCTCTGTTGCTTTTTTCTGCAGATCTCTTGCCCCTTTCTGCACCCCCTTTTCTCTTTCTGCACCTCTCTTGCCTCTTTCTGCACCCCTGTTCCCTGTTTCTGCACCTTTCCTGCCTGTTTCTGCACATCTCTTGCCTCTTTCTGTACCTCTGTTACCTCTTTCTGCACTTCTCTTGCTCTTTCTGCACCCTTTGCGCCTCTTTCAGCACCTCTGTTGGTTCTCTCTGTACTGATCTTGCTTTTTCTGCACCTCACTTGCCTCTTTCTGCACTTCTCTTGCTTTTTCTACACCTCTGTTGCTTCTTTCAGCAATTCTCTTGCCTCTTTCTGCACTTCTCTTCCTGCTTTCTGCACCCCTCCGGCCTCTTTCTGTACCTCTCTTGCCTCTTTGTGCACCCCTCCTACCTTTTTGTGCACCCCTCTTGCCTCTTTTTGCACATCTGTTGGTTCTTTCTGCACTACTCTTGCTTCTTTCTGCACCTCACTTTCCTCTTTCTGCACTTCTGATGCTTCTTTCTAAACCTCTGTTGCATCTTTCAGCACTTCACTTGCTTCTTTCTGCACCTCTCTTGCCTTTTTTGGCACCTCTGTTGCTTCTTTCTGCACCCCTCCTGCCTCTTTCTGCACCCCTCTTACCTATTTGTGCAACTCTCTTGCCTCTTTCTACACCTCTCTTCCCTCTTTCTGCACTACTCTTGCCTCTTTCTGTACCTCTGTTGCTTCTTTCTGCACTTCTCTTGCCTCTTTCTGCACCCTTTGTGCCTCTTTCAGCACCTCTGTTGCTTCTTTCTGCACTTCACTTGCTTCTTTCTGCACCTCTCTTGCCTTTTTGGCACCTCTGTTGCTTCTTTCTGCACCCCTCCTGCCTCTTTCTGCACCCCTCTTACCTATTTGTGCAACTCTCTTGCCTCTTTCTACACCTCTCTTCCCTCTTTCTGCACCACTCTTGCCTCTTTCTGTACCTCTGTTGCTTCTTTCTGCACTTCTCTTCCTTCTTTCTGCACCTCTCTTGCGTCTTTCTGCACCTCTGTTGCCTCTTTCTGCACTTCACTTGCTTCTTTATGCACCTCTCTTGCCTCTTTCGGCACCTCTGTTGCTTCTATCTGTACCCCTCCTGCCTCTTTTTGCACCCCTCTTCCCTATTTGTCCAACTGTCTTGCCTATTTCTATACCTCTCTTCCATCTTTCTGCACCACTCTTGCCTCTTTCTGTTCCTGTTGCTTCTTTCTGCACTTCTCTTGCCTCTTTCTGTACCTTTTGTGCCTCTTTCAGCACCTCTGTTGCTTCTTTCTGCACTTCTCTTCTTTCTTTCTGCACCCCTCACTGCACCCCTCATGACTCTTTAAGCACCTGTTTCTTCTTTCTGCACTCCTCTTCCTTCTTTCTGCACCTCTCATGCCTCCTTCTGCACCTCTGTTGCCTCTTTCAGCACCTCTGTTGGTTCTTTCTGCACCCCTGTTCCATCTTTCGGCACCCCTCTTCCCTATTTGTCCAACTCTCTTGCCTCTTTCTACACCTCTCTTCCCTCTTTCTGCACTACTCTTGCCTCTTTCTGTACCTCTGTTGCTTTTTCTGCACTTCTGTTCCTTCTTTCTGCACCCCTTGTGCCTCATTCTGCACCGCTGTTGCTTATTTCTGCACTTCTCTTGGTTCTTTCTGCACTTCTCTTGCCTCTTTCTGCATTTCTGTTGCTTCTTTCTGCACATTTCTTTCTTTTTCTGTACCCCTCTTGCCTCTTTCTGCACCCTTCTTCCCTCTTTCTTCACCCTTCTTGTCTCTTTCAGCACCTCTGTTGCTTTTTTCTGCACTTCTCTTCCTTCTTTCTGCATCCCTCTTGCCTCTTTCTGTACCCCTCTTGCCTCTATGTGCACCTCTCCTACCTCTTTCTGCACCCCTCTTGACTCTTTCTGCACCTCTGACGGTTCTTTCTGCACTGCTCTTGCTTCTTTCTGCACCTCATTTGCAAATTTCTGTATCCCTCTTGCCTCTTTCTGCACCCCTGTTCCCTCTTTCTGCATTTTTCCTGCCTCTTTCTGCACCTCTCTTACCTCGTTCTGCACCTATCTTGCCTTGTTCTGCACCTCTGTTGCTTCTTTCTGCAATTCTCTTGCCTCTTTCCGACTTCTCTTTCTTGTTTCTGCACCTCTCTTGCGTCTTTCTGCACTTCCCTTGCGTCTTTCTAAACCTCTCTTGCGTCTTTCTGCACCTCTCTTGCGTCTTTCTGCACCTCTGTTGCCTCTTTCTGCACCTAGCTTGCTTCTTTCTGCACCCCTCTTGCCTCTTTCTGCACCCCTCTTTTTTCTTTCTGCACCCCTCTTTTCTCTTTCTGCACCTCTCTTGCCTTTTTCTGCAGTTCTCTTGCCTCTTTCTGCACCTCTTTTGCTTCTTTCTGCACTACTCTTGCCTCTTTCTGCACCTCTAACGGTTTTTTCTGCAGTACTCTTGCTTCTTTCTGTACCTCACTTGTCTCTTTCTGCACTTCTCTTGCTTATTTCTATACCTCTGTTGCTTCTTTCAGCAATTCTCTTGCCTCTTTCTGCATTCTCTTTCTTATTTTTGCACCCCTCCTGCCTCTTTCTGTACCTCTCTTTCCTCTTTGTACACCTCTCCACCTCTTACTGCACCCCTCTTGCCTCTTTTTGCACCTCTGTTGGTTCTTTCTGCACTGCTCTTGCTTCTTTCTGCACCTCACTTGCCTCTTTCTGTACTTCACTTGCGTCTTTCTGCACCTCTGTTGCCTCTTTCTGCACTTCACTTGCTTCTTTCTGCACCTCTCTTGCCTCATTTGGCACCTCTGTTAATTCTTTCTGCACCCCTCCTGCCTCTTTCTGCACCCCTCTTCCCTATTTGTGCAACTCTCTTGCCTCTTTCTACACCTATCTTCCCTCTTTTTGCACCACTCTTGCCTCTTTCTATACCTCTGTTGCTTCTTTCTGCACTTCTCTTGCCTCTTGCTGCACCCTTCGTGCCTCTTTCAGCACCTCTGTTGCTTCTTTCTGCACTTCTCTTCCTTCTTTCTGCACCTCTCTTGCGTCTTTCTGCACCTCTGTTGCCTCTTTCTGCACCTCTCTTGCTTCTTTCTGCACCCCACTTGTCTCTTTCAGCATCTCTGTTGCTTTTTTCTGCAGATCGCTTGCCTCTTTCTGCACCTCTCTTGCCTCTTTCGGCACCTCTGTTGCTTCTATCTGCACCCCTCCTGCCTCTTTCTGCACCCCTCTTCCCTATTTGTCCAACTCTCTTGCCTCTTTTTACACCTCTCTTCCCTCTTTATGCACCCTTCATGCCTCTTTCAGCACCTCTGTTGCTTCTTTGTGTACTTCTCTTCCTTCTTTCTGCACCCCTCGGGCCTCCTTCTGCACCTCTGTTGCTTTTTTCTGCACTTCTCTTGGTTCTTTCTGCACTTCTCTTGCCTCTTTCTGCACCCTTCGTGCCTCTTTCTGCACCTCTGTTGCTTCTTTCTGCACTTCTATTGCCTCTTTCTGAACCTCTCTTCCTTCTTTCTGCACCTCACTTGCCTCTTTCAGCACCTCTGTTGCTTTTTTCTGCAGATCTCTTGCCTGTTTCTGCACCTCACTTGCGTCTTTCAGCACCTCTGTTGCTTTTTTCTCCAGATCTCTTGCCTCTTTCTGCACCCCTCTTTTCTCTTTCTGCACCTCTCTTGCCTCTTTCTGATCCCCTGTTCCCTGTTTCTGCACCTTTCCTGCCTGTTTCTACACCTCTCTTGCCTCTTTCTGTACCTCTGTTGCCTCTTTCTGCACTTCTCTTGCTCTTTCTGCACCCTTCGCGCCTCTTTTAGCACCTCTGTTGCCTCTTTGTGCACTCCTCCTACCTTTTTCTGCACCCCTCTTGCCTCCTTTTACACCTCTGTTGCTTCTTTCTGCACTTCTCTTAGTTCTTTCTGCACTGCTCTTGCCTCTTTCTGCATCCCTCTTGCCTCTTTGAGCACCTCTTTGGCTTCTTTCTGTACTTCTCTCTCCTCTTTCTGCACCCCTCTTGCCTCCTTCTGCATCTCTGTTGCTTCTTTCTGCACTTTTATTGCCTCTTTCTACACCTCTCTTGCTTCTTTCTACACCCCACTTGTCTCTTTCAGCACCTCTCTTGCTTTTTTCTGCAGATTGCTTGCCTCTTTCTGCACCTCACTTGCGTCTTTCAGCACCTCTCTTGCTTCTTTATGCACTTTTATTGCCTCTTTCTGCACCTCTCTTGCTTCTTTCTGCACCCCACTTGTCTCTTTCAGCACCTCTGTTGCTTTTTTCTGCAGATCTCTTGCCCCTTTCTGCACCCCTTTTCTCTTTCTGCACCTATCTTGCCTCTATCTGCTCCCCTGTTCCCTATTTCTGTACCTTTCCTGCCTGTTTCTGCACCTCTCTTGCCTCTTTCTGTACCTCTGTTACCTCTTTCTGCACTTCTCTTGCTCTTTCTGCACCCTTTGCGCCTCTTTCAGCACCTCTGTTGGTTCTCTCTGTACTGATCTTGCTTTTTCTGCACCTCACTTGCCTCTTTCTGCACTTCTCTTGCTTTTTCTACACCTCTGTTGCTTCTTTCAGCAATTCTCTTGCCTCTTTCTGCACTTCTCTTCCTGCTTTCTGCACCCCTCCGGCCTCTTTCTGTACCTCTCTTGCCTCTTTGTGCACCCCTCCTACCTTTTTGTGCACCCCTCTTGCCTCTTTTTGCACATCTGTTGGTTCTTTCTGCACTACTCTTGCTTCTTTCTGCACCTCACTTTCCTCTTTCTGCACTTCTGATGCTTCTTTCTAAACCTCTGTTGCATCTTTCAGCACTTCACTTGCTTCTTTCTGCACCTCTCTTGCCTTTTTTGGCACCTCTGTTGCTTATTTCTGCACCCCTCCTGCCTCTTTCTGCACCCCTCTTACCTATTTGTGCAACTCTCTTGCCTCTTTCTACACCTCTCTTCCCTCTTTCTGCACCACTCTTGCCTCTTTCTGTACCTCTGTTGCTTCTTTCTGCACTTTTCTTGCCTCTTTCTGCACCCTTCGTGCCTCTTTCAGCACCTCTGTTGCTTCTTTCTGCACTTCACTTGCTTCTTTCTGCACCTCTCTTGCCTTTTTTGGCACCTCTGTTGCTTCTTTCTGCACCCCTCCTGCCTCTTTCTGCACCCCTCTTACCTATTTGTGCAACTCTCTTGCCTCTTTCTACACCTCTCTTCCCTCTTTCTGCACCACTCTTGCCTCTTTCTGTACCTCTGTTGCTTCTTTCTGCACTTCTCTTCCTTCTTTCTGCACCTCTCTTGCGTCTTTCTGCACCTCTGTTGCCTCTTTCTGCACTTCACTTGCTTCTTTATGCACCTCTCTTGCCTCTTTCGGCACCTCTGTTGCTTCTATCTGTACCCCTCCTGCCTCTTTCTGCACCCCTCTTCCCTATTTGTCCAACTGTCTTGCCTATTTCTATACCTCTCTTCCATCTTTCTGCACCACTCTTGCCTCTTTCTGTTCCTGTTGCTTCTTTCTGCACTTCTCTTGCCTCTTTCTGTACCTTTTGTGCCTCTTTCAGCACCTCTGTTGCTTCTTTCTGCACTTCTCTTCTTTCTTTCTGCACCCCTCACTGCACCCCTCATGACTCTTTAAGCACCTGTTTCTTCTTTCTGCACTCCTCTTCCTTCTTTCTGCACCTCTCATGCCTCCTTCTGCACCTCTGTTGCCTCTTTCAGCACCTCTGTTGGTTCTTTCTGCACCCCTGTTCCATCTTTCGGCACCCCTCTTCCCTATTTGTCCAACTCTCTTGCCTCTTTCTACACCTCTCTTCCCTCTTTCTGCACTACTCTTGCCTCTTTCTGTACCTCTGTTGCTTTTTCTGCACTTCTGTTCCTTCTTTCTGCACCCCTTGTGCCTCATTCTGCACCTCTGTTGCTTATTTCTGCACTTCTCTTGGTTCTTTCTGCACTTCTCTTGCCTCTTTCTGCACCCTTCGTGCCTCATTCAGCACCTCTGTTGCTTATTTCTGCACTTCTCTTCCTTCTTTCTGCACCCCTCTTGCCTCTTTCTGCACCTGTGTTGCTTCTTTCAGCACTTCTATTACCTCTTTCTGCACCTCTCTTGCTTGTTTCTGCACCTCACTTGCCTCTTTCAGCACCTCTGTTGCTTTTTTCTGCAGATCTCTTGCCTCTTTCTGCACGTCACTTGCCTCTTTCAGCACCTCTGTTACTTTTTTCTGCAGATCTCTTGCCTCTTTCTGCACCCCTCTTTTCTCTTTCTGCACCTCTCTTGCCTCTTTCTGCACCCCTGTTCCCTGTTTCTGCACCTCTCTTCCCTCTTTCTGCACCACTCTTGCCTCTTTCTGTACCTCTGTTGCTTCTTTCTGCACTTCTCTTGCCTCTTTCTGCACCCTTCGTGCCTCTTTCAGCACCTCTGTTGCTTCTTTCTGCACTTCTCTTCCTTCTTTCTGCACCTCCCTTGCGTCTTTCTGCACCTCTGTTGCCTCTTTCTGCACTTCACTTGCTTCTTTATGCACCTCTCTTGCCTCTTTCGGCACCTCTGTTGCTTCTATCTGTACCCCTCCTGCCTCTTTCTGCACCCTTCTTCCCTATTTGTCCAACTCTCTTGCCTCTTTCTACACCTCTCTTCCCTCTTTCTGCACCACTCTTGCCTCTTTCCGTACCTCTGTTGGTTTTTCTGCACTTCTGTTCCTTTTTTCTGCACCCCTTGTGCCTCATTCTTCACCTCTGTTGCTTATTTCTGCACTTCTCTTGGTTCTTTCTGCACTTCTCTTGCCTCTTTCTGCACCCTTCGTGCCTCATTCAGCACCTCTGTTGCTTATTTCTGCACTTCTCTTCCTTCTTTCTGCACCCCTCTTGCCTCTTTCTGCACCTGTGTTGCTTCTTTCAGCACTTCTATTACCTCTTTCTGCACCTCTCTTGCTTGTTTCTGCACCTCACTTGCCTCTTTCAGCACCTCTGTTGCTTTTTTCTGCAGATCTCTTGCCTCTTTCTGCACGTTACTTGCCTCTTTCAGCTCCTCTGTTACTTTTTTCTGCAGATCTCTTGCCTCTTTCTGCACCCCTCTTTTCTCTTTCTGCACCTCTCTTGCTTCTTTCTGCACCCCTGTTCCCTGTTTCTGCACCTTTCATGCCTGTTTCTGTACCTCTATTGCCTCTTTTTGTACCTCTGTTGCCTCTTTCTGCACTTCTCTTGCTCTTTCTGCACCCATCACGCCTGTTTCAGCACCTCTGTTGGTTCTTTCTGCACTGGTCTTTCTTTTTGCTGCACCTCACTTGCCTCTTTCTGCACTTCTCTTCTTTCTTTCAGCATCCCTCCTGCCTCTTTCTGTAACACTCTTGCCTCTTTGTGCATCCCTCCTACCTTTTTCTGCACCCCTCTTGCCTCTTTTTGCACCTCTTTTGGTTCTTTCTACACTGCCCTTACTTCTTCCTGCACTTCTCTTGCCTCTTTCTGCACCTCTGAGTTAGAGGTACTTTTAATCCTCCTGCCCTATTATGTACTAGGGGCTTACAGGGGAGGTCATGCCAATCACAGGGATACCCCAACCCATAGTTTACCCTAGTGTATGTAGGTGTTTTCACTGTATTCTAAGTGTCTTTCAGCATAGCACTGGCTCCGGGTCTGGTTAGTCAGAGTCAGTTACCACCAGTACCAGTCAGTAAAAAGTTGGGGGCACAGGATGACTTTGAAACAAGGCCTCTTTCTGCACCTCTGTTGGTTATTTCTGCATATCTCTTACTTCTTTCTGCACTTTTCTTCGTCTTTCTGGACTTCTGTTGCCTCTTTCTGCATTTCTCTTGCTTCTTTCTGTGCCTTTCTTCCTCTTTCTTCACATGTCCTACCTCTGTAGGCATAGTTAGAAATTAGCATTTAAAAAACCTTAGAAATTCACTGAAAAAACCATAGGTTTCCGGGACGTTATAGTTAGAAATTAGCATTTAAAAAACCTTTGAAATTCACTGAAAAAACCAGAGGTTTCAGGGACGTTATAGTTAGAAATTAGCATTTAAAAAACCTTTGAAATTCACTGAAAAAACCATAGGTTTCAGGGACTTTATAGTTAGAAATTAGCATTTAAAAAACCTTAGAAATTCACTGAAAAAACCACAGGTTTCAGGGACGTTATAGTTTGTTGGACATTCTCTCATACAAAACCAGAGAAATTCGTCCGTTATAGTTAGTTCAGCTAACTATAACTCGCGCCCCCTCAATGCACTGCTGATGACGTCACATATTACATCATTCATGACATGGTCAGTGACATCACTGATGACATCACTGATGACATCACTGATGACATCATCCAGTGACTGTATGTTTCTATAAAGTTTAAATATGTTTAATATATATGCCAAGGTGTATTGAAGAATGAGTGGGTGTATAAGTGGGTGTATAAGTGTCTGGATGGATGATTTTGAGAGTTTGGTACCCAATGGTTTAAATTCTAGTGAGGAACTAGCAATCCATTTGAGTGGTTAAACATTACTTGAGATGTATGTAAATCTGTGCAGTTTCTGGTTTTTAGTGATTTTAAATATTTTACTTTTTAGGTTTGGGCACTTCTTTCAACTTTGGCGACAATTGAGAGGAATCACGGAATACTTGCATAGAGGCTTAAGGTGGCATTAATGTTTTAGATTACCTGCCTATGCCCACAAGGGCACCATGTAGTACAATATATGCTGATATTCGCATGCCCACTGGGGCTGGACAGGAACTGCATATTATTTTGATGCACTGATGTAACTATGGCATTATTGAGGAATATGAAATTAATGCTGTAAACTTGTTTGCCTATAGGGACAAGACATGGATTGTTCACGGTATTTTGTGACATTACATGGTCTGAGTAGGGGTATTGTGTATTAAGCATCAACCCACCTGACAATAGTGAGTGACTTTATTGATCAAATATTGACATTTGATATTTATTCATTGATATCTATTGATGATAAATGTATATATTCCCTGTGATACAATGTGAGGGATTGTTGCTCATATTTGTATTTAATTTTGTCAAAGTCTGACTCAAGTATTCCTTTGTATAAATTCATATCATGGTTACCACGCAAAAAACAATGTTACAAAATGGCCGCCAAATGTTGAAACCATTGTATATACACTATATGGGTGTTAGTCCTTCTTCAATTTTGAAAAAGAAGTGGATAAAATCACGTGTGATTATGTGTATAACTAGAAGCGTGAGCAAGGCAGAAGCCAAAACGCGTCATTTTTCAGCTATTAAAACTTTATTGAGCATATCGGAGTGTCCGAGTACTTTCTCCCTATCAGTGGAGGACGTTTGGAATGCAAATTGGGGCCCCTGGTAGCCCGAACTCGGACCGCCCGTGAGACAGTCTGGCATAATCCTAAACCAGAACTGGTGGAGTGAATATATATATATATATATATATATATATATATATATATATATATATAATAATTTGTTGCATGTAATAATCCTGCTTTTTAGGTTTTGCTTGCAGATGTGTTTAGCTGTCTGTTGTGGAAGACCTATAGTGTACAACCCCAATACTGTTCAGCCTGTTTGTTATAATTTCCTGGCTTTCTTGCCACTCTCATTTTCTTGCCTCTTATTCGATGACTTGCGTTCCTCTACTTGTGATCGTCTCTCCCTTGACTTCTATACCATCCTTTTAATTGGTTGAATAGTATCTTTCCACCACTCGCATCCAAAACCAACTTTGTTTTTTTTCCTTTGAGCACAATCAGGGCTGTATGAGTTTTCTTGCGTTCTTTCATGTGCTGCTTTACTACCTCACCCCCACCAAATTGCATTCTCCTTGTTGCTCATCACACCTCCTAGTCTATCTGGAAAAGCACAGCAACTGGTATATTTTTGCCAGGAGCAGACTTTATCGGGTTAGTTTTCTTTTTTCTGCTGCCTTCCACTTGTTACATGAAAGCCTAGGCCTTGGCACTCAAAAGAAACCAGTTCAGCACAGAGGGACGGAAAGGCCACTGCCCTTGCTCATTCTGAAACCCATAAGTCTGCTCCCCGGATTCACAGGCCACTCTGAAAAGTATACAACCTCAACCCACCATATGTGTAGAGACTGAGCACAGCCCGAAGCACCTGACCCATCCATGGATGCTAACTATGATCTAAACAACCCATGTGCAATGACGGGATAGTCTACATGTCCTGCAAAGTGGGACAATCAGTTGCCAGTGGAAATGGGAGCAAGGCTATCCCACACCTCCTCACCCTGCCTCCAACATTCTTACAAAGTTATAAATGCCATGTTTACGAAAGGATGTTAATCATCTCATACCTCTTTTTACTATTCCGATCCCCCAAAACAAGCCTTTCTAAACCCTCCTTCTGACTCTTCCCCTCCACCTCCGTTTTACTCACATCCTCCACCTTCCTTTTACTCATCCCGAACCTCCTCCTACTGCTATAAGCTCTAAAACAAATAAAAATAAATGTCTACATTCCTCCCATCTATCCCTCCACTATCCTTTTCAATCCAAATAACAGACTAACATGTCCACCACTCAAATTAATTTCATATTTCACTATACTAATTCACCACTAATCCTTTATGGGTTTCGTAGTAGCGTGATACTCGCCAAAAAAGCACTTCAACACCTCATCAGGGGTAGCAAGCGTCATACAAATGCAAACCTTTTTACCTCTTCTACACTTTCTCTATCCTTCTCAATCCAAATAACTGACTAACATATCCACCACTCAAATTACTTTAATATTGTCACTATACTAATTCACCACTAATCCTTTATGGGTTCCGGAGTAGTGTGCTACTCGCTGAAAAAGCGCTTCAACACCTCGTCAGGGGTAGTAAGCGCTATATAAATGCAATTACAATACAATACAATGGTTGTCGGCATCACTGAGAAATCTAACTACGCCAGGGGAAGTCTGCTTCAATGAGACCCATAGAAGGACACAGCAGCCAGTGGAGCAGGCTTTCTTGCTCCTAAAGGCAAGATTTCATTGGCTGGACAAAACTGGTGGAGCCCTCTTCTACTCATCCAATAAGGTGTGCAAAATCATCGTGGCCTGCTGCATGTTCCACATCATCGCCCTCCAACAGAATATCCCGTACATTACAAAGGATGGAGACCATGAAGAGCCACCGGGTGAGGATCCTGAAATGCCAAATGAAGATGATAGTAGTGAAGATGAAGGAGCTGACTACCGTCAAGATGTCATTGACAACTTCTTCTCATGAGTGTAAGTATATCTTTACATGTTGTCACTTTCACAGTTATACCAACTATTGATGTAACAATGAGAGAAGTATGTGGTGGTAATTTGTTAGGAAGGGCAAGTTCAGGGAAAATGAAGCCAAAGGTGTTTGTTAATCAAGGTTTTGACACATTGACAACTGTGTTCAGTTACATTGTTTATCTCTGATTTTTTTGTGAAACTGTGTCCTCCAAAAGTTGACTTTGTAATCTTTCTAGCATATAATGTTTGATTGTTAATCTTTTTGTTTTAGGTTCCTTCACCATGTCATCTACAATTGGACATTTCAGAGTAGTGACATTGGAAGGTTTATGGTGCTGTTTCAAAGTACAAATGGAACATGGGTTAATCCTGGGAAGGACAGACACAGACTTGGGGTGTACCAATCTTGTACCACATCAACTTGCACTGTGATTGAATGGGAGATTTGAAGCTTACATTGAACTTGTAATCTGTTGTGTGTTAACACTATGGTTTTATGTGTGCCATCATTAACTCAAACCACATGTGGTAGTGGAGCCAAATCATCCTACTCTCCCTTCACATTGACAAAATCCTCATTGTGTGTAAAGCGTATGTAGCTGTTGATGCGTCTCATCATTTTTAGGACATACCTCTTGTGGCACACCACTAAAACGTGGTTGTGGCATTCCACCAGATACTGGAACAGTGGATTGGAATGATCCTGTGTCTACAAAATGTAGAACTGTCATGTTTTTGTCTATTGGTGTTATTGATTTGGGATTCCTTATGTGAGCCAGAAGGTCTCGCTCCAGCTGATGACATGAGTCAATGATCATTTTCCTATTCCATCTGATTGTTTTAGATGTATCCCCTTCTTCCGTTTTGGCAATTTTTGGGACTGGAAATGTGAAAACTGGCACTGAGTATCAGTGGCATGTATGGATTGTTATGTTACTGCAAATGTTAACAGACAATTATTGCTCAAATGGAATAAACATAGTAGTAGATGATTTAATGGTATGACATTTGAGGGAGTCATGGTTGGGAACTTGAGTTAAACATAACCTACTTGCAAATTATCTATGTTTACACAATCTTTTGATTGTTGTCATTGTAAAGTTATCATGGAAGACAATAAATTCATTGATAAAGTTGAGATATAACATACCAGTCTATGAGTTTTTGAGTTGTGATTTTATTGAACTAAAGATGAAGGAATAAAACAGGATGAACATTTAAAAGCAAACCAAAAAGTGAAATAGCTGGATTGGAGGTCTCTTCAGTGGATGATTCCTGGACACTTGGACTGCCAATTGGACCTATTGAGAAATTGAGAACATTTCTATTAGTAAGCATGTATTTTTTTTAATCCAAATATTTTGAGACAAACAATGAAGATGCCTAGAAGGAAAAAAGGTAGAGATTATTATGGTTATAGGTTTCAGTGGTATTGAACATATTACCATAACTTTTGCAATTTCAAACAGTAAAAAATAAGTAGGTAATAAGATGTCCTGAAATGTTTATGAAGTGATTAGCAAGTATAGCTCACATCTTCCAGTCATTCAACCCAACACAGTAAAGATGTGAAATGTGTAATTGACAATTCCAAAGTCTAACTGACTTCAAAACAGACATTTACATAACCTGGATAGATGTTTGGCAGTAGTCATCATGTTAACAGTGCAGATTTAAATAGCATAGTATTTTTCATATCTTACATTTTTGTCAACACAATTTGATTTGTGAAAGTCCTGACATCAATTCAATTGGTTGAGAAGAACAGGAAAACATTCAGAACACAACACAAACCATTTTCAGAAGAGAACATTGAATGCGGATTGATCAATTCATGACAGTTTACTATATGTAGAAATCTGTTAAACAAGAGAGAATGAGCACTATAACATAGCAATATTATTTTGACAAAACACAAACAGGGCACCATGGTAGGTGTAGACTGCTTCCCAAAAACTTACAAAATAGTGGAACAAACCTGTGAAAAATATGAAGTTGAAATAGGACAGACACTTACAATATGGCACACATATGGGTAATGGGTTATTTGGTGCTCTAACACTTACAGGCACCATGCCAATAAGAAACAGGGAAAAGGAACAAAATAACCTCACTTAACTCTTAAAATCTCTGGTAAAAAATGTGGTGGTTCAGTGAGTGAAATGGCAAAGGATAATGGTCTCAAATGGTGTATGCTTTATAATGTGGTATGCAGGTGTTCCCTTTTGGCCAATGGACATCAGGTATGTTCTACTAGCATCCATCCAATAACTAGGTGATGGTTCATTGTTGACCATCCTCTATCTGGGAACCGCTGCTAGGAGACCACCAGCACAACTCTGAAATCTAAATAGGCTCGGTGGAGAGGGAGTGCTATTCGTCCTCATTGGTGTCCGCACCTTCATCAGTGTGTGCTGCGACTGTGGCGGGAAACACTCTGTTGACGCAGACGACGAATCAGCCTCCATGCATCTAAATACAGTGGGTGAAAAAATTATGACTTGCCAGCGAACTTGGGACCACCACTGCAGCGGGATGGTGGTAGGACCACCAGATTTAAATCAGACATAGATCCTGGTCAACCACTTCCCTTAGTGAAACAATAGCCCGTACACCAAGCTATAAATTAGGGCCTTTCATACGTGTGGTTGACTTCTATCCACTACAATTAATAAATCACTTTCTTGCAGGCGTCATTAAAGATACTTCAATACTTAGGGATTTATGAATTATGTCCCAAAATGAATAATCATCAAAGGACATATCGCACGCATACACAAACACAGAACACGAGGACTGGCAACATTTTATATTACTCCTAAAGCACGGAAAGACCAACCACTCCACAGTATAGCCGCCTCCCTTTTTGATTTTCACAAGAAGTTGAAGACCTGGCTTTTCAGGTTAACCAACCAACCCTAGGGAGGGATAGGGACATGCACCTGCTCAGCACCTGAATACCCTCTGGAGCGATACTGCACTTTATGAATACACATTACCTGCCTTTAATTAAACCAACGTGTTCCTGTTTTGCTAAACGCCTCTTGTCTTTTCATTTTTTCAAGGTAAATTCATATCCGAGCAACACATTTTCATTTCCAGGTTACCCGTTTGGGTTGAAATCAGTACAGTGGACATTCATAAATGTGCTTGCCCCCTTAATGGCATCGCTTCATCAACAGGGAATCTGTATACACCTCTATCTGCAAGATTGCCTTTTATTATCCAATTCCGCCCACTGAATGACAGAGCATGTGAACAAGGTCTTGCAGATGTTGGGGGAGCATGGATTTCTACCAAATGCCAAAAAATCTCAGTTGATCCCTGTAGGAAGGCAGGATCCTTCTGCATGGTTACCCCCACTGTATGCCTGGTGCTAAGCTGTATTATGACTAGTCTGACTGGGATCCTGCTAATCAGGACCACAGTCTATCTGCTTTCTCCCTAAATTGTTGTGTTTAGTAGTTAGGTACATCCCAGATTGGATACTGGGGTACCCTTGTCAGTCCCTCGTATATGGTACCCATATACCCAGGGCATAGTACACCAGAGGTCTCCCATGGGCTGCAGCATGTATTATGCCACCCATGAGAGACCATTCAAAATGGAACTACAGGCCTGCCATTGCAGCCTGTGTAAGTTGGTGCATGCACCACTTACTAAAGATATAGGTTTACTATATCTAAGGGTCACTGCACTTAAAACGTATGTCACCCCTATAGCAGGCTTTTACAATCCTGAAGACAGGGTGCTTGGTTCTGAGTAAGAGGGTGCCCCTGCATGAGCAGGACACCCCTGCAACCTGCGGAGTCCATTCTCCAGTGTTGTCAGCGATGCAGCCATATACTATATAGAGGGGCACCGCATAATCGCGCAATGACCATCTCAAAAACGGCTGCAATGAAACCTATCATGTTTGGTATCAAACATGTTGGAATCATACCCACACACCGTAAACAGTGTGGGAGGTATGATTCCAAGCACTGGAAGAGTCCTCATTAGGCTCTCAGTGTACCCGGTACCAGCCTTCTTGACCCGGACAGCACAAAATGGTTGCTGCCGACCAGGCACATTTCTGCCCTCCTGCTGCTGAGCCAAGCTCGAGCAGGGGAAGGTGGAACAATAGGCATCCTGTCACAGGGAGGTGTGACCGCCTCCCAGACAGGATTTAGTGTATTAGAGCTGGGTGGGTGCGCTTGCCAGCATCAGAAAGTCTGCATGAGAGGAATATTTAGTGTCCCTGTGCATAGTCCAGTTCAAACAAGTCCTGGGAGCCATTGGCTCCTGCTCTGGTGCAAAACTGGACAAAGCACATGGGAGTAACCTCCCCCCTGTCCAGACCCTCCCCTGGGAGGGTCCCCTGAATCTTCCCAACCCTTTCCCTAGGGTACTTAAAGGCTTACCTGGGTGTAGGTCGTGGGATAAGATTCAGAACTGAAACCACTGCACTTCTACCGTCTGGGCACTCTGGACTTCACTGGACTTTGTTTGGGCCTGACTTCGTCTCCCTTCTAGTCTGCTGCATCGTCTATGCCGGTGCACCATACAGGATCTGTGGAGGACCTGTGGAGCTTCCAAGACACCTGAAAAAATCTCTTTTAAAGTGAAGAAGTCACTTCACTGCATTTGCAGGCACCTCAACACTGGTGACCGGTCTGCTGATCCCGAGCTCCTGCAGAGTCCAAAGGGTTCAACAACACAGGTGGTGGTTTTCTATGTCCCTCAAGGCCTGAGCTGTCCTCTCACCGAGTTTGAGGTCAGAATCCCTTGTGGGAGCTGCATTAACCGAACCCCTGTGCACTGCATACTTTTTCAAGTGCAAATGCTTGTTGGCAACTTTGTGACAAGTGAATTGGGCTACAAGTAGCCCCAACCTCCAGCAACTTTTTCCACTAAGATCTTCAGCCACACCACCTCGTGGGCACCATGGCCTGCTCCTTTTGGTCACCTGCTCGAGGTCCTCTCGCGACTCCTGTGCCTCTGGCCTGTGGGTCCATTTGAGGGTCACCTTTGTTTTCCTTGGGCTCCCCTGATTGCTCAGGGCGTGCCCTGACTCCCCTGCTTGTGGAGAGTCCCCTGCACCGTGCTGGTCCCAACTTTGCACCTTCTCGACTTCCTGCATGGATTGCATTTGCCAAGCTTTGTTGGTGCTCCCGCCGGACACCGACCCCTCAGCACTCGACATTCTATGTGGGACAGCTCGTATCCGGGTCCTGGTCTTCCTCAGAGGCGCCTGGTTCTCACAGCTGCGGAGTCAAGGTCATCAACATCTTCCCTGAAGCACCTGACATCGGAGGGCATTCATCTTCCAAGTCTCCTGGTCACCCTTGAGTGATATAGACTCTGCCACCTCTGCTTTTAGGTACTCCTCTTCAAGAATCCATGTTTGGATTCCTCCGGGCACTTTCTCCTATTCCAGCAGCAGCACTTTCCTGAAGTCCTCCATTGGGTTCGACGGCAGTTTCCGACGCCACTTCACACCTATGCACCCGGCTTCCCTGGGTAGGTAACTTGGGTACCACAGTATTCCACGGGGTTTCTTCGGGGTCCACTGGAAAGTTTCCCTAATCTTTAAAAATCCAACCGCGATTTGCACATATACTAGTACAGAGCACGTGGTCGAGTTCACACACTTCACACGCTCTCCGTGGGGTCCCTATCTACTTACCTTGGGTTGTTCTGTGGGTCCCCAGCAATTCTACATCCCCTCGACATCGTCCTGACTCGAGTCGTGGTTATTATACTACTCTCTTAGTATATGGTTTGGTCCCCCACTGGGGCCCACTGTGTATTAGTGCTATTTACTGTGATTTCTTTGCTAAGGTATTGTGTGCTTTGTGTCTATCTCCATGTGGGAGATACTGTAACGTACTAGATAGTGTTATATAATAAATACATATTTTTATAAATACTTTGTGTAGTTCTTTTTCATTTAATCTATACTAAAATATTGCATTCTGGCTAAACAAGCTGCTTGACACTCCTTCAAGACTAAGCCTGAAGGCTGCTCTCCACAGCTACCACTTGGATATCTTTCTAAGGTTGTCTGAGACCTCCTAAATCACAGTAAGGGTTGCCTGGACTGGTGCAAGGTGCCCACTTACATTAGTCGACATCATATACCAGGCCAGCTTCTCACAATCCCTGAACAAAATCAGATTTTTATAGGTCCCTGTTTTTGTATGGACCTAGGCCTAGTTACGCTGGCAAAAAAAAAGATTAATTAAGATCCGGTCTCATATATTGGATCTAATGGCAATGACTCATCCCAAGGTATTGGCATGAATGAGGATTCAGGGGGACTTAGTCACAAGAGTATTTTTGGTTCCCTGGGCTCGGTTCCACTTGAACAAGCTGATGTATTTCATACTGGAGCACTGGGCTCCAGCTTCACAAGACATGTCTGTTGTGCGCCCAATGACCGAGGAGATGAAATTGGAGCTGGCCTGGTGATTCCTCAAGGAGATCCCCTTGTGTTCTCCAGACCCACTAATCATCACAAAAAGATGCGAGTGAGATAGGATGGGGAGCCTGGACTTGTCCACAACACGTCAAAAGTCTCTCAATGAGAACTCAAAATGTCAGGTCAATCAATTAGAGTGATCTTGAAGCAATTCGTCTGATCTCCTGGTGTTTTTCAGTTGATTCAGGACAAATCAGTCATTGTTAGAACATACAATATGATGATGAGGGCATATTTGAATCGCCAAAGAGGGACAATGGCTCTGTCTCTGTTGGTCATTTCAGACAAGATCTTTTCTTAGAGCCAAGTCAATCTCCTCTCTCTGAGACCGATTAATATTCAAGGACTACTGAATACCTGTGCTTACATGTTGAGCAGGGGGATTCACTCCTCACATGACTTCTGTCTCTCCCCCTATTCAATCAGATGTTCCAGGGGTGGGGATGCGTGGTGGTGGATATCTTTGCATCCTCTCATAACTCTTCTCCCCACATTTTGTTCCAGGATGACTGAAGCCTCCGCTTAGGGAATAGATGCTCTGTCCAGTTTATAGTTGGAGGGTCTTCTATACACGTTCCCTCCTTTCCATTTGATACAGAGGTTTCTGATCAGGGTGAAGAGGGAGGATGCTCAGGTGAATCCTAGTTGCTCCAGTCTGTCCCCGCTTGTCCTATTCCTATTCAAGATGCTGACAAGCTCTTAGAGAGCATAAAAAAAGGAGACAGCTAATATTTTTAGGGTTCACCTGAATTCCTGTGAGTTCTCTCTTTTCTCTTTTCTTTTTTTTTTTATTCAGCCTCCTTCCACCATGAAAATTACAGTTAAAGTAGGGGGTGCAGAGGGGGCAATCAGTGGAGCTACCTATGAAACTTATGCGGTTATAGATATTGCACGATAGAGGGATATGGTGGTGGGTTGCCTTCCGTCGTAGCAACTAGGACTAACATCAAGTCCAGGGATATAGTGGGTTTGGTTCTTCAGGGTGGGTGGGTTGGGGGGGGTGCACAGTGTGGGGAGCATGTGGGGAAAAAACTTAAACATTTCCTCATTTGCCTCAGTTAAGTTGGCTAACTCATAAAAAAAACATAGTGGTCTGGCCTGTATGCCTTAAATATGCCTTAGATATGAAATATTCAGGAAATGATCCAGCTTTTATCCTGGAACGTTAACGGACTACGGGTTAAAGGGAGAAGGGCAAAAATTCTGCAATATCTAAGGGAATACCCAGCACAGATAAAAGACTCATTTGATGAAAAACAAATGTATGGCGATCTTTAAGAATCTAAAAGGGGTAGGACACATGATCTGCACCGACCACAGTGCCAATATAAGAGTAGTGGCGATAATAATCAAGAAGCAAGTCAAGGCACACATAATTGACTCTTTAGTCGATACATGCGGCAGATGGGTCATTCTTAAGATGACATTGCTGGGAAACACTGGTAGGTTATTGCGGCCCAAATTGCGATGATCCCGAGCCCTTAAATGTATTTATTTATTTATTTATTTATGAGATTTGTAAAGCGCTCAATTACCCATGGGTGTCTCGGCGCTAAGGACAGCAGGCAGATACCATATATCGGAGAAACTTACTGATTGAACAGCCAGGGCTTTGTCATTTTCCTAAAAGTTAGCAAAGATTGGGAAGATCTGATCTTTAGTGGAAGAGAATTCCAAAGTTTTGCAGTGGCGACTATAAAACGTTTATCGCCCCATGAGGCTGTTTTAGTGCGTGGGACCCTAAGCAGAAAAGCAGTGGATGAGCGAAGGGCTCGGACCGGAATGTAAGTTGCTAGCTCCCTGATTAGAAACTGAGGTCCTGTTTTACAAGAGGCTTTATAGGCAATACACAAGGCCTTGAACTTTATACGGTTCTTCACAGAAAGCCAGTGATACTGCCGAATAACATGAGAGATTGGCTTGTATTTAGGGGTTCCCGATAGCATCCTGGCGGCTGCGTTTTGGACTGACTGTAGCTTATGGATGACTTTTTTCTGGGCATTTACAAGAAGCCCGTTGCAGTAATCAATAGTAGACATAACTAGTGTACTAACCAGAGTTTTCCCTGCAGTCAACGGCAGAAATGGTAAAATCTTTTTTATCATACGTAACTTATGGAATGAAGCTGAGACCGCTGAGTTAGCATGAGGCAGAAAAGTCAATTTGTCATCGTATATGACGCCCAGGTTCATAACCCTGGTGACTGGGAGTGGGGGGGGAACCCAGTGAGACAGGCCACCAAGAGGAGGACCAGATAGGAGATAGCTTGCCAAATGTCATAACCTCTGTTTTATCAGAGTTTAATTTGAGACAATTGCTGGTCATCCAGCTGCTAATTGCAAGCATGCCTTTTTGAATGTTGGCTGCTACCTTTTCGCCATCATTGTGTATAGTCAACACCAGTTGCGTATCGTCGGCATACGATGTAAGGCTCATTCCATGAACCTTGATTACTCTAGCTAAGTCCGACACATAGATATTAAATAGTGTTGGACTTAGGGATGACCTTGTGGGACACCACATGGGAGGGCCAATTGGGCAGACTGGAAGGTGCCAAAATTTACCGACTGTGTCCGGTTGGTGAGAAAGGAAGTCAACAGTGCTCTTGCATTATGTTGGATACCCATTTTAGTGACACGGTCGATCAAGATGGTGTGATCGACCGTGTCAAAAGCTGCTGAGAGATCCAACAATATAAGAACAGCTGTGCCTCCCTGATCCAAAATGATTCTAATGTCTTCAGCTGCTTTAATGAGTGCAGTCTCTGTTCCATGGCCTTTATGAAAACCAAATTGAGTGTCGTCTAACAGATGATGATCTTCTCCAATCTTCTCAATTTTCCAGATCCTATAATTATGGCCGGTGATTTTAATATTACACTAGACCCCAAGCTGGATAAATCAAAAAACAGCAGAGCGGCGGCGGCTACTAAATCCCGTGTATATTTACATTTGATGATGAAGCAGTTGGGGCTCTGTGACGTCTGGAGGGATAGGTCCAGCTCCCAGTTTGGTACATCCTATTACAACAGGAAAAATGGCCACAGATCCAGAATAGATTATTTTTGGGTCATTCTCAGCCTGAGAGAGGAAATCCAAGATATTGGGTACCTGACGGCACACTTGTCTGACCACTCAGGGGTGTATATAGACCTGAAAAATAGAAAGGTTGGGAGAGTCTGGACGTTGGACCAGACGCTACTCCACGATTTGGACGAAATGATTTATCTGCGTCTTGAGATGGAGGAATTCTTAAACCATGATATCGGACCGGCCTGCACTCCGATAGTTTGGGACACCTTAAAGGCATACTTAAGGGGGAAAATAAACAGTAGAATATATTTTAGAAATAGGCACTATAGAGAGGAGATTGGCCAAATAGAAATGGAAATGAAGATCTTAGAGTCCAGCATGTGGCATACTGGGGAGGAGGAGACAAGGCAGGCGATGCAGATAAATTGAAGAAATTGAAGGAACAGCTAGACACCACCTTGCAGATGAGTATCACAAAGCGTTAGGAGGCAAGCAAGCTGGCTCATTTTGAGTATGGGGAAGGGACAGGGAGATTGTTGGCCTGGAAAGGGAAAGCAGATAGAACGCAAAACTTGATAAGGGAAATAGAGGACACAGCGAGCAAGGTCAAATTAACTACCGACTCAGATATAGAGGGAGCCTTTTGTGATTTCTTTCAGAAGTTATGCACAGAAGACAGGGAAGTTAATAAGGACAAAGTAGAGGAGTGGCTGAGTTTGAATGTGCTTAAACCTCTAGATACACCACAACAGTATCTCTTAGAGAAGGAAATCACTCAGGAGGAGGTAAAGAGAGCTGTACAGTCGAGTAAAAGGGAAAAAGCTGCAGGGCTGGATGGGCTACCAACGGAGCTTTATAAAAATCTGGGTGATGTTTTAATTGCGGCTACGACCCTGCCGTTTAATGAGATCTTAAGTTCTGGTGTGCAACTACCTGGTTCTTGGGGCGAGGCAACTATCACTTTAATACTAGAACCAGGGAGCAATCCTGTCAACTGTGCATCGTACAGACCTATATCACTGCTCAACGTGGACTATAAGATCTTCGCAAAAGTTTTAGCGGATAGGCTGGGCACAATAGCAGGTGATATGTTGCACTGCGATCAGAAGGAGTTCATCAAGGGCAGATATCTACACAAACTCACATACGGCCTCATTGGCGCAATGGATCTGGCTTCGACGTACTCGCTCCCCCTGGCAGTTATGATCCTAGATGCCACTAAGGCTTTTGATAGAGTCAACTGGGTGTACTTGGCGGTTGTGCTAGAAAAGTACAACATAGGTAAGAACTTTCACAGAGCCATTCAGCTGATCTATCAAGATCCATTAGCAAAAGTATTGGTTAATGGCAATTTAACTAAATCTTTTAAAATAACTAGGGGTACTAGACAGGGCTGTCCTCTGTCCCCTCTCCTCTTCAATCTCTACATTGAACCGTTTGCCTAGATGCTTAGAGACGAGGTAAATATTCCATGCTTTAGGCATGAAGGGTGGGAGAGAAAAGTAGCCCTTTATACCAACAACATAATGGTTTATTCTGCGGATCTCTCTGCTGCCCTGCCAGTCATCTTACAACACGCAGAGGAGTTCGGGAAGGTGTCAGGGTACAAAGTAAACTCAGAAAAAACAGAGATTATGACATGGAATTTAGAGGAGAGCCACCATCGGACCAAAAAAGAGATGAGATAGCTGGGGCTGAAGATGGTACAGGAGATAGAAAAAATCACAGAAATTAATATGTCGAATGTTACAAGGGAATGCTTGCGGCTTATGAAGAGCTGGGTTCACCTCCCTCTGTCAATTTTTGGGAGGGTGAATTTGGTCAAAATGATAATATTACCGAGGATTACCTTCCTTTTCAACACAATTCCCCTATATTTTGGCAAGCCCTTCATCAACAAACTTCAGCAGGCCATAAGTTCCTTCATTTGGGCCTATAAAGGAACTAGAATTTCATGGAAAAAGTTGTGATGCATAAGGGAAAAGGGGGGATTATCCCTCCCGGACTTGCAGTATTATGCATGGGCCTTTCAACTGACTCACTCTAAAATGCTGCTAAAATACCCAGACTTTTCTGGTGTTGGGTCCATGTTTTCAGCCATGTTGAAGGGGGCCAATTTAGGCAAGGACTACTTAATGTTCAAGTTCAGAGACCCCAAGTTCTTTAAAAAGATTAGGCTCAAGGTGCTACAGGCCATGGCTAGAATATGGGCCAGCATCAGACCGCTGACGGGCCTAAGTTACTTCTCTAGTCTCGCCCCCCCTCTGGGGCTCCCCTGGAACACCACACTGTCTAAAAGATAAGTTAGCGCAGCCATTAAGAAATGCTGGGCTTAGCGCATGGGGGGACCTTACCCAGGACTGCATGATACTACCTTGGTCAATGCTACGTAGCACTCTGGAAGGGAAAATATTCAAATTTAAGTAAATCCAATTGAGAAGTTGGGCCCAGAATCTGAAGTCTCCAATTGGTATAGGTAACCTTCTAGAAGAACATCTGGTGGCGAAACCTCCGGGGAGGAAAGAGGTATCTATCTGGTACTGGGAAATCGAAGAAGCAGTAGATGGGGATTTCAGACTGGCAGAAGACCTGTGGGGCGTTTGTCTGCCGGGAGTGCAGTGGGAACAACTCTGGCAAGTATCGTTGAGTACTTTGTTCCTTATTGTCTAGCTGGCCTGGTTAAGGAGAAATTATCTTTTTACAATCCACCGGGCCTATTTAACCCCATTAAGGCTGTCAAAGATGTCAAAAGGGCCTCCCGTTAAAAAAATGAAATGTGGCTTGGAGAGAGCATCGGACGTTCACATATTCCAGCAATGTCAATCAATTTTTAAATTCTGGGTAAAGGTTGGTAACACCATTTCGAACATCCTGGTGCTGCAAGTTAAGGTAAGCCTATCTCTCATTAACTTTGGAATCTTGGATGAAATCACAGGCCCTGCGAGATCCTTCCTATTTTATGCCATACTATTAGCAAGAAGAGACATCTGCTGTAGGTGGGTAGAATGTTCACCCCCCCAGCATTCTGTCTGGTTAGAATCTGTAATTTCAACATCTAAGTTATATCTAAGGGGGAATCCATCCAAGAGGAAGAAGGTCCTTTGGAACTTTCTATTGAGATGGCTGGATGAAGAGGCAGGAGAAAACTGATTGGGGTCTCTCATTTTGACAAACTTGCCCTATGATTATACCTCTTTGAATCTCTCCAGGGTGTGATGGGTCCTCCCCCATTTCCTCAATCTCACTCGCAGCTGCCGGTCTATATCAGACCAAATTTGAGAGTGACTTTACCCGTTTGGGACAGTACCCTCCTGTGCGTAAGTGTACCCACAGGTGGGAGATTCCGATACTCGCTTCCAGGGCATATGGGTACAGACGCCTGGAGCGGTTATTGTGGTCAGAGGTAAATGAGGACAAAAAAAAAATGACTGCATTCTGGTAAAACAAGCTGTTTTACACTCCGTCAAGACTAAGCCTGAAGGTTGCTCTCCACAGCTACCACTTGGATAGCTTTCTAAGGTTGTCTGAGACCTCCTAAATCACCATAATGGTTGTCTGGACTGGTGCAAGGTGCCCACTTACATTAGTGGACATCATATACCAGGCCAGCTTCTCACATTGGTGTGCAGCGGTTGGTATTCAAGCCTGCATTGTTTTACCAGATAAATCTTTGTATTGATTAACTGAAAAACCATCACTAGTACTAGGCACATATAAATACAAGCTTAGAACAAGTAAGTTCTACTGAACTTAGGGTTGGGTAAGTCAAGGGTCTAGCACACCCTTTCTCCAACCTCAGAGAGTTTAGATCCCACTAGGTTAGGTAGGTGCAACACCAGTGGCTCTCTGCTTACTAGATACAGTGAACTTATTTCCAAGAACTGAAAGCACTGTGTGCATCTAGAAAGCTGAAGACGGGGAGTAGTGCCAGCACTCAACGCCCGGTAGAGGTGTTACTATTGGATGACCTGAGGAAAGCCTCTGGGTCAGATGAACAGGACAGAGTGGGAGGGCCAGGGAATGAAGATAGGGCAGGAGGGGCACCCCTTTTTGACCTAGAATATAACCCTTACCAGGTGGAGCCTGATGACTTCCACCTTGACAATTCAGACCTTCCAGAGGAGAACACAGAAGGCCAAGAGGATGCCCCCTTTGATCCTCCTGGGAAGGTGTAGAGTAGACCAAGGAGGTCTAGATCCTCCTCTGCAGAATCCAATACTTCTAGACAGTCAGTAGGGACCTCCATTTCCAGTAAAGGAGGGAACTCTTTGGATAGGGAGTACCACATGCTTGAACTTGAGAAATCTAGGCTTAGGCTCAGGAAAGAGCAGTTGGCCTTTGACAGAGAGTCCCTAGAAGTCCAGAAGGCAAGGAAGAAACTGGGACTACAGTCCCATGGTGGCAGCAACAGTGTCCCTAGAAGAAAGGAACATTCCTTTGGCCATAGGAACCTGAGCAAGATTGTCCCTCCCTACCATGTTGGGGATGACATCCACAAGTAGATAGCTGCTTTGAAGAGAGCCTGTAAAGTTCAGATTTTCCCTCAAGAGCAGTGGGCAGCTATCTTGTGGCTCTCCTTTGCTGACAAAGGTAGAGATAAGCTCCTCACTGTTAGAGAAGAGGATGCTGATAATTACTCAGTTTTGAAAAGTGCTCTCATTGATGGGTTTGGCTTAACCACTGAACAGTATATGATTAAGTTCAGAGACACCCAGAAAGCACAGACCCAGGACTGGGTAGGTTTTGTGGATTGTGCCACAAAGGCTCTGGAAGATTGGTTACATGGCAGCTAAGTGCATGACTACTTAGGATTGTACAATTTGATTTTGAGGGAGCAGATCCTTAATAATTGTCAAAACCAGCTTTTGCACCAGGATCTGTTGGATTCAGATCTGACTTCTCCTCAAGAATTGGGAAAGAAGGCAGACAAATGGGTCAGAACCAGAGTTAAACAGAAGAACCAGGGTGGTGGTGACCAGAAGAAAGATACTTCCAAAATCCAAGAGAAAGGTGTGGATAAATCTAAAGAGAAGTCCTCTGAAGGTCCCCAAAAGTCCTCTGTGGGTGGGTCACAAACTCCTTCCTCCCCTGACAAGAAGCCTTATTGCTTTGTTTGTAAAAAGCAAGGCCACTGGTAAAATGCTGCAAATTACGCCAAAGCGATACAAAAGGGGATGATGGACGGAACGTTTGAGCCAATCAAACACTCACCCCCAGTCAACTGATCTGGGTTTAATCCATCATCATTCTTTAGCTCACTCCACCACCCCAGTTCAGACATGGCCATATGCAAATCAGTCTGACCCTGTGCCTCATGGGAACAGTCCAGCACGAACTGCCAAGCCATGTCTTCCCTGGACCGGAAACAAGCATCCTAGGACCGGTTTCTGGCATTCCAGCCGTCATCAGCCAGGCTTGCTTGAATCCAGTGGCAAAGTGAGCAAGGGACCCACGTCTGGGCATACCCCCGCCAACTTAGGGCGAACAAAGCGATACAAAAGGGGATGATGGACGGAACGTTTGAGCCAATCAAACACTCACCCCCAGTCAACTGATCTGGGTTTAATCCATCATCATTCTTTAGCTCACTCCACCACCCCAGTTCAGACATGGCCATATGCAAATCAGTCTGACCCTGTGCCTCATGGGAACAGTCCAGCACGAACTGCCAAGCCATGTCTTCCCTGGACCGGAAACAAGCATCCTAGGACCGGTTTCTGGCATTCCAGCCATCATCAGCCAGGCTTGCTTGAATCCAGTGGCAAAGTGAGCAAGGGACCCACGTCTGGGCATACCCCGCCAACTTAGGGCGAACAAAGCGATACAAAAGGGGATGATGGACGGAACGTTTGAGCCAATCAAACACTCACCCCCAGTCAACTGATCTGGGTTTAATCCATCATCATTCTTTAGCTCACTCCACCACCCCAGTTCAGACATGGCCATATGCAAATCAGTCTGACCCTGTGCCTCATGGGAACAGTCCAGCACGAACTGCCAAGCCATGTCTTCCCTGGACCGGAAACAAGCATCCTAGGACCGGTTTCTGGCATTCCAGCCGTCATCAGCCAGGCTTGCTTGAATCCAGTGGCAAAGTGAGCAAGGGACCCACGTCTGGGCATACCCCTGCCAACTTAGGGCGAACAAAGCGATACAAAAGGGGATGATGGACGGAACGTTTGAGCCAATCAAACACTCACCCCCAGTCAACTGATCTGGGTTTAATCCATCATCATTCTTTAGCTCACTCCAGTTCAGAGACACCCAGAAAGCACAGACCCAGGACTGGGTAGGTTTTGTGGATTGTGCCACAAAGGCTCTGGAAGATTGGTTACATGGCAGCTAAGTGCATGACTACTTAGGATTGTACAATTTGATTTTGAGGGAGCAGATCCTTAATAATTGTCAAAACCAGCTTTTGCACCAGGATCTGTTGGATTCAGATCTGACTTCTCCTCAAGAATTGGGAAAGAAGGCAGACAAATGGGTCAGAACCAGAGTTAAACAGAAGAACCAGGGTGGTGGTGACCAGAAGAAAGATACTTCCAAAATCCAAGAGAAAGGTGTGGATAAATCTAAAGAGAAGTCCTCTGAAGGTCCCCAAAAGTCCTCTGTGGGTGGGTCACAAACTCCTTCCTCCCCTGACAAGAAGCCTTATTGCTTTGTTTGTAAAAAGCAAGGCCACTGGTAAAATGCTGCAAATTACGCCAAGGCCAGCAATAAGGAAAATGTTCCTCCTCCTACTACTACTACAACACTCCCTAGTACCAAAAGTACTAGCCCCCAAGGTAGTAGTAGCACACCCAAACATTTTGTTGGGTTTTCATGGGGAACTGAGGTGGATACTGGCTTAGCCAGGTCTCCCACATATGTCATCTTAGTCTGTGATGGTGGCATGGGGTTTGCCACTTTTACTGTGAGTCCCAATACTTTGGGGAAGTACAGACAGGACCCCCTGATTAATGGTCAGAAAGCTGTAGCCTATAGGGACACAGGGGCTAGTGTCACCATGGTGACAGGAAAACTAGTGCCCCCACTTCACCTTTTACCTGAGTACAAGTACCAGGAGACCAACACTGATGGTGTTATAACAGATCATCCCATGGCCATAGTCAATCTCAGCTGGGAAGGGGTCACTGGTCTAAAAAGAGTTGCAGTGTCCCCAAAATTGCCTGTGTATTGCCTCCTGGGCAATGATTTGGAAACTGCAGCCTGGGCTGAAGTAGAGCTAAAGGCCCATCTAGAAATGTTAGGCCTCTCCAAGAAGATTGGTGTGACCCTGAGGGCCCCAGTCCAACCACAGAGTAATGCAGGAGCAGTGGAGCCTGAAATAATGGCCCACTCTGCTCCACCAGAGAGCACAGGGAAGAAAGAAAAGTATTTTCCCCCCCAGACTTTAGGTGAGGGTCAGCCTCCTCAGGGAACTGATCCTGCCCCTTGTGAAGAAACTGTCTCAGAGGAGGTCAGGCCTGTCCTGGTAGAGCCACTGAGGGCAGGGGAACCTTCCAAGGAGGTACCCAGTCTGGGGCAGGTATCCTGCCCCTCTCTACCCAGCGTTGGTCAGCCAATGGCTGCAAAGGTCAGGGATGTCAGTGGACCCCACAGGGCCCACTGCCAAGAAGAATCCCCTCATCCACAGAGGAGGTACCCCCAGCCTAGTAGTACCAGCCAGGTGGATGATCCTCAGCAGTCTGAGGGATCCCTCTTACCCTTAGCAATTGCCATCACCCAGATGGACTCTATTGGGCAAGGTAAAACCTGGGACAAGGCTGTTCCAAACCTTACCTGGTCCTCCATTGTTCCAACCAGAGGGGATCAACTAAAAGCTGTAGGCAGCCAGAGGTTGACCCTTAGGGATAGATACAAGACAGTCATGGAAAGAAAGGCCTCCATTGTGACCAGTGCTCTGAGGAAGCTGAGATCAACCCTGTTAGGGCCTCACTTCCCTAAACAGACACTTCACCAGCCTTTTTCTTTGCTCAGACAGATTACAGGTAGTGGCCCCAAATTTTTTAGATGATCCAAGACCCTACAGGGGAGGAACTTCTCAGTGGACCACAGGATAGGGAGTATCCATGCAAATGCAGGACCTTCCTTATATGGCCACTTAGGAAATAAAGTCGCAACTGGGCAAGGTTAGCCTTATCTCCTTTCATTTGGGGGGATTATGTGGGAAGGTAGGATCCTTCTGCATGGTTACCCCTACTTTTTGCCTGGTGCTAAGCTGTATTATGACTAGTCTGACTGGGATCTTGCTAATCAGGACCCCAGTCTATCTGCTATCTCTCTAAATTGTTGTGTTCAGTACTTAGGTACATCCCAGATTGGATACTGGTGTACCCTTGTCAGTCCCTGGTATATGGTACCCATGTACCCAGGGCATAGGTACCCCAGAGGTTTCCCATGGGCTGCAGCATGTATTATGCCACCTATGAGAGACCATTCAAAATGGAACTACAGGCCTGCCATTGCAGCCTGTGTAAGCTGGTGCTAGCACCACTTACTAAAGATATAGGTTTACTATATCTAAGGGTCACTGCACTTAAAACCTATAAGTCACCCCTATGGCAGGCCTTTACAATCCCGAAGGCAAGGTGCTTGGTTCTAGCATCAGCAGGACACCCCTGCAGCCTACAGAGTCCATTCTCCCGGGTTGTCCGTGAAGCAGCCATATACTATATAGAGGGGCACTGCGTAATCGCGCGATGACCATCTGGAAAACGGTTGCAACAGATGCTATCATGTTTGGTTTCAAATATGCTGGAATCATACCCCCACACCGTAAACAGTGTGGGAGGTATGATTCCAAGCACTGGAAGAGCCCTCCGTTAGGCTCTCAGTGTTCCCGGTACCAGCCTTTTTGACCTGGACAGCACAAAATGGTTGCTGCCGATCATAGACACATTTCTGCCCTCCTGCTGCTGAGCCAAGGTGGAACATTAGGCATCCTGTCACAGGGAGGTGTGACCCCCTCCCAGACAGGATTTAGTGTATCAGGCCTGGGTGGGTGCGCTTGCCAGTGCCAGAAAGTCTGCATGAGGGGCACATTTGACGCCCCTGTGCATAGTCCAGTTCAAACCAGTCCTGGGAGCCATTGGCTCCCGCTCTGGCGCGAAACTGGACAAAGGACATGGAAGTAACCTCCCCCTGTCCAGACCCTCCCCTGGGAGGGTCCCCTAAAACTTCCCAACCCTTTCCCTAGGGTACTTAAGAGCTTACCTGGGTGTAGGTCTATAGATTCATTGTGGGATAAGATTTAGAACTGAAACCACTGCACTTCTACCGTCTGGGCACTCTGGACTTTGCTGGACTTCATTTGGGCCTGACTTCGTCTCCCTTCCGGTCTGCTGCATCGTCTATGCCTGTGCACCATACAAAATCCGTGTAGGACCTGTGGAGCATCCAAGACACCTGAAGAAATCCCCCTTGAAGTGAAGGAGTCACTTCCCTGCATTTGCAGGCACCTCAACACTGCTGACCGGTCTGCTGATCCCAAGCTCCTGCAGACTCTGAAGGGTTCAACAACACAGGTGGTAGTTTTCTACATCCCTCGAGGCCTGGGCTGTCCTCTCACCGAGGTTGAGGTCAGAATCCCTTGTGGGGGATGCATTAACTGGCCCCTATGCACCGCGTACTTTTGCAAGTGCAAGTGCTTGCTGGCAACTTTGCGACAAGTGCATTGGGCTCCAAGTAGCCCCAACCTCCGGCAACTTCTTCCACCAAGATCTTCAGCCCCTTCAGCTTGAGGTCCTCCCGTGACTCCTGTGCCTCTGGCCTGTGGGTCCATTTGAGGGTCACCTTTGTTTTCCTTGGGCTCCTCTGACTGCTCGGGGCCCGCCCTGACTCCCCTTTGTGGTGAGTCCCCTGGACCATGCTGGTCCCAACGTTGCACATTCTCGACTCCCTGTGTGGATTGAATTTGCCAAGGCTTGTGGGTGCTCCTGCCAGACACCGACCCCTCAGCACTTGACATCCTTTGTGGGGCGGCTCATATCCGAGTCCTGGTCTTCTTCAGCATTGCCTGGTCTTCACAGCTGTGGAGTCAAGGTCATCAGAATGAGAATGGATCACTTGACCCGAGTAACCAGGGTTTTATGAAATTCGTGCAGTGTACCAATAAAAAACCCTCATTCACGTACAAAAGTCGGAAAAGCGGTATATCTTGATTATCCGCCCTGCTCTTAAAAACGTGACAGCATCATCATAGGGTTAGTTTTTGTATGCTTCCTCCATCCGGAGGAAAACCACTCGTTATTGCAGTAGTGATCAAAGAAAGGTGAAAGGGTTTTTAGTGAAGTGAATCTCAAAATGTTAAAAACTCGTAGACCCCGATTTGTAAAATTTAATCAATCTGGGTTTGAGATATATTAAAATCTGTGTCGTGCGTGGGAAGACTAGTTAGTGGTCTAACGCACTGTGAGTGTCCATAAAAAGGTCGACATGTTTCAGCCCCAGTGATTGCCCTTGTGGGTCAAGTGGGCTTTCTTCAGGACCTAAAAAAGGAAAAGTGGTGGAGACCTTATTTTGTATGGGTCTCTATGTATCAGGGTGTATTGACCCGATTCTCATGTGGTCAAGTAGTACCTGTTCAGAGTAAAGGAGGAAACAAAAAGAAAAAAGATGTGAGTATCATTTAGCGCATTTTCTCAAAAAATGGCGTGCTGTCTTTTCTCAGAAGAAATAATGATAAAGAAGAACATTAAAAATAACTAAAAAAATGGCAATTCTTTCTCTCCTGCGTGAAATTCTGGCAAACGTTTTAAGAAACATTTTTTCTCTTTTGTCTCCCATACGGTGCTCAATATGGAAATATATTACCATATATTTGTCTTTAAACTCCTGAGGTATCATGTTAAGATTGACAAGAAGAAAATTGGGTTAGTCTAATAGTTCTGCACCTTATTCTTGGTGATAGTATGGACCCCGATGTCATATGTGCAGTATACCTATAGTTGCGAGTGTTCCTCAGAGAAAGCGACTTGGTAGGCGGTCTGTTGTAATTACTGTTGATATACTAATGTGTGTTAAAGAAAGGTTAACTGAAGTTGTGGTAGAAACAATCTTATAGCAGTGTTTTTAATAGATGACCGCAGCTTATTCTCATCATACCTTTCGATAAATATTAGTATATCATGCGCTAGCTGTTTTTTAAATAAATGCTAATGACTAGATTTGAATTACGTATTATCAAACAGCTCTAAAACGGCATGGTTTCATACCTTGAGTCT
Organism: Calotriton arnoldi; assembly: GCA_963921515.1. Classification (NCBI taxonomy): domain Eukaryota; kingdom Metazoa; phylum Chordata; class Amphibia; order Caudata; family Salamandridae; genus Calotriton; species Calotriton arnoldi. The sequence goes on from CAWUFW010011412.1 coordinate 301,251, forward strand.
TAAATTGTGGATTTCAACGGGCAACCAGGGAGCTTGTTACCTGCTAGGGACAACAGTATAAAGCAATTTAGATTCTGTTGAGTAAAATACGTTACGGTTTTACAGCTTTCCGTCCTCGTGGCTCCTTCTCAATACCTGCTGTGCAGTGTAGTACGACTTGTGCTGACACTTCCTCTGGTTGCCGGGATGTGTTTGGCTTCCGGCTTGTGATGTTTTATACAGCCGGGGATAGAAATAAAGGAAAGACTAATTCCATTGTTAAAGAGGGCTTGTCGACTTGTGCTGACACTTCCTCTGGTTGCCTGGATGTGTTTGGCTTCTGGCTTGTGATGTTTTATACAGCCGGGGATAGAAATAAAGGAAAGACTAATTCCATTGTTAATGAGGGAATGTCAATAAATGGTTATAGCGGTCTAGCAAGTTGGTTCAGAAGTGTTTTTATAAATAAAAATAGATAGTAAAGAATAAATTCTAATTGGAAGGTTTTTCTTATTGCAATAAATACCTGCTGCCCAGTGTAAAAATGCCTTGTGTTGACTCTACCTTAATGTATTTATTCGGCTCTGGTTTAAAAAAACAGGGGGGGGGGGGTGAGATTTCGGCTTCTGATATATTAGAAAAGTGCCGGTTTTGAAAGGAAAAAATGGAAAGAACAGACTTAGGGGCCGATTCCGATTCGGGCCGGAAATCTCTCCGACCGAGCCGGACCCGGAGAGATATCCGACCGAATCGGACCCGTGCAGCCCGACCGAACGAGTACGATGCGAACGTATGCCATCGGACTCGAGTCGGTCGGACTCCCATTGAAGTCAATGGGAGCCTGTCGTACAACGCGTACGCGGGCTCTCATTGACACAATGGGTGCGATGTGGACTAGGGCGCCCCCTACAGCGTGTACGCAGTGAAGCGATTCGCGCCATACACGCACAGGTAGGGGGACCCATGGGTCCCCCCTGTGTGCGACTCGCGTGGCTACGCGTACAGGGGGGTCCGACACGGACCCCCAAAGTACGGCTCTGACAGCTCTTTCGAGCCGGAGTGCGCGGCTCGGTCGGACTGCTCGCGGCGCGCATCGTACTTACCCGGCCGGGGAACGTCTCCATTGCGCGGTGCGAGTCGTGTCCGTGCGAGTCGGTCAGTGCGGTTAGACCCGGGATCGAGTCGGTCGGAGCGGTCGGGACGCCCGGACGAGTCGGTCGGCGAATTCGCATCGTACTCGCTCGCCCGGACGCGCTTACGAATCGGTCGGGAAATAGGGCTCCGAATCGGATCCGGTTAAGCCGAATCCGATTCGGAGCCCTACCGGCCGAGATCGGAATCGGCCCCTTAGTGTAGCTCTATCACTTCAGTAAGGTATACAACTTAGGCAATTCTCGTATACTTGTCCAACCCAAGAGTTTTATAGGGTGGTTTTCTAAAGTACAGATTATATTTTAATGTCCTCTGCTCAGCCACGGAATATTATCATTGAGCCCTTGGATGTTCGTTTGAAGCCGGTGCACCCATCTCTGTTCTTTTTCGAAGAGTATTTTTTCTGCATTGTGATTTTTTGTTGCCAAGGTTTCCAAAATTACCCATTTTAAATCACTGGGGGTGTGTTTTGCTTCTATAAAATGGTTGCTCATTTTTGTTGTGCTTCTTTTGCACTTGACGTTGCTCTTATGCTCGCATATTCTTTGTTTGGCTTTCCGACATGTCATCCCTATGTAACGTAAGGCACAGGGACACGTGATCATATAGATCACATGTGTTGTGTTGCAGTTCGTGTGGTATTTGATCGTCCACTTAAAATTCGGCAGAAGTTGGATGGTTTTTGTTGCGGTTGTCAAATTGCAGACCGAACAGGAACCGCATGGGTAATGGCCCACCACTGGGGGGTTATCCCATAGCCTTGGGGTTGGTTCCTCTCGTATTTGTGGTGGTGGTCTGGTATGGACCAGGATATCTTTTAAGTTCCTGGTTCTTTTATTTGCGAATCTTGGTTTTGGCCAATTCAGGGATCCTGAAGTCAGGATCCGCCAATTTTTGTTAACAATCTTTTTGACATCGTTTGAGGCTGTATTATAAGTACTTACACATGTTACCACATCCCTTTCTTGTTCCTTTTGTGTTGTCTCCAAAAGGCTTTCTCTAGGTTGGTTTCTAGCCCTCTTTTGGCATCTGTTGATGGTTTTCTCAGGGTAATCACGGTTCCTCAATTTGTCGCAGAGGTCCTTTGCTTGACCTTTGTAGTCTTGAATGTTACTACAGTTACGTCTAAGGCGCAGGAACTGACTGTGAGGGAGGTTATCCCTGAGTGGTCGCGGGTGAAAGCTTTTGTAGGAAAGTAAGCTGTTCTTTGAAGTTGGTTTGAAATATGTTTTCGTTTGGATTGCATCATTCTCAACATAGATGGTTAAATCTAGGAAATCCAATTTTGTCTTGTCAGCTGTGTAAGTGAACTTCAGCCATTCATCCCTTGTGTTGATCCATCTATGAAAGTTACTCAGACTTTCCATTTCCCAGATCAGGATAATGTCGTCTATGTAGCGCTTCCAAAAAAGAATCCTCTGTAGAAAGGGGTTTGAGATGTTTTGTATGTATGTTTCTTCGAAGTCGCTGACGTACAGCCCTGCCACACTCGGGGCAAAGGTGCTGCCCATGGAAGTCCCATGACATTGTTGGTACATGGTGTTGTTATATTCGAAGTAGTTCTCTGTTAAGGCTAACTTGCAGCATTCCAAGACGAAATGTCTAGGTGTTTTAAAGTCCCATTGTTTGTTAAAGAGTAGAGTCTCCAGTGTATCTAAGGTCTTTTGTTGGGGGAGACTTGTGTAAAGACTGTCTACGTCTAATCCTACAAGTAGCATGCTTTCTTCTGAGTATGTTTGATCTTTCAGGAGATTCAACAGGTCTCTGGTGTCCTTTAGATATGTTGGTGTTTGTTGTACCAGTGGTTTTAAGTATTGATCCGCGAATTGAGAGAGTGGCTCTAGAATTGAACCGATCCCTGAAACGATAGGTCGTCCAGGTGGGGGTCTCCGTTCCTTATGAATCTTGGGAAGAGAATAAAAATAAGGTACCCTTTGTGTTTTGGTTATTAAAAATTCAGCCTCATTTTTTGTAACCCAGTCGTTCAATTCTGCTTCATCGATCATGAGTTCGATTGTTCTTTGTAATCGTTTGGTAGGGTCTGTCGAGACAACACAAAAGGAACAAGAAAGGGATGTGGTAACATGTGTAAGTACTTATAATACAGCCTCAAACGATGTCAAAAAGATTGTTAACAAAAATTGGCGGATCCTGACTTCAGGATCCCTGAATTGGCCAAAACCAAGATTCGCAAATAAAAGAACCAGGAACTTAAAAGATATCCTGGTCCATACCAGACCACCACCACAAATACGAGAGGAACCAACCCCAAGGCTATGGGATAACCCCCAGTGGTGGGCCATTACCCATGCGGTTCCTGTTCTGTCTGCAATTTGACAACCGCAACAAAAACCATCCAACTTCTGCCGAATTTTAAGTGGACGATCAAATACCACACGAACTGCAACACAACACATGTGATCTATATGATCACGTGTCCCTGTGCCTTACGTTACATAGGGATGACATGTCGGAAAACCAAACAAAGAATATGCGAGCATAAGAGCAACGTCAAGTGCAAAAGAAGCACAACAAATATGAGCAACCATTTTATAGAAGCAAAACACACCCCCAGTGATTTAAAATGGGTAATTTTGGAAACCTTGGCAACAAAAAATCACAATGCAGAAAAAATACTCTTCGAAAAAGAACAGAGATGGGTGCACCGGCTTCAAACAAACATCCAAGGGCTCAATGATAATATTCGGTGGCTGAGCATAGGACATTAAAATATAATCTGTTCTTTAGAAAACCACCCTATAAAACTCTTGGGTTGGACAAGTATACGAGAATTGCCTAAGTTGTATACCTTACTGAAGTGATAGAGCTACACTAAGTCTGTTCTTTCCATTTTTTCCTTTCAAAACCGGCTCTTTTCTAATATATCAGAAGCCGAAATATCGCCCCCCTTTTTTTAAACCAGAGCCGAATAAATACATTAAGGTAGAGTCAACACAAGGCATTTTTACACTGGGCAGCAGGTATTTATTGCAATAAAAAAACCTTCCAATTAGAATTTATTCTTTACTATCTATTTTTATTTATAAAAACACTTCTGAACCAACTTGCTAGACCGCTATAACCATTTATTGACATTCCCTCATTAAAAATGGAATTAGTCTTTCCTTTATTTCTATCCCCGGCTTTATAAAACATCACAAGCCAGAAGCCAAACACATCCAGGCAACCAGAGGAAGTGTCAGCACAAGTCGACATTCCCTCTTTAACAATGGAATTAGTCTTTCCTTTATTTCTATCCCCGGCTGTATAAAACATCACAAGCCGGAAGCCAAACACATCCCGGCAACCAGAGGAAGTGTCAGCACAAGTCGTACTACACAGCACAGCAGGTATTGAGAAGGAGCCACGAGGACGGAAAACTGTAAAACCGTAACGTATTTTACTCAACAGAATCTAAATTGCTTTATACTGTTGTCCCTAGCAGGTAACAAGCTCCCTGGTTGCCCGTTGAAATCCACAATTTAAGACTCAAGGTATGAAACCATGCCGTTTTAGAGCTGTTTGATAATACGTAATTCAAATCTAGTCATTAGCATTTATTTAATAAACAGCTAGCGCATGATATACTAATATTTATCGAAAGGTCTGATGAGAATAAGCTGCGGTCATCTATTAAAAACACTGCTATAAGATTGTTTCTACCACAACTTCAGTTAACCTTTCTTTAACACACATTAGTATATCAACAGTAATTACAACAGACCGCCTACCAAGTCGCTTTCTCTGAGGAACACTCGCAACTATAGGTATACTGCACATATGACATCGAGATCCATACTATCACCAAGAATAAGGTGCAGAACTATTAGACTAACCCAATTTTCTTCTTGTCAATCTTAACATGATACTCAGGAGTTTAAAGACAAATATATGGTAATATATTTCCATATTGAGCACCGTATGGGAGACAAAAGAGAAAAAATGTTTCTTAAAAAGTTTGCCAGAATTTCACGCAGGAGAGAAAGAATTGCCATTTTTTTAGTTATTTTTAATGTTCTTCTTTATCATTATTTCTTCTGTGAAAAGACAGCACGCCATTTTTTGAGAAAATGCGCTAAATGATACTCGCATCTTTTTTCTTTTTGTTTCCTCCTTTACTCTGAACAGGTACTACTTGACCGCATGAGAATCGTGTCAATACACCCTGATACATAGAGACCCATACAAAATAAGGTCTCCACCACTTTTCCTTTTTTTAGGTCCTGAAGAAAGCCCACTTGACCCACAAGGGCAATCACTGGGGCTGAAACATGTTGACCTTTTTATGGACACTCACAGTGCGTTAGACCACTAACTAGTCTTCCCACGCACGACACAGATTTTAATATATCTCGAACCCAGATTGATTAAATTTTACAAATCGGGGTCTACGAGTTTTTAACATTTTGAGATTCACTTCACTAAAAACACTTTCACCTTTCTTTGATCACTACTGCAATAACCAGTGGTTTTCCTCCGGATGGAGGAAGCATATAAAAACTAACCCTATGATGATGCTGTCACGTTTTTAAGAGCAGGGCGGATAATCAAGATATACCGCTTTTCCGACTTTTGTACGTGAATGAGGGTTTTTTATCGGTACACTGCACGAATTTCATAAAACCCTGGTTACTCAGGTCAAGTGATCCATTCTCATTTTGATATCTAATTTACGACTAAGGAAGCTGAATGGATCACAGTTCCTTCTTTCTCCCTCCCCCTTGATTTAACAGAGTCAAGGTCATCAACATCTTCCCAGAAGCACCCGATATGGGAGGGCATTCGTCTTCCAAGTCTCCTGGTCACCCCAGAGTGACATAGACTCAGTCCTCTCTGCTTTCAGGTACACCTCTTCAAGAATCCATGTTTGGATTCCTCCGGACACTTTCTCCTCTTCCAGCAGCGGCACTTTCCTGAAGTCCTCCATTGGGTTCAACGGCTGTTTCCGATGCCACTTCATACCTACGCACCCGGCTTCTCCAACCTTCTGTCTTCCCCGGGGCTTCTTCAGGGTCCACTGGAAAGGGTCCCTGTTCTTTAAAAACCCAACCGTGACTTGCACATAGACTTGTACGGAGCACGCAGTTGTGTTCACACACTGCACACGCTCTCCGTGGGGTCCCTATCTACTTAACTTGGGTGGTTCTGTGGGTCCCCAGCAATTCTACGTCCTCTCGATATCATCCAGACTCGAGTCGTGGTTCTTATACCACTTTCTTAGTATATGGTTTTGACCCCCCTAGGGACTATTTACTGGGATTTCTTTGCTAAGGTATTATGTGCATTGTGTCTATCTCCGTGTGGAAGATACTGTAACGTACTAGATAGTGTTATATAATAAATACATATTTTTATAAATACTTTGTGTGGTTCTTTTTCATTCCATCGGCTGAAACATTGCTGGGCGGATGTGGTTGGCAGAGAGTCAGAAATGCTAGACTGCATTGGCATCCAAGTTGGTGAAAAAGTTGGTAAGTACACATGTATTGTGTGTTTTCCTATGTGTCTTATTTAACCATTGATGAATAGTGGTAACTATCCCTGGACTTCCCCGGCTGCCTAGTTTTCAGAAATGCCCGCTTGCAAAACCAGGTCGTTTTGTGATAGATAATTTTGATGTCTCCACAACAAGTTTTTGGCCTTTCCCTGCCATGGTACATGGCCCACCCGCACAAGTGAGGTGCCATTTTTTATCAGGAGACATGGAGGAATACTGGATAGAAGGAAATTTGTGTCAGCCCAGTGATCCCAGAACTTTCCCAAACAGAAAAGTTGGGAAAAATTTGATTTTTTCAGCTAAATTTGAGGTTTGCAGGGGATTCTGGTTAGGAAAACTGTGGGGGATCCATGCAAGTCAAACATCCCTGGACTCCACTGTGTGTCCAGTTTTTAGAAGTGTTTGGGTTTGGTAGGTTTCCCTAGATAACCGCCGAGCCTGGGACCAAAAACCCAGGTGCCCCCTTTGCAAAACAAGGTCGTTTTGTGACAGCTAACTTTGATGTCTCCACAATAAGTTGTGGGCGCTTCCCTGCCATGGGTACTTGGTCCACCCACACAAGTGAGGTACCATTTTTATCAGGAGAACTGGGGTAACATTGGGTGGTAGGAAATTTGTGTCAGGCTGGTGATCCCACAACTTTCCCACACAGAAATCTGAGAAATGTGATTTTTTTTCAGCTAAATGTGAGGTTTGCAAGGGATTCTGAGTAGGAAAACGTTGGGGGGTCCATGCATGTCACACTGCTCTGGACTCCCCCAACTGTCTAGTTGTCAGAAATATCTGGTATTGGTAGATTTCACTAGATGGCTGTCTATCCCGAGATCAAAAATGCAGGTGACTCCCTCACAAAATAAGATCTTTTTGTAATCGATAATTTTAAAGTCTCCACAGTACATTTTGGGCCGTTTCCTGTTGTGGGCACTAGGCCAACCCACACAAGTGAGGTACTATTTTTATCGGGAGACTTGGGGTAATGCTGGTTGGGTGGATGTTTGGGGCTCCCTGCAGATTCCACCACAGAAATGTGAGGAAAATGTGTTTTTTTTTACAAAGTTTGGGCTTTGCAAGGGATTCTGGGTAACAGAACCTGGTGATAGCCACACAAGTCACCCCTGTTTTCAAAAATGTATAGGTTTGCAAGGTTTCCATAGGTGCTGGCTGAGCTAGTGTCCAAAATTCACAGCTAGGCACATTGCAAAAAAAGGGTCAGTTTTCACTGGAAAAATTTGATGTGCCCACGTTGATTGTTTGGTCATGTCCTGTCGCAGGCACTAGGCTTTAACCACACAAGTGAGGTACTATTTTTATCGGGAGACTTAGGGAACACGGAATAGTAGAACACGTGTTATTGCCAATTGACTTTCTTTGCATTTCGGCCTTCCAAAGGTAAGACAATGTGTAAAAAATAAGTCATTTTGACAAATGCCCTCTAATTCACATGCTTGTATGGGTACCCACAATTTCAGAGATGTGCAAATAACCACTGCTTCTAAACTCTATATTTTGTTCCCATTTTGGAAATATATAGGTTTCCTTGGTACCTATTTTTTACTCTTTATATTTTACCAAAAGAATTGCTATATACCCGGTACACACTGAAAAACCATTGCAAGATGCAGCTCAGTTATTGGCTCTGGGTACCTCAGGTTCTTGGTAAGCCTACAAGTCCTATCTATACCCGTAACCAGAATGATCCAACAGATGTAATGGTATATTGCGTTCAAATATCTGTCATACTTATAAGAAGTTATAGGGGAAAATGTTGTCACAAATGGCTGTTTTTTCCAACTCAATTTCAATATTTTGTATATTTCAATTGTTATTGTCTTTAGAAAAACCTTGAAAGATCTACACAAATGAACCCTTGATGAATTCAAAATGTTGTCAACTTTTCAGAAATGCATAGTTTCCTGCGATCCATTATTGCTTTTACACCCATTTCTACCACTAACTGGAAGGAGCTTGAAAGCACAACAAATAGACAAAAATAGGCTATGCCCCAGTAAAATGTCAAAACTGTGTAGAAAACTTTGGTTTTCTGACAAAAGTCTGCCTGTTCCTGAAATCTGGGAAGATGGTGATTTTAGCACCACAGGCCCTTTGTTGATAACTTTTGCCTGGAAAAAACAGACGCTTTCTTCTGCAGCACTTTTTTCCCATTTTTTCTAACAAAAACAAAAATGAGCTGTATTATGGCCAATTTCTTATTCCTCACATGGTACTATATCCAAGGGTATGCCAGCCGGAATCTGACACATCTCAACACATGCCATACATGTTATTGTTCAGTTTTCCAATAATAGACTTAGGGATGCATGGGACATCTCTGAACAATATCTGGTACTCTGCAGCACTGACAGGTACAGAACTCACTTAACTTAAGTAACAAGTATGCATAATTTGTGATGTATGTAGCATACTCAGTTCCTGGGGTCAAAATTAAGAGGGCGTGGGTATTGCAAAGACTCATAAAAGTCAGCTACCATAGTGAATTATAGTAGTAATGAGGTCGGAGAACTGGTTCCGCAAATTGGCCAATAGGTGCATGTTTCATATGTATGTATACTTCATCCTACCTTACTGATGTGCATAATTCAGGCATGTCAACTGTGCCATTTGATTACTTACAACCTGAAGGGTTACATACTAATTAGCTATGCATATGTGCTTCTGTTGAATACAATATATATGTTCTAAGTTAAATGATTTGCTTTACATGTTATGTCTTGTGGGAAATGGCATTTACAACACGGGCAGAACTAGGCGTTCCTTTACCCTGCATGCGTTACCACGCTTGCCTTTACCCCGAATATGCAAGGTAAAGGCAGTCAGCACTCTAGATTCAGTACGGAAGGGCGGGAAGATTGTGTGGAGGAACAGAAAGGATCGAGACAAGAAGGTTAGGGACGCAGCTTTGCAAGTATGTCTGGGGCCGGGTTTTAGGGCTCAGGATTGGGGGGTCATCAGGGTAGTTTTTAGGGCTGGGGTCAGTTTTAGGGCTCAGGGTGGGGGCGCTGGGGTCGGGGTAGTTTTTAGGGCTAGGGGTCGGGTTATAGGGCTCAGGTCAGGGGGGCTGGGGTGTGATCCTTACCACTCATATGCCTTTGCCAATCATGCATTTATAACTAAATTCATTGTTAAGGCATGGGTGGTAAAGGCATATGTGGTAAAGACGCAGTTATAGTAAAGACTGCGTAGTTAAGGCATGCAATATAATCGCATGCATGATTCCGTCATACAACCATGTAGGTGGACCAGCATCATACACTGTTGCTGAGGTGGATGGTTTCAAGGACACCAACATCACCAGTGAGTGCCTTTGTCAATGCTAATTGTGTAGTGCAAGGACTGAGTGTGATGTCAGATGCTGTGTTAAATTCAATTTGCATCCTTATCACAAAGAAAATTTTGTATAATGAATAATAGGTCAGAACTGGAGAGAGTTGCAGCTGAGGCGGAGAGAAGCAAGATGGCGGTCGCGTAGGTGACCGACAGTGGCGCGCTGATCCGTGGTTGCTAACAAAATTAACCGCTTAACCGCTGTGGCAATTCCGCCGCGGTGCGGCGGTTTAGCGGAATGGGCGGGGCCGCGTTGGCCAACGGACGTTCGCAGCACTACAGAGGTAGTGCTCGCGACGGCCGTTGGCCGACGGATGCACGCAACGGGTTTAGGGATGGACTGACCTGAAAACATTTTGATGGCCGCCGGAGCTCTTTGTGGATGTCCTGACACCCCCGGGAACTGCTCGTGACTGGTGTTGATACTGGGCAGTTTCTTGGTGTTTGGGCACCTTGCAGCAGCTGCTATCGGTCATTTAGACTGCTCTGTTTGCCGCATCGCGGCATCAACGGTATTGATGAGGCCAAAGAAAACCAGCAGCAGGCAGAAGGTGAAGATCGCTCGCCCTCCCGCACAGGCTGCTTCGGGCTCGGTGGAGCTGTGGAATGAGAATGCGGGAGGGCCAACTCCGAGTAAGACGGACGGCGTGTCCCATCAGCTCAGGACATGGAGCCTCCTCTGGAGAGGAGTGGGAGAGGCGGGGCTGCCGGCAATCTTCGTCCGGACGGCCCTACAGTGGCTGATCTCTTCAAAGGGTAGGCCTGAGTCAGGACCTGCAGCGGCGAGGCACGCCCGAATAAGCGATCTAGATCAGCCAGATCAATCAGATGTCGCATCTGCAACACTGCAGATGCTGAAGGATGTATCTCAGCCTGGGGCTTTAGGGAAAATAGAAAATAAGTTGGCTGCAGGGCCCTCTGTTCCACACCATGAAGAAGAAGGTATGCCGGCACCCTCTCACTCTTTGCCCCCGGCACTTATTAAGGTTAAGGGCTGCTCTTTTGTTCCATCTGCTGCTATGGGCGAGGACTATAATGTATCAAATGAGGGGGATGGGCTACCAGTGACTGGGGAGCGCCCAGATTACTCAGGGGGGGGCCAAAGCAGTAGTTGACCCGGAGTCAAGGGCTGGTTCGAGTCAAGCTCCCTTGAGCTTACCCCCACCAGATGAACCTGCACCTGATGTACATAACCATGACTTTCCTGACCTGGCAATCCATGTCACTAATGATCAGCTCTCAAATGCCACACAGCCAGGGCTACACCGGGGGGGGGGGAGAGCCTAGCAAGTGTGACCCGGAAAAGGAGCCAAGTGACTGGTTATTTTCGCTGTTCGATGGAGCTGAGTGGTCGGTGGATGGATCCGACACTTCCTCCAAGCTTAGCGAGAATGACAGTGACCCAGAAGAGGATAAAAGGAGTTGGGCCTGGACAGCCCGCAAGATGGGCAAGTAGGCTGGTCGGAGAGCTTCAGGGGGCAAGGATCTAGTTTGGGATTATAAACCCACAGAACATCTAACCAGCATCCCTCCTGGGACCCTACTGGGCACCGGTGCCTCGGATTCCCCTACATTGGAAGCTATCTATCAGGCAATTATAAAGCATCGCAAAGAAACGCACCAAGACAGCTGCAAGGCTCAGACTGCATTAAGGAAAGTCAAAGGGGTGGTCAGAAATCTTACTAAGGCATGCACAACCATTGGGGAACGCTTGTCAGATCTTGAAGCAAGAATTACTACAACAGAGACAGATCTGGCTGCCACTCGGGTACAATCTGAGGCACACGAATCCCAGTTGATCGAGATACAATGGAAATTGGAAGACCATGAAAATCGCCAGCGGAGCAACAATCTTCGCTTGCTAGGGATACCAGAAGGGGCCAAGGGCTCGGATATCCGGACCTATGTGGTGGAACTATTACGAGCTGTCCTCCCGGAGCTAACAGGCTGGAACTGGTCACAAGAAGTGCAGTGGGCCCATAGAGTACCTTTTGCGTTGAGGCAGCCGCTTAGGGAGGATTCTAAGCCACGGGCCATCCTGGTTTATTTTGGAAACTTTTTTCTAAGACAGGCAATCTTCGAGAAAGCAAGGCCTGAAGCAAAGCGATCTAGCAGGGATGTCTCATTTTTTGTGTGACCAGATTTCTGTCATACCACAGTTGAGAGACGATGGCGGTTGCGGCAGCTGATTAAGCCTTATCAGGACAAAAATGCAAGGCTTATTTGGCTAACCCTGCGCGTCTGAAAGTGCTTCGGGGGGGCAAACTCGATTTTTCATTTCTGAGATTAAGGCAAAGGAGTTTCTCGATGACCTTAAGTCATAAGGAACGATACAAACAGGATTATGTGTGTTTTGCATCCAGCACTCCGATGTTAAAATGACGGTTGGAATTAGGGCGTGAATCAGGGCTCGCTATTTCCCTTTCTTTTCTTTATTTGATCCTCCTTCTACTTTTTCTCTATGGTTAGCAAGGAAATGTCTGTATCACTCCACAACTTCACGGGTCACGTGTGCTGCACCCATCTCCTCACAGACTGCCTAGCGGTCTGACAACTTCTCAGGGTTAGGGGGGAGGGGTGGGAGAGGGCTCCTGGGAGGTGGTCTGGGATGGATTGGGTGTTGGCCACAGGGGCAGAGGGTAGGCGTAGGGGGGAGCAAAACAAAAATCTTACCCAGTGATGGAATTAAGGCAAATACAATTAGTTTTCTTTTTTTACTCAGCTAAGCCGCGATTAAAAACAGTAAGGTACTACAAGTACGGACCAGATGGGTAAAATAACTATATGCTCGGTAAATGTGGGAGGGCTGAATGACAGGTCAAAACGGTTAAGGGTGGCTGAGGTTCTGAGGTCAATTACCCCTGATATCTGATGCATGCAGGAGACTCATATCCCATGGGACAAAAGGGAGTTGATGGTAATAAGGGGGTACAATCTGTTGTCCTGTACCACTTAGAGTTCTAACATCTGGAGGGGGGCTATATTAGCGAAACCGCAAATAGGGCTGATTAAGTGCATGCAATCGGATTTACAGGGTAGGTGGGCACTGGTCAAGCTCGAGGCAGGACTTACAGTCTGTGCAATATATGGGTCGAACCAGGATGACAGAAGATATTTGAGGATCTCGAGGTCAAGCTAGCATCCTGGTCGCATCCATTGGTCATTTGTGGAGATCTTAACATACATCAAGCAGCCGAGATTCGGCAAGCCCAGCAATATCAGGGAAAAAACCTTGAGTATGTAGGGACTTATATTCCCTTATGGACAGCTATGGTCTGGTAGACATATTGAATCTCAAGCATCCTAACAATTTAGGCTATACCTATTATTCCTGCCCCCACAAGAAATATGTTCGACTTGATTATTTTTTAATAGTAACAGACCGCGTAAGCAAGGCTGAAATTAGGAAGTTACCGAAGGTTATTTCAGATCATAGTCCATTGGTTTTGGGGGTCAAGATCCAAGCGGCTATAAAACGCCACCACAAGTGGACATTCGACAGAAAACTTTTGCTGAATGTAATCTTCGTTGAGCATATCAAGAACTGGTCGCAGGAGTTCTTTGACACCAATAGGTATAGTGCCTCATGGGGCCAGTCTGGGACACTTTTAAGGCTGGCCTTAGGGGTGAAATTATAATTTTTGTTGCTCACGCTAAGAGGCGGCGGTCGACGGAGAATAAAAGGCTGCTGGGGGAATTGGCCAAGGCTGAGGCTAAGCAAGAACATGCAACACGGATTGCACAGGGGCAAGGGGTGGCACAAACTCAGTTTAAGATTATCGCTCTAAAGGCAGAGATCACCCAGAGGTCAGCCGAAGAATTCCAAACTCATAGGAATGAAACATTTGAGTATGGTGAATCAGTTGGGAGAAGGCTTGCACTGTGTATGAGAAAGAAAGCAATTAGAAGCACGATAACCTCAATTAGGTAGGATCAAAGAACCTATTCAGAGACTAGCGACATACTCCATGTGTTTCAAGAATTTTATCAGCTATTATATAAGGAGGATATTTGGGTAACCCCGGATATCTCTCAAGTAGTGTCAGAGGCGGATCTCGGGGCCACCCTAGATCAACCCGCCAGGAACAAACTAGAAGCAGATATAACGCTTAAAGAGGTCTTGGCATCCTTACACAATTTACCTTCAGGGAAAGCTGCTGGTCCCGACAAAATACCTCTAGACTTTTACAAGGCACTTCAAGCTCAGCTATCCCCCATTTTACTGGACCTGTTCCTGGGGGTACAATACAATGGGCTCCCACCACAGTCTTGGGAAGGCATGGACATTATTATATTCCCTAAGAAGAGTAAATCCCTGGACAACCCAGCCTCATACAGGCCGATATCTCTGATAAATTATGACACCAAGATCTATTAAAAAATCCTGGCCAGTCAGCTGAGGAGGGTCATAGGCCGTCTGGTATCACCCTGTCTGCATAGCTTTATAGCCGGCTGAGGTACAACAGACCATATAAGGCGGGCTATAACTCTGTTTGACATCACTGCTGCGACAGGAGGACAGATGGATATGGCCCTCCTTGATGTCAAGAAGGCTTTTGATTGGGTGGCCTGGAAGTTTTTATGGGGAATACTCTAATTAAAGGGTTTTGGCCCCCGAATAACCACCGCTATTAAAGCTATGTATACCAACCCACACGGCTTCAGCTAATTGGTGAAGAGTCGGAAATCATAAAGGTGTCTTGGGGGACAAGGCAGGGGTGCCCCTGCTCGCCCATCCTGTTTGCCCTCTATATAAACCCACTGATTGAGAAGATTTTAAATAATCAGGGGATAAAGCCGATCACCTGCGAAGGGTATGAGACTAAGGTGTTAGCATATGCTGATGACATCGCCATTGTCACCACTGACCCCGGAGGAGCAATCAGGGAAATCGAAGCCGTTGCCGGAGAGTTTGGGCAAGCCTCCGGCTATACTCTGAATAAAGGGAAAGCACAAGTTATCTGTACAGATAATATTAAATTTCAAGATCTATGGTGCGTGGATTCAGCTGTGTACCTTGGCATTCGCATTAGCCCCAAGGTAGATACCATAGGTAGGATTAATTTTAACCCCTTTGTTACAAAAAGTTTCACAGATCTAAAACGCATAAAATCTATCATCGGCAGGGGTAATGTCCTAAAAATGACAATGCTTCCTAAGATTTTGTATCTTTTTCGGTCAATACCGGTGGCCATAGATGACTCAATTTTTAAAATACTGGATTCGATCTTCATAAATTTCATTTGGCAATATGGGAAGGTGAGGCGTTCACTAAAATATGGGTCTCTCTCACAGGGTGGGTTGCCTGTCCCTAATATTACATTCTACTACTGGCTGGCTCTACTGGAGCAAATGCGTATTTTATTCACCGCAGACATTGATAAGCGGACAGATCAGGAAAGCCAAGGCACCCTCTCCTCGATTTATGAGCTCGCTCTAGTGAACAAGGCTGATGGACTGCTGCTGTGGCAGCTAGAGCCAAGCTACTATAAGAAAGTTCGATTTAAGGTGGTATTTAATGCCTGGAAAACATGGAGTAAGGCACGCAAAGTCATGAAGATCCCGAAATACTGCAGGTATACACCACTGTGGCGGTCTTCCCTTTTTCCGCCCTTATTTTATGATGTTATGGGAAGGCAATGGGAGCAGCATGGCCTGACAGTAATTGGGGATCTTTATCTTCTTGATCAGATATGCCCTTTTATCCACCTGCAGCAAGGGTTTGGTATCCCGGGTAACCAATATTTTAAGTATGTGCAAATGAGGGAATTCTTTACCAATTTCAGGGCGGCCATATCCCTAGATAAAATACCTCTGGTGGAGGCAATTGCCCGGGCTGACTGCAAAATAAGAAGCATCTATAGTAATTTGTTTGACAGCCTGCCGGATGATCTCGAAAAGACTGAGGCAAACTGGGCAAGGAAGTTATGCCACCCCGATGCTGATCTAAATAAGGCAATAGCACTAGCCGCAAAGCTTTTCTTGTCAGCAAGCCTGAAGGCGCAACACTATAAAACGCTATTTAATCTGTACTTTACCCCCGCCAAATTGTTTGACTGGGGTGAGAGAACAGATGATAAGTGTCCTAGGTGTGGGGAAGGCCCGGCCACACTAATACATACATTTTATGACTGTGCCAGGCTACTCCCTCTAAAGAACAGGCTGGAGTGCTTCTGGGAAGGACTGTTAGGGTGCAGGGTCAACCTTAGCCCAACCATGATGATTTTGGGCCATGATAGTAACAGCGACCTGGGCACTACCCAGACGTATTTTGTATTTGTATGTGTAGCCGTTGCCAAGATATTATTTGCCGCTAGATGGAAGGATCCGGAACCCCCCTTGTTTCAGATCTGGCTAGCACGGTTGTTGGGTATATATAATCAATAGAAAGCTCTTTATGAATGCAGGAGTAGACTGGCTAGGAAGCTGGGGAAACAAATTTGGTCTCCCATTATGGATTGGAAGAACAACTTCGACTGTGTAACTAAGCAGACTGCTGGCTATCTATAACCGCTTCAGTACCAACTTATCAACCAAAAATTATCTATAATTAGAATAGCTAGTCGGTACTGGAATGGTTGGTCATACCATGTCGGCTCCATTCTCCTGTAGTGTCAACATTACGGGTGGCCTAACCCAGCTCTCCCTGGGCAACAGCCGGCCTCTGATGTATTGTAAATAAGGATGAAATGTTATTTTTTAACCTTGGTATTCTTATCGCTATTTTATTAACGGCATGCTATCATATTTTCTATTTATGAATTTAACATATGACTTTCTTTTATTTTTGTATTACCTGTAATATGTTTCTCTCTGGGTAAATAAAAATTTGAAAAAAGAATAATAGGTCAGGAAAAGTAGATGTTAATTGTTGCATGTGCATCAGCCTCTGACTAATGTCAATGAGAAGACATTGGCAATCTGGGATGGACTACATGATAGAGGCTTGAGAGGGGAGCCATGATCACAGTGGCAGACTATGTGAAAATATATGGTAGTGAATACACATCTGAACATGGCCGTGGATAAGAACAATTCAAAATGCTTGTCAGTTGCACGTGCTGTGACATTGGGAGCATGTTATGACCTGTGGCACGGTCCACCATGGACTTACAACAGTTCAGATAGGAGAGGTTTCATGTGTCTCTGTGTGAAGAGAGTTACTTATCCAGCATCCATTGTTACATATAATACCTACCAAGTGTTCAGTATAGTTAGCAGTGTGTCCTCATATGGGTCCTTGTCATATCAGTTACACTATATTGTGAGACAATACATGTACTTTGCAGACATTGGAAACCTTACTGTGTTGAACGCCAATTGCATAAAGGATATTGCAGGATGCAGAAATCACACTAATGTTCAGTAAAGAGGACATGTGTACCATACTGTGGGTACAAAACAGCACTGTTCCTAAGCATACTATGTACTGACATGGTCATACCTAGGGGCTTATTTACAGGCCCCTTGCGCCAGTTTTGCGTTATTTTTAGCATGGGAAAAGTGACGTACGGTAGACGCAAGGGGCTTGTAAATACGCCCCCTAGATGTGCCAAAGTGGTGCAATCGTATTGTGCAACAATTGTGACCTTAGTAAATCTGAGATGATAAATAATAGGCATGTGTATGCTCACTCTAAGCAGCAAGATGAATTTAGGCTGTATGGGCCGCTACTTTTGATGTTGCGAAATTGCTATTGTTTCACAATGTTTGTACCTGTTCCTAGTCACCTTTTGATTAACAGTTTTCTATTTTGCTGAAACAGACAACATGACCCCAGAGCAGTTGAGGCAGCTCATTTGAGCAAGACATTAAGAAGCACCTGCCAGACCTAAAGGTGAAGATGGCAGTGCTTGAGCACAAGATGGATTGGGCTGTTACACTGCTCCAGGAAGTCAAGTAGGCACTGACAAGACCCTAGCCACATTTCATCCACAGGGAGCATTTCTGCCCTTCCCCTGTACATAGTTTTAATGTTGTTCTTATTGGTTTTATAGCTTAGTTTAGGTTACTTAGTGTAGTTATAGTGTAGGGGTTGTAGTTTTAGGGGTTTTGTAGGGGTGGGAACAATTTTAGTAGGTAGGGGTACTTTGTGCTTTTTGGGGTGGGGGTGGATGTGTTATATACGTGTTATGAAAAGAAAATACAAAATTTCAGCATAAAAAATGATTGTTTAGGATTCAATGTGTAGTTAGTTGATGTTTAGGAGTAGTTTCTGTTGTCCTTGTGTGAAGATGTGTCTTAAGAGGGGGGTGGGGTGTTGATGTTTATCATGTTGTGCTATATGTGTAGAGTAAACTAGGTTAAGTTAAGTTAGTTTTAGATAGTATGTAGAATAAGGTAGTGTAGGTTAGGGTAGATTAGTTAATTAGTGTAGGTTAGGTTGTTTTAGTAATTAACATTTTTCTGTTGACATTAAATGACATTGTTTGCTACCTAAAGGTCTGCATCAAGATTTACTGTGTGGTAGTTAGCATGTGTACTCAGATAAGGTTATGCACATGCATTTGTCTTTGCTAGAATTGTTTGACAACATATGTGAGTAGGTGTTTTACCTATGCACAGGGATCTGCAGGTTTGCCAAGACATGGACTATAGTTTGAGCAGTGCCTGTGGCAATCATGATGGAAATGGTACACAGTGCAACACATATTCGCATACGATTTCTCTGTGTGGGTATGTCATGCAACATGCTTTGGAAGGAAGTTGTGGTCAAAACATTCACCCAAATTGAAGGTTTTTGGACTCACACTGATGACTGCCCCATACACACTCACACTCGCAGCGTTTAATTGTCAGACCAATATTGTTTGCTTGATAGTATCCATGGTTGGGACCCGGCACTTGTTGTGTGACTTCATTCACCATTAACATTGACTGCATGACACCTGTTGCACTTCATCCTTGCAACCTTGAGTAACTGCTTGCTAGTGAACACATTTTTGTTTGACCTTGTCTATAATGTTCAGACTAAATCCCAGGAAAAGAATAGAACGTGAAAACATATGTAGGTTCTGTGTGAAAGTACAATGCAGTACAAAAGCAAACGGGCCTATATAGTAACGTGTGCAAAGGAAAATGAGGCCTACAATGTGCACAGTTATGCTAACATAGGGAAATCTACAATGGGACATGCAGGAAACACACGACAAAGGTATGGGAATGCCCGCTAATTATTTGTTGTGATTTCAACTGTATATTGCTATTTAACCCCTTCGATGCGTCGGATGGCCCCCGGCCGTCCGACGTCACAGTGGGCGTGTGCGGAGGACGGCCGGGGGCCGTCCGAACCCCGCCCACTCAATAAATCAAAGACACAAGATTGACCCTGCACCCGAGAAGAACAAGTACTTTATGTATGGATATACTAGTGCATCATATTTAAACAACAGAACAACGTATAAATAGATAGCTTCCCAAATGAAAACAACAGATGGTCGTGTTTCTTGATTGTAGCAAATATAATCCTTTTATTCAAAACACTTCATTTCCTTAAAATGCACGACAAAATTGCTTGCCAACGCGTTTCATCCCTCATGAGACTTCTTCAGGGCTAAAAGCAATTACAAAACACTATTTACAATACGATCACAATAAAACATACAATACACAAAAACCATACAATTCATTATTATACTAACAGTGTAGTGCTATTGGTCAACATCATGGTTAGACATGACCCTCGTCATATTAATTGTAGATCATTGGGAAGCTACTCAGAATATCACATAATCTTTAAAAGCACCATCATTTTAGCAAAGGGAGGAAACAAAACAAAAGAGTACATAACCGACCACAGTAAGTCTTTTATCAAAGCTTTGATCTGTATATGAGCACACTATCACTATGATACTTTTTGAAAAGGAACATCAGCATGAATAATGTCATCTCCAGAGTGAACATCATTAACTTATCTGCAGAGCAGATTTGATATAATATATTAGCAAATTTAAAAATAACCGTGATGTGTCAAAATTTCATACCTTAAATCAAACATACATGGATTCTATACATATTTATGGTACTATTTGGACTCTAACTCATACCTTAATGGAAGTCTGAATCAGCTGATGATATTTTTGAAAGTTCAAACCGATATTAAAAGCAGCGAAGGAGACACAGTGTATCTATAAATAAACACAATTCGTATATTTCTCTGATTGATGTAATACTCTCTAACTAATTCTTTATTATCGTTCCGTTTTATTTAGAATAGTTGCACGTAAAAGTCACTTACTGATAATTGCATTCATGGTGTCATTATTTAATCTGTATGTACCATAGAATTCAACAAGATGTCGTGTAAGCCGGTAATTTGGTATAAACCGGTATTTCAGTGTAGTTATTTCTGTAAAGAACATGAAAAGCTGACATTGAGCCTCTATCAGCTGTTTGAGATATTTTTAAACTATTAAAAAAACACAATGATGGGTCTTGACTTTTAATATCTTGTATAACACAACCCGGTGATTTAATGTGGGTGCCCAAAACCTTCGATTGTATCGTCGCTTAAATGCTGACAAGTTTTGTCAACTCGTATTTAGTACACGTTAATCTAATGCCATGCACAGTGACCGTCTAAGTAAACTCTCGAAGACTAAAAACCTGTTTTGGTTGGAACCGCGCACATGCTAAACTGACGGCAGCAGTATCATTATACTACTCAGCGTAATGACCGTCCAAGTAACCCTATCCGCCCACCTAAATAGAATTTCTCACATGCCATCGTTGGTGATATTATACTGGTGCAATTCAACAGCTCAAGATCATTGAATAATAAATAGCGTCTCACAGTGGTCCTATCGCAGATAAAAAACAATCACAAACTAAACCTGGCATTCCCTGATCAGACTTATTATCCAAATAAAACAATAGACAATTGAGCCCAGAATCAGGAAGTCCAGACCACACTGATACACACCCCAATATCATACAAGCCCACATTCCGTGTGCACATCGCATCTCAGTACTTACGGGAAAATGTAATCCCTCTGTGTATATGCGGTCGTCCGGTTCCCTCAAAGTTGTAAAGAACCGAGCAACTTTACCGTATGCCATTTATGCGGTGTCTAAAGTGCCCACACCTGTTACCGTCAGGTAGAGTTACCGGTCACATGACCCGCCCGAGTAACTAAGCGCCATCTTAGACGGTGCAAAGTTTCTATATTAGCAATCCACTAAGTCTGGAAACTCTTTACAAAAAGACGACAAGTATGGCGTCCGAATTTCTCACATCGTCACTTTTTGTATGTTATGCAATATATTTAACAGTGAATTAGTTCTGCATCGATTACAATCGCAAAGTTGCCTCACTTGACACATGCCCCCAGCGTAGGCGGTGGGAAGTAGGTCACATGGTTTGCCGATAATACCATGCGCCATTTTAAAGTTTCACAAAGTTTGTTTATGGCATACCGTCAGAAGGAGTTGCCGGTCACATGACCTGCCCGAAAAACTATGCGCCATCTTAGAGGGTGCAAAATGTCTATATTAATAATCCACTAAATCTAGAAACTCTTTACAAAAGGACGACAGGTATAGCGTCCGAATTTCTCACATCATCACTTTTATATGTTATGGGACGCCCTTCCACACGCAGCCAGCCAGCCAGCCAGCCAGCCTGCCACCGTCAGCCAGCCCTGTCACTCACAGTGGGAGTGCGGGAATCGAGGAGAGGACCGGGGGTGTAGTAGGAGGAACTACGCTCCCCAGGGTCCTTTGCGGCGCCGTCGCGCACCTGCCAGCAATTTCGGAGCCCGTCCACGACAGGAAGTGGCAGGGCAGGGCCACCCCCCGGAAATCCGTGAAAGCAGGGTGCATATGGTGGTGGAGTCCGGACTTACAAAACAAGGTACTGTGAAATGTCTGTTCTGAAGCGTAAATTGACCCCTGAAATGAACAAACGTAAGGCTACGGGTCTGCCGGCAGGCGGTGGGGTGGTGGGGACTCTGGATGCTTTTTTAGTCAGGGCGGAATCAGTGTTGGTCCATCAGATCCATCTTACGGAGAAAAGACTTTCTTTGGATACCTTTGCGGCCCAAAAGCGTTCCTCCATTGGGGGCCTAGCTTTGTCTAAATCTCCAAATGACGTGGTTCATCCGTGCCCCGCCACATTTGGTACTAAGGAAAGAGCTATTACCACTGCTCCCTCTCCAGAACCTATAGTGGCACTGACTAGTCACATTAGCTCTCCGCAGAATGATCTAGGGGTCAATGACTATGGGACTCTGTCTGGACTAGGGGCTGGGAACATGACGCCGACCCCACTCACCACAAGCAATGGAATCATCCCGAGCCTGGGTGGTGGGGAGGTTATTACCAGCTCTAAAAGAGCTGCTAAGCTAAGCAGTGTAAGCTCCATGAAGTCACCAATCAGTGGAGTATCGCTAGTAAAGCATACTAGGGGAACTAGGGAAGGGGCTCACTCAAAATTAAAACAAAATCAAAAACAAAAGCCCAGACCCAGATCCAAGTCCCAAGCAAGTATGTCCCCTGATATAGCTGATCCAGTAGCCAACTATACGCCCAATAATGGGGAAGGTATCACTGTGGAGGGGGAGCCGATCTTGATTATTGGAAGGGAGTAGAATTGTTGATGACTGCTACTTTGGGGCCCCTATTAGATAAATTGAGGTCAGTGGAAGAAAAATTGATGTCATTTCTGACCACATACAACGCTCCAGTCAATCAAGCGTCCTGTCGGTGTGCTCCTGGTCCTCATGGG
The DNA here is from genome assembly GCA_963921515.1 of Calotriton arnoldi. NCBI lineage: Eukaryota > Metazoa > Chordata > Amphibia > Caudata > Salamandridae > Calotriton > Calotriton arnoldi. Next base: position 323,945 of record CAWUFW010011412.1, read on the forward strand.
GACCCGGAAGCCCCCAAAGCCCCAGTCCCATTCCCGACTTCAATGGAAGAGGAGGGTAAAAAGCGGGCTAATGACAAGATGACAGGCCAACAGGATATGGGTAACAGAATGCCTCACCCAGCCCACTTGGAAGGCATAAGTCCAAGTATAAGTATAGTCACTAGGGGATGCAGGGACCCGAGGAAGGTGACCCCATGTAACATTTCTGCACAAATAGCCCCTAGTAGGAGAGAGGGTAGAGCTACTGATGATTATCACATTAGCGAGTCACCCCCTCCAAGTGCCCAGGGTACACTAGATCTCCCGGTCCTGGATTTGCCTCCAGCTTCATGCCCATACACTGTTGTTCTAACTGGTGTCCCAGCGGGCATGAGCGAAAGAGAAGAATCCACCACACAGTTGATCAATAAGGCGGCGCATTGGATGTGTAGGAACGTAGGATTTAACATTAGTGAACATAGGCATATCCTGATGGCAAGAAGGGTGGCCTGGATTGGCAACACCAGAAAAGCGTTTCCAGGGGACTGTGTGATTGTGACTCTAAGGCACCCGGAGCTTGTACGTAGGATGCTTGCCCAGAGTAAGGGGCATTACCAAGCCGAGAGGGGCCAAAGTATCAAAATGCTTCCATTGGGTTTCTTTTACAGGCATATGATGAACCAGAATCATCACCATGGGCACAGGGGACAACAGGCAGGTGTTCGTGGGGGGGCTTGCATAGCCACTACAAATAATTTCTATGCCCCCCTCAATGACATCAGAGATCTAAATGATATTGATTGACTGGGCTCACAGGGGGCAGTGGGTGGTGCCCGCGATGATCTTCCTAAAGAGACCCTAGTAGATTCAGGGGGGGTGAAAGAGGCGATCATAAGTGGGGCAGCAGTAAGTTTAATTAGTTTAGATGACCAAGCAGATCAAACCCAAGCACCTGAACTTCTAAATAGAGAAGACCATAGGTCCTGTCCCGACCGGTCAATGGCAAGCTCAGAAAGTCTAAATTAAAATAGTTTCCTGGAACATAGCGGGTTTATCCTCCAAATTTAGGAATGAAGATTGGCTAGTCTTTATAAGGAAATTCCAAATCATCTGTTTACAGGAAACATGGGTAACAGAGAATAGCATTTTCCATTTAGAGGGCTATAAAACCTACTTTGCACCGGCACATAAGGTATCATCAGGGAGAGCAAGGGGCGGGTTGGTCATATATGCTGATCTCAGGTTACAGGGCAGATGGACTGACTTGGCTTGGGGCTCAGATATCTTGCAGGGTTTTACAATTTGTAATAAGGGCCGCAAGTTAATTCTCATACATTTTTACAACGCGCAGCTACCTGGGCAGGGCACTGTTAGCCTGCATGAATTAGATACTAGGCTCACTCAGGTACAGGAGCAAGGGGGTTGTCGCCCGATCTGTTTCTAGCTGGTGACTTCAATTGTCATCTGTGCCCAAACCTGAGAGTTAACTGTGGGGACTGGACATCGTGCACATTGGAAGAGGGCCCGCACATGGAACACACAAAGGAGGGAAGGGAACTCCGCAATTTATTAAATACGCATGCTCTCATACATAACATGGATTTGGTTGATGTTGGGAAGGATAATACGGTCTATCCCACCTTCAAAGGTAGAGGCTGCGTTTCATTTATTGATTTTATTTTTGTCTCTGTAGCATTAAAAAACTGGGTGTCTGGCTTTAGAATTTGTCCGAGCATGTTTAGTGACCACAATCCCCTTGTTCTATCCCTTGTTGAGACACACCTGTGCCAGGAACCACTTAATGTGAGGGGGAGTTATATGTGCCACGGACCAAGGTAGGAGGTTGAGATGGTCACCGGCTAATGGTGAGGCCTTTCACAGAGCCCTACTAAAAGATGGTGATCAGGTCATCTCAAGGTGTCTAGACTTGGACGTGGAGGGGGCAGAATTAGTTGAGGCCTTCGAGGGTGTTGCTCGACTAGTCGACGGTCTGCTTAGAACTACAGCACACAAGGTTAGATCGGAGGACCCAAGGTGGTTTGACCAACAGTGTTCTCGTGCTCTCAGAGAGCTGAAAGTCGCCCTGAAGTCATCACCAAGGGACAAAGGCTGGGTGACCCATTGCCGGAAAAAGTATAAGTTAGCTGTTAAAGGTCGTAAAATAAAATTACAACAGCAAGCGTGGGAAGATCTGAGAGAGGCGATGGTCTTAAAGGACTCAACCGCCTTCTGGAAAATTATAAACAACCCTTGTTTCCAAGAGGGAAAAAAACCGGGGTTGGCTAATAATATCTTGCCGGGTCAATGGCACGAGCATTTTCATGGACTCTATAATCATTGCATAGGTATAGCCGAGTCTCATGTTAACAGGGGGAGATGAATATTACCCAGATAAGATTTTCATTGGATGAGATTAAGGTAGGGATTGAAGGTCTGACCAGAAATAAAGCCCCGGGTCCAGATGGGATTCCCCCCGACCTTTTTTTAAGCAAGGTGGATCTCTGGGCACCCATCTTGACCAGGGTCATAAATGCAGCAGTGGATACTGCAATGCCAGCGTCTTGGTCCACAGCTACGATTGTTCCTATTTTTAAAAAGGGTAACAGGGACAGCCCACTTTGTTATCGACCAATCTTACTAATTGACGTGTCAGCGAAGGTCTAGGGCGGGTCATCCTGAACCGGTTAATGGATTGGGTAGAGGAGCAGCACATTATAACCGATACCCAATTTGGTTTTAGGCCTGGGAAGTCAACAACAGACCAATGCCTCAATTTGTATTTACTGTCAGCCAAGTACACTATTGCTAGCCAAGGGACCGTGTACCTGGCATTCATGGACCTGACGGCGGCCTTCGATCGAGTCAACCGAGGGAAATTATGGGCCATTTTGGATAATCTGGGGTGGACTCGGGACTTCTTAATATTTTAAAATCCTTGCACCTGAATACCACTGCCACGGTTAGATACAACCAGGAGAGAAATACTACAGACCCCTTCACATGCTCAACTGGGGTCAGACAAGGTTGTATCCTGGCCCCATTCTTGTTTACGCTGTATATAAACAGATTTGATCAGGCACTTAGCACTTTAGAGGCTGACACACCTAGGATTGGCACCCGAGGGATTCCCGTCCTGCTTTACGCAGATGATGCGGTTCTCCTCGCCCGCACTCCTAAAGGGCTCCAGATTTTAATAGATGGTTTTGTTGCATTCATGGAGAATCTAGACCTGTCCCCTAACTTGTCAAAATCTTATGTGATGGAAGTGGGTAAAAAACCTAGTAAAAAGAATAATTATTTCATTGGCTCACATTGTATGGGAAAGGTGCAGTCCTTCTCGTATTTGGGGATTTTATTCGACGGACGACTACATTTAAAAAATGTAATAGAGGAAAAATGTTGCACCCTAACCAGATGTTCGGGGTCGATCATGAATTTTGCACAAAGGATGGGTCGGTGGTCACCAGAACAAATCCTGAGATTATATAGTTCCATGTGTTGTGCTAAAGTACTCTACGGTAGTGAGGTATGGGGATTCACTGATGTGAAGCAACTTCAAATTGAGGAAAATAAGTATTTCCGGCGTTTGCTTAAAGTGCCTCAGAGTACATCATCCCATATTGTGCATGAGGAATTAGGCGCCTGTTATATTTCGGACAGGTTGGCAGTCAAACCTTTAATCTGCTGGATAAAAATTTGGTCAAATGAGGAGGCGACCTTTAACAGGCAGGTTATAGCAGATTGCCTTGCCCGTGATCGGGGGCTGAGAATCTCCTGGCTAAAATACGTGAAAGAGTCCTTTGAGGGAATAGGACGTGCAGACCTCTTTTATAACACCTCTAAAATATCAATGGTGGATAAGGCCACGGTCAAGGACCGGTTATTCAAGCATGTTACAACACTCAGGGAAGATAGAGAGCTAGTCAAGCCGTTAGTGAGAGAACATCTGGCAACTAAGACATCCAAGGGCATTGAACCATATTTGGCTCATTTTTATAGTGCCCAGGATAGGTTCTTAATGACACGGTTTAGACTAAATCTCCTGCATCATGTTTTAGCTGAGCCAGCGGGGTTCACACCGTCTATAGAGATGAAGGGCCCATGTGGTTGCGACCAATGGTCCCCACAGGATACCCTTCATTTTGTTTTATTATGCCCCTTTTATTCACAACCTAGAATTTACTTTCTAAAGGGCATTTTAAAGAAAGCCAGATTTAAACATGCACGGGTGGCCTTGTTATTTTTAATATTGTCCCAAGATGCGTTGACTCTATTTTGTACTGTACATTTTTAAGGGTAGCATTTAGGTTACGGGCAACAAGGGGCAGCGGGAGTATATAGGTTGTCCGGAAAGTTACTTTTCCCATGGGATCAGGACGGAATTGCCCATTGGGATGTGTATTTAATTATTTAGGTATTGAATGTATACTATGGAGAATTTTAGAATGACGAACTGTTTATCTTGATGGCTTTTATCTGTACTATTATGGTATTTCTTCACATTCGAATAAAGTGATAAAGAAGAAGAAGAACTCTTAAAATATTAATTATGATATAGATAGCACTAGCACTGTATACATTGTTGTACACTGCTCACTACAACTGACTTGTCCCCTATATGTACATAGTGTCCCAGAATGAAATCTTTTTATGATACTCATTTAAGGTTTTTAACCAAATATGCTGCTATTAATTTCATCTTATGAGATTTTTAAACAACTCTCTGTATTATATGATCTTTTTCTTTTTTTATTTGTACAGAGGTTATTTTATTGTATATATGTTATTCGATGCTTTTATGACACATGCTGTCGAATAAAGCTATTTGAAATATTTGAAAAAATATGTTATGCGATATACTTAACAGTGAATTAGTTCTGCATCGATTACAGTCACAAAGTTGCCTCACTTGACACATGCCCACCGCGTCATCGTTAAGAGGCAGGTCACATGGTTTGCCGATAATACCATGCGCCATTTTAAAATTTCACAAAGTTTGTTTATGGCATATTGCTCAGACAGCAAAACTGCCGCACTTAAGACGTGCCCACAGCAGCGGCGTTACCGATAATACCATGCATCATCTTGAAGTTTGTTTTCAACATGTCACTTGTGCAGCGTACCGGCCAAGATAAAGTGTGTATATACAGATACCAATGTTGTTTGTAAACACTAACAAATATGTCATCTGAATGCCATAATCACTATCCAAACGATACACTAAAATTTGTACGGAGAGAACAAAAGATCTCTTCCTTTTATGGCCTCTTACAACATCACAATAAAATTCATGATATCCATAACCCGATCAGACAGGTGTAAAGATACAGTGTCATGAATTCAAAATATTGGCAGATATTCTGACAGAAAAAGAGATTTCAGTTTTGCGTAAAGGATTGAATTATTGTCCAACAGAGAAACCACACTTTGAAAATGTGCATTTGGACTTATACAAATGTGTACGCAAGTTACGATTAAAACACTTTTTTGCAGAACATACACCTGTACGCAATCTCTCTGTGAATGCTGCATCCAATTCTGATTGTACCATTGCAGATATTAATGTATCATATGCTATAACAACTCTACATGATGAAGGTGACACGAGCAATCTGGTTGATTTTGCACGTAATTTGGATGTTATGGAAGATACAACAATAGATAGTGGTCTACACAATACCTCAAAAGTTATACCTCCGAGTTATACCAATTCTGTAATAGATGAATTCTCATTGAGGGTCACGCAACATCTGTACCGTCTAGAGGAAACACATAATATTCAGAGCAAGTGTAAGCATTCTTTTAAACTAACCAAAGAAGAAAAATTGTTCTTGAAATCCTTGAAAGATGACCCCAATATAGTGATCCGTGAAGCGGATAAGGGAGGAAATATAGTACTAATGGATTATATAGACTACACTGCAGAAATAGATCGACAGTTAAATCAGGAATGTTGTTACAAAAAACTATACTCTAATCCAACTTCACAAATTGAGCGGAACATCAATGCCAAATTATCAGATTGGCAGGAGTCATGTTTGATCACTCACTCAGAATATAAATATCTCCTAGCTCAGAACTCTAGACACCCTTGTATCTACATACTCCCCAAAAACACAAGGGGGTCCTTCCCCCAGGACGGCCAATAATATCAGGCAATGGAGGTCCTACAGAACATTTGGCGGAGTATGTAGATAATTTTCTCCAACCTTTTGTTAGGAATCTTCCATCCTATATAAAGGATAGTAGAGAATTGCTTTGTAAATTGGAAGATCTCCAATGGGAAATTGATGTCTTCACATTTGTGACAATGGATGTGGAGAGCTTATACACGTGCATAGAAAGAGATCAAGGTCTGAGAGCACTTACTTATTTTCTGTATAAAAGGAACGTATGTCACCTAGAACATACTCAAATGTTGCTGGAGATGGCAGATTTGATTTTGACTCAGAACGCTTTCATGCATGGGGACAAATGGTTTCTGCAACAACAGGGTACTGCAATGGGCTCCAGGTGTGCTCCATCCTACGCTAACTTGTTCATGGGGCTCTATGAGATGGAGCATGCCTGGGGCCCAGGAGCACGTGATTGGATAGAGAATATCCTATTCTATGTCAGATACATTGACAACGTTTTTCTAATATGGAAGGGCAGCAATGAAGAACTTAATCAGTACTTTCTGTACCTTAATGATAACATTTTTAATGTTAGACCTACAATTAACAGCTCCAAACAAGAGATCATGTATTTGGACTTGAGATTGTATATATCAGAGGGTAATATCCAGAGTGATATTTTCAAAAATCATCCTCATGTAACAGCGTTTTACACGCTGATAGCTGCCATCCCAGTGCTACCATCTCGGCAATACCATATGGCGAGATGGTACGAGCACGCCGTAATTGCAGCCAAGAAGCTAACTTCAACAGAACTATAAAGGGCATTAAGACAGATTTTAAAAAGAGAGGATATAACACCAGTTGCCTTAGGAAAGCAGAAGAAAAGGTAAAGAGATTAGACAGAAAGGACACACTTGGAGCCAGGGCTGTCAAGGTGGATAAGAAATATCAGGATCAGGTCTCTTTCATCACAGAATACAACATGTACAGTGGACATATCTACATCTTACTACAAAAAAACTGGCATCTTCTGCAATCGAACTCTCTGCCACCTAACATCGTTTCGTGTAAACCACGAGTCATATATCGTAAGGGCAAAACACTGAGGAATATGCTGTGCCCAAGCCATGTTAAAGAACCTAAAGTAGTATCTCAATCGTGGCTGCCCGAGAAGCCACATGGCTTTTACACGTGTGGTAATTGTTGCATTTGTAAGCTGGGACTCAACAAATGTACTAGTTTTCAATACAACAGTTCAAAAGAATTTAAGATTGTCTCTTTTATAAATTGCAACACGACACATGTAGTGTATGTGATAAGATGTGCTTGCGGTCAAATCTATATAGGCAGTAGTATTCGGACTTTAAAAGTCTGCATACAAGAACATGTTAGGGACATAAAGAATAAATATGAGCACTCTCCAGTAGCCCAGCACATACACACTACTCATCCTGAGAGGCCAGATATCACATTCCACGCTTTAGATCAGGTGAAAGGCAGTGTTAGAGGTGGGGATAGGACCACTTTATTGAGACAGACAGAGGCAATGTGGATCTGCCGCTTGAGGGCAGTTACATTAGGCCTCAACTGTAATAATGAAATCCATCATTTTCTGTGATCAAATATGACAACATACTCTTTTGGGATGTATGTGGGTCACATCCTAGATCCGATGCACAAAGGTATAGTGAAGATTCAATAGGCCTTTACAAGTAGTGATGTTTGGTGCTGGATTTTTAAAGCTTTGACCCCTTTCTTTGTTTGTACACTCAATAAATCACCAGCACCGCGGCGGGATTCGCGCCGCGGTCAAGGTGTTAAAAATGAAGGTATTAGCGGGTTGTTACTGAAAAACGATCCAGCATATATGAAAGAATTGAATGACCACTGTTCACAGCAGGAGAGTGTTGGTTATCAACGTAAATGCCTGAGGTGTCTGTCACCCCAACTCAAATGACAACAACATTATGCGCTAACTTGCAAGTTTCTTCTAGTGAGTGCAAAAGTGGATGGGCCTAGCCCTGTGCATTTTGCTACTGCGTCTGTCTTACTGGACACCACAGTCAGCAGTGAACCTCTTATAATAATGTTGGCTGTCATCAGGGTGACTGCTGGCCTGTTCTCCTTTGAGCCCACTCCAAACCCCCGGAGTCACTGGCATTCTCATCAGAGTCTTTTGCCAGAGCCTCCCATTTATTTCATGACCTCCAGGGTCGATGCTGTTGGATGTCCACCACTACTTTGGCCCTTTTGTCCTTTGCCAGGGATCTTGTCAGGGATGCCATCGGACCCCGTACTTCTTTCATTGTGATTTCTGGTGATGCCACTGCCTCTCATGTGGCTGCTCACCATGGTCCGGTAGAAGGTATCCTGTCAACTCCAACCATTCCTAGGCAGCTGTGGCCATGTGGAAAAAGTGTGTTTTCCCGGCTGCACATACACACAGCTTTTCCGGAAAGAACAGGGCATATTTGAGGTACAGGGACCAGAGCTGTCCCTTCACTTGTTGAAATGTTTCTTGTTGCCTCTGGAAGGTGATGGTGTAGTCTGGATATATGTTCACTGCGGCACCCCCTATCTGCTAGTGCCCGTGAGCCTGTGTCACTTGGAGAATGTGATCTTTTTCTTTTTTAAATATCTTTTTATTGGCATTTGTAAAAGATAACATTATCATGTTCAATACAGTTCCATATCCACAGCAAGAATATTCTCTTTAAACATTTCTCAACTGTTCTCTCATCGACCCTCGGTCTAGGTCCACTCTCTCCCCACTGCTCCGCTGTGCCGTCTCTTGCCTCCAGACCCCGACCTCCTCCTTGGGAGGTTCGAGGCTGCTGCCCGCTCCTGCGCCTGCTGCCCGCTCCAACTGGGACCAGACTGCCTCCAACCACCGTAACCTTTCTCAGACGCTTTTTTTCTTAATTTTTTTCCCTGTTGTGCCACTGTTATTGTGCCCATCTGTGTCTTGCTCTATTTCCACCACTGTTTTTATTTTCTCGTGCCTGCCTGTTCCTTTTGCCTTTCGCCACTGCTGCCCCTGCGGCCCCTCCCCCCCGGAATTCCCCCCCGGAATTTCCCCTCCGGAATTTTCCCCCGGAATTCCCCCACCGGAATTCCCCTGCTCCCGCCTCCCAGCCTCTCCTCCCTCCCACCTCCCCAACTTAATGGCGGCCGCTGCGGGGGAGCGCGAGTAAGACCTCCGACCCTCGGTCTAGGTCCACTCTCTCCCCACTGCTCTGCTGTGCCGTCCCTTGCCTCCAGACCCCGACCTCCTCCTTGGGAGGTTCGAGGCTGCTGCGCGCTCCTGCGCCTGCTGCCTGCTCCAACTGGGACCAGACTGCCTCCAACCACCATAACCTTTCTCAGACGCTTTTTTTCTTAATTTTTTTCTCTGTTGTGCCACTGTTATTGTGCCCATCTGTGTCTTGCTCTAATTCCACCACTGTTTTTATTTTCTCGTGCCTGCCTGTTCCTTTTGCCTTTTGCCGCTGCTGCCCCTGCGGCCCCTCCCCCGGAATTTCCCTCCGGAATTTCCCCCGGAATTCCCCCCCATAATTCCCCTGCTCCCGCCTCCCAGCCTCTCCTCCCTCCCACCTTCCCTACTTAATGGCGGCCGCGTGCAGCGGGCGCGCCAAAGGCAAGCCCGTTTGCGCCCATCCGCGACCCGACCGCGGCCAGCGCCAGGAACCCTGGCCCTCCCACTACCCATCGCTACAACACCACCACCCTCCTCGCACTCAACCCTGGAAGACTTAGAGAATGCAAACAGGCCTCGCCGAACACGACCCACGGCCCGTTCTCCTGCCTCCACTGCTGCCAGACCCTCACTGCCACCCCGGCCTCCAACACCACCGACGACACCCTAAAATGCATCCTACTCAACGTACGCTCCGCACATAAACACGCCATGGAAATCTGGAACCTACTCGACTCTCTTTCGCCCGACATCGCCTTCTTCACAGAGACCTGGACCAACGCATCCTCCGCCCCGAAATCAGCACCGCCATCCCAGACGGATACAAGATCCAGAGGAAAGACCACCCCAACCACCCAGGAGGGGCCTCGCCATCGCCCACAAGAGCACCCTCCGCCTCACCACCTCCAGCGAAACCTTCCCCTCCACCGAACACCTGCACTTCAAGATCCAGACCACCCCTAAAGCCACACTCCGAGGAACCCTCGTCTACAGACCCCCGGCCCCCGAACACCCTTCACCGCCACCATCACCGACTTCATCGCACCCCACGCGATCGCCTCAACAAACTACATACTCATTGGAGACCTGAACTTCCACCTCGACAACCCCAGCGACCCCAACTCCACTATCCTTCGTGACAACCTCGCCAGCATCGGACTTAAACAACTCGTCAACACACCGACCCACAGAGCAGGACACACGCTCGACCCCATCTTCGCGGCAGGAAACAGCGTCCATTTCAGCCACACAACGCAGCCGCCATGGACCGACCACCACTGCGTACACTTCGCCATCAACAAACCCAAAGCACCCAAACCAGCCCCACGCCCACCACGAAGGAACTGGAGCAAGGTTACTGACGAGCAACTTAACTCCACCCTCAACCGAGACAACCACACCTGGGCACCCGACGCAAACAGCGCAAACGACGCAGCCAGAGAACTCCACACCTGGATCTCCAACTGTGCAGATGAGCTCGCCCCGCTACGCAACCCCGACAGACAACGCCCCAGGAAAGCCGCCTGGTTCACAACCGCTCTCCAAGAAGCCAGACGCACCTGCAGACGCCTGGAGAAACAACAAGACAACCGAAAACCACACCACCTACAAGGACGCCATGACAGACTACCACAACCAGATCAGAGCCACCAAAAGGAACTTCATCCACAACAAAATCCTGGCCAACTCCACCAACTTCAAGGAACTTTTCAGTGTCATTCAAGAATTCACCAACCCACGCAGCGAAGCCACAGACATCACCCCATCCCAAGACCTCTGCGACAAGCTTGGAACCTATTTCCACCTCAAGATCAAAAACCTCTACGACAACTTCATCGACCATCCACCAGGCGCCACAGACGGCCCCCGCCCCCCAGAAACACCAGCCAGCCCACCATCTCCAACTGGACACCGATCACGGCCGAAGACACCGCCTCGACCATGAAAAGAATCCACTCAGGGGCCCCCACCGACCCCTGCCCCACTCACATCTACCAAAGAGCCGTGGCCGCCATCGCACCCGAACTACAACGCACCATCAACACCACCTTCAAAACAGGCACCTTCCCAGACGACTGGAAGCACGCAGAAGTCAGACCCCTGCTCAAGAAGCCCACAGCTGACCCCACCGACCTCAAGAACTATCGGCCCATCTCGCTCCTCCCCTTTGCAGCCAAAGTTGCAGAGAAAACAGTCAACAGGAAACTGACATGATTCATTGAAGAAAACGCCGTCCTCGACCCGTCCCAATCCGGATTCCGAAGCAACCACAGCACAGAGACCGCCCTACTCGCCGCCACAGACGACATCCGCACCCTCCTGGACCAAGGCCACTCCGCAGCCCTCATCCTACTCGACCTATCAGCGGCCTTCGACACCGTCTCCCATCGCACACTAGTCGTCAGACTACACGACGCAGGCATACAAGGAACAGCCCTGGACTGGATCCGATCATTCCTCACCGGAAGAAGCCAAAGGATCAGACTCCCACCCTTCCTCTCCGCCCCCACGAAAATCACCTGCGGAGTCCCACAGGGTTCATCACTGAGCCCCACCCTCTTCAACATTTACATGGCCCCCCTCGCAGCCATCGTCCGACAACACGGCCTCAACATCGTATCCTATGCCGACGACACCCAGCTCATCCTCTCCCTCACCAAAGACCCCACCACTGCCAAACTCAACTTCCAGAAAGGAATGCAAGATGTCGCAGTCTGGATGACCAACAGCTGCCTGAAGCTCAACGCCGAGAAGACAGAAGTCCTCATCCTTGGTACCACCCCTTCTGCATGGGACAGCACCTGGTGGCCAACCGCCTTCGGAAGCCCACCTACCCCCTCAGACCACGCCAAGAACCTCGGCATCGTACTCGACTCATCACTCTCCATGAACCGATAGGTCAACGCCGTCACCTCCAGCTGCTTCAACACCCTCCGCATCCTCCGCAAGACCTTCAAGTGGATCCCCCCTGAGTCAAGGAAGGCAGTCACCCACGCACTCATCACCAGCAGACTGGACTATGGAAACGCACTCTACGCCGGCATCAACAAGTCCCTACTCCGCAAACTCCAGACAGTACAGAACACCGCCGCCAGACTCGTCCTCGGCATCCCCCGACACGAACACATCAGCCAACACCTACGAAGTCTCCACTGGCTCCCCGTGTAGAAAAGAGTCACTTTCAAAATCCTCACTCACGCCTACAAATGCCTACACAACAACGGACCCAAATACCTCAACGACAGAATCCTTCCACGTACCCAAAAGAAACCTCCGATCTTCCAACCTCGCACTGGCCAAAACCCCGCGCATCCACAGAGCCAGAGCAGGCGGAAGATCCTTCTCTCACATTGCAGCCAAGACCTGGAACGAGCTACCGGCATATATCAGACGCGCCCCCTCCCTGAACACCTTCAGGAAGACCCTCAAGACCTGGCTCTTCGGCTAAACAGATCTGCGGACCCCCCCTCAGCGCCTTGAGACCCTCACAGGTGAGTAGCGCCCTTACAATTCCCTAATTGATTGATTGATTGACACATTATGTATATACTCCTGTACCAAAATACGTCTCCTCTATATCGTAGAGAGTACTATCACTTTTCCACTGAGTCCACTATCACAATTTTATATTCAGGAGGCATTATATTCTCGCCACCCTAAAGTACGTGGGAGGGAGTGGCTGGATTCGTTAGTAACACTATCCATCTCAGATATACATGTATTCAGAATGCATACACGAGTGCCCTACAATAATTCAAACAAAATGAATAGAAATAAGGAAAAACAAAGCGATAAAAAAGGAAAAGAATAGCAAATTAACTCAGTGCATCCTTAAACTGACTGCACAAGGAATAACTGTAAAACTACCAGGGGTCCACAGTCAATACTACTATCTAAGACAATGTGATCAATGCTATTATTGGTTAGGGGGCCTCCAGAGGGAGGGGGAGAAAGTGGGGAGCAGCAAACACCGGACTGGTTCTTATTCCCAGGATAAGAAGAGCCAGATGGGGCGGTAGGGGTTCTCTCACCAAGCGGCCAAATTGTGGAACTCCCTCCCAACACATCTGAGACTGCAGAATAGTAGGCCCCTTTTCAGAAAGCTGATAAAAACTTGGCTATTTTCCAGGACCTAGGTCAGTCACTCAGGTTGGACTGCTATTATCTCAGTGCCAAGACGCCTCGGCAGTAGTGCGCTCTACAAATACCTCAGTCAGTCAGTCAGTCAGTCAGTCTAGAGAGCCCCAAACAAACAGGAGCAGGGATCAGCAACAAATGTGATCGTCATCACGGAAATTAAGTAGCCTTGCCATAATCAGCCCGGGTATCGTCCCAGGCACCGGGGGTATGCCCAGCACTCTGCCTGCCCTTTTGATTGTGAACATCTTCGACGCCTTGCCCCCAGTACCTCTGTACTGAGCCAGTCCACCAAGAACAGTTTCATGCTAGAGCCTTCTGACAATTCCAGGACCCCATAAATATGACATTGCTCCATCTGGAGCGCCCTTGGGCGTCTTCACAACTGACATTCTTGCAGCAACAAGGAAAAAAAAGTGAACCAGGAGTTTCACAATTCATTTCGGAGAAATTAAATGTTTTCCTCAGTAATTATCTTCCTCTGCCTTTTCCCTCCTCTCTTGTATTTATGTGCATATTTCTCCAGATAGATAGTGAATGATTCTGCTGAATAGAAGAAATGGGAAGGGGAAGAGACATAGGCATAAAGAGAATTATATATCAATACAGGTGAAGTAAAAGGAGAGGAGCCCCAAATGTCTGGATTTTAACCAGTAGCTGCAATTTGAAGCAAGGATTACACTCTGATGCCAGCCCAGGGTCCAGGACCTGTGTAGCACATTTTGAGGATCAGGACTCACTCCAGCAGAGACCAGCAGCAGGGTTCAGTCAGGCCCAGTTGGTACTGGTCAGATGGGTATTTGAAGAGAAAGCTTCTGGAAGCTTTTTGTGTCCCTGTAGCTCAAACAGGGATTCTGAGTTCAAGGCTAGGGGGCCCAGTCATCCTTCTTCAGACAGCAGGGCAGCCCTTCTCAATCTTACACAGGTCCTGTAGTGCTCCTATTCTCATATCCTTCATATATTTATTTATTTATATTTATATATTGCCCATCTAATCAGCCCAGATTTTTCACTTTTGATCACCTGGTCTTTGACCTGTTTACTCCGGGGAGCCTCAGAACCTGTGACTCACATACGGTAAACTCATGGTAAAATGGACTGTGCGTGTCATTGCCAGTGTCTGCCTTTTAGATAAGGCTGCTGCGACGCAGCAAGGGTAAGAGGCACTTGGCTGGTTACACGCAAACATGTGTGCACACGCGGTGTGAGGGCTGCACATCGGAGGCTCTTGCTATGCGCAGTCCAGGAACTGCACACAGGGATCCTGCTGCAGAAGGGACTCTGCAGGGTTGGGTAGTGACCTGGGATAGGCCTTATAATGTGGGTGTACATAGATAGGGAAAATCAGTGTGCTTTACAGGCTGGTCCGCAGTGACACTCCATTATGCACTAAGGGGAAGGCCGCCTTAGAGTGCAGCTCTGCTTCTCCTTGGTCTAAAGACAACATGGTCATACCAAAGTACAGTGTAACCTGTCTGAAAAGAACAATTCTGTCCAAAGTCATATCTGTACAGCTTATGGGTCATCCAAGAATGTCATGTTTCTCTGGCTCAGCTCAACATCAGAAGCCAGGCCTGTTGTCATCATGCTGGGCTGGGTTAATTACTTTTCTCTCCAGTTCCAGGAACAAAGGCCTCCCCCACAAAGGGAGCATTTAACCTTGATTAGGTCAGCTCCTACAGAGGAAGGGGTGAGGCGGACTGCTCTGCATCAATCAGCTAGCTGTCATCCTGTGCCAGGAAGAGGGCCGTACCAAACCGACTAAACAAAGGGAGAGAACCCAGACCCTGGAGCCAAACCAAGAGGGGGCTCCTTAGACGTTTTGCTAGGGCAGGCCCTAGCAATGTTGTCAATGAGGGGTGGAGCTGAGACCCCCAGAACACATGTGGTTAGTAACTCCTGGGTGACGCCATCTTGAAGTATCCCAGAAGGCTGTGCAGGAAGGTTGAAACAGGGGCGGAGAGGTGATGTGGCATCTCAGGATAGGCGAGACATGCAGCCCTGCTAAATACTCCTGCCCCCACTTAAAAGGATTTGAGCAGGGGGTGAGCTCTCTTGGTTGTGCTTTTCTTTCTCTGCACTGCGACTGGAGGCTGGCACCATTGACAATTTGAAGGAAGAACCCCTGACTGCCATCTGGACTAAGGGCTCAGCCTTTGATTGACCCCAGGACTAGTGGGTCACTCCCCGAGGTCCAGGGACGCTGATCCCCTTACTAGTTGAGGGAAAGACTGGGAATCTGTTCAATAAAGGAGAGGAGAGAAGCCCAGAGAAAGACCAACGCAACAGGTTAGTGCTGAGAGCCAGTGAACCCAACTCCCTGCCAGGTTCATCACCTTTGAGGTCTGGAGGCCAGAAGAAAGGGCTCCAGGTGGCTACGGCTCACCACCAGGAGCAAAACAAAACCAAAATCCTCAAAACAGATCCTATGGAGCCCGGGTTATGGCTGTTAGAAGGTGGGTGACCTTTGACCTTTTCCTGAGGAGGCGATGAAGCACGTGGGTCTCCGCCCCATTTTCAGCCCCAAGGTTGGTCTGGACCTGGGTCCTGCTCCCAAGAAGATAATAGTGCAAGGGCTCCAAGACCCGATCCCTGGACCCCAAGAAAATAAGCATTGTGAGGGAGCACCGTTGCACTCCCCTGGTAGAAGAAGGAGGGGGCCCAGAAGCCCATCCCTGGGCCCCAGGATCAATAAAGAGGAGGGTGGACCCCCCACGTGGCCCGACTTCTCCGCTAATTGTGCCTCTGGCTGGGGGAGCGGGAAGGCCAGGAACCTAGTGCACGTCTGCTCGCAGGAGGGGGCAGACCAGAATACAGCTGCTGTCTCCCGTGGCAGCACCTAAAAGTGCTCACCCGCTGGGACAGCTAGGGTTGGGCTCCCCAAGCTTCCCCAATGGAAAAAATGCACACTGGGTGCTGGGTGGGAACTGGCAGCTCGAGGAGAGTACACACTATGCAAGGCCAAAATAAAGAAGTAAAGTGCAAAGCAGAAATCGCTTGTTTCTGGCATGTGGTGGGGCCAGGAGGACGGGGTCACCACCAAAGGATTGCTAAAGTTCAGGGGGCTGCAGGACCAGTGCAATTTCCCTCCAAAAGAATTACCTGGGTCCCCACCCTAAATTGGGCGGGACTCTCAAAAGATAACCACTCAAACGTTTGCAAGGAGTTCAAGCACTCCCCAGGCTAGAGCTTTCGCTCTACTGTAGGGAGTGCTGCGCCCTCTAGGGACAAAGACTATATGGTTGCAGTTCTTGTGGTCTGAAATGGTTCAATGTGAGTTTTCATATTGCGTAGACACCTTTTAGAGTTGAAAGGGGGTAATTGCATTATTGTATGATTACAAAAGTAATGTCCTTTAAGGGTAATGTTTTAAGTGCAGGATTTTATGCTTAATGTTAGTGACGGTGTATGCTGCAAATACCTTCATGGGGTGAAGGGATTTATTTGCACTTGTTGTGATTATAAATGTGACCTTTGAATTGTGTTTTATTAATACTAAAAGTTATGATGAACAAACAGATCTCTAAGTCATGCATAGACATTTCCTCTTGCTAATGCTTTATTAAGATTATTAGACTGACAGCCACTAGTGAGCAAAGAAGGAATGCTTTATTGCCAGTATTCATCACTTTCAGGGATGGGTATATGTAATTTTTGCATTTATTCCTGTGATGAAATGCTTGTTTATATGATGACAGCCACTCACTTTGGTGACAGTACTAAGTGCTCCTACTCCAAGTTATGTTCAATCCTTTTATTTAGGGACAAGATAATGTTTAGGGATGTGAGTTGTGGTACTATCCCCTCCTTTGGGAGGGGTAAGAATGGTTATGCAAAGTCATCAAGAAGTATTTCCATCAGCTTGTGTATATGTGTAAATAGCTGCATAGTACTGAGTAGTGTGTGTTTAATGTATGTATGTTTTCCTTTTTCAAAAGAAGAAGCACAGATTGGACAATCATTTCTTGAGTGTTTTTATTGTTTATCTGTCCATGCTGCTTACAAGCCCACACCACCTTCCTTCAGTAGGCCTTAGAGTTCTCTGCTTCACTACCCTGTGAGAGTAAAGCACTACAATGGGGTTGGTTCACAGTGGAGGACAAATGTAGACCGATTACTTGTGCAGGCCACACAACTATTGACTCATTTTCTAAAAAACACACACATACACCCACGAAAAAAAAAGAATATATATTTATATATTTTTTTGCAGCAGCAGCCCCCACAAAAAAGAGAGCGAATGCAGGCACTCCCGGTAAGCATAATATTCTTTATTCACAAAGTCATGGCATGATGTCCGTCCTGACGCATTTCGGCTGTTCACAGCCTTTGTCAAAGTCATTTTTTAGTTAGATTTTTTTCATATTTAAAGAAACAGTACAATAGACATAGAAAACAGCATAACCATTCTCATTATGCCTTCCTTCTAATGCAATCTGATTCCTCAACTTGCGCAATTTATATTTCAAAGCAATTTCTGTATTTTTTTACTTATTTAAAAAAAAATTGCACTTTTTTTTACAAATTTTTATATATATAAAACCAAGCCTCTTTGGCACCATCATAGCAATCTCAATAAATCCTGGACCGGGAATCAAAGATAGGAAGCATGCTCTTGGGCCAATGCCCTATAACTAATGGATAGCATCGTAATGCCTACTCGAGGTCATACGTTTAACAATATACACAGCATGGCCACCCTCGTATCAACAGCTTATCAGAAAGCAAGCACATATAAATATTAATTCATTGGTCAGGGTAAAACTGTTGGGGTATCAATAAATGAATGAATACTTAAAATAGTAGGAGATGATTCCCAATTGATCAATTTCCATAAAATATATATTATATAGATTATAAGTTTCATTAAAAACATCCCATCATACCCATAAATACAATAAATAACTGTACATGTACAAAATTTGATAAGTATACGTAAAGTGCCAAAGTGCCAAAGTGCCACGCAATCTTAAACTGGGAAATAACATGAAGTGCTATAGTGTGGGAATCACCCATCTTATATTGCACTTCCTGTCTTTCAACCCAATTTAAACTGTGCAAAACTGCTCTGCATATAAAAGTGCCTAAGTGCAAAAATGACCCAAACATTGAAATCAGTAATGTCCTAATATAAGAGAAATGCTCCAGTGGTAAGGATTAAACTGTATCTCATTATATGGGTTTCTCTTATTCCAAATACATACGAATTCCATCATTATAATCAATATTCCTGCTAGTCAATAACTATAAAATATATCAAAAGTGCAAATGTGCCAGATATCCTTGAATTTTCAAATCAGGACCAACCTTATATATAAAGTGCAGTGGTGCAAAGCTAAAATCATCTCACATTGCACAATATTACAATATCTTAGACCCATTAACAATTCAATATTAAAACAAAATGCGGCATAATCCAGGATATTGGGAGAGGAGCAAGGCAATGTACCATTTGTCATTCAACCCAAATGTACTTCTAGCTCCTCATCCCTGTTAAGACCATTTGGGAATTTCGTATTCAGATCCAGGATGTATCTCGATTCCAAACACCTAAGATTCAGTACTCTGTTGCCTCCTCGGATGTTTGGGGGAACTCTATCAATTGCAAAGAACATCAGTAGGCCAGGATCACTATCATGTTTGTCATAAAAATGTTTTGCCACAGAATAAGTGAAATCTTGGTTCCTAATTGCTCGCTGATGCTCTAGCATCCGTTTTTTCAAAGGAAAAATAGTGCTCCCTACATACATCATTTGGCATGGGCAGCTGAGTACATAAATACAGTGGTCTGTGTTACAATTAAAAAAGCCTTTTATCTTGAACAGATGTCCATCACTAGATTTAAAAGTGAGGACATGTTTTACCATCCTGCAGGCCTGACATCTGTTACACTTATAAAACCCTCTTATAGCGGATAGCCAAGTCTCAGGCTTGCGGCCTCCATCAAAATAACTGTGTGTTAGATTGTCACCCAATGTCCTCCCTTTTCTGTATGTCACCGGAGGCACCATAGGTAAATATTTACCAATGACATTATCTCCCCTAACCACCAGCCAGTGTTTTCTCAATATCTGATAGACTTTAGGGGACAATTGATTAAAACAAGTGATCAATCTAACTGCCGTACCTCCCTTTGACATCCTGTCATTGGGATAAAGCAATTGGTTCCTAGAGACCGTTTCTGATTTACGCTTGGCTTCCATTAATGTCTTGGGATGATACCCTCGTTTTCTGAACCTCTGATTCATTCTTTGCACTTGTCCCTGGAATTCTGAATCTTGGCTACAAATTCTTTTTAACCTCAAGGTTTCACCATACGGAATGCTAGCTTTTAAATTAGTTGGATGTTGACTTTTAAAATGCAGAGTACTGTTACCAGCTGTTGTTTTACGGAATACAGTGGTGTTGATTTTACCATCCTTTACTTGCAGTAAAATATCTAAAAATGAAATCTCACTGACACTCATCTCCGCAGTGAGATGTAAGTTATATGGGTTGTTATTTAAAATTGCCACATATTCTTCTGCTTTCTGCCTAGACCCGCTCCATAACAAAAATAAATCATCAGTGTAGTGGGTCCAAACAAGTGTATGTTGGATATATTCAGCATTTTCATCCGCCCAGGCCACCTGCTTCTCCCACCAGCCCATAACTAAATTGGTGAAGCTGGGGGCGAAGCAGGTGCCCATGGCAGTCCCCATGACCTGCCTGTAGACCCTTCCGTCATGCATAAAAATGTTATCCTTCAGACAGATACGGATCATGTTCAACAACATGCGTGTATGTTCCAAAAGCATGCTGACCTCTTTTTTAAATAGTACTCGCATGCTAGCATTCCCAATTCATGACTGATTGAAGTATAAAGGGCAGTGACATCAAGCGTGATCATAATATATGAATCATTCCATGCCAGACCATTGATTTTTGTGAGGAAATCACCACTGTCTTTACAATACGATGGAAGTGATGTAACAAAGGGAAAAAGAAAATAATTGATATAAATGGCTGCATTCTCTAGAAAACTTTCATTCGAGGAAACAATAGGTCTGCCCGGGGGTTGGATAATCTTTTAGGGACCTGTGGCAAAAGGTAAAAGGAGGGGATCCTCGGGTGTTCTGATCGTAAGAAGTTGAACTCATCTTGGTCCAAAATAGAAGCGTCATACCACCCTTTAACTGAATTTGGAATTTCTTAAAACAATCACGATATTCATCTAGTGTTATAACTTGGTAACATTCCCCATCCTGTAATTGCTTCATAGCTTCCTGATTATATTGAAATGCTTCCATTATTACTACATTCCCCCCTTATCGCTGTTTTTAATCACAATGGAGGTATCCTCTTTCAAAGTTTTCAACACCTTACTCAATTCAGGTGTTAAATTGTCATTAAATCCCATGCTTTTGTTTCTCAATTCAACCAAATCATGTACCACTAATTCATGGAAGCAATATAAATTATCATGGGCTGTAATGGGGATATATATATTTCTAGTTCAGCGTGTATGACACTGTGCTAATCCTATGCTTAAAAACTCTGCTAGAAAAACAGACTTTTGAGGTGGGGAGATTTAGAGTGTTGGTGGTGTTGTAGGGTGCTCCGTATAAAAGGGCTGTTCTCCACCTAAATGTGGAAACAACTCAGAGTTCCTGCTTCTTTTTTTACACACACACACACAGACACACCTATATATATATATATATATATATATATATATATATATATATATATATATATATATATATATATATATATATATATATATATATATATATATATATATATATATATTATCTACTGGCGGTCGCCAGTAGATAGTTATAGTTACAACCTATTATCCATAGGAAATCCGCGACATTCTATTTGAAATAACTCTCTTGCCGGTTGACGTATCTTCGCAAAATTTTCAAACTTTATGGCCCGCTCCGGTCCGCTCCTACCCTGAAAGTCTCGGGGGATTCGTCAAGCGGGGGCCGAGAAAAAGGGGGGCCCCAAAACGCGTTTTCCCCATGCAATTTTCCATAGGAAACTTTAGACACGGCTACAGCCCGAACTGCTGAACGGAATTACACCAAATTTGGCAAAGAGGTAGTTCTTGGTTCAGAAAGAACCCTTTTGTTAAATGGTGTAAATCCCTTCAGTAGTTGCTGAGAAAATCAAAAGTAAAAAGATAGTGATATCTATGGCCGAGTAGGGTCCGCGTACCCTCCCGATCACGAGCTGCATGTTAATTGGCTGTCAGCTGGCTGTCAACATTCCGATTCAGGAAATGTTGGCAGCCATTTTGTCCCTCGGTAGAACCGAGGGACAGAAACAAGTGCGCAAAGCGCACAAAGGGGGCAGGGTAGAAACACCCTGACCCCTAGGTTTGCACAGGGGGTCACACAAAGACCACCTGGGCAAAAAAAAAAAAAAATGTTTTTAAAATCGGCAGGATGCGCTCAGGGTGCGCGAATCCTGCCGAAAAAATCGAAGCGCGGTCTCCCGCGCTTCGATTGTATTTTGCCCCGGGTGGCCCAAGTCCCGGGGCGTGGTGAGGGGGATAATTTAATGTGTGGGGGCCTCAAGGGCCCCCAAGCCCGGGGACCGCCACCCCCGGGGCTTTTTAAAAATGGTGCGGGAGGGCTCTGAGCCCTCCCGCAGCCCCGGGGACCACCACCTCCCGGGGCTTTTTTTTTATAATTGAAAAACCTGTGTGGGGGGCTCCAGCCCCCCACACGCCCGGGACCGCCACCTCCCGGGGCACTAAACATTTAAATATGGTGATCCGTTACGGACCCCCAGAGCCCCGGGGACCACCACCTCCCGGGGCTGTGAACTGAATGGGAGGGGGCCGCGCGGCCCCCTCCTGGAGCCCTTGATGGCCCTGGGGACCACCACCCCCCAGGGCCGGCTCCTGCAGTGTCCCGGGGTGCCTACCCCGGGACATTGTAGTTTGCTATGGCAGGACTGGAGCCTCGCGGCTCCCGTCCTGCCATAGCAAACTGCTTTGGATATTGGAAGAGAGAGCAGGGAAACCTGCTCTCTCTTCCAATATCCAAAGCACATTGCTTTCCACATGGGGAGCTGCATCTTAGCAGCTCCCCATGTGGAAAGCAATGCCGGCGCCCAAGGGACGCGGGGAGCCGGCGGGACTGTGGGGGATTGGGGACCCCCACAGTCCCCAACGGAGAGGGCCAGCCCGGGGGATGGGGTCCCCGGGGCAAGTAGTGGCCCGGGAGGGGGCCACGCGGCCCCCTCCCCAAATAATAAAAAAATAAAATTTAAAAAAAAAAGGAAAGGCCGGCCCCGGGGATGGGGTCCCCGGGGCCTTAAATGGCCTGAGGAGGGGGCCACGCAGCCCCCCTCCAAAGAAAAAACAAAAAATCGAGGCCATGCCCCGGGGGATGGGGTCCCCGGGGCCAATACAGGCCCAGGGAAGGGGGCCATGCGGCCCCCTTCCCGTTTTTTAATAATATTTAATTAAAAAAAGGGGTAAGTCCCTGGGGGATGGGGTCCCCAGGGCATAAAAACTGGAAAAAGGAAGGGGGCCACACAGCCCCCTTCAGGGACAAAAAAAAACGATCGGGCCCGCAGGCCCCGCCCCTTCCTTCACCACTCTGCAAACGCGCCCCTGGCACGTTTGCAGAGAGGGAACGAATTCCCCTTGAATACTGGGGGTCCCTGGGGGCCAACTAGCCCACCAGGAACCTCCAGTATGCGCCAGGGGCTGCCTTGCAGAGAGGTGTACAGAGGCCACGCCCCTTTTACACCTCTCTGCAACGCAGCTCTGTGGCGCTTTTTGGAGGTATATGGTGGGCTAGTTGGACTCCGGGGACCCTCAGGATTC
This sequence comes from Calotriton arnoldi, assembly GCA_963921515.1. Taxonomy (NCBI): domain Eukaryota; kingdom Metazoa; phylum Chordata; class Amphibia; order Caudata; family Salamandridae; genus Calotriton; species Calotriton arnoldi. Next base: position 347,205 of record CAWUFW010011412.1, read on the forward strand.
AAGGGGACTTAATCCCCCAACTTAAAACGTGCCACGGGGCGCGTTTGCACAGTGGTGAAGGGAGGGGCGGGGCTTCAGGTGACATGTGTGCAAACAGGCCCCGTGGCGCGTTTTAAGATGGGGAATTAAATCCCTTCAATCCTGAGGGTCCCTGGGGCCAACTAGCCCAACAGGTACATCCAGAAAGCGCCACAGAGCTGCGTTGCAGAGAGGTGTAAAAGGGGCGTGGCCTCTCTACACGTCTCTGCAACGCAGCCCCCTGGCGCATATTGGAGGTTCCTGGTGGGCTAGTTGGCCCCAAGGGACCCTCAGGATTCAAGGGGACTTAATCCCCCAACTTAAAACGCGCCACGGGGCGCGTTTGCACAGATGTCACCTCAGGCCCCGCCCCCTCCCTTCACCATTGTGCAAATATTCTTCTAAAATCATCCGAAATACGAATTCCGATTTACTCACCTGTTATAAGGAGAGACCTCAGTGCTGCATCTTTGAGCCCAGTACTGGTCCTGAAAAGTAATTTTAACCGTACTTACCAGTAACTTGAATTTCCTTCCATAGGCTAACATTGACTGGTTTCACTTGGAAATTCTTCTAAGTGTGAAGTTTTGGAACTTTAAAATATTCCTCTAAAATCAGCCGAAATACGAATTCCGATTTACTCACCTGTTATCAGGAGAGACCTCAGTGCTGCATCTTTCAGCCCAGTACTGATCCTCAAAAGTAATTTTAACCGTACTTACCAGTAACTTGAATTTCCTTCCATAGGATATCATTGCCTGCTTTTTGCTGAAAAAGTTTCTAAGTGTTGATTTTTGAAACATACAAATATTCCTCTAAAATCAGCCGAAATCCAAATTCTGATTTATTCACCTGTTATCAGGAGAGACCTAGGTGCTGCATCTTTCAGCCCAGTACTGGTCCTGAAAAGTAATTTTAACTGTACTTATCGGTAACTTGAATTTCCTTCATAGGCTAACATTGACTGGTTTCACTTGGAAATTCTTCTAAGTGTGGAGTTCTGGAACTTTATAATATTCCTCTAAAATCAACCAAAGTACGAATTCCAATTTACTCACCTGTTATCAGGAGAGAACCCAGTGCTGCATCTTTTAGCCCAGCACTGACCCTGAAAAGTAATTTTAACCGTACTTACCAGTAACTTATATTTTCTTCCATAGGAATCCATTGTCTGGTTTTCAGCAGAAAAGTTTCAAAGTGTCGATTTTCACAAACTACAAATATTCCTAAAAAATCACCTGTATGACTTAAACGCATTCTTTCAACTGTTTACAGGAGATGCACCAGTGCTGGATCCAGGATCCAACACTGAGTGAGAAAAAGTCACGATAACACTACTTACCTGCTAAGTGAATTTCCTCCCATTGGATAACATTGGTGATTCTATGTGAAAAAGTTTCTAAGTGTCAACTTTTAAAGTACAATAATATTCCTTAAAAATCACGACTGTAACCAAAACGCTTTTACTCAACTGTTTACAGGAGATGTCCCAGGACTGAATCTAGGATCCAGTCCTGTGGTTAGAAAAGTAATCCATAAAGTAACTAATTGCATTTAACTAGAAATTCACATTGAGCTGAATGTTGCATTGTGTTTGAAAATGTGTTGCCCATTGCAACAACTGTAACTACTGTACTTAAAAGTCTATTGCCTATGTGCAAAGTATTTAAACTAAAGTAATTCATTCTGAGAAAGTATTTTTTGTAATGTAATGTATAATGTAATTACAATGTAATTTAAAAAATAAAATATGTAAAAAAAATTGTTTCTAAAATGTAGTAAATCAGTATGAAAAAAATTGATATAACAATTAATACATTTAAAAATTGTCATTTACAAAACCTTTGAAATTCACTGAAAAAACCGTAGGTTTCAGACATGTTATAGTTACAAATTAGCATTTAAAAAACCTTTGAAATTCACTGAAAAAACCATAGGTTTCAGGGACGTTATAGTTACAAATTAGCATTTAAAAAACCTTTGAAATTCACTGAAAAAACCATAGGTTTTAGGGACAGTTATAGTTAGTTGGACATTGCACTCGTACAAAACCCGTGAAATTCCCCGTTATAGTTAGTCCAGCTAACTATAACTCGCGCCCCCGCAATGCACTGCTGATGACGTCACATATTACATCACTCATGACATGGTCAGTGACATCACTGATGACATCACTGATGACATCTCAAATGACATCACTGATGACATCACTGATGACATCATCCATGTGATAATTTCATGCATCTTCTCACACCCTAATATAACCTTTGATACACCCACTCTAAATTACAGACTGCCATTCGCAAAACCATAGACACTCCAACACCAATAACTACATACCCACTCACTGATTCTTAGGTCTACGCACACATCCACTCACTCACCCGTACAGTCACTCATACTTACGGTCACTCAGTACAGGACTATCATATGCACTCATACTCCTATATAGACACTCAAACACCGCCACTCATCCATAGAGGTACTCACACACCTAGTCAGTCATGCAAATAATTAAACACACTACCATTTACTCACCTATACAGTTATACACACACCAGCTCACTTACTCATACAAATACTAGCACATTCTTACGCTCTTATACAATCACTGATACAAGCACACACTCATCCATACAGCCACTATCACAATCACTCACTCTCGCTTATAGCTATTTATATACTCCAACACACATATATACTGCCTTTCACATATGTAGTTACTCACACATGTACCACTGGGACATACATTCACTCACTAACACACTCTTACACACACTTACCCACCCATACAGTCTATCACAGATGCACTCTTGAAACCATCCACCCAGTGAATCACCCACTCACACATCTATGCACAGAGTTGCACACACCCCTCCCACACAAACACTCAGGCACCCATACAGATACTCACACAAGCATTCAATAACTCATATAGACACTCATGTAGCTATTCACAAACACATGCAGCCACTTACACAGCAACAGACAGACGGATACAGACATTCACCCAGTTTAGTCACTAACCCATGCATTCAGTAAGATACGTTAAATCACTCACTTATACAGTCAGTCACGCACCTACTAAATCATCCATACAGACACTTACACACCTACTCATTCTTCAATTCGTCTTTTCCTATATATATTAAAAATATTTAAACTTTACAGAAACACACAGTCACTGGATGATGTCATCAGTGATGTCATTTGAGATGTCATCAGTGATGTCATCAGTGATGTCACTGACCATGTCATGAGTGATGTAATATGTGATGTCATCAGCAGTGCATTGCGGGGGCGAGTTATAGTTAGCTGGACTAACTATAACGGGGGAATTTCACGGGTTTTGTACGAGTGCAATGTCCAACTAACTATAACTGTCCCTAAAACCTATGGTTTTTTCAGTGAATATATATATATATATATTCCAAACAAATGAACTCCTTCTGGAAACCTAAGCCCATGGGGGTGGCGCGTTCGCCGGCGGAGAAATACCAGCAATCAAATTCTGCAGAACATCCAGTATAACGCGCTCTTGGATCACAAACTCCAGAAACGTCTCCAATTAAAGAAAAGGGGATTTATTGAACATCATAAATCCTCCGTTTTTTTAAGAAAATGGGATTTATTGAACATCATAAATCCACAGTGACGCTTTTGACCTCAGCAATTTTGATCACACACCGGAGTAAAGCTTTTACTGTCTTACATATACTTCCTGATTGAACATAAACAAAGGACTTAAGCACACATATATGCATCAAAACAACATCACATACCCACCATATTGGAACATTCAAATGCAGGTATAATTGACCAAGTGTTCACATTTGCAGCAAAGTGCACAAATAATCAGTCTGTGTGCATAGTCAAACAATATAAAACAGAAGGAGTACAAATGAAAGATACCATCCACCGCTGGGAGTACGCTAGCCTATGTGTACTGCTTAAGTAACTTCCAATTGGCAGTGTGTACAAGCCTTATTGGCCTCGAATCTGCAGCCCGTACTACAGCAGATTGTGCAGGGCGTACCTCTGGCCCTATCCGATGTTGCTTTGTAATGTGCGTTTGTGTGTTTCACATTCCTTTACTTAAAATCAGAAGTGGTGCCTCCTGGTAGATGTAGTGCCCCATCATGTGCGTGGGCTGGGAATCCTTGCCTATTGTAGTTATGCCCGGTCCCCCGTATTCTATCCAGCTGATTTCCCACAATGGTGAAGTTCCATGGGTATGCCCAATATGAGAGGCTATTGTTAAAGATGTATGTTGCACTTCAATACCTCTGTGAATTCGCCTTAGTGGCTTCTTTCCAATCATAGGCACCTGTGCAGAACGGTCACATGCCTAGTATGATCATAAAGGTATACCCCTGCAGTGAGTAGGTATCAATTGCTGTCTCGCCCGATGGCTGTATAAGAAACATTTTTCCTGTATCCCCCAAAAAAAGGAAGTGAACAGCACCACTGTGCTTCTGTAAGAACAATACGTATTAACTACCCCTATATGCAACCTCATACTAGTGCACATAATATATATTCAAATACAAAAAGCAACATGCGAAGTTGTCTTATCTGGGAGCTGAGATGCAACATGAGGATGTCGCGAAGAAAAGGGTAGGGACCCCGTAGTGACAGGTACAGCAGTTGGATCCCTTCCTTTCCTCCTGAAAGAGATACCAGAATAGAGCAAAGTGTCAGTGAGTCATGTGTAGATAATAAGGGGGAAAATAAGTGTGGAAAATAAGGGGGAAAAAGATTGTGGGGAAAAGAAGAAGGGGAACATAATAACAGTAGACTACACTTCATATGCAATGCCATTAAGAAGTTAACGTGGAAACACAAGGGCTAAAATGATAAAACAAAGATACTTCAGTTTCAGCCACAGTTTCAGATACTGTTATTTTAAATACTGTTATCTTCAAATACTGTTATTTTAAAATCTGACGCACAACTTCCCTCATATTTGTAGTGAATGTGGGGACCTATAGTTCTTGTAAATGCACTGCCAATTCTTCATCAATGTTGTGCCCATTGGGGTAGCATGTGCCCATACCTATGATATGCCTCGACTCACGTTGTCTGAGTTTGAGAATCTGATTGCCACCTCTCCTGCTGTTGGTCACCTGTTCTATTGCATAATATACCAGTTTGGAGCTATCTGAGAAATGTTGTGTCTCGTAATGTCTGGCAATGGGATACTGGTGGTCCTTGTTTGTTATGGCTCTCATATGCTCTAGGATTCTTTTTTTAGCCATGTGTATCATGCTGCCCACGTACCTCAACTTGCATGGACATTCTAGTACATATACTACAAAATTAGTGCTGCACGTGAGGAACTGCTTAATCGGGATCATGCTGTTGGTACTGCTATTGAAAAATAATTTCCTCATGCGGCTACCTCCAGGCCTTGCAGTGGCCGCATGGAAAGAAACCCTGCAGATTCATCCCCCTGGTTTGCTCCATGTCAGTGAGGTCACTATGCACTAGCAGTTCTCGTAAGTTCCGGCCCCTTCTGTAAGTTATACTTGGTGTCACCGGAATAATGTCTCCTATGACCGGATCCTTTTGAGAATGTCCCAGTTACGTGCAATGGTTTTGCGAATGCAATCTACATTGCCGTTGTACGTAAGTATGACTCTTGTTTCACTGCTGTCCCTGTTAGCTTCGTCCTTTTTGGTTTTATCCCCAAGAATGGTTTCCCTGTCAATGCTTTTTATCCTGTCCACAGCTCTTTTGAGAACCCATTTAGGATAGCCCCTTTCCTCAAAACTAGCAATCATAGTTTTTTGTTCGATGGTAAAGGCATTCTCAGAGCTACAATTGCGTTTCACTTCGAGCAATTCTCCATAGGGGATGCTCCACTTGAGATTGTCCGGGTGGCTGCTCATTGCATGTAGCAATGTGTTGCCCGCTGTGCGCTTCCTGAATAGCCTTGTGTGGATGTTGTTGGAGATAATCTCCACCTTAGTGTCCAGATACTCTACCTCCTTCTTACTAATCACACTGGTAAGTCTGAGGTTGTAGGAATTATTATTGAGTTTGCTCAAAAATTCCAGAGCTCCCTGTTCGCTGCGATTCCATACTATGAACAGGTCATCTATGTACCTGAGCCATAAGATATCTTTGCCCAGGTCATTGTGATGGTTGGTGTCTTTCCTGATTTCCTCTTCCCATGCTCCCATAAACAGGTTGGCAAAGCTCGGAGCAAAGCACGTGCCCATGGCAGTACCAAGGTTTTGCCTGTACACTTGATTATTGAACAGAAAGAAGTTGTTGGTCAAACAGTACCTGATCATGTCAAGCAGCATCCGCGTTTGTTCCAGGTATCTAATGGATCTCCGATCTAGGAATTTAGCACATGCAGACACCCCCTGCTCATGATCAATCACTGTGTACAGTGAATTGATGTCCATGGTCATAAGGAGGTACTCCTCCTGCCAGACCAGATTGTTAATTTTGTTGAGGAAATCTTTTGTGTCCCGTAAGTGTGAGGGCTGTGTGAACACAAAGTCTCTAAGAAAGTGATCAACATAACGGGAAATGTTCTCCAAAACACATCCTCTGGAGGAGACTATGGGTCTGACTGGGGGGTTCGTTTTGTTCTTGTGTACCTTTGGGAGTAGGTAAATCACTGGAAGTATTGGATTATCTTTTTTAAGGAAGCAATATTCTTCCCATTCTAAAAGGCCCTTGTCTCGCCAATCTTCCAGCTTCCCCCAGATCCTGGTGATGCTCTCATTGTACTCTACTCTATTAGTAACTACATGGGCACTGGTGTCACTGAGCTGTCACATGGCCTCATTCACATACATTTCTTTAGTTAAAATGACACTATTGCCCCCTTTATCAGCAGGTCGAATAACCACATTGTTATCTGCTGCCAAGTCTTTCATTGCCTTTTTCTGTAATAAGGTTAAATTATGTTTGAATTTTCCCATCTTCTTCGCCCAGTTTTTTTGTCTGAATCCAAATAACTCAGTCCCGACCATCTCCTGGAAGGTGTCGATATTATCGTGGGGCATGGTGGGTAAAAATGTGGACTTGGGTGTAAATTCAGTTCCTGCTGCCTTGTCGTATGTGGTTTCCAATTCGTCAAGCATGTGACAAACATTGGTATCAGGGTCCCCACCTCCACCTCCCAATTCATGTAGTGCGATCAGGGTGTCAATATCACCTATATTGAGGTCACTACTGGAGATAGTGCATTCAGAATTAGGTAGGTCACTATTCCTAGCTGGTTTCAATCTATGCCATTTCTTAAGTTTTACTTTTCGGCAGAACTTGAACATGTCGATTCGAGTATCCACGTAGTTCATGGGTTCTGCTGGACAAAATGACAAGCCCAGGCACAGTGTTCTTTTTTCTTTGTTACTCATGGGTCTAGTGGATAGGTTAATAATGGTCTGGTTTACCATGGCGTCATCCATCATTGTAATTTCTTGGAGCGTGTTTGTCTGCTTCCCATTAGCTCCGCTTTGCTCCCTCTTCTCTCGCCTCTGTTTGCACCTCTTCCTCCTCTTGGCTTGGTACCCCTCGCTCTTCCTCGTCCTCTTCCCGGAGGGTTTCATGGAGGATTTCTGATGTTCAATAAATCCCCTTTTCTTTAATTAGAGACGTTTTTGGAGTTTGTGATCCGAGAGCGCATTATATTGGATGTTCTGCAGAACATATATATATATATATATATATATATATATATATACACACACACACACACATAACACATATACAACATATACATACTTACATATATATAGATATATATAGAGAGAGATTGATAGACATTCTATATTCATATAATTGCAATTATAAATATTTATCTAATTAAATAACAATTAAAATGATGGATAGATAGACTTGTTTTAATTTGCAATATCCCCTCTCTTAAAAAGCCTTTACTACCCCATATGCGGATGCTATCTGGCACTAGGCCATACATCTAATCAAGGATGAATCATTGTTGCCCTTCTGGAATACATAAATTGCATAGCATTGGAATGTTGTGCAAAACACTACTGTAATGAATCTGGTAAGATTTTGGCACTGAAGAAGTGATATGGTAGTTGTGAAGCATATGTTGGCCTTTTACATGAAACATATGTATATCACAGAGATAGAGAGATAGATGGATGGATGGATGGATAGATAGATAGATAGATAGATAGATAGATAGATAGATAGATAGATAGATAGATAGATAGATAGATAGATAGATGGAAGGACGGACAGACCTGTATAAATTTAAAGAGGTGACTGGGGTGGATTGGGGAGTAGGTGGGTTGAGGCCTCTGACAAGGGGTAGCGGAGAACTATTTAGCTCTATCAGTAGGGAGTATCGAATCCATCATAAAAGGCTTAAAAGAATTCTAAAACCCAGGGCCCTGATGGTATGTCATCTGATATAATGAAACTTAACCCAAGCCTTTGGGCTCAAGTTATGGTTCCAGTATTTGGCGCAATAAGCAGTGGGCAGGAGATACTGAGTACCTGGAAAGGTAGTATCAGGGTCCCATTGTATAAAAATGGGAAGCAGGACCTTCCATCAAGCTATCGGTTGATTACATCACTGGATATTCCCAGTAAGGTCTATGCGAAACATCTCCTGGGGTTGTTAGGAGAGGGGGTTAATGATGCTAATATTCTCCCTAAGCTTCAATGGGTTTCCTTGGGGCTATTCAACAACGGATGCTTGTGTAATGATAAATCTATTAGCTGAAAAGTATGCCCTTAAGAAGAAACAAACCTTATATGTGTTTTTGACATTTGACACTATAAATAGGCCTCTACTGTGGGAGAAGATGAGGAAGTGGGAGTGTCCCTCTGGACTATTGAAGCTGATTATCCAGTTACATGAAAGCTCATGGACTAGGGTCTAATTAGGGGAAATGGAGCTTTGTCAAGAAAAATCGATACCCCCAATGGATTGAGGCAAGGGTGTATGATGGCCAGCTCCTGTTCTCCATATACTTTGCTGACGCAAATCAGGTTTGTTCTTTTCCACCCAAATTAGGTAACGAGGCCATCTCAGTATTGTTTTATGCCAATGATACAGTGTTGCTGGACCTTACACTGGTTGACTTCCAGAGGCAAATAGATGCTTTTGCAGAATATTGTCAGGTCAATGATTTGAAAAAAATACAGCAAAAACTAAAGTGATGGTCTTTTCGAAAGGAAGGGTTCAGAATAAGAGGTTGAAGTGGTGGTTAAGTGGCGCTCCAGTAGGGATGGTAAAGGAATATTGTTATTTTGGTCTCCTTTTTAGATATAACCTTACTTTTATGCCTCATATTGACCATCAGGAGGCTCGTGCTAAGGCTATTGCAAGTGCTTTGTATAGGATGGACTTAGCATTGTGTCATAAGTCCATCAAAGTCCTCAGAGATACCTATAATGCTAAAATTGTTAGTCTGTTACTATATGGATGTCAGGTTTTGCCAGTGAATTCTCTGAGGAGGGTTCAGATCATTGAAGTGAATATTTGGAAAAAATGGCTTGGCTTGGCCTGCCCAGAGGTTCTGTAAATAGTGCCCTGAGGCTAGAGCTGGGCCTTACTAGCATAATATTTAAATAAAAACAGCGTCTCCTTAATTATTGGTTCAGTCTCCTTAAGGCTCAAGAGGGTACCTTAAGGCAAGCAATAAAATCTTCTTTGAAGGAGCAGCAGGCTGGGCAATGGGCCGTTAATTTCCTCGACATTAAGGATTCCGTGGATGTCCCATCAGGGGTAGAGCTTCAAAAAATGTCTACAGCGCAGCAGAAACAAATATTAAGAACCCTAGTTAAGAATGCTCTAGGAAGAATGATATAGAGGATGTGCGTAATAGAGATAATCTGTCTCACCTACAGGAGTCAAATTATGGGGGCATATTCAGCCTTACATGCGGGATATAAAAGTGGTTGTATCAGAAAATGGGCCCTGAAGGTTAGATTGGGGCAGTACCCAGCCTTTATAATATTGAAGTGGTGTAGATAGGCAGGAGAGGAAAGAGGAAAGTGCCATTTTTTGTGAAAAAGCATCACTATCTGTTTTGCACTTACTTATAATTTGCACGCTTTGATCATGGCAGAAGAACATTTTTGTTGCGACTTTTTAGAATGTCGCAGGTTTGCCGTACAAGTGATTTATTGGTAGTAATTTTAAAATGTGATAATATAACATTGTCCTATGCAGTAGGGAAATTTCTGTCCATAGTTGATGAATGGTCAATTGAGCAGAGGCCTATTTCATTAGAATGATAGTACAGGATCTTCAAAGACCACTCATGTATTCGAATCAGACTCATGTCAAAATATATAGCGATCCTTTGGGTCCTTTTTCTTATAATAGCATTTTTTGCACAAATATACCGATAAGTTGTATGGCCATGGTTCATTTTGTATAAAATAAATTGTATTTTTTGTGCAATTATAGCCTTTTTATACAAATATATCTACATTCTTTATTAATAGGGGTTTATCTTGTATATATGGAATGGTGTCTCTCGGTTGCTCTTTTTAAATTTGAGTATTATTGTATACATATATTTGTATGCTGTAATTTTTATTTTTTTATTCAGTATAAAGGCATTGATATTCTGTATAAGACCAATGCCATGTTTTTAGATTAATTGGAGTCATATAGTAAGTAGTATTGTGTATTTTCGATCTGTATTTATATGAAATGTTTGTGTTGCCTTATTTGCATGATATCAAACTGTTAATAAAATGAGATAGCTAGATAGACAGACAGACAGACAGACAGACAGACAGACAGATAGATAGATAGATAGATAGATAAAGATGGGTGTGAAAAATAGTTACAGTGAAAAATGTGTTGTACAAACCCATGTTGCAATATAATGACTTATAAAAGTTAATGCATTCTATTACATCTGTAGAAGAGGAATGTTTGGTAAATGCATATGGGGTAACAACTGATATTTCAGGTAGAGACAGAGGTGATATAGATATATAAACAAAGACAGACAAAAAGGGTAGCGAGGTAGAGAGGTTGAGTTGAAACAGAGGAGATACAGAAAAAGAAAAAAGTGTAAAAAAAGTAGAGGCTGAGAAAAGGCTTAGCAACAAAAGAGTAAGATATTAAAGTGAATTAGAGGAAACAGCTGTAGAACGAAAGAGAAGGGATGGGGAGAGACATGGTAAATAGGGAATGCGAGATAAAATGAGAGGCTAGGTAGTGACTAAAAGGGAGAGAGAGATGTTGAATAGCAAGAGATTAAGTAGTGAGAGATGTTAGATAGATAGAGTAATAGGGAGAGAAGTGAGATATAGAGTTGTGAGGTGGAAAGAGGGGTGAGAGAGGTGGAGTGGTGATGTACTGAGAGATACCGAGAGATAAATGGTGAAATAAATAGAAATTAGATTGAGATAGAGAGGAGGAAAATAGAAGAGTGATACAAGGAGGAGAGATGAAAACAGAGCATTGAGGTGCACAGGGTTCACGAAAAGAGGGCTGAGGAAAAGAGATGGGGTAGAGTGGTAGAGATGTAGAAGCTGGTGAGGTCATAAGAGACAGACATAGAGATGTCCGGTAAAGAGAGGTGTTTTGAAAGAGAGGTGAGGTAGACATTGACGATATAGAAAGAGCAGAGATATAATGGCAAGTTAGGTATTTAGAGATGTATAGATAGGTAGAGAGGGACAGAGAAAAAGAGATAGGGATGAGGTGTAAAAACTGAGGTGAAGTATGAAGAGAGACATGAGAGAGAAAGATAGATGAGGCAGAGAAAATGTGTTAGAGAATAGTAGAGAGAAGTGACAGATGTAGCCAGAGGGAGGTGAACATAGAGATGTGTGATAGATAGAAGATCAAGGTTTTCTGATCAGTGAGGGTGAGAGACACAAAATATAGAGGCAGAGACTAAGATGAACTAGAGAAAGGTGATTTTGAAAAGAGAAAAGAGGTTGGTAGAAAGAAAAGGTAGACACAGGGACATAAGTGTATATTAGAGGGTGGTAGACATAGAATAATAGCGAAATCTAAAGAGTGGCTAGAAAGGTAGATAGGCAAATGATAGAACAAGAGATAAGTTAGGGAGATTGTGAGAGAGGTATATAGAAAGCTAAAGAAGGGTAAGATGAAGTTCGGGTAAAGAGACTCTGTTAGACCTGTCATTCTTGAATGAATGAATGAAACACGTTAATAGAGCACACTGCTACTCAGTAAGAGTGTCCCGGCGAAAATAGTCTCAAACTCACAGACCTGACCCACACACCTAGCACTGAAAGAGCCAGGTTTTGAGAAGCTTCTTAAAAACCGACAGGGCAGCCGCAGATCTGAGAGAAGCCGGGAGTTGGTTAAACGCGTGAGCTCCCAGAAGCCTGAAAAATCTGCCCCCAGCCCGAACAAGGCGTATTCTGGGAATGCAGGCCAGGCCCATGGAGGATGACCTCAGGGATCTGGCAGGCAAATAGTGGCTGACTCTTGCTCTGAGGTAGCCGGCACCCTTACCATGAAGGTCTTTGGAGAACATTACCAGGGCCTTAAACTTGATCCTTTTACTCATAGGAGGCCAGTGTAATGCCTTAAGACGCGGGGTCATGTGGGTCCTGGGCTTAAGCCTAAGGACCAGTCTGGCCATGGCATTTTGAACCACTTGAATACGCAGGAGGAGATAGCCTTGAAGGCCAAGGTACAGGATGTTGGCGTGGTCCAGTCTGGAAGTAACCAGAGCCTGGACTACTGTTTTCCTGGTATCGAGTGAGAGAAGAGAAAGAAACTTTCTCAGCATATGTAGCATGCCAAATCAAATGCCCACTACAGACTGGACTTGGGGTCTCATAGAGAGAGCTCTGTCAATGTAGATGCCGAGGTTCTTTACCATGAATTGGGCTGAGAGGGGCAGAGACATCTCATCCGGCCACCATTGTCTCCAGTCCACCACGGATGGAGAGCCAAAAGACACTTTCCGATTTCTCGGAATTACATTTAAGTGGTTCCTATTAAGCCAGTTGAACACCTTAGTGAACACCTTAGTGAGGCATGATCTGATCCTTTCACAATCAAAATCCGTTCCCTTCTCACAGGTGAAAATCAGCTGCGTATCATCGGTAAGATGAAATTATTTTGACCTCGCAAGCTTCGCCAGAGATGCGAGGGGTGACATATAAAGGTTGAAGAGAGTGGGGTTAGAACAGAGACCTGAGAGACCCCCACTTTCAGGTTGGGCATGGGGGAAGCAAAAGGGGACACCCAAATTTCCTGGCTTCTGTCCTCAAGAAAAGAGGCTAGCCAAGCGAGCTCAGATCCACCTATGCCAAGATCACTCAGCCTCTCCATGAGCCTGTCATGTGGGACCGTATTGAAGGTATGGTCTTTCCCCAGGCTTTTTGCCTTATACCTCCTGTCTTTGCTGATTATTTTGTTGGTCTTAGGACTCTGAGCACTTTAACACTGCTAGCCAGTGCTATAGTACATCTGCTACTCCCAATGCTAGCCAGTGCTAAAGTACATGTGCTACTCCCCTAAACATTATGACATTGGTGTATACCTGATTAGCATATTTGATGTACTGGTAAGTCCCTTGTAAAGTAGGGCGCTAGGTGGCGCATGAGCGGAATGGCCGTCCAGACGTGAGGCTCCCGCAGTCCGGCGCCGTTATCCTGCTGATTATCCTGCCCAGATGGCACAAATCGCCTAATAATAAGCGGAACCACGAGCCCGCAACCTAGGGAAGTGGCGAGGCGACTTTGATGCCTGCACGTCGCTGAATGCCGAAGCAGCAGAGGAGAGTGTAAACCCCGCTGTGCGACCCTGAGCGGTACGGAACTGCAGCTGGGCGCAGACACCTACGCAAGGACCGGGGCTTCCATGTGGCGCATGGGCCCGGGCGTCGCTGTGCCGGAGCAAAGGAGGCGGTGAGTGATCCAAAGCCCCCACCATGCTCCTTATCTGCAGGCAGGGCAGAACGTAAAGAAGGAATTAAGGCGCCCCAGAAACGTGGAGGTCCAGAAATCAATGTGCGGAGGCCGATGTGCGGAGGCTGAGCGGTGCGGAACGCACACTGGGCGCAAGGGCCGGCTCGGAGATCAGGGCACCAGGGTGGAGAGTAGGCCCGAGTGCGGCGATATTGGAGTGTGCCAAAGCGGCGTTGTGCTCCCTGTACCGGAGGACTAGCAATAGCGGAACGTGTGCGCTGAACTGGACTAGCTTCATAGGGACCTCGCTGTTGTGGGGTGTGCAGTCGCGGTGGGGAGGCCGTGCGAGTGGCGGATCGGCCATTTGCAGCTGTGTAGCTGTGCGCAGTGATAGAAGCTGAAGGCAAAAAGACATTTTCTTGAGGCGGACTCCGCAGAAGTTGCTGAGCCCCGGGGTCCGTGGGGGAGCGGAGGGCTTGGTCCGGACTCTCGGCCACCAGTTGAAGTGCCGGAAGATTAAAAGAGGTGAATACCCCAGTGTCAGGCTGCACCCCCTACATCGGTGAACTGGCCAAAGCTGAATAAAGGTGCAGCTAGGTCCTACAATACCCGGGATCCTGGAGTCATTGAGCGCTGGGCTGCAGCAGTGGGATCGTAGATCAGGTGACGAATCGGACATTTGCGGCTGTGTGACAGGCATGCTGACATGAGGTACGGCCAACATTAAATACTGTGAGAGGCAAAAGGCACTACCTGGTAGTAAATACCGCGGTGGTTAGCGGGACACGCATCACGTAAATCAGTGGATCGTCACAAGCTTCGCATCAGCAGTGGAACGGGGAGTGACCCTGAAGAACTAAAGGCAGGCGGAGAAGTAGGGAAAGTCACCTGTAGATCAAGCGGGTCCTATGGCTGATTGAGGTCCGAGTATCTTCTTAGGTGGACACTGACGTAACTGTACTGTCATTGGCCGGGTGCCCGTCCTGCAGGCAGCATTGGCAAAGAGGAGCGCTGGACTGGACTTCCGCTCTACCGTGAGCTGGGAAGCACTCCAAAAAGAAAAACAGATACCGCAGGTACTGTGCCGTTCTTGGATCAGTTCTGGGAGATCTCCTGGTGTGCCCCTTATCTCGTGTCGGACTAGTGGGCGCTCACAATGGGGAAACCAGATGCATGACAACCGCGCCTTACATTTGAAGCGAAGAAGAGTGCCCGTCTGCAGATGGCGGAGGGAGATAGTGGCACGGCCGCGCCACAAGAAGACTCACAATCCCCACAAGGTGATGACATGAAGGCGCTGTTACTGGAGGTCCGACAGGGCTTTGCTAACATTTCTGGCAAAATGGATACCCTAACCACGCGAATGGACGCAGTCGTCCGCAAAATAGAGGGCCATGAGGTGCGCATAAAAGAGACTGAGCAGCGTATATCAGACGCTGAAGATGCAACATCCCACATCCAAGACTCTGTCTCACAGATGGACAAACTGCTAAAACTCATAGCTGCAAAGAATGAAGATATTGAAGCAAGGAGTCGGAGGAACAACATCCGCGTGCTGGGCATACCAGAAAGCACAAATACAGGCAAAATGGAGGACTATATTGAGAAATTGCTACTGGATGTGGTGGGGGTGAAGCTCTTTCATCACACTTCATAGTTGAGCGCGCCCATCACTCCTTGGGCCCGAGGCCTCCCCTGGTAGTATGCCCAGACCCATAATTGCGCGCCTCCTGAATTATAGGGACAGGGACACGGCCCTCAGAGTGGCAAGGGAGAAAAAGCAGTTGTGCTTTGAGGGGGTACCCTTCACCATGTATCCTGATTTTACTGCAATAGTACAAGAGGAAAGGCGCAAATTCCTCCCGGTGAAACAAAAATTACGACTGGCCCAAATAGATTATGCTCTCCTTTACCCTGCACGACTCAGGGTCACGCATCAGGGAAGCAAACGTTCTATACGAAGCCCCAACAGGTGGAAGAATTTCTTAAGCGCCTTAAAAACCAGAAGAGGGATGGGACTGAGCCGGACGCCGCTTCAGGGACGCACTCGCCGCAAGCGGATTGATGAAAGAACTGGGACATGGCGGGATGCTCTCCTCACTGACCATTGGAAATATATGGACGTGCAGCAATGGACAAATACATCACTGAAACTCAAACCGGTGGGCTAAGTGAATAAGCTGGCGAGATATGCCAAGGGATGGGATGTAAGGACCGAATGCAGCCGGACACCTTTGTGGCAGGCGGGGGTTTTGCTGTTATCGCACGGCCCCTGCGTGGCACGAGGCACCCGTGTGCCACCCAGCAGGAATCCCCTTGAGGGTGATCCCCATAACAGATATCTTCTGGTCACTGACTGGACAAGTTGAACGTAATGTTCGTTTTTTCTGTGGGTAACAGGGAGGGGGTGGGACAAACACTACTGGCATGTTTGGGATGTTTCAGTGGGGGGCGGTAGGGGTATGGGTTAATGAATGTTATGGCACACACACTTTGCAGCACTTCACCGGTAACTGTGGCTATCGATGTATCCGAACACTACTGAGTACAGCATCGCAATGTTGCAGATATTGCACCAAAGGGAGCCATGGGTGACACGAGGGGTGTGGGGCAGCTGAGACTTATGTCCTGGAACGTCAGGGGACTAGGAGATCCCCGGAAGCGTAGACAGATCTTGTCCTATTTAGAACGTCAACAGATTGATGTTGCTATGCTTCAGGAGACTCACATCAACCCAAACCTTCCTACTACATTTGCGAGCAAATGGGCGACGTGCAGATTGTTCTCTTCATACTCTTCCTATGCTCGAGGCGCTGCGATACTGATCAAACGTCAAACGCCTTTTGTGCTAGCGGGTACAATGGCGGACCCACAGGGACGTTATGCGGTGGTTTGGGGTCACCTGGGTATAGACTCAGTTACATTGGTGTGCAGTTATGGTCCAAATGTAGACACCCCTGATTTCTTTACCACCCTCTGGGGTAAAATTGTAAATGTAGGCTCCACTCATATAATATGGGGAGGGGACTTTAACGTAGCCCTGGACCCACTGCTTGATCGTTCCAATCCTGCACCGCATCACTATAATAAATCGCAGGTAGCACTCCAGGGGATAATTGCTGAGGGAGGACTGATAGATACATGGCGCCATGCACACCCACTGGTTAGAGGAGGCACGCATTTCACAACACATGCGGCAACATGGGCCCGACTGGACTACTATCTCGTCACTAGGGGCCTGGGACCGACAGTTAGAGACGTCACACATCCCGCCAGAACATTTTCCGATCATTGCCCTGTGAAACTCACGATCACTATACCAGGATTTGATAAGCCTAGGCCTAGCTGGAGGCTGCAGCCCACGGCTTTACTAGACACTGTCTTTAATACTGAGCTGGGGGAGGAAATTCGTGACTTTTTCAAAGAAATAGGGGATCTGTGGATAATGTGGAGACGATATGGGAAGCCTTCAAGGTCACAATTAGAGGGTATTGTATTTCCAAGAGTTTTGGGGTACTCAGGGACATTCGGGGAACGTTAAGGACCCTGGAAAATGACCTGCAGGTGCTAGAATCTCGAATGGCGGCGGGGGAAACGGGACAAGTACAGACGGACTTCCGAGTGAAAGTGTCGGAGTACACGGACACGGCAGCGAGAGAGACGAAATTTAGAGGGAGATACTGGGAGGCTCGTAGGTACGGTGAAGGTGAACGGCCCGGAAAGGCATTAGCTGAAGTGACCAGGCGATCGCGCTTCTCTAATTACATACTGGAAATCAAGGGACCTGGGGAGGTAGTGCAACGGGACACCATGGACATACTAGGCACATTCACTGCACACTATACTACATTATATACCACACAACGCAGAGGGGTGCTCGACCTAGATAGCTTCCTGGGCGATATTACTCTCGCCTGGTTAGGTGACTCACAAAGGGAGTTCTTATGTGCTCCATTCGAACTTGACGAAGTTAGAGAGGCGATAATGCAGATGAAGTCGGGCAAAACTCCGGGCCTAGACGGCATTCCTGCCGAATTTTACAAAAATTATATAGACATTATGGCCCCTGTGCTTAAAGAAATATATGAAGAAGCCTTGGAAGCTGGCACACTCCCCCTCGATGAGGGAAGCACTTATCACGTCCCTTCTGAAGCCCGATAAGCCTCCGGACTCATGCGACTCATATAGACCGCTGTCGCTGTTAAATTGCGACACGAAAATTCTGGCCAAGATCATTGCTAACCGATTGGCACTATTGATGGACAAACTTATCCTACCGGACCAATCGGGGTTTGTCCCCGGACGTGCTACCACCCACAACCTTCGTACTCTCTTTACTCTTCTTCAGAATGTGGCCCCGAACTTCCTTTAGCTGCGGTATTTCTTGACGCTACTAAAGCGTTCGATTCTGTGGAATGGGACTATCTCTTTGGTGTGATGCGGCGGATGGGTTTCCCCCTCTGTTCATTTCCTGGATACAACTTTTATATCAACAGCCTAGGGCTAAAGTGCTGATCAATGGCCATCTCTCTTCTGCGTTCTCTGTCACGAGAGGTACTCGACAGGGATGTCCACTGTCCCCTCTCTTATTTGCCATTGCGGTTGAACCACTGGCATCCAAGCTGCGCCAACACCACCAAGACAAGGCACTCCGTTGTCACATGCGCCAAATCCTGGTATCTCTTTATGCAGACGATATCACCCTATACATACGGGATCCCCAACAGAACATTAATCCTTTGCTGAGGGAATTCATTGTGTTTGGACAGCTCTCGGGGTGTGTATTAATTGGGGGAAGTCGCAGGTGTTTCCCCTAACACCAGCAGTTGCGGCCTTTGCTTTGGACTATCCACTGGAGTGGTGCAATACAGACCTCCGCTACCTAGGGATACAAATTACTGGGGACAGAGAGGAGCTGCTGCGACTCAATTATGGTACAGCTATTAACCGACTTGCCAGTAATGTCACGAGATGGATCTCTCTACCTATCTCGCTTGCAGGCCGTGCCTCCCTGATAAAAATGATAGTACTCCCACAATTTTTATATTTGTTCATGAACGTGCCATATCACCCTGGACGGAATTTTTTAAAACCCTTCGTTCGGAACTGCTCCGACTGCTCTGGGGAGGTAAACAACCAAGGTTAAAGTGGTCTATGCTCACAAGGCCCTATGCACAGGGTGGTTTGGATATCCCAGACTTTGAAGTCTATTTTTTATGTGCGCAGGCTCATTATGCCTATTATTGGATCAATCCACCCAGACACATGCCACAAGTGGCTGCGGAGCACTGGCTTGCTCACCCCATCCCTTTGGATGGATTAATACAAGCGCCTGGTCGTACTCGTACTACGCCGCCTACCACTATTACGGGCACTGTGGACGCATGGCATCGGATCTCTGCTCTCCTTGACTCTCCAATGTTGTACTCCTCGAGGCTTCCTTTGACTTATCATCCCAAAATACCTCTCCTACAGGAGTGTGGCTTTCAACAACTTTGTGCACGCAATAAAGTTACTAAATGGGGAGAACTCTTTTCAGATGGAGTGTTTTGCTCTCCAGAACAATTCTTTCGCGGGACTCAACCCACACCTCTTGATACCTTTCTTTATATCCGACTCCGACAGGGAATGCGGGCCATTATCCCAGAGTTCCCACAGGAGCCTGCAAATTTTGTCCCTCTCCATCAAATGCTGGGATCCACAGATGGAAAACACCTGGTGTCTCGGCTCTATCATACAATACGCGCACAACAAACGGAAGCCCCTAGTAAGGCCCGTACACAGTGGAATACTGAATTGGGTAGGGAGGTAACCGACAAACAATGGACATATTGCTGCCTCCAAACTTCACAGATCTCTGCGAGTTGTAGATTACGTGTGATCCACTATAAATTCTTACACCGTCTCTACTATACGCCTGCTAAAAATTTCGGTTCAAGCTGACGGATAATGACAGATGTGACAGATGTCACCAGCCCGGAGCAGGGTTCCTACATCTAGCGTGGGAATGCCTGCAGATACAGGAGTACTGGGTGCAGATCTTTGAGGCTGTTAGGCAGATGACAGGTATCACGCTGGATGTTGACCCTGTGCTGGCGTTGTTGGGCTATACCGAGCAGGTACCTAGGACGTACCGTAGGTTCATCGCCATATCGTTCCTGCTGGCCAAGCGTAGGGTGGCATGTAGATGGGGAAGGGGAAGAGCCCCGAAATTCAAGGAGTGGCTAGATGACTTACTTTATTGTCAGGGGCAATTAACAATTTATGCAGAAACACTTCCACATGCATCTAGACCTAAGGACATATGGGGCCCTCTCCAAAGTTATCTTTTAATGCAGGGCGCAGATAGGTCAGATGCCTCCCCTTTGGGGCAAGATACTCGATAGATACATGATCACTCCCTGCTTATGACACCTGCGATCTTTACTTCATCATGTTGGGCGTGAGTGACGCTTCCCAATACACACAGGTGGGGGCTACGATCATTTCGGTTACCACTGACGTTCCACCCCTAAGATCTGAGAAACCAGGAACAAAAGTATAATAGGCTGTTGATGGAATGTCGAAGCTGGTTATTTGATGTGTAGTTTGCTAATAGAATATATCATAATCACAACGTTTGATCTTACTAATCTGGTGCCCTGTCACGGATTTCTCCATTGGCTGTACTCAGGGTTGGGTATGCATGCTCCTCTTCTTTTTTTTTTTTTTTTTTTTTTTGTTGTTTTTCCTCAGTGCTGTATGCAAAGTTAGATATGTGTGCTTTTTCTCCGTCAGAATTCTCGATGCAGGAAGGCTGCAAAGTTGTACAATGATTCTCAGAAGATGTAATGTGTGATACATATGATGAAAAATGTTAAATAAAAAAAAATTTAAAAAAAAAGTCCCTTGTAAAGTGGTATACAATATAGCCAGGACCTGTGCTTCAAATGCTACTAGTGGTCCTCCAGCACTATTTATGCCACCCACAGAGTAGCCTTTCAAACCTGTCTCAGGCCTGCCACTGCAGTGCCTTGGTGGGCAATTTACTGCCACTTCGACTTGGCATTCAAAACTACTAGCCAAGCTGTATATTCCCCTTTTATTACTCATGTCATCCCTAAGGTAGGTCCTTAGTAACCCTGAGGGCAGGGTGCTATGTAAGTAAAACGCAGGACATGTACTTTTATGTTTTGCATGTCCTGGTAGTGACGAACAGCCAATTTTGTTTTTCACTGCTGTGATGGCTACCCCTCTCATAGGCCACCATTGGGAATTCCTTAATACACTTTTAAGCTGTAATTCCTGATCAGAGAGGAGTAGTTTTTTCATGTTTCATATCTTTGGAATGGTAATGATAAATCCTCCTTACTAGTGAACTTACTACTGCTTTAGATAAGATACTTTTAGAATGTGGACATTTCTCTGCACTTACTGCTCTATGTGACTGACAGCCTGTCTCCAATACACATCTGGGGTGGGTGACAGCTGCACGTTGCGCATTTCCACTATACAGTCACAAACACAGGAAGGTGAGTCTCATCTGCAATCTGAGCACTCGTCTGCATTCTAATGGGCCTTCCTGCACAGGGAAGAATGGGAGGGGCTGATACTTGCCCTTCAATAGGTAGTGTCCTGTCCACACCCAAAGCACTGATTTACACCCCCCCCTCCCCACAGATAGCCTGGCAGACAAGACAACCAGTTTAAAGAGATCCTTGTGCACTTTAGAGAGCTGCTTTGAAGTCACCCCCTACATCAAAGGCACTTTTAGGTATAAGTACTGGGCCTCTGACCCCCTAAAATCAGACACTTCTGTATCTTGAACTGAACCTCTGTCAGAAGGACTGCTGTGCTGCTTAAAGGGCTCAACTGGACTGCTTTTCTGGAAGCACTGATTTTCTGCTTGTTGCCCTGCTGCCTGCTGCTCCCTGACTCTGCTGAAGGAGAGCTGGACCTGCCTTCCCTTCAAGTGCTCACCAAAGTCTTGCTTGCTTCCTGTTTTTTGAAGTCTCAGGTACACAAAAGACTTCTTGCAATTCTTCTGGTGTTGCAGGACTCTGCCATCTGTGAGTTCTACCCTTGCCTGAGGTGTCCTCCAGTTCTGGGCCTTAGAAGTGGGTTCTGCAGCTGTTGTGCTACAAAGTCGACACTTCTTCACCACTGCACCAATCATAACTGACGCAGTGCCCTTTGACGATGATGCAGTGCCGATCCAGAGACTGCCCTGCATGGCTGGATGAAGATGCAGGACCTTACTGAGAGGTTCGACGATGAGGCAGCACGAATCCAAAGTCCCGACCACGAGGCTAGACTTCAATGCATCAACTCAACTGGGTGAATCGGAACCAAAGCATTGCCTTCACTGCATGGAGAAGATCAACGCACTTCATTGTTTGCCAACAGGAATGTTCACCTGGGTCTTCGTGGATCATATAGTTGGCCTGCACTTCCATGAGGTCATCCCGAACTTTGACTTTGCCCCGGTCCAGCATGACCTAAAGTGACCTTTTTATCACTTCTTGCTTCTAAGTGCCTTGCTGCATTTATTTCTTTAAAATTCAATATCTCAACTTCTCTTCATTTAATTTTTTTGGTTTTGGTCTTGCTTTGTTTATAAAATAATAATCTATTTTGATAAACCTGTGTGGAGTCATTTTGTGTTGTACTCATTGTGCTACTGTGTGTGTGTTGCACACATGCTATACACATTGCCTTGATAGATAAGTCTGACCGCTCTGTGCCAATCTACCAGAGGGTGAGCACAGGTTTTCTTTTAGTGTGCATCTAACTTACCCTGACTAGATTGGTGGTCCCTCTCTGTAGTGAGTGCATACCTCAGCTAACCAGGAACCCCATTTCTAACAGACGCAAAGTAAGAGGTATATTTAAACAGATCAAGGGGGAGAGTTTCAGATACAGAAAGAGGCAGAGGACAAAGAGACTCATAACTTTTCTAATATCTTTATCTCTTCAAAGGTGGAGGCCCTGTGCAAGTGCAAACGTTGCCCATGCCTTAAAATAGTTCTGCAAGTGCGTTAGCAGGAATATGTGTATGTGCATCAGTGTTTATAGAAATGTGTGTGTGAGCCAGAGTGTCCTTGTGTGCCTGTTTTTGTGAGTGTCTGTGAGCATGTGCTTGTACACGTGTGTGTGTGCGTGTGCGTGTGTGGGTGTGTGTGTGTGCGTGTGTGTTTTGTATCACTCATCATCTTTGAACCTTTATGCAGCACTGTGTTCCTAAAAAGTCAAGTGAACAGTTGGCAAGTCTTAAAGGCTCCCATATCAGTTCTGGGCAGTTTTGGAAAAAATTTCACATTAGGCAAAAGGTTTCAGAGCTTGGCTCTCCATGCTTTAATTTTGAGGTCTGCTGTCCGGTTCGCATAGGAGTATGGAATCAAATAAATCTGGAATTAAGTGTGTGGCATCTTTTAGTACTCAATAGCTACAATATTATCTTCGTCGCTATCATATTCTGTGTAGACAGCGCAATATCCCCAGAGTGCTAGGATCTAAATTAATCTCCCTGGTACTTTCAATATTACAGTTCTGTACTTTACTGAAAGTGCTGATTAAACGCGCTTTGCTAAAAAGGACTCAAACCAACTACGTTTAGCACACTTAAAGGACTAGTTCGGAAAACGTTTATGAACATGTGCAAGATGCAATTAATAGGGAAACTTATTTACCGAGTGTACTTATTTTTTAGTAGGAGGCCGTGTTGTCATGGTAGCAATTATCAAACAGGAATCTAATGATGCTAAACAGTTGAATAACTTTGGAGCCTTGATTACATAACTGAAGTTCGAAAACTGAAAGCTATCATGCTGAACTATAAAGCAATTACGAGGGATTTCATAGCACGTCCATTTCTCCTTACTGCTGTATGACAGAGAGAGAGCGAGAGCGCCAGAGATAGATAGATAGATAGAGAGAGAGAGAGAGAGAGAGATAGATAGATAGATAGATAGATAGATAGATAGATAGATAGATAGATAGATAGATAGATAGATAGATAGATAGATAGATAGATAGATAGATAGATAGATAGATATGCCACTTCAGCACAGATTCTAACTGTAAGTCCATACCCATTCAACAAAATCTGCTCACGCAATACCGGTAGTGCGCATTTTTCGACGCCCAGACTCTGCAGCACACTATAAATGCAGTCTTACTGTATTTCAGTTTGGGAAACTTTGAATTTGAACCATGGGAGTCATTCAAATCCAGAAAAACAATAGACCCATGATAACTTTCTAAAGGTTAAAATTTAGCTGATGGGGGATAACATCACTCAACATTCTGCAGAACCAACAAGAACATCGTGGGCAGCTGTCAGGCAAGGATGACATTATTAAATTGGACAAGGATTTTCTGCAGGCTTCACAGGCACAAGTGCAAGAGCTGCGAGGTGCTGTGCGATCAATCAAATTTGGAATGCATTTCTGAAGGTTAAGCAATATTCATAACCCAGTGAGTGCAATGCAGAGTGGCAGGCTGTCTCCTCTTTCATCTACATCTCTGTTATGTGATAGGAAATGTGTCAAAGAAGCATATTTAAAGCGGTAAGATTTGAAAAGATGAAACGCTGAGGTTTATACTTTGGTAATGTTTATAGATGTAAACAGACACAAGCTTTTCCCGCAGCATGTCTGTGTGGATCTATTAAAAAAAACAAAAAAAATATGCACGTGGCAATCTTCAGCATTAATCCTTAATCCCCAGCGGTCATTTTTGGGGTTGAAATGTGCTTCAGACGTTGACAACAAACCTGAACTAAAATGACCTAAATTACGTTATCTCAAGTAACTACGTCTCGCTATTAAGCATTTGAATAAGTTCTTACTGTAATCTTATAATGCTAACTGTTCTTAGGCAGCCTGTTTATGTTCCTATGCCTTCGTCTCTGGGATAGTACGTATGCAAGTCAAGTTTGCTCCCTGAAAAAATTAAATAATATGTTGCACTCATCCCTGTCAATTTTTTTAGGAGTCTTGAACTGTACCAACCACCTGGTAAAATAAAACATGCTTGCACTGGACAGTCTGTGCAAATTTTGTTTTTGTACTGGTTTTGCAGGGCCGGTGTCACTGACAATGTGTCGGTAACCATGGATTTTATGTTTTGTGCATTTCTGCCCGTGCAACTGCAAGCTGCTAATATATTTCAGGCATTCAATGAAATTGTCCCATATCACTAAATAGCATAATAAATGACCAGGGCCGGACTAATGCGGCCCTGGCAATTGAGTCGGACAGGCCACGGGAGGGTGATGGGGGGGTCGTGGAAAACATTGCAGCTGCTTTTGGTACAGGGGGCCGATATTGCAGCTATGCTGCAAAACCTGCCCCCGGTTACAAAAACGGCCCCACAGGGGTCCAAATACCGGCCCCCACTACGGCCAGTCCTGCCCTGTATATGACGTTCTGCTGCAAGTGTCATCGCTTGTCTGCTGTTATTCCGTTGACGATTCGCAGCTCTCTTATGCATTCTCATAACATTAAAGTCTCTTCTTTATGTTAAACAGTTTAGCATTTACTCAATAAAGGTGCCTCCAGCTACATTAAAAAAGCCCATAATTGTACTTAGCTATGGTTCACATTAGGTATGTTTTGAAGTCGAGCAGTTTTTTCAAAAATCACAGATAGAATAGTGAATAAAAAGTGAATTTGTCAAAATGAGAGTAAACATATTAATTAAGTGGATATATAAAACATATATTACATTTTGGCTGGTGGAGGTGAGTTAAGTTAACGTTTTACTGACAACATGCATATTTTACTCTTGTGGACACTGTGAACAAGGGACCCAAGTCTGGGCATACCCATCCAACCTGGGGTGTCGTGCTGAGCAAAAGAATGATGGATTAAACCCATATCTTTGTGATTGGGGATGAATGTTTGCATTGTTCAGCATTCTGTCCATCATTTGATTCTTTCACTTTCTAAAAGTGGTATTTTCAAACATGCAATTTAAAAACGAACTTCACCAAAAGATGTGTTTTTAAATTGTGAGTTAGGAAACCCCAAACTTCAAATCTCTGTCTGCTCCCAATGGTAAATTACACTTAAAAGATATTTCAAGGTAATCTCCATGTTAATCTACGGAAGAGATAGTCCTTGCAATAGTGAAAAAAGAAATTAGCAGTATTTGACTATTAGGACACACCAGTACATGTCCTACCTTCCAAATACACTGCACTCTGCTCATGGGGCTGTCCTGGGCCTACGTTAGGGGTGACCTGCAAGTAGTAACAAGCATTTACAATGCAATAGGTCTCGCATTTACTGGAGTTTGAGCTATTGGCATTGTAAATGACAATGCCTTTTATTTATGTTTTGGTTTTTAAAACCGATAAATAAAGGCATTTCCATTTACAATGCCAATAGCTTAAACTCGCGTAAATGCGAGACCTATTGCATTGCAAATGCTTGTTAAACTGAGCAATTGTTTTGTCTTTGCTTCAGGGAGAAGGGAAGATAAAAACAGTGTGTGCGCCAGAGAAAGACAGAGAGAGATGTAACGTTGTGGAGACGAAAATGAAAGAGAGGGCCAAGGAAGAGTGGCAAGGGAGAAAACAGAAGAGAAAAAGAGGATAAGTAAGAAAGAGAAAAGGAAGAGAGGAAAAATAACAGAGAAAGAGAGAGTGAGATAGAGAGAGAAAGAAAGAAGATGAGAGAGGGTTAGTAAGAGATGTGGCAAGTGTAATTGTTATGCAGCCAGTCAGTGTATATGTGTCATAGTAAAAGAGAGGAGAGAGTTTTACATACATGTTGGCACTGTAACCGAAACTACACACTTTTACTTTCGTGCTCATGGTAAACAAGGCCCAGATTTTCTATTTTTTAACACAGTGGGGCATACAAATTAATTTACTTTGCTGATTTGTGCAAGGAGAAAATACAGTGCATCCCCTGCACTGTCACGCAAACAGGGCTGCCCTATGAGACAGGTAGCTTCACACCAGGGTGCACATGGGAGTGTAAGCTTCTAGCATAGGATTGTACTTGAGGCACACATTTCCACCACAAATTTCTATGCGTAGACAAACTCAAAAGGTTGCCACACATTGGATGTGTGCTGTGCACTGTAGCACACATGCAGTGTGTTATTTTTGGGAGAAATTAACACATTCCCCGTTGTTTGCACTTGCTTTAAGTAGACATTACTATTTTAATGTAAAGCCTGGTCTGGCTATTTTCGTAGTCGGGCCTTGAGTCAAAATCTATCACTGTTTGCCCCTTGACACCAAGCAGGGCCTTCCATTTTTTACGCTGTGAAATGTGCGTCTTTCCAATGCAAAACAGCTGGATAGTAAATAGAATGCCATGCTTTGCATCAAGCTACCACTAGCACCAGTGCTTAATTTGTAAAACAATATGTGCCAGGGCTCTGTTAATGATGCTACCACAGCTCGCACTACCCATTGCCCCTGCCAGTGCTGCCAATAACAGTAGCAACACAACTTCTAGCAATCACACTCCTACAAGTGTGACAATTCAGACTCTTGCATGCCCCAAAGCTTCAAGAATAGCTGGGACTCAAGGTATTAGTAATTTATGTCTTTTCAATTAATAAACAATTGTTGTTGTGCTCATCTCTGAATCACACAAACAGTGCCACCATGTAGCAGACATCTATTATCACAATTAAGTGCGGGTGCTGAGCACCGGAAACCTAACCGGCACAAATTAAGCACCGATTGGCACACTAAAACTGGGCTCAAGTGTACTTTTCTGCAGATTGCTGTTGTTTTTAAACGTGATAAACAATACATTTTACGGTGTGAGCAAACTTGTTTCCTCTGATGGTTTCAGCGAGGAACAGGCTGGAGGTTTATATGTCCCAGTGGAGCTGCTCCTTTCATTTGTCAGCGTTAAGCATTAGACTATTCTAATGGCTTCTTTAGTTACTTTGTTCCTTTTCCAAATGTAAAATGCTTTTTTAAAGTTCAATAGTATTATCACGTTGAAACAGTGCATAGTAAAAATGGGAATAAGAAAACAGTGACTAATTGACTGGTGTTTTAGAAGTGTTCTTCAAACGGAGACAAACAAACGATTTAAAGGGAAACTGGGAACTACACACTGAGTGTAACTTTACACGTCTCCCTCTCTATGGTATTTGCGTTACAAGAGCGAACAAGCAGATCCTCGAGCAGAGATAAGCTTATCGGCAACAGCTTATCAACACAGCTGCCCCGGTTTTGGTTTTCGCATCCTGTTTGAAAGTACGTGTCACATTGCGTGACCAGAAAAGGCAGCCCTTTATAAATAAATTCCTGAGGACCTTGTCAATCCTCTATGGAGGGATGTAACTGCGTTACACCCGTACACTTCAAGTGGTGCACTGTAGAACCAGGGAACCAAGTACAAGCCCACCCCGGCATCCCACCTTTAGGCTGCAGTTTTATGTAATTCACCAAACACGATGGCGTCTTTTTATGTAAATAAAAGAAGCCTCTCCACTGGAGGAATAGAACAAAATTAAAATATGCACGAACTCGACCCGAACGTATCAGCCCGCTTTACATGAGCACCAATTGCATTACAGAGCATTTTTCAGCACCGGGACATGTGATTTGTCTACAATCACAGAATGTTCGAACCCCCGCCACACTCAAACCTGGTTCCCAGCTTCAAAGACGGCCGCCGCTGTGAATGCAACCTCGGCTCTACATATAAAAAATACTTGTGGAATGCGGCGGCGGCGCCCATGTTACAAATATAAAAGGGCGCCATGGTAACATGTAAGTGCTGTACCCGTGCATGTTAAAAATATGCGCTTGGCGGCTCCTGGTAATACTAATGCTAGGCTTGTGTCTGACTGTAATGCAATTGGTGCTGATTTAAAGCGCTCTGATACCTTCTGGTAAAGTTTGCGCTATATAAAAGTGCAAACAAATAAATTTAAAAAGCCTACCTGTAGCACGTCCGTTTTCATTCTGCAATGCCACATGCCTTTGGGTCCCTGTACTGATGAACTGCACCCGGCTGTGGGAAACCTCCATGGCGGGAACAACGTGTTGCGGGGCAGACGCAAGGAATGTAGCCACTGTCCTGTGGCTGCACCGAGGGGTAACAGTGCGGGGGCAGGAAAGCAGGCAGTCGGTAGGGCTGTGCCATGGCAGTGTAGTCCTCTGTGCATGCCAGGCATGGGGGTTGCTGTTGGCTGATGGGAAGTGGTGAGGAGGTGCCGGTTCAGTATGCCTGCTTCCTGATCTTGGGCAGGCGGCAGTTTAAACACGAGCTGGGGTTCTCACTGCCGGGGCACGAGACGGCTCCACTGTTAGCGGAAGTTAAACCTGGAGGGCGGGGCGAGCCCAGCATCCCTCACGTTAATTGCCCGAAAACGGCAAAAGCTTGAGATATCCCCGTGACATCAGGTACCCCGTCTGGAGTCTTCCCAGTATTCGTGCCAGTGTAAACAGTCTTGTAAAGAGACAGAAACCAGGCCGAGAGGAAGAAGAGCGATAAGCAGCGTTTGTCCCTGAGATACAGTGTCTCACCTCCACAGCGCCCTTGTCCCTGCACACAGACAGAGGCATTTGTGAGAATGATTATTCAGACGGTGGGATCGGGAAATAAAGGTGAAAGCCGCAACATGAACGTAAAATAGTAGCAGAAAAGAACGTGAATATACCATAGGCAAACATACCCGCAGAGCCAAAAACAAACAGCCGAACGCGGGAATCGAAACCTGTGGTGCGCGCGCACCACAGAGGAGCGGGGGCCAGGGAGCGCGGCAGCGAGGCGAACGCGCGCTGCTGCGCGTTCTGGCCACCGTCGGGAATGGGAGGAGCGAAGGCGGGACATGCACCCGCCTTTGCCCAATCGCGTGCCGTTTTTTTTTAAAAAACGCACGCTACAGCCAATGAGGGCTTCCGAAAACAAAAGCACATGCACGAGCGTGTGGGTCGTTTTCAGAAGCCCTTTCTAAAGGTCTCGCGCTGTGCGAGCAGTGCTGCGCACTGCAACGCTAGGCGCGAGACCTAAAAAGGAAGGTTTGAGCTTGGCAAGTGGGTGCACTTGCAGGTCGAAATGGCAGTTTAAAACTGCACTCACAAATACTGCAGTGACAGGTCTGAGATAGGTTTGCAGGGCTAATCATATGAGTGGCACAATCAGTTCTGCAGGCCCACTAGTAGCATTTCTTTTACACGCACTGGGCACGGTTCACTGACAGAATATCGAACAGAAAATATCGTGTGGACAGAATATCGTGTCCAAAATATCGAGGACAAGAATATCGAGTAGGTAAGTGCAAATAGATAGGTATAGATTTACTATTCTTAACTCCAGATCTACGTACCTTGAAGATATATATATTCGTCAAAGTACATATATGTGGAGTTATATATAGTAAAACTTTACTTACCCTTAAGAAATGACCTTCACGATATTGTTGTCCTCGATATTTTTGACACGATATTGTGTCCGACGATATTTGTGCTTTCGATATTTTGTCCACCCACCACTGGGCACACCTGGTGTCCTTTACTAGGGACTTACTAGTAAATCAAATGTGCCAATCATGGATAAACCAATCACCAATACATTTTACACAGGGAGCACTTGTACTTTAGCACTGGTCAGCAGTGGTCAAGTGCCCAGAGTCCTAAAACCAATCCAAATTAAATGCAGTACACAGTCAAAAACAGGAGGTCAGACGCAAAAAGAGAGGGGAAATCACACCAAAAGATGGCAGGTCTAACAGACTGTAAAACATATTCCAACTTCCTAATCAACAAATACCAACATATTAAAAAGAGAGGGCCTGTAAGAAATGAGGCTATTGGTTGAGGAGGGTGAAACCCTACTCAAGGAACAAACACAATCCCTGTCAGGGTGAAGTCACAAGCAAACCCCAAATTAACCTGCGCTCAACCCTCTGGTAGATTGGCACAAAGCAGTCAGGCTTACTTAGAGGCAATCTGTAAAGTATTTATCCAATCAGTAATAAAGTGATAACTCAACACAAGAAAAACCCCACGCCCATTTAGAAAGATAGAGTAAAATGTAATAAATAATTTGACACCACAATTCCATAAATCCAATTAGTGGAACCTGAGATATGCAATTTTAAAGGTTTAAATGAAAATAGCACCAAAAAGCACAAAGCACCAACTGTGGATATCTGGTCGTGCCAGACCAGGACAAAGTCACAAGTTCAGGCTGACCATGAGAGAACACAGGCTGTCTTTAGGGCTCCAGCTGAACATGAGTACCTTAATCCTGGTTGCGCAGTGTTGTGAGGTCCAGCAATGATGATGATTTGCATAGCTGAGGCAATGCGAGGTCCGGTTCATAGATACGCCCCAAAGGCAATGCGAGGTCCTGTATTCTCGTCAAGGAGGTCATTGAAGAGGTAAGCTTGCGTTGCAAAGTCCTGCATCAAGGATTCATCGTGCACTGGCATGATATGAAGAAACTGCTGGGCTTGCGATGCAGAGCCCTGCGCAGTCTTTGAAGCTACCATTAATGAGAGGATTACAATGCTACAGCCTGGGTCGGGGATGTGTCATGCAGCAGTGGTTCCAATGAGGCTGTAAGCTGCGAGGTCGATGCAGAGCCCTTGCACTGGAAGAATTCTTGCAGAAGACATGATGTGTCAGTTCTGTTTGGGGTTGCACCGCTCAGCAGAGGAGATGCATCAGTTCTGCTGGATCCTCAGATAGGAAAATAGGAAGACACTTTCCAGAAAAAAGGACTACTCTGCTACTGAAGAAAAATATAAAGCTGCTGATGAGTGGCTCCTCAGAGTAGGAGAGCTAGTTCAGGTATGTACTCCTGACAAGAAAGTCTTCTGACCATCTTATTGACCACCTGATCCAGTTCCTTTTGTAGAAGACACACACACAGTAACCCTGCCAACACTTCCTGGAGCATAAAAAAACAAGCGTGTGTCAGTTGATCACATTATGAGGCATTATGTGACTGATTCTGTTCAGTGGACCCCTGCCGATGCCAAAGTGCCTCCAATTTAGTCTGGTACATTCTCTCTCTATTCATGAGTTACCCCAAGAAGAGTACAGACACATTGAAATAATTGGCCCCATTCTGGGGACTGATGAGTGTGGTGTGTCTCCAGCTTTATGTCTGGCACTCATCACATCAAGCTACGATTCGGACACAGTGCAAGGATTATCTTCAACAAGTGAACTTGCTGTTGCCATTTCAATTGTTGCTGCTTCTGCAACTGAAGTCTAGAGTGCACCACTGATCGAATCTGCATCAACTGAAAGATGCCATTGCAGGAAACTGCATTGCCTGAAAATAAGTCGGATCCCTATCATCCCTTTCATTCAGCTACTCGAGATGGTGAGTGACCATCACATTGATGGTTCTAATTTTAATGCTAGTGCATGGCTACCATCTTCCTGAAAGTCTGACACTGTCTCTTGTGGTACAGGAATTGAAACTGCATTCCTCTTCACGGAGGACTTCACTGCATATCCTGTGCTTAATGATGTTATTTGTGGAAAGGTTCCTCATCAAATTTTTGGCCCCACGTAAATGGTTCAGGTTTCAAATTCATGGGACATTAATGCTTTTCAAACAACTGATGACTGATTTAAGCATGTATACTTTATTGAACAGTAAAGATAAATATCTCGAAGCAGAAAATCAACCAGAGCTGTTTTGTTATCATTGTTATGGATTTTACTAAATTAATTGATTTAGCAGCCAGAAAATGTATAACCATACACAGTGGAAGCATTGGGAGGGCCCTCCGATTTTGAGATTAAGTCCCAAAAGAGTCAGAAAAACGAATTCATTATTTAACAATGATGACAGATCTGACTTGTCTGTGTTTTAGTGTTTTAAATAGCTTGAAACTCTGAAAAGGATTTTGATTACTAGTCATGAATTTATCTATTCATCACACTTCTTTAATTGAACATGTATGATTCCTAGGGAAATTTTATTTGTAACTAGGGCTGTGCAACAAACAACTTGCATGAGCTTTACATCTTTAAGAGCATCTTTTGCGAAAATGAATTTGACATACTTTACAAATTGGAAATGGAAAGGAAACATCACTGATAAAAGATTTCAATGAAATGGTCCAGGGTGGAACATACATCGTAACATTGTTTAGTTCAGGTGGTATATTCTTAAGGCAAATAAATACTGATACATGTAAATTGATTTGTGAATGTGCAGGTTTCTGTATAAAGCTACTGGTCAATTAGCAAGTAGACCACACCCAAGGTATAAGACATATTCTCCTATGAAAATAACTACTTGTAGTGTAGGTCAGTTGTGCCAAAGATGGTTATCCTAATTTAGTCTGAGTGCTGTAAGGAAACATATGTCAAAACTCACAGAAGATATGGATTTAGGTAATAATTTTCTTTTGGGACCCCATTCAGTGAAAAAAATATATATTTGTATGAACCTTGATTTATGCTGCTGTAAAAGAAGAATAGGCATACTCTGTGAGAGAAGCTGCGGAAAAAAATGAGGGAAACTAATAGGGACATAATGAAGACCACTTTTTAAGTTATTGACAATGGCTTTAAGACTCTTTCAAAACACATCTACACAATCACTACTATCACCCTCTCCATTGTACATCTTTTGTAGGAAGATTTGAATTCTTTGCAACATGGGAAATGAATGTGCTGACACAATTGAGCTCAGCACTACAAACCCTTGAAATTTTAAGAAGTGACATAATAGCTCATAACCAAGTGTGCCATAATTAGCCCTCACAAACTTACTTCAAGGCAGATAATGGTCACAGATAATAGACTCTTCTCTCAATTGATCAGATATAGTGCCATGATTTTACTATTGCTTAAGATCTGCACAGTATATACCTCCTACATGGAGTCATTGTATTTACTTATTACCTTTCATTTCTGCATTTGTTAAAAAACATTCATCTCTTGGATAGTATGAAAGCATAGATAACACATTTCTACAACACTTATAAAAACATACTTTCAAGTACCATAGTTTAGCATAATACAATCCTGTTTTCATTAGCACTTCTTCATGAAGTAAATATCTAGGGCATTCACTTCTCTGTGATTTTATTACTAGTCATG
Organism: Calotriton arnoldi; assembly: GCA_963921515.1. Taxonomy (NCBI): domain Eukaryota; kingdom Metazoa; phylum Chordata; class Amphibia; order Caudata; family Salamandridae; genus Calotriton; species Calotriton arnoldi. The sequence goes on from CAWUFW010011412.1 coordinate 381,121, forward strand.
GTGCTTGAAATTCTTTGAAATTCAGCCTTGCTTGTAAGTTCCTCACAACAACTGCTTAATTTGTTCCTTCTTATCACATGCTTTAAATTGCTCTTACATAATTAAGAACAAATAAATCCTGTTGTAGGTTAACCCAGGATTTTGTCTATGTATTGACTGTTCATAAAGCAGTTGCAGCATTTCATTTTATCCTCCCCCATGAAGGTTTTTAAAAGTGCTTCATAGTTAAAGGACAGAATAATGAATGCATGCTTTGATAATTTAAACAATCAAATTACAGTTTTAATTCAGATAGACAAGATGGCAGCAGGGAAAGAGGTCTGAGATCGAGCTCCTGGGGCAAGGGATCACTCCTACGTGCAAATCCCGGCTGCCCCCCGCGACCCATACGAAGATTGAGAGACTCACCGGTGTAACATCGGCAAGAAGATATCCCAAAATCGCGCTGTGATCCCTCTGCCGAGATCGCCGATCCGCTCCTCGCTGCCTCCACCTGGGTGAGATTGGCCGGCGGACCCCACAGCTGAAGGTCCTGGATATCCACACTTGGACTCGCAAGAGTCCCAAAAGTCCCCAGTAACACCAGATGCCAGGAAGTCACGGGATGCATCCTTGACTGAATGATCGAAGACACCGAGCGAAATCTGAAGGAGTGAGGAGCCCCCTCCCATCAGAGGCGTCTGCCCCCCACTCCCACCGAGACCTGGAAAGCAGCACCGGTGAGTACCCACGAAACAAAAAGAAAGGGTCCACTCACCGGTACCCCGGAACCTTGAGAAAAAGCCACGCGGAACCTGGAATAAAGCTCAACAGGCACGCTGCCCCAGTAACGGGAGCCCCAGTCACGCTACCTGATGCCTGACATCAAAATGGCGGCCTGACCCACACTAACATTCTCCCACCGGGTGAGTATCCGTGAAACAAATTGAAAAGATCCACTCACCGGAACCCCGGATCTTGAATAAAAACCCATGGAAATTGAAAAAGCTTACAGTCGCGCTGCCCCAGCAAAGGGAGTCGGGGGCACGGTACCTCGATGCCTGACCCCAAAATGGCAGCATGACCCACTCTAATATTCCACTCACCGAGTACTACCTTTACTCGATCTGCGGCTTCCAATGTCCGCACTTCACCGGATCCCTGGAATTTGATTATAAGCCCCCTGGAACTTGAATAAAGCTCTACAGTCGTGCTGCCTCAGGAAGGTGGGTCGAGGGTCACGGTACCTGATGCCTGACCCAAAAAATGGCAACCTGACCCGCACTAGCACCCTCTCACCGGGCAAATACCCAAGAAACGATAAAAAAGGGTCTACCCACCGAAACCCGGGAAATTGGACAATAGCCTCTGGGAACTTGGACATGAGCTCTACAGTCGCGCTGCCCCAATAACGTGAGACGCGTCACATGATACCTCAATGCCTGACCCATTAATAATGGCCTGACCCGCTCTAACCATCCACTCACCGGGCAATTCCTTGCAATCGATCCACGGCCTCTAATGTCCACACCTCACTGGATCCCTGGAACTTAGAATAAGCACCCTGATACTAGAGATAACCTCCACTTGACGCACAGCCCCAGTATCATGAAACACGGGGCTCGTTACCCCGATGCCTGACACCAAAATGGCGGCCTCAGGCCCGATCTAACTTCTATTCAACGGGCAATTTCATCTGCTTGTCCTGCGACCTCCACTGTCCATCTCCTGGAATTTTAGAATAAGCACCCTGATACTAGAGATAACCTCCACAGACGCGCTGCCCCAGTAACATGAAACACGGGGCTCGTTACCCCGATGCCTGACTCCAAATATGGTGGCCTCCGACCCGCTCTAACCTCTATGGCCTGGAGGGACTCCCATACAAATGTACCACAAGCCACAAAAGAATGAGACCAGGCCTTGAAACCCTCACTTAACCACCTCTACTCCTCCAGTACCTACAGTCTGGGAGTCCTCCTAGGGAAAATTCTCCGACCCAAGCCACAAAAGAACGAGACCAAGCTTTGACACCCTCACTTAACCTCCTCTACTTCTCTAATACCCACAGTTTGGGGAGTCCTCTAAGGGAAAATTCTCCGACCCAACTGAGAGGCTATTCTCCTACCTAACTGACCTCTCCTGAGGGCCAAAGAGGTAGTTCCCACCCCACTGATTCCAGTCAACTCATGCCTTGGGCCCGAATGATGAGCACGTATTGGCACCAAGAGACATAGCTCTTCTCTAACTGTCACCAAACCATGAAATGGGACACGAGCTGCCAACACCTCCCAGTCCTAGCTTTCTCGGACCAATAGACTGAGCAAAGCTCTGGGTACCTATCCACCTTTCCAACTGAGACCAAATGGCACCAGCCACTGCAACCCCCCTCGGCCCCTCCATGTCAAATTGCATGAAACCACATGGCCCTAACTCCTTCTCCATCATCTTCCCCCCCAACCTCTCACTAAAAGCAAAAAGAAACTTCAAACACAGACTGATTAGACAACACCCAGATACACTATTCGCTGACATATACCACTGCACCTCCAAAGGCCAGCTGAAAATGGATCTCATTTTCCATACCGAAAGCCCTGCGAATTGGAACACCATTCTCAGAACACATCTCCACATATCCAAAACAACTAACACTCCATACAGCTACAAACTGACAATCTCATTCCCAAACCACCTAGCGCGTAGTGGCAACACCTCTGCGACCATCTACTCTAACGGTACAGTCGTGATCCAAGCCAACAACGATAACCTAGATGCATTCGACTACCTCTTCCCCTAGCTACGAAACGCCCTCAATCACTCACACCACTCCCACCTGAGCAACTCGCTATCCCCCAACAGACTGACCCTCCTGGAGATCCCACAAACTATCCCCAAGACCTATGCCAACAACGCCAAACTTTCCCCCTAGGACAACAACCTCTCCTCCCACCACTGCTCCCCTGAAACGCTCAATGCCCACCTACCTTCAAAAACGAATCAGAGGTACGTCTCAGACGAGACCCTACAACCCCCTGACCGACACCTACCCCCTCCCTCCCCAAATTACTATTCCCTACAAACAACTAGCGAACTGAATCCTCAGTCAATGACTCCTAACTCTCTCACTCTACCTACGCGCCAGAGGCGGCTGCCTGAATCACGACGTGACTCTCCACACCCCATGTCCATGGCTACCCACAGGGATAACGTAGGCAGCACCATCACCAAAAGCCAATCTCTCAATCTCAAGCTCTCCCCTTCCCTTGACAACCTCCCCAAGGACAGTCAGAACCCTGACGCCCCCACCTCCTCCTCCTGGGAAACGACTCAGAGACTCGCTCTACTGGAAAGCCAGCTAGCAACTGTAATAGTGGGCCTCAACGAAATCCTACTGAACCTCACCTCACACCGTAAATCTCGCCAATGCCCACACCCTACACCCACAATTAACAACACCAAACACTCAAGACCTCTCAAGGATCAATGGCACAGCTGGAACACAACTCCCCTCTCAAATCAAACACAGAGACCCAAAAGAACAAAAGCCGCAATGTCTATGAGAGAAGAGATGGAACTTGCCACCTCATATGACATATCCCCTACTATCACCCCAAACTCTAAGATCCAGGTTATCACCGGATTCGGTAGAGACCGCTCCCCACCCAGAATGCCAAGACCCCCAGCCTTCCTCTCTACTATTCCCAGGGCCCCCCTAATGAAGAAACTCAATAACGAGGGGACCAACACCAAATGCATGCTCATTAACTGCAGATCAGCCACGAAACATGCTACCGAACTGGCAGAAACCATCCTTACCCACGACATAGACATCACGCTCATCACTGAAGCATGGTTGAATGAGTTCTCTTCCCCATCCATTGACATGCTAGTGCCCCCGGACATCTTAATCATCAATAAAGACAGAAAAAACCAACAAGGAGGGGGTATTGCAATCATACACAACAACAATATCTCAGTAACGGAAACTGACTCCTGCAAATATAACTCATTTGAATGTCTAACTGCCACCATTAAGACGAGCGTCAACAAAACACTACTATGCCATCTCCTCTACCATCCGCCTGGCAACACCACCTCATTTGGAGAACACCTTTCCAACCTGATAACTCACTGCACACTCCGGGACTCCAACATCATAATTCTAGGTGACCTCAACCTACACTGGAACGAGGATAACAACTCAATGATCCAAACCTTGAATGAATTTCTACACAACAATAACCTTACCCAACACTGTACAGAACAAACCCATAACAGAGGATCAATCCTGGATGCCATTATTGCACAAGTAGACACAGTCACCATCGACCACATCCTACCGGTCGACTGGTCAGACCATCATACCATTTTATTCCACATCAACCAAACTACTTAATGCCTGCCACGCACGCAAGAACCCCCCCATTGGGCGAGAAATCTAAGTCAAATTCCCCTTAGTGACTTGGAGGAAAGGGTAAGCTCACTCCTTCCCATCACCACAGACAACCTCTCCACAACAGAACTCACCTCCCACTACAATACAAATATGACTTCCATCATTGAACAATTAGCCCCCTTGAAAAAAAAAGAGTCAGGAACACCCCATCTAGATCCTGGTTCAACACGGACATTAACTCCGAAGAAGACAGCTAAGAGCTGCAGGAAGACCCTGGCGGAACAACCCGTCCACAATCCTCCTTAATCGACTCAAATCAGTACGGAGGAAATACAAAAAACACATCAAGAATGAAAAAAAGTCCTTCTTTTGTAGTGCTCTTGACAACTCAAAAAACAGACCGAAAGAACTCTTCAATCTCATCAGACAACAAACTTCCAAACCCCCCTCATCCTCAGTTCAGGCCTCTAAAGACCTATGTGATAACTTTGCCAATTTCTTTAATGACAAAATCACAAACATTGAGCTCTCCCTGGACGTTCACCGCTGCCCCCCCTACAGTAGCTTGCTCACTGAGACCGAAGTTATCACACCCAAGCACCACCCAAACAAATGGAAATCCTTCAACCACACCTCCGAAACTGAGATCGCAAAATGATTTCCAGCTCCACTCCCTCATCTCACGTCTCGGACCCCATTCCTGCCCAACTGGCCAAAAGCTCAAACTCACCCTAGCCCCGATCTGGACCAAGATTATAAATAGCTCCCTGAGAACTGGAGTCATGCCTGACTGTCTCAAAATCGGCCAAGTCACACCACTATTAAAGAAACAGGGCTCTGACACAAATGATCTTAACAACTTCAGACACGTCTCCAATCTCCCTCTCCTAGCTAAAATCCTGGAAAGATGTGTTCTCCTCCAACTTAACCAACACATGGACTGCAACAACCTCCTAGACCTTCACCAATCGGGTTTCAGAAAAGGTTGCAGCACAGAGACAGCGATCCTGAATATCATAGATGATATCCACAATTCTCTAGATAATGATCAATGCTGTCTACTCATACTCTTGGACCTATCGCCAGCCTTCGACACAGTTGACCACAAATTACTCATTAAGGTACTGCAAGAAAGGGTGGGAGCGGATGAGGTGGTCTTACAGTGGTTCCACTCCTTTCTACAGAACCGCATCCAAAGAATAAAAATCTACAACTTCTTGTCTGACCTACGCCCCGTCAGCAGGGGTGAACCCCAAGGATCAGTTCTCTCCCTGCAACTTTTCAACATCTACATGGAACCCCTCACCTCCATACTCAAAAAATCCAACATCCCCTTCCACCTTCTTGCGGAAGACACCCAGATCTATCTCAAAACCTCCTCCATGGACGACATTCAAAGACTAAACGACACTCTAAGAGAAGTCCAACACTGGCTATCACTCAACCACCTGAAACTTAACCAAGACAAGACGGAAATCCTTCTCATTTCCAATAAGGAGCAGAACCCCCAAGTCACAGAATGGCTAAAAGCCATTGATGCTCTTAACTGCAGTCTCACCCTGGCCGACTCCGGAAAATCACTGGGAATCACTCTGGACCCAAAATTAGACATGGCCAAACACATGAAAAACTCCGCTAAGAGCGCCTCCTCAACCTTAAACTGGTCAACAAAATAAAACCCTTCATCCCTCCCAACGACCTTAAACAAGCTACTCAATCCCTAGTGCTGTCCAGACTGGACTATGGGAATGCAACCCTCACAGGATCAGCAAAATCCCACTTAGCTCCCCTCAGATCAACTCTTAATGCAGCAGCTAGAATGGTCACCGGAGTAAAGAAATTTGAACACATCTCGCCTGCACTCAGAGAACTAAAATAGCTCCCAATCGAAATGCGTGCTAACTTCAGAACTGCCTGTCTCACGCACAAAGCTCTGCACACTGGGAAACCCGCCTACCTGGCCGCCAAACTCAAAAAAGCCGGTCAGACAAGGAGCCTCAGGAGTACCAACACTCTACTCCTCATCCCATCGAGAACTCACAAACAAAAAACTTCCTCTCGATCCTTCTCTGGAAACGCCCCCAAAATCTGGAAATCCATCCCAGTCCATATCAGGACCACCCCCTCCTTTGTAAAATTCAAAGGCAACTCAAAGACCTCTTCCTCAATCGATCCCTTCCGAATGGATAGCTGCTGCCCAAACGCAGACTCTTGCCCATTGCAGCACTCAGCCACCTTAACATTAAGACTTCTACCTCACCCACCTCCCAACTCGTTCCTGTGCCCCCCTCCCGTAAAGGGTCTCCCCACGAGTCAATGTGTATATTACTCCTATACTCTGCGATTTCCTGCTATCAATGTTATATTGTGTTCTGAGACTTTCGATTCGCCATGAGTCAATATATATACTACTGTTATTTTTTGCGATTTCCCCTCTACTTATGTTGTAAAGCGCTCCGATACCTTCGGGTCTGGCTAGCGCTATATAAAACTCCTAAAATAAAAAATAAAAAACTCAGAAAGAAGTACCATTAACATCAGCTGCTGAAACATTTGCCCTCCAAACAGTCCCCTCTGCATCTGAGATCTAGCTACATCTGCAAACTCAATTGCTCACACATTGTGCTGATCTACTACACACTGTGTTCTATGTCTTCCACAGAACTGGCATCACCCATGCTTTTAAAACCAATTGATATGGTTTGCTGTCTGGCTTTAAAGCTATTTTTGGATTTATTGCTCATGATTTTGTTCTTTATTGTTTATCCTGTTTGGTGGAATATCAACTACTCTTCTCATCATGGAGTGCACAATTTTTACACCGTTTGTGCCTTCAACAAAAAGAAATGGATGGTATTCTTATCATCAGACATATGGGGCCAGATTCACAAAAGTAATCTGAGACAAAATCCTAACTTGACGACTTTCGGTATTCACAAAGGGCATTTAGGAGTAATAAAGTTAGGAATCCTAACTTTACTACTCCTAAATGTCCTTTGTGAATACCGAAAGTCGTCAAGTTAGGATTTTGTCTCAGTTAAACTTAAGTTTTGGTCTTAAGCAGTTGCGGCATAGAGAGAGCTCTAGCTTCCTCAAAAACCTGTAGGTTCCAATGGTGAGTTAGAACGGTCACTGAATTCAAAGTGCCCAACAGATACTGGTACCACTTTTCCAATGCACGCTGTATGGCTAGCAATTCCCTGTGTCCCACACAATAGATTTGTTCCGTGGGATTCACTTTATGGGAATAGAAGGCCACAGGATGTAAAAGACCAGTTTCTTTATCTCTTTGTGACAGAATTCTCCCAATGGCAAGTTGAAATGCGTCTGCTTCCACTATAAATGGTTGATATGAATCAGGGTGTTTTAAAACAGGGGCAGTAACGAAAGCATTTTTGAGTTTAGTAAAGGTTTCTTCAGCCGCAGAAGACCAGCAAAAGGAAACCCTTTTTATCAACAGCTTAGTAATGGGAATTGCCAGAGCTGCCAAATTATCAATAAAATGCCTGTAGAAGTTAGCAAAGCCCAGGAAGCTCTGTACTCCTTTTACAGAAGAAGAGGAAGGCCAACGCTTGATGGCTGTTAGCTTTTGTGGATCCATTGTTACCCCCCAGAAGATAGCACAAATCCTAAAAAGGTCACATTTAATGTGTGGAACTCACACTTATATAGCTTCACATATAAGTGATTCTCTCTCATGCGATCCAACACACCCCTCACATGAACTACATGTTCAGTGGTGTATATGAGTATCCCAGGATGTCATCTACATATGCTATAGCACATACATCCAACATCTCTCTCAAGGCTTCAATAATAAAAACTGAAAGGCGGCAGGTGCATTACAAAGGCAGAATGGCATCACAAGGTATTTATATGGCCCAAATTTTGTGCGAAATTCCGTCTTCCATTCATCGCCTTCTTTTACCCTTACTAAATGAAATGCTCCCCTTAAATCCAATTTGGTAAACATTTTGGCCTCTTTAACCTGATCAAGTAATGATTGGATAAGGGGCAGAGAGTACCAGTTTTTAATGGTTATGTCATTTAGAGTGCGGTAGTCAATACAACATCTAAGACCTCCCTCCTGTGTCAGGGATAAAGAAGAGAGGAGAAGAAGCACGAAAACGGGAAGGACGGATAAACCCTATTCTAAGTTTCTCATCCAACTATTTCTTCAGATAGATATTTGCTTTTTCAGTTAGAGCATAAATCCGACAACCTGGAATTTGTGCTCCACTGACCAGATCCATACAACAGTCATAAGGTCAGTGTGGCGACAGTTTAGAGGCCTTTTCCTCATCAAATACCTCAACCATATCTTGATAAGAGGTAGGTAAAGCAGGTTCATTGGAATCTGTTAATACAGATTTTTTTTTTTGTGTTGCAGGTTCATGATTGCAATGAAGCTTGCAATAGTCGGAAGAGGAAGACAAACTACGGCCCCTCCAATCAATGGTTGCATTATGTTGCATTAGCCAAGGGATACCTAAAATTGCTTGGAATTGGGGTGAGTAAATGAGATCAAACTGAACTTTTTCTCTATGTTGATTGAGTATAAGGAGTTCCAGTTCAGCTGTAGCACGAGTAACAGGACCGGATTTTATGTTACTCATCCACTACAGACTTAGGGACCACAGGAAGTTCCATGACCCATTGCATGTCAATTAAATTTCCCGTTGCTCCAGAGTCAATCATAATCTGAACATCTATGGACTGATCTCCCCACAGTAGCTGCGCTTTTATCAGGAAATGATGGAGAGAGGATAAAGCATGATTCTCAGCCAGGAGTTGGGAGACTATTAGTCCCGATCTGCCCGAAGAGCTTGTCTCCATAGTCTTCGGGCTCTTCAGTTTCCTGACTCACTATGCCTTTTTGGTTTTACTGGGCAGTCATGTAAGAAGTGTTCTTGTTTTCCACAATATAGGCACAACTTCTTATTCCTGCGTTGCTGTCTCTCTTCATCCCTCAGGGGGCCCCGAATGCTACCTGTCTGCATAGGCTCAGGTTCTTCTGTACCCTTTTCAACTTCTGCTTTCTTATCTTTATGCATAACAAATTTGGGTTCAAAACACCCTTTCTCTCTTCTCCGCTCATGTCACCGATGATCTAATCAGCAACAGAGGGCAATAAGAGCATTACAGGACTCTGGGGGATCCACTACTTGAGCCAATATGTCTTTAAGTTCTTCTCTAAGCCGTTTATAAAAAAGAGCACTACGTTTAGCCTCTGGCCACCCTGCATCAGCCACTGACCTTTTGAAACTGGAGATGTAAGTCACCAAATCTTTGAACCCTTGTTTTAGATTCAAGAGTTCGATGTCCACAGATTGCATAAATGAATGCCTGTTGAACAGCTTATGTAATTTATCTTTGAACTCTGCATAGTTATATAATAAGGGGTAATTTCGCTCCACTAAAGGGATAGACCAAGAGACAGCCATTCCTCCTAGGTATGACAAGACAAATGCTACTTTAGCTTGTTTATTGGGGAAGCAGGATGATTTACACATGAAATGCAATTGGCACTGATTTATAAAAGTAGCGAACTTAGCAGGGTCCTCGAAACATCGCTCAGGAGGAGCTATGGGTATTGTGGAAGGAGTGGTTACATGAAATACTGGATGTCCCACACTAGAAGAGGAGGGAACAGAAGAGAATAGATTACCAGCAGCCCTGGCATTAGAATCAGCGGAGGCAGCAGGAAAGAAGCCTTGTTACAAAGCGTCTACTCTAATGGTAAGAGCTTGAGTTTCTTTCTGCAGATTCCCTATTATGTGAGCTACATCAGCTAAGGAGATCTGACGTTCTACCATCTTGCCCAGGTGGAAAGTAAACGGGGGCTTCGCGTTCTATAATTCTCACCTGTTGTTTCCGCAGGGGTGAGATGCAAGATCTGAAGCAAGGTCACAACTTCCCACACCCATCAATGACAGCCCAACAGTGTCAAAGCTAACATGGTAGAAATGGGGGAAGAGGGGAAACAAAACAAGGAAAGGGAAAAAGAGAAGACATGTCACCAATGCACATCAGGTATGGATATTCTTGTTGAATGGGGTTTCTGTGATTCCTCTAGTGGAAACAAGGTATATGTATTACAATGTGCATGTATTGGGGAGATAACACTGATGCATAATTAGTGTGATGCTATGGGGTAACTACCTGTGAAGATCCCTCTTCCGCTTAGGTCTGTCGGTATCAGCAAGCAGAGTCAATGGTATATACCTATATGGAAGAGTAGTTTATTAGGTGCTTTTTACTTAGAACAGCAAGACAGAGTAAACCCCTGTTTACCTGGCAAAAAAACTTGAGCTCTCCGGCTCTAGTCGGAACTTAAGAAGGTCTAATACTCTACTATTGAAACCTCCTAAATTCAACAAGAAAACAACTTACAACCATGCCTTCTCCGGGCTTGCTCCAAGAATTTGAAATGCCCTTCCTCCTGAGATCAGATCCAACCCATCGACTGCTTCATTCAAAAAACATGTCAAATGGCTACTCCTGAATGACCTTCATCAGCAATAGCCCGATGCCATTTTCAATTTACTTCCCTCTCCTGTTTGACAGCCTTTTTACCTTGTGTTCAAAATGTGTTTGCTTGTCTTTTTGACATACTGCTCTGCTAGAACTGTACAGCGCCTACTGGTTGGGCGGATACCTGTGGATCACTTTTTAAAAAACTTTTTTATTTCATCTTCCCCTTGCTCCCCCATGACCTTTTTATGTTTCAGGCACTTCTTATGTTCCATATTGTACTGTACTCATCCTGTTACCTCATGCCAACATTCGCTCCATTGTACAGCCCTCTGATACCCGTTTGGGTCATGTTCGAGCTCTATAAAACTTTTCAAATAAATAAATCAAGGATATATATGGTATAAATAACCTAAGACATGATCAGTGTGGAATCCAATTAAGCCCAACTTGTTTATATCCAATAAAACCAGGAAAAAAACTAAAACGTATTCTCCCAGAATAAAAAAGGATAGGAAAATTAAAATGTATACAATAATTTACAGGGCTAAAGTACGAAGAATATAAATCAGCCCCTTAGCATATCAGGAGACTAAGTTAGATTTATCTTTCTTATAGCCATTAAGCAATGTAAGCAAGGGAGCAGAATCTCCATGCCCCGGGCAAACAGCAAAAGTCAGGAAGTGGTCTGTGACAATAGGACGCCGACTATGTGTCAAGAGCAACGAGCAGTCCCTGCGGTGTTGGTTGAACGGCAGCGGTCAGGGTTAGAATTCTTTGGGATGAGTCATTCATGGATTATCAAATCCCACACTAATTGCAACACAAAAAAACGTGATATATTTAATCATGTGCCCTTGTGGACTCACATACGAGGGTATTACTTCATGTAAAGTTTACATAAATATTAATGAACACAGAAGTAAAAGCAGGTGCAAAAAAAGTGCTACGAAAATGACAAATCACTTTGTTGAGACTAAAGATAGGGCCAGATGTAAAAAGCTTTTTTTCGTTTGCAGAATTGGGCCATTTGCAAACACAAAAAGGCATGTTTCTATTTACAAAGGCTCAATTTGTGATTCTGTAACCTGTAACCGAATCACAAGTTAGGTATGCGATTTGGTATTAGGAAGGGGCGCATGTTCAGGGCATCCCTTCCTAATATCAAATCACAGTGGTATGTGTGAATGTTTTGCAACCAAAATGTGGTTGCAGAACATTTGCAATTTACCGCCTACTTCAAGTAGGTGGTAACCCATTTGCAAATGGGAACGGGGTCTCAAGAGACCGCTTCCCCTTTGTGGATGTTTGTAAAAAGAAATAAAAAATGGTATATAATATTAGGGTTTATGATTTCAAATATACAAAATAATTAATGGTCATATTGGGTGTTGTCTAGTCTTTCACTGATTGTACCATGGTTGTGTTAAGTATTGATCCAATATAGGGTCACACTCCATCACAGTTGTGTATAATGTTTAAGTAATTTCCAGACCATACATTGATCTGCATACATTGGTGATATATTGTAGACACAATCCTTTCACGCAAAGCAATTGAGACACCCAACTCTCCTTTTATATAGATTGTGGTTATTGTTGGTGGCCCAGTGGCGGAGGGACCACATAAAGTAGAGCGTGATCAGAACTTTGAGAGTAAATATCCCAGAACAGACTCCTGTGTGCACTTTGCTTGCCACCCTCAACGCCAGTTTGTGTATAATTGATTATTTTCTTCGTTTAAATATTCCAGTTCTATCAGGATCTATTATTGTGGTTACAATTAAGTAAATTTCTAAAGGATTAGGAAGACCATAATAAAAAATAAAAAAAAGTTGATTTTATTACCTTCCCATTATCAAACCAAAAAACATCTTATTAATAATCATAATAAGAACATTCTGTACACAAAAGTGGGCACAATCATCAGGTATACATTACTATCTCACCACATGTCTAAAGGCAGCCAAATCACATTGCACTTTAATTACCATGCACAAGTACTCTAGTGTGCTCTACTCTCCCAAATACTCTCTCTTCCAGTTATAGCTACAAGCATATCCCCGGCTGTGCCCAAATATATAAGAACATGTACAACAGGCTGGCATTACAAGGCATCTTTACCTCATCACACATCCTATTCTACTGTAGATTACAGAAACTAAAGTATTGTTTTTTTATTTTTATACTATTTGTTTCACTCTTTTCTCTTCTGTATCTGGCTGTGTTTATGATCTGTTTGTATGATAGTTGCAATGTAAAAGTAACTGGTATCACCCAAAAAAACCAACATTGAAGCTGTGAACACATGTTGGCCAATATTTGTTGAGAATAAAGATAGCAGTACTGAATTAACAGCAAAAAATTAGTACTTTTCCTTTTGCACCAGCATCTTTTGCTATAGACCTCGAATTGAGTTGTAGTTTTTCCACATCCTAATTTACCCCATGACAAAACGCTATAGGTCACTGCCAATTTCCTACGTCAAGCACGCTCACCTCAGCCAGTCCTCTTAGCTTCCCTAGGATCTTATATTCAGGGAATACAAACTATTTTGTAGCATTTACACCTAATCAGAATAATCCTGTCAGTTTAACATCTTTTCGCTCCATTTTTATTTGACCATATTCCGCCATGGCCCATTCCATCATATCCCTCACCCAAATGTTGGTCTCAGCCAAAGTATAACTATCCTGTGTTTGGCTAGGATAACTCCCAGACCATCAATTTTGCATTTCTGTTTATTTTATTCTAGATAGGAGCACTGTTTCAACCCTAACTTAGGTGGGACTCCTATAAGTGGCTGCCGCCCCTGTACATTAACACAGTAATGCTATATCAGCTGGCACAGCCATGCCATATGTATCATTCATACCCTCGGGCCATGTCAACTTGAGCAATCACACGATCGACCCACATAAATCTTGCTCATCTTTAGTAGAATTATAAAGATCCTCTGTACATAATTACATTGGACCACTTTAAACATGCATCACTAAACACTCTTTTCAACACAGACACATACAAACCCCATCCTTGCTTACAGAATGGCACTTTGCTTTCACTATGTGACTTTGACACTCTATTTTGCACAACTGATCCCTAATATAGCTGTCACACTCTGTGATTCCATCTGAACCGTCTAAGCCAGCATTACCACAGTGTGCCATTAACGTCAGAGCTTAATCATAACTCGTACATACTTGTATCCGTTTGCCGACTTAGAAGTGCATAATTAGGTAGCTAGCTATAATTGCCCAGGATCACACGATTTGTCTGCAGCGGGATAGTAAAGGGGCGGAGCCACTTTCTGCACAAAGCTTCTGTTGCGTGTTTATGGTTTATAGAGTTCAAATCCGCTTATTGCTTGCCATTGCTTTTCATTTGCCTATATCAGTGTCCTTTAAAAATCCTTCCTTGCTAGTTGTCAGTCATGCCTCTTTGTCCCTCCTTTTTCTTTTCTGTTCCATTCACCACTTCGGGCACAAACTACCTATCCATCTCTATCTTCCTTTCTATCTATTCTGTGCAGCTCTCACCCGCTCTGTATTCACCATGTCACATAATTCCACTACGCAAATACACAAACACACAAACCACCACTCAATTCTGCCCCACACAATTCCACAGCAATTCCAATTCAACCCACATAATTCCACTCCAAACCACTCTACTTCAAACCAAAACACATTGCCATTTACAATACCCAGAGCTCTAACTCTCGCAAAAGCTAGACCTAATGCATTGCAAATGCTTGTTTGTTTTTGTTGCCTTCTATTCCTCAAACCTCTGTTTGTTTGTCACTATAGGACCGTTTAAATAGATGCTGAACAGGCATTTTTCTAGTCAGTAGGAAGAGGAAATATGCAAATGGGTATTGTGTGTTTATGCCTGCTGTATGTTTAGTATGTTTGCATCAATAGTATAGGGAATTTGGGATTCCTGGTCCTGACTAAAGTCACGGACCACGGATGGGGCAGTGGCCGAAACATGTTGGTTTGTTAGATGCAGGGGTGATTATCTCTCCAAGGCTTCACCTTCATTTTTAATCATCTTGTTGCCTCCTACACAGAATAAAGGTATCCTCCATCAGGAGGCCACCGAGATTTTTAATTCTGCATTTCTCGGATCCCTTACACCATGCCTCACCCACAAGTGCTTTCTGCAAGTTCATAGGAAGCCTGCCTGCCATTAGAGGATTCTTTGCCGAGCAAGGATGGCCAATTGTGAAGCCTGACACCCAGTGGGTTTATAAAGTCATACCATTCAATTTTTTTAATTACATTCCAAAGTGTGATAGAAGCTTAGAAGCAGTGTTATCCTACGTCAACCACCAAAAACATTCAGGGTCTTTAGGGTTGACAGGATTCGGAACATTTCTTCAGTGCTTAATCCATTTTCTTTACAGTGTCTCATTTGCTCCTTGTGATGTGTATTATGTATGGGGGACACAAATGTAGACAGACCAATTTTTTCCACTCGTTCCCTCAACCCCCGGAGAGTGGAGTGTCATAGAGAGAGCTACATTTCAAGATCAGTTCATTCATTTGCTAATGCCTACATACACAAAATGCAACAGGTACCAACATTTCGTCTTCTTGCATTACATATGTATTTTTTATCAATTTGTTCTTGCTCAATATCCAGTTTGTTTCCTTTTTGGAAGTGTTTTCATAGCAGGACGACTTTCTTATGAATGTTGTCAATTGGCTAGATGTTGTGTTATTTAAACAAAAAAAAAACATTTTATAACAAAATAAAATACATAGAATTCATATAGAAATCTAGAAGTACTCTGAGGTAGAACACCCTCGGTGCTTAATTTGTTACAAAAACGTAAGTGTAGGGGCGAAATATTTATTTGGGACCCTGCTGCTAGAGCTGCTAAATGGCTGCTGAATACCAATACTGTCAGATGCCAAGTCTGACCAGTTTTGATTCATTCTACCCAGTGCCTCTTTCTTTTACCACCCTACACTTTATTTACAACTGCCTCGTTATCGCACTCTTGCAGGATTGTTCTCTAGCTCTCTGTCAGTGTCTAATGTTGAAAAATAAGGTCATGTCCCCAGGAAATGAGTGCGGTGCCCACCATCGTCAACCCCTGCACAAATTAAGTGCTGCCTCTGAAAAGTAATAGTTTGCTTAGGTTATGTATGACCAGATCTTGGTCAGTTAAGTAAACCACTTAAAACGTGACTGTTTACTGGGTAAGGGAGGCGGTAAAGGGTGACCAACCATATTAGTCTGTGTTAGTTCCATGACGCCTTTTCATGTGCTTCAGAAATAAATTTAAAACTAATAATAATATTATTAATAACAATTTAGATTGATGGGGAAGTGGCACATTATTATTACTTTGCTAATTGCCAAGGCACACCTAAAGATGAATAGACATACATGCAGAGGAGGTAATCAAAATACAAAGAATACGTAGTTAATCAGTTTTGTGTTTGTGCTTTGAGTGTCAGGATGTTGTCAAATGTTGCCACTTCAGATGGTATCGTGATGCTGACAGCTGAGCTAGGAAATGGACTGAGATCATCAATACGTTTCACACAAGGCACTCAACTGGCCAGGAATGGTAATGGCTTTCTGTCGCTTAAAATCAGTGTTGCATGTTACACGTCATTCCTTTTTATTGAATTTGCAGTTGTGGCATGCCCCTCTGGGTCCCCTTTAATCTTCACATACATACGACGTGTGATGAAAAGATGAGGCGCTGAAATAAATCACCGTTTTTAAGATCTGCACCAACTTTGAGCTCTAATGAGGCCTTATAGCAAACCAGATGCTTTGTCAATATTGTCACAAGTGTTTACTGGGCGTGTTAATGACATTGGCAAACGTTCACAACTGTAATTGTTGGCAAGAAAAGTGCATGAATATTGACAGTTACAGCTTTTTTGCAATTTGGTGTCACTTCTCTGTGATTATAAACTGAAAAAACACCGGCGGAGCTGTCGATTGTAGATAAAGTTGAAAGAACGTCTACAAATGTGAATAAACATCTCTGTACTCGTTACATGTAATAGCGTAGAGTGGGATCAAATGTAACCCTGGGCGTAGTTCGCATAGTCGCGCTATGCGAAGCTACGCGAAGACGTTAAAGCACTACGCGAGCTACGCGTAGCCACGCGAGCGTGCGTAGTTGCTTGTCGCGCCCGTTCGCGTTGCGTTTTTCTTCTTTGGGAACGCATTGTGCGTGTTCGGGACGCTGTTTGCGTGCTCGGGGGATAGTATCTCGCGAACTTGCCCATGCGGTCGCCTATGGGCGTGGCCATCTTGTTTTTCACTTGTCCCGCCCGTTCGCGATGCCTTATTTCCTGTTCCGGGTCGCGTATAGCGTGCTCGCGATGCGCATTTCATGTTCGGGAATGCGTCGTACGTGTTCGTGACTCTTTTTGCGTGCTCGGGGAGAAATATCGCGCAAACTTACCCACGCGGTCGCGATGGGCACGGCCATCTTGTTTTTCACTCTATGCTATGGTTCTGGGCCTGCTTTTCTATCCACCCTCAATCTTTGCAATCCTTAGTTTTTTACACTGTTTTTCAATTTTTTTAAATGTATTATCTATCTCTCTCTGTGCCTAAGTCTATATTTTGCATTTATTTCTACTTTTTACTGTGTTTTTTTTACTTTTCTACTATTTTATATTACTTTCTTCTTTAAGCTCCTACTTCTTCCCCTAACTTTATTTTCCCCTTCTAACTTTTCTTTTCCGCCTCCTCCCACACACCCCAGAACCATGGCGAAGGGTAGCAGCAGCACTAACGGCTACAAGGGCAAGGCGCGTGCACCCAAGAGCCGCCTGCCTTGCGGCAGACTGCGCCCTGCAGGGGTGCAAGCCCGGCAGCTTTTTAGCGAGGCGGAGGTGGCCGCCCTTGTTTTTTTGTGCAGCGCCACCTCCCCTTGACCTTGGCAGTAGGCGACAGGCCAGGCTCCGGGTACCCTACCCAGGAGCATCACCGCCGGTGGGCGAAGGTGCGCCGGGCAGTGTTTCGCTGCTCAGGGGTCCGGCGCACCCATAACCAGCTGGCCCACCGGTGGTCAGACATCCTGGACCGGGAGCAGGACCTGTTGGACCTATTAGGTGTCAAGGTCATGGGGCTTGGTGAGTAGCTAATATATATAGTAGTATAAGTATTGTGTATAATTTTTTTACGAATAACAAGAATACTGCTGCTTACATTGCAGGTAAATTACGTTTCAAAATCTTCTGTGATTGTAGGACACAGGTGCTCGGCGCTACTCTTACTTGTTTGCAACTTTGCGCTCGCTTGGCCTGATTATTATGTAAGAGTTTACTTTAGAGAACTTAAGTTAGGTAATGCTATTGCTAGAGAGACTCTAGTCCTTCCTTTGTCCTCCTGTCAAATAGTGGTGGATGGATTGATACTAGGTTTAGTTAGTATTAGTTGATAATTTTTTAGCGGTCTGCGTGACGCATCCTCTGTCACTGAGTGCTGCTTACCCCAGTCCTTAGTAGAACCTTTTGTAGTTTGTTTAGTGAGTGGTAGGCTTAGCAGTGTCAGTCAGTAGCAGAACATCAGACGCAACCAACCAACAATTTGGTGTATGCACAAATTTATGCAAGTGTCCTCCATCTCATCTATGTATTTTTGAGGGCTAAAAAAAATGGAAATGCAGACTTAGGGGCCGATTCCGATCTCGGCCGGTAGGGCTCCGAATCGGATTCGGCTTTACCGGATCCGATTCGGAGCCCTGTTTCCCGACCGAACCGTACGCGGGTCCGGCCGAGCGAGTACGATGCGAAATCGCCGACCGACTCGTCCGGGCGTCCCGACCGCTCTGACCGACTCGCTCGGACTCGACTCGCACCGCGCAATGGAGACGTTTCCCGGCCGGGTAAGTACGATGCGCGCCGTGAGCAGTCCGACCGAGCCGCGCACTCCGGCTCGTAAGAGCTGTCGGAGCCGTACTTTGGGGGTCCGTGTCGGACCCCCTGTACGCGTAGCCGCGCGAGTCGCACACAGGAGGGACCCATGGGTCCCCCCTACCTGTGCGTGTACGCACGAATCGCTTCGCCGCGTACCCGCTGTAGGGGCGCCTTGTCCGACTCCGCACCCATTGAGTCAATGGGAGCCCGCGTACGCGTTGTACGACCGGCTCCCATTGACATCAATGGGAGTCCGACCGACTCGAGTCCGATAACATACGGACGCATCGTACTCGTTCGGTCGGACTGCACGGGTCCGATTCGGTCGGAAATCTCTCCGGGTCCGGCTCGGTCGGAGAAATTTACGGCCCGAATCGGAATCGACCCCTTAGTGAATAATTGGCCCGTCTGGAATAGGTGGGCTAGGTCAGGTGGTACTTAGGCTTAGTTAGTGTTCTGGATTTGAATCAATCAGAATGGAACACTGGATTAGTGTTCATAAATAAGTAGACGGTCCGTGAATCCCGCAAGCCAGTAGTCGATCGGATTAGATAGGTCAATTTTATTGCAATTATTGTTTCCTAAAACGTTTTTTGAGCGTTTTTTTAGATAATTTATTTGTTTCACAGTAATCATTAATGTTTGTCTCTTTCTTTATTATATCTTACATGATCACTGATCTGCAGCACCCATGGGCAAGAAGACGGGGTCCGAGTCGGCGGGACAACCACCAGAGGACCGCTCCTCTACCGAGGGCCCTGCTGCTGGCCCCAGTAAGTCCTCCAGTGGTTAATATTAACAATTATATTTCCCTAACTTTTACTGCACCTTATTTTTTCCGAACTATTAATTCTGGTTCCACTTCCTAATTCTATTTTTTACAAAAGCTTCTTTGATCTTGACTTGACTATCTGTTTCTAAATTCTGGTTATCCCTGCCTCTAAGTTCTAACTGCCTCTGCTATGACTCTCTCTACTACTACTATTAGTCTGTCTGTAGCTAAGCTTGCCCAGTTTGCCACTCTTTATTTTACGGTTTTGAATAAAACTCAGATTGACCAATAGCTCTAGCCACGGAGTCCAGTCCTTTGGGTTCTCCTCTTCTAGTCTTCTTAATCTTGAGGCTTTGACAATTACCACCAACAAAATGCCCAACCAGATATTTGACTATTTTTGATAGAATATAGTACATACTACTACTGTTGTGGGGATTCTGCACAGCCACATACAGAACTATGCACAAGAAAATAGGATGTTGGTGATGGGAGGTTGGACCTTCCTCACACCTCAGTCAGAAGTGAACCCACAATCCCCTGACCGACTAGCTATAGTGTCTCATTAGGTCCCCGAACCCCCACCCGAAGATACCCAATGATTACACAACCCAGAACATAACACCCTTTCGCTCTCTCACTCGTGTAAGTCCACCACCACCATCACACCAAATACCACAGAGTCTATGTGTAAGTTCAAAAGGTTTATTTTCAACTAACAAGCTCTGTATGTTGTTCTATAAAATTCAGTGTACTACAGCCAGCTCCAACAGCAAAATGCATAAGATTAAAACAATAAACATTGTTACAAGTGCATGATAGAAGATAAAAGATCTGTGCGAATTCTGGGAGACCCCTCACCGTAGAACGTAGAAGTACTGGTTACATGCATCATGCATCATTCATAAGCTCTGCAAATATCTGGTTCATAGAAGGGAATCTTCTGCCTGTTATGAGAAAAATGGTGCGCGTTAGATAGTATAATGCAAGCATTTCTCAGTCATGCCAAAAAGTGTAACATGTTACTTATGGCTAAGCAATACGGACTAACCGAACTCCATAACAAAGTGGCTTGTTTTTCGACCTCTTGTACGCAACGCTCAGACAGTAGCTGTATGAGCTCATGTGGGCTCAAAAGGCGTCTTACTGCACAACAAGCTGCGAGGTAACATGCGCAAAAGACATGAAGCAAAAAATGGTTGCATGGCTCAGGCTAACTTTGCAAAGAGTAGAGTAGACTATAATAATGACCCTAGGGACCATAACACTACTAGTGTCTACTGACTCTACTCTACCCGATTTGGACTAGTGATGTATGTTGTATATGTATGTATTAACTTTTTTTCAATCTTGCTAGTGAAAACGAATAAATAGGGGCAGGTGTACAGGCATCTAAAAATGTGTCATGTTTTTTTCGAGGCGTACTACCGACCACCAGTGCCGGCGGGGCCAGCGGCGATGGCGATGCGGCCATTCCGGAGGGGGCAGGAGATGCGGCACCTGCAGGAGCTACAGGGGGTGAGCCAGCAGCAGTGGCGGGCGGTGGTAAGTTATGTTCATTAATTATTGACATTGCACTAGCTGGAAGGGTGCTCACTTCACTCACAGTCACTGTACTGTTGAGACTTATTAAGTATGAAGTTGTAGTGAACATTATACAACAGTTGAAGAAGACACCCTTTACTTAGCATTAGCAATGCATTAGCATTAGCAGCGTGAGTTGAGTAACCAATGGCCTCTTCTATCTGACTCCAACTCAGCTGTGAAAGTTTTATGGAGAAGACTAAAAGTCAGATCAGATGACCTTGATGGATGTGTTGAACAAAAAGGGAAAGAAGGGTGGAAGGAGGAAGGACGGGCGAGATGTAATATGACTGGCAGAGAAGGATACGTTGGAAGCATGCATAGTTGGCTGATAGGAAGCAGATGCATGTGTTGTTGAAGGATGGGTGGAAGGTGAAAGAAGAATGGATGCCTGCCTGGGTGGGTGGGCGACACAGTATGGGTGGATACTGGGGATAGCAAGAATCATCAGCGGTGTTTGGGTGAAACTCAAAGCCAAGGCAAGCAAGGAAGGAGTGGACGCATGGGTGGTTGTTGGTGAAACAAACTAAGGTTTGTGGAGAGATTAAGAAGAATGATAGACATTTACTTAGAATGGATGGATGCCTGTATGTATTCATCATAGACAGCATATGTGGAGAATGTCACGGGATGCAGAGTCTTAGTTTGAAGGGCAGGTAAAAGAAACCGCGCCAGAGTAGCAAAGCCGAGGGGAATACAAGTTGTATTTTCAGAATACAGTTGACTCACAGTAGCTTGCAAGCACATCATATATATTGTGTATAGTTAGTTATCAAGCGCCTTCCTTCGACTCCGAGGACCACTCCCTCCCTATGTTAATTTATTTTCGAATGTGTCAGCCAGCCTGCAAAGGGTGGCCTATCTGTTGGTTACACAGTCAATCGAAACAAAGTACCTTATGCAGTAGCGGTCGGTGGTGGGAGTGCTGCCGGGTGGTGATGTGTGGGGAGGGGCAGGGTAGGGGGTAGTAAACAATGGATTATGGCCAAATACAGGTAACTAAACATAAAAATAAATAAAGCAAATTTCATTGTGCGCACTGCACCGCCAAATGCGATGCAGTGCGCGCAACAAAATTCGTTTTATTTATTTATATGTTTACTTACCTGTATTTGGCCGTAATCCATAGTTTACTACCCCCACCCTGCCCCTCCCCACGTCACTGCCCGGCAGCACTCCCACCACCGACCGCTACTGACCTTATGTCGTCGTCCCATATACGAGCTTCCCCACCTGCAGACAGTAGTAAATAAAACTAACGTGAGTCTGCGTCATGACTCGTATGTTTGTCTTGGGTGAAAGCATAGCTGACTGAGCTGGCATGCCGGCTACAGCCAGGTTATGTAATTTCGCTAAACTAGAGATAAGAAGAAGACTGGTGTACTGTGTACTGGAGTCCATAGTGCTAGTATAATGCCTGAAACTCCCACAAATGTTAGAGGCCAAGGAAGTGGGAGGATAGATTATTACCACAAATGTTATGTACTGTGCTTCTTGCTAGTGCTACTGTGCCACTATGTGTTGAATTAATTTTGTGTTACTGTTTTGCTAAGAGTATTGGTTACAACAATATTATTTTTCTTTCTTGATATAGCTCCTCCTTCCCAAGAAAAACCATCCCGGAAGGAGTTGGCAGCCAGGGCCCGGTGCCGGAAACTGGAGGCCATCTGCGAAGAGTACCGGCGGCTGGTGGCTCAGGCGGAGGAGGAGGCGGCAGCAGCTGCAGCCTCCTCCGATGCCCCGGGCCCCAGCCAGGCCCCACCTCCAGTGGTACATCACTGCGGTCAGGCAGCCGCCCACCGCCGCAATTCATTAACAGCCAGCACTGCAGCCCCCCACCCTGGATGCCACTGCAGGGCATTTCGCCGCCAGATGCTCCTCCGGATTTCACGCCTAGAGGAGCAACTAGAGGAGCCGAATATAAGAACTATAGGACCCCGTTGGATTGCCCCTTTTTTATTCCTTTTGTTGGTGGGTGGGAATTGGGCGTTGGGGTTTATGGACATTGTTTGGACTTTTTCGTTTTGGACATTGGTTGGGTTTAGGGAGAAGGGTGGGTCAGGTGTGGGATAGTTTTTTTTTGTTAGGGTAATAAATTATATTTATACTTAAACATACAATGTTAATGTTTTTTGGGGGTTACTGTTTTACGAATTTACGTCACATGGTTTCCTTGCTGCTGCAGGGCCGCAGCCAGTGTTTGATTAAAATACACAAACAGATAGATGCGGTACCCCTCACTGAGTTATTTGTCCTACTAGTACTATCAGTCTCTCCTCCTAGGCCATTATACCTCCCACCAAACTAGTCTTAACTTTGATTGATGATGATTAAGTTCGGCACAGCGATCGCTGCATGGTTTCCCAAGAGAATGGAGAAGATGCCATGGTTGTGGTGGTAGTAGTAGACACTGGCAGTAGCATTTGCAAAAAAAATAAAAAAGAGACAGTCACTTGCCTGAGAGCGACTGTGGGAGGAGTAGTAGAATGAATTAAAGTACAGTACAGAAGAAGACTGCCAAACAAACAATATTGCAACTGCTAAAGTAAAATAAAACATAATGGTGGCGAGGACAGCCTAGTACAAGAAGTTACAAACTGTAGTTGTGTCGAGTGAGTCACTTAACTTAACACAATCGTAATTCGTAACCTTTACTGCTGTGTGGTAGGATGTTGATGATGAATCCAATCAATGCCGGCAATTAATTATGATGTATTAGGTGATGGTCCCTTTGGAAAAAAATTGGCTTGCACATAGACTGAGCATGGGTGGGCAAGCAGAAGAAGATCCTCGCCCTGCCTTGAAATTGAATTAGTGTTGCTTTCACCACATCTGCCCCAGCAAGTGTGTGATCAATTGGTGTACATTTAATGTAGTCACATCACACCTCAATATAAATCACAGCCCGGGGAAGAGGGTTAGGGTTTGATGAATGGATGGGAAGGGGGTTTGGGGAAAGGTTTGACAAAGAAAAACAGTACGCATGGACACAACAAAAGCAAAGCGCAATCTTGGCAGACGACCATGATCTTATCCAATAAATCTATAAAGGGAGAAAAAGGAAATGCATGCATGATGATGAAGATAACTTGATGGTTAATGAGTAGTACTTACTAACTACTACTAGACAATTAGACAGTACAGGGCAGCAGTATATTCTATGCAATGTGCCTTGCCTGTATGCCCTCAGAGAGACCCAAATTCCATGTTGTACCGGGCTTACTTTTAAAGATAGCAAAGAAAATTAAAAAATAGTTGTAGGGATCAATTAGCAAACAAACAACAACACAACACACAGTCGTAATGATTAAAGAGAAAAAAGGAATCAAATTAGTTAAAAGACGAATGATGAATGATACTAAAGTTACTGTATTATCCTGGTCAAATTGTGGAGTTGAATCTCGTCATTCCTCTTGGTCCTATCTTCCATGGACGCTCCGCACATCAATCTTGGGTGCCACTGCCTGCCTGATGCGGATTGGTAAGGTAAGTGTGAGTTGTTTCTCCCAGTATAGCACAGGGTAAAGGCCGGCCTGTAAGTGTAGATGGAAAAACAAAAGGGGTATTGAAAAATCAATGAATAAAAAAAAGCATCAATTACGGTGGAGTCCAAGAAGAGAAGAGAGAACACTTTCAGACTGAGGCAGCTTGAATATATCGTGTCTCTTCTGTTTACAGCATTAAGCTACAACAACAACAGGACAGAACAGGCCCACCACAGCACCAGCCCGTGACCCAACCTCCATTTACCTTAAATTTTGACAGAGCCAGACAAAAGTCATATACAGCAACCAAGCATTTTCAAAATTAAGTGACTAAATCAATGCGCCGCTGTCAGTCATATGACTACACTCGACTCCACCCCTACATGGACATGTAGGTCTGCTGTGTTTACTTTCTTGTTGAATTGTTGTGTTTACCTTTTATGCCACTTCATGAAATGCAGTTATTCCTTCAATCATCTCCGATCCAACTGACTGACAGCGTGCAAAGATAGTATGGTCATCATCATGGTGTGGTACGTGTGGTCCAACTCCAACTCAGTCTGTAGTGACTCCGATTAAGTCCATATTCCATATTAAAAAATTGCAACAGATATTGGCCTGCACCTGCAGTAGTAGGAGTACAATTTGGTTATTAAACAACAAGAAGGGAAACATTGACTGTCACTTGAGTCACTTTCACTTTGTAGATTAACTAGTAGAGTTCGACTTCATGCACAACATCAACACAACAAACAACAGCAATCGCTCAGAGTCAGCAAGCATCCAATGCATGCCATCATTACCTGTCTTGCTCTTCTCTTTGGCTGTCAGATCATCAGATGCCTGGTTCTGACAGGTGTGTGTTTTTTTATCGAGGCAGTGGCCTCATTATTACTTTACATTCATTTTGAGTGTTAGTCGCTGTTTCGGTTTTCGTCTTATTCATCTGTGGCACTTTGTCGCAGTTTAAGTTGCTTCACATGGTCAGCGCTGTGATGGGCCACGGCCCGGGTAGCGGTCATTGCTGGTCAATTGAGTTTGCAGAAATGTCAGCAAGTTTCTTCGAAGAGTCTTGTCTTTCTCTGCCAAGTACCTTCTGTCCTGACAGTGATGAGCTTTGGATGCCTGCCGAGGCTGTAGCCTTCTGACAGTGATGAGTTTACTTTTGGATGCCTGCCCAAGTTCTGACAGTGAAGAGTTGTGGATGCCTGCAGAGGCGGTAGCCTTCGGACAGTGATGAGTTTCAGCTCGGAAACAAAACGGAGGATAGCTATAGTCACGTTTCACTTCTTATGGAGGGACTGTTAAAGGCAACATTTCTTGTACTCCAATGTCTGGCTTGATGGAAATGTAATTAGGGCGAGTCAGGAAGATGAAGCATGACTCTGAAGAGTGGACAGTTAAATGCACAGACATGCAACTCCAATAGGGAAATAAAAAGAGAAGACGGTGGTGATGGATTTGTTGTGATTTGATTTGAACCAGAAAGACAGATACACAGACAAATAAAGGAAGAAAGAAAGTAACAATTTGAAAGCCTAGTTGTCAAGGAAGAGGAGCTCGTCCTCAAACTCTGGTGGTTTGGACAGAAGTAGGTCCTGTAACCCACTCCTTACGTCATCGAAGTTGCTCGCCTCTTCCTGCTGTGATTCACGTATTTTGTAATCCGGTGGTATAAAGTGATGATTCATTTTGATCATGGTTAACCTCTCCACGCTTTTGGGTGAGAGACTGGTCCTTTTCAAAGTTACAATGGCACCAGCAGCACTGAAAACACACTCAGAAGAGACACTTGCGACAGGAGAAGCCAGATACTTTATCGCCAGCCTACTGAGCACTGTCCATTGGCTTCTTTTCCCATACCAATACACCAATGGGTTTCGATCCATGAAGACCTCTGTTGGGTCATCCAGATAGGCCTGGACCGTCCGCTCAATGTTCAGGGGTACTCCGATGTGCTCGGCCTGTTTTGCCTTTGCATCAGCACTGGACTTACCATACCCCTGCCGTAGAAACCAATCAGTTGCCGATTGTACTGTGGATGATCCTGTTCTTGCTGTTGTTGATGTTATTGGCAGTGTTGGTGTCGGTGACTGCTGGGAGGCAAACGCACTGCCCTCAGGCTCCGAAGTAGAACTTGACTCTGGATGCCCTGTAGTACTTGTTATGGCCTGGGGTGGGGGCCTGTAATTACCAGCCGTTCGTTTTCGAACTTAGTGGCTCCCTCAGCTATCAAAGTTTTGTAGTTGGCAACATCCACTTCCGAAAAAGGAATTACTGCCTTACTGTTCAGAAATACTTTGTACCGTGGATCCAAAATTCTGGCAGTAATGTAATGTTGTTGTGACACAATGTTATTTTTAATCCATGTATTTTCAGATAAGCGAGCGGCTAAGGACTCCACCAAATGATATGCATCTTGTTTGTCATCCACACCTGCGTACGTTTCAGACACCTCCTTCAGCTGTTGCTCTAGCATGTGCAACAATGGGATAGCTTGGCCTATAGTACAGTCCTCCCTGCTAACTTCACGTGTGAACATCTCAAAAAAAGTAGCATCTCTGTCAGGAATTTAATGAGGTCCCATTGACCCATCTCAACGGTCATGCCTCTCACAGTAGGTTCCCCAAATCTTTGCATGACATAAGCATTGAGTGGTATGTACAGGTCAAACAGACGATCAAGCATGTAATAAGTTGAGTTCCAACGTGTTGGCACCTCCTGGATGAGTGCTTTGACTGCCATTTTATGCTCACGTTGAATGACCCTCAGCTGCTTCCGGGCTTTAAAAGAATGGCTGAAATGTGTGCATATTCTTCTGCAGGTGGCCAGTAAGTTGCTGACTTTGGATTCATTTTTCAGAAAGTCTTGAACAACAATGTTAATGCAGTGTGCCAAACACGGGACCCTGAAATAGCCACCATCGCTCATGGCCTTAACTACATTACTGCCATTGTCCGTGGCAACAAAACCAATCTTAAGCCCTCTTGGGCACAGCCACTCAAAGACCTTGCTGTTAAACTCTTCCAAAATGTTTGCAGCAGTATGAGATTTCTCCATGGCAAACATGGCTACAGTTGCATGTTTGCGAGTGGCATGAAAAATCTCAGCAGCGTCAACACCAGCAGATATCTGTTCTCTAACCCCTGCAAAAGAGATCCAGTGTGCAGTGATGCACATGTAATCTGTGGCTTGGCAACTGGTCCACATGTCTGTTGTCAGGTGGATACTGTGAACAGCACTCTGCTTCAAGGCTTTTCCAAGCAATTCCAGCACGTCGTGATGTAGTGCTGGAACAGCAACTCTGGCAAAATAGTAGCGGCTGGGAACATGCCATTTTGGGCAGATGGCTGTCACAAATTCCAGAAAACCCACCCCTTCAACAAAAGAAAAAGGAGAAGGTCCAGTGCTAACATTTTAGCCAGCTTCGCATTGTACAAACGTGCTATTGGGTGGTTGCGTTCGTACTGCCCCTACCCCCCAAACATGCTGATAATGGTAGGCTGCATGGTTTTCCTTTCTCTTAGTCTCAACAATGCACTTTTTTTCATTGCGGTACTCCTTGCTGTCTCAGGCTGACTCTTACTCTTGTGCCACTGAGATGTTGCTGAAGATGTGGGCCACGTTAACACTGCACTGCTGGGGACAGGGAGACTTTGTGTACCACTACCAGAGAGAATGTCTCCCTGTCCTTCCTCTTCCACCGTGACCGGATCTTCTACTCCTTTATCCCCACCAACACCAATGGTTGCAGTTTTTATGCCACGAAGGTGGTCCTCCCAGCTGATCAAGTGGTGTTTTTTCAGATGGGTTATTTGGCCTCCGGTACCATAGTTTGTACCAAGCTTACCACGACTAACAGAGGTATTACAAATGGAGCATATAGCAATGTTCTCCTCCTTTTCGCTAACCGTAAAGAAGTCCCAAACTGGGGAGCTTAACTTTTGCCTCCTGCTGGAGGTGCCACTTCCAATGCCGGATGAACTGGAGGGTGTGTGTTGAATTTGACTCTGTGCTGTACAACTACCTACTTCTACTGAGGTGGTGGTTGTGCTGGATGTAGGTCGCTGCCGGGCCTTTGCTAATGCAAATATGGAACCTGTAGGTCGTGTTGGTGTTACCTGTGGAGGTATGCGTGCTACATCCCTCGCAGCAATATTGGATAGGGTAATAATGTTGGTCTCCATCTCCTCGGGGCCGGGAGTGATGTTCGTGATGACTGGCTCATCATCATCATCCTGCTGTTCTACATCGACCTCCATAAGTGTAAGGCTTTCTGGAACCTTCCTTTTCCCTAGCTTGGTCTTGGGACGTGTCTCCCTCTCAGACTCAGTTTGTGGCTTCCAAGTGGCATCTAGATCATCAGAAGGGGGGCTTGGCGAAGAACTTGATGGACTACCCCTCCTTTTCCTTGCTGGAGATTTGGAAGACAATGGATCTTCTGAATGAGTGGCTTCTTCTTCTACCTCTGCATGAGGATCAATTTCCTGAACTGCCCCTACTTCGGGAGGAACAACAACTACTATTGTGGGCGGTGGTTGCGGCTGTTGTTGTTGTTGACCACTTATCTGCTGTGTTTCCTCCTGCTTTGATTGGGTACTACTTTGAGATAGCGATAAGTTTATCTCAGGCTCAGCATCACTGCTTTCCACCATTAGGCTGGCTACCTCTTCCACACTCATGTGCTTGGGCCTGGGCTGGTGGGTTTGGCCCACTGAAGCGGAGCTGCCCCCAGCTTGCCCCCCGGACACCGCTGCTGCAGGCGTAATTTATTTTTCCCAAAAAAGGTATTGGGCGGCACACCAGACTTAAGTGTCACTTCCTTCTTCTGTTCCTTCTTCTCAATAGCAACTTTCTTGGTACTGGAGGACCTGGTACCTGCTTTCTTTGGGCCCATCTTCTTCAGATGTCAGCAGCACTCAGTTGCATAAGTTGCAGAGATGTCTGGTCAGGTCACATGTCACGTTGTGTACAGCAACAGGATGTCTGTCTGGCAGTACAACGGGACATGATGACACACCTCCTCCTCAGTCTTTTGTGCACCTAAAAGCAAAAAAGCCAGAAGAACATCAGTCAAACGATAGCACAAGTCAAACTAATATAATATATAACTTAGTGTGTGGTTGTCTCAATTATTACATTTTAGAAACTCAGTGAACAACAACAGTGTAGCCATTTATGAGACTTTGACAACAAGGCCAGGGCTTTCCTGGTGTACTGTGTAGTGTGTACACTCAGGAAGAATAAGAATAGCAAAGAACAAAAACTAAATTGTAGTGGAGCCTGTTTGGCCTAAATTTGTGCATCACGTGGGATGGATGCAGCATCAGGGAGCTGCAGCTGGCAATGGGGCTGGATTTGGAAGCAGTAAGACAAGAGGAACAATGGAAAGACACGCAGGCCTATGTGGCAAAAACAGCACACTACTAACTACCACCACAAAATGGCCCCCAGCCACATGGTCACTCACAGGCACAAGGCACGGCAAACAATGAACTCAAGCAGACCTATATGGCCAGACAGAGGATGCCTGATAAAACACACACAGCTTTAATGCAAAAACTAAAATCCACATGGCTAAAAACAGTTTGGAAAGTTACACAACAACCACAACAACAACACATACACATGCAAAAAAGGGATTTATTTAACATACCCAAAAAGTGAAATAGACCCCCCAAATAACCCACATTTTGCAATTCAATCCAATGCCATCCATGCCCTAAATGATGTTAAAATTCAACAGACAACACAGAAACAGTTTTTATGCACCCATGATGACTACCTCTGGGCCTACTGGCAGACTAGGCCGCAAGCTTGGAGGCCTATAGCAAAAGCACAGTGGCTGGTCCCACAAAATGGCCGCCACCACATGGCCAGGCCACCCACAACAACAAGAAAAGGAAGACAAGACAGACAATGCAGGCCTATGGCAAAAGCACAATGCCTGGCTTTACAAAATGGCCGCCACCCACATGGCCAGGCCACCCACAATAACAAGAAAGTGAAGACAAAGGACAGGACCAGGAAATTGGAGACTCTGGGGAAATTCCTTCCTCTTTAAAAAAATTGTAAAAAAAAGAAAAATGACTCCTTGCTGACAAAACTACATCTAAATGACAACCTGAGGAGTTTTTTAAGCAAAATGAACAAAATCATCATTTTCGAGAAGGTTTTATGCTGCTCGAGAGATATTCTTCGCCAGATTGTAAATTCTGCATGTTCGGCATCGCGATCGTCACAAAAAGTCATTATCGCACGCACGAAAACGTATATTGAGCGCGCGAAGAAGATAAAAAGTGTAAGTCTGCGTTGTCGCGCAGTGCGGAGTTGTCCAAAGTCCGCGAGCTGAACGCCCAGGGTTACCTACTGGCTGAAAAGGCCTATTTATTTAACACCCACCAAAAACTGAAATACCACCCCAAAAACCACATTTTGCAATTCAATCCAATGCCATCCATGCCCTAAATGATGTTAAAATTCAACAGACAACACAGAAACAGTTTTTATGCACTCATGATGACTACCTCTGGGCCTACTGGCAGACTAGGCCGCAAGCTTGGAGGCCTATGGCAAAAGCACAGTGGCTGGTCCCACAAAATGGCCGCCACCACATGGCCAGGCCACCCACAACAACAAGAAAAGGAAGACAAGACAGACAATGCAGGCCTATGGCAAAAGCACAATGCCTGGCTTCACAAAATGGCCGCCACCCACATGGCCAGGCCACCCACAATAACAAGAAAGTAAAGACAAAGGACAGGACCAGGAAGTTGGAGACTCTGGGGAACTTCCTTCCTCTTTAAAAAAATTGTAAAAAAAAAAAGTGACTCCTTGCTCACAAAACTACATCTAAATGACAACCTGAGGAGTTTTTGGAGCAAAATGAACAAAATCATCATTTTCGAGAAGGTTTTATGCTGCTCGAGAGATATTCTTCGCCAGATTGTAAATTCTGCGTGTTCGGCATCGCGATCGTCACAAAAAGTCGTTATCGCGCGCGCGAAAACGTATATTGAGAGCGCGAAGAAGATAAAAAGTGTAAGTCCGCGTTGTCACGCAGTGCGGAGTTGCCCAAAGTCCGCGAGCTGAACGCCCAAGGTTACCTACTGGCTGAAAAAGCCTATTTATTTAACACACACCAAAAAACTGAAATACCACCCCAAAAACCACATTTTGCAATTCAATCCAATGCCATCCATGTCCTAAATGATGTTAAAATTCAACAGACAACACAGAAACAGTTTTTGTGCACCCATGATGACTACCTCTGGGCATACTGGCAGACTAGGCCACAAGCTTAAGCCTATGGCAAAAGCAAGCACACTGCCTTGCTCCACAAAATGGCCGCCACCCACATGGCCAGGCCACCCACAAATAATAAGAAGAAAGTGAAGACAGACAATCAATGCAGGCCTATGGCAAAAGCACACTGCCTGGATGGCTCCACAAAATGGCCGCTAGCCACCCACAACAAAAAGAAATGGAAGACAGACAATGCAAGCCTATGGCAAAAGCACACTGCCTGCCTTCACAAAATGTTTGCCACCCACATGGCCAGGCCACAACAACAACAAGCATAAGCCAAGGGGAACAAAGAAAAGACATGCAGGCCTATATGGAAAAAGCAGCACACTACTAAACTACCACCACAAAATGGCCCCAAGCCACGTGGTCACTCACAGTCACAACAGGCCATAAAAACAATGAACTCAAGCAGGCCTATAATATGACCAGACAAAGGAGGCCTGCTAAACAACACAGCTTTAATACAAAAATGCAAAAACGAAAATCCACAGGGCTACGAAAGGTTGGAAAGTTACACAACAAGCACACACACACATCCAACAAAGGTATTTATTTATTAACACACACCCAAAAAGTGAAATACACCCCAAAAACCACATTTACCAATTCAATCCAATGCCATCCATGCCCTACATGATGTTTAAATTCAACAGACACATGCACCCATGGGTACCTCTGGGCATACTGGCTGAAATTCCAATCAAAGAAAAACAACTAGGCCCCTACTGAAACTACAGGCCACAACAATACATTTTAAAAATGATAAAAATCCCCCAAAAATGTCGGTACAAACAAGCCCCAATCAAACAAACAAGTACACCAATTCTCCAACTTACTTGTAAAATCTCAAATCCAAAAGTCCTCAAATCCAATCCAATGATATGATGCAGCAGACAGACACAAAAAGTGATCCTTCCAGCTCCAAATCCAAATGAAAGTGAACAGCACATGGACAAAGCACTGGGAGGAGCCTGCTGGACAGGAACAGGAAGTTTGAGACTCAGGGGCACTTCCTTCCTCTTGAAAAAAAAAGTAAAAAAAGAAAAAGGACTCCTTGCACAAAAAACTACAGCCAAATCACAATCTGAGGAGCTTTTTTGAGCAAAAGAATCATTTTCGAGAAGGTTTTATGATGCTCGAGAGATATTCTTCGCCAGATTGTAGTTTCTTCGTGTTCGGGATCGCGATCTTACCAACACTGCCGCCGGAAGTCAGATCGTGCGTCCGAATGACGTGTTCGCGTTCGCACACTCTCTCGGGATCGTGCAGCCGGATTCCAAATCTCGTGGCACCCGCGAACGGATAGGAAATCGCGTCGGCGAACGCAGAATCACGGTAGGTCGTTACTGCGCACCCGAGAACGCATATTGAGCGCGCGAAGAAGAAAAACAGCTACGCTACGCCGCAAATTGCGTAGTGTTCGGTAACTTCGCGCTCTACGCGAATCGCGAAGTTACCGAAACTACGCAAACTCCGCGAGCGTAGTGTAGTTCACCGCCCAGGGTTAATCAAATGTTGCTTTGCTATGGCTGAATATTATCATAGACCTATTTGTAAGAACTGATCACAGACTTGCTACGTTATCTATTGGTTCAATCTCTGCCAATAGAGTAGTGCATGTGACCATCAATCACAGCTGCAAATTGGGATAACACAATGCATTAATTACTATCCTATTTGTGATATGCACGAAGTGCGGGTAAACAGCAAGCCTTCAGCTGATGCATATTATTTACTAATGGCCATTCCTGAAGGATTGGCCAAGGGAGAAACGTTTATAATGTAAAGTGGCCTAGCCCCACAGCACAGAGAGTCCTTATAGGCTTAAAGTAGGCTTTAAACACAGTACTAGAAATGACATATCATATGCAGTAAGCCATAGTACTCCACCAAGAGCAGGATGCTGTACCATCCTCAGTCCAGGTCTTTCTGCTCAAGGATCACCAAGAGCACACCAAATAGCAAAATATGATGTGACCTTACTGGGAACCCCAGTGAGCAGGCATAGCAGAATACCTCTTTAGTCCAAGGCAAAACTATACTACTTTAACATTAAAAACGTAATCTTTGACCAATACCCATCAGCAGAAAAATTCACACTAGTTTATGCATATATGAAGTGTGTTAGACCTGTCAGACTTAGGGTTTTCCTCCATCCATTTGCATTCTTCCTCCATTTTATAATTTTTGCTGACTATTGGCCTCTGCGCACTTTACCAATGCTAAACAGTGCTAAAGTGCATGTGCTCACTCCATAAAACATGGTAATATTGGCATATCCCCAATTACCATATTTAATTTACTAATAAGTCCCTAGTAAGATCGTTCTACATACATAGGGCCTGTGAATTAAATGGCACTTGTGGGCTTGGAGCATTGATTGTGGCACCCGCTTCAGTAGCCCTTTTAACATGTCTAAGGCCTGCCTTTGCAGAGCCTGTGTGTGCAGGTTGAAACTACCATTTCCATCGGAAAAATAAATTGCTTGCCAGGCCCAAACATTCCATTTTAATACATATAAGTCACCCCTAAGGTAGGCCTTGGACAGCCCAGGGGCAGGGTGAAATGTATTGAAAAAGCAAGGCACATAATTTTAACTTTTACAGGCCCAGGTAGTGAAAAACCCTTAAATTCGTTTTTCACTACTGCAAGGCCTATCTCTCCCACAGTGGTGGCTCCTCCTGTAAGGCAAAGGAGCGCCGCCCCACTGCTCTCGGAGCAGTGTAAAAAAAAAAAAAAAGATAATAACCAGAGTTATTATCATTTTATTTTTCGTATAGTCAGGCTAGGGCGGGCGGGGCTTGGCTCCCCTGATGTCGTGGAGGAGGAGAGGTTGTGCCCTCTCAGGCTGACCAAACATTCATGCACACTTCCCATGTACTCCAGGCAGGCTGTAATACAGCCTGCACGGAGAACATGCCCAGGCCCACATTCCTTGGCTGAATGGCGAGCCACCGCGCTCAGACCAATCACAACTCTGCATTGCAGCGTTGTGATTGGCTGTTGGGAGCCTGGGTGCTTCCCGGTCCCCAAAATAGACTCACTCGACGTGGGAGAGACGCAGCAATGGAGAGACGCAGCGAGATCATGTAAGTGATTTTTAATTTTTTTTATTCAAAACGCTACCTCCCCTCCCCGCCACTCCCGTACTTTACCGGCCGCCACTGCTCTCCCATAGGATAACATTGTAGTTGCCTTATTATATTTTATAAGTGTAATTTCCAAATGGGAAAGGATAGGCAGTTCATGTTTGGTATCTCTGGAATAACAATTTAAAATCCTCACTTATGGTTATGTTGAAATTTAAATTGCAATTCTAAAAATTTCACTTTTAGAAAGCTGCCATTTTCTTGCCCTAGGTTTAGTGCCAGATTTACTTACATTTAGCCTCATGGTTGCACCACTTTTGTGACACTTCCATGATGCACAATGTTTGTAAATATTTACGAAGCCACGCAAGGGGCGATTTGCTCCACCTTGCGTGGCTTTGTAAAAAAAAAGTAATGTAATGCAGCAGCTTGCACTGCAATGCGTTACATTTTATTCTGGGAGGTATTCTATGGGTGGAACATGGGCATTTCCATGCATCCACCCATTGATTTTACCCAGTCTCAGATTTATAAAGACTTGTAAACCTGGAATTGCACAAAATTGATACGCCTCCCAGAGGATGGAGTAACGAGGAGAAAAATAGTTTTCTCTCCTCACTATTTCTTCTTTCTATGTGTGCTTCATTCTGCAGCACACCTAGATAGATGAACATGCCTCTAGAGATTGTTTTTGCGCAGGAAGGTATGCCTTCCTGCACAAAAACAATTCTCTTTGTAATGCAGGCACCCTTGCACCATGGTGCAAAGGTGCCTGCGTTGGTGCTAGGCTGCCTGAAGTGCGCCAGAGCTATGAGAAAGCAGAAGTGTGCACTATCTTAGTAGATATGGCTCATTACTGCTCTCTCCCTTTCATGCAATGCAGTGCAGCACAACAAGTTACCTTGCTACATTGCGTTGCGTGAAAGGTTAGTAAATTTGGCCCTAAGTACCTGTAGCTTGTCTTTGGTCAAAGTATTGGGAATAACTGACAGTTGAGCTTGGCGTATTCCTCCTACACAGCCACACACAATAGGGAGCTTAAGTATGCCTAGATAGGCCATCACTGGGAGGATCAGAGTGTGGAGCTGGGCATAGCTCCACTTACACTTGAATAGGCTGTGTCCTGCCTTCACACAAAGGGTTGCCTACCCCTATGGTCAGTGTGGAGCCAAGGCCGGGAAGGCAGGATGCCTGGGGACTTAAAAGGGAAACCTCCAGGAGCTTCTCCCCCACTTCAATGGCACATCTGGGTGTAAATACTGGACCTCAGACACCAACTCTTTAGTACACCTCAGGACCTGTAGATACTCTGCAGGAAGAAGGATTGCTATGCTGCTGGAGGACTGCAACTCAGTTCGACTGCACTCTGCTGGAATCCTTCTTTGCTGTGCTGACCTGCTGCCCTCTTGCCTGAGTGAGAAGGACTGGACCTGCATCTCTTGAACCCAGAACCCAGAGTGACTCCAAGGGCTAACTGGCTGGCCTCCTGATCTGAAGTCTCAGGGACATAACAGGCTTCTGACAACCTTGCATATGCACCTAGACTCTGCCATCTGTAAGTTATGCACCTAGACTCTGCCATCTGTAAGTCTGCCTGCCCAGTAGTGCCACTCCAGTCTTGGACCCTTGGAAGTGGGCTTAACATGCTTTGCCATCCTCTGTGGATCCACCATAGCTGCTGAATCTCCTCTGCAGTGCGGCACAGCCCTGAGCAGAAGTGCCGTATCTCCGCTGCTGCATGAATTTGACCCATCACAAAAACTCCCATCAGTGGCGCAGCCCACTTGTCTTCATCGACAGCAACCTTGATGACGACGCTGGAGTCCGCATTGCAGAGTCGCAGCTCTTCCTAACTGACCGATGACACTGATTGCATGTCGCATCCTCAATGCCAATATTCACATCGCAAGCCCCGTCAACTGGATCCTCTATGACGACACAGGCCCTCGCACCATATGCTTGACCCATCTCCTAAACAACGCATCACTTCAGCTGCACAATGCATCTTTGACACAGATCCACGCATACTCTCCAAACCAGGATTTAAGGTATTCTGTCAAGCGGGCCTAACTGGGTCCATGTAGCTGGCCAACACTCCATTGTGGTCACCGTGAACTTGTGACTTTGTCCCGGTCTGGCATGGCCAGATTTCCACAGTTGACGCTTTACGCCTTTTGAACTTTAAAATTCAACATCTCTGTTTCTGCTAATTGGATTTTTGTCATTTTGGTCTGGTTTTAATTAATCAAAAAATCACTCTATTTGTCTAATACTGTGATGGCCTCCTTTTGTGGTGTGTTGTCACTGTGTTACTGTTTGAAGTGTTGCACAAATACTTTACACATTGCCTCTGAGTTAAGTCTGACTGCTCTGTGCCAAGCTACCCGAGGGTTGAGTGCAGGTTAATTTAGGGTTTGCTTGTGGCTTCTCCTTGAAAAGAATTGTGGTTGCTGCTTGAGAAGGGTTTCACTCCACTCAAACAGAAACCAATTTTTTTACACAGGGAAAGAATCTCTCAGCTAAAACTGAAGTTGTCATACATTTCCTTTTATTGAAGTGTAACTGTTATCCTTACCACGTGTGAACCACATAAACCACATGACTACATGAAGCACATGACTAAAGATCATTATAATACGCCAAGCATACATGAGGGTCCAGAACCTTGAACAAGCTCTCTGTAATGCTGTCCTGTAACAAGAAACAAACACCCAGAATATAGGCCTTGCCATCACAACAAATCCACACATACATATGTTATTGTTATTATTTTTTATAAAGCGTGAACAAATCACCCCAAAAGGGTCTCACGGCACTGTTGCATGCTAAAACAGGACAGCAATCACCAAGAGGAGTTCAAAGAGCCAGGTTTTAAACAATTGCTTGAATAGAGCTTAGCCAGGACAGATTGTATGTACAAGGGTAGCCTGTTCCAGTGATGGGGGCAGGTATGAAACAAATCTGCCCCTGTATCTGACAGTATGTATACAGCAGGGGTAAAGTAATGATTGCCCACTGGATCTGAGGTTGTGCATAGGTGTATAAGACTGTAAATTATTCCACAGATACTTGTGTACTAGGCAGAGGAGTTTGAAGAGGGAATGCTTTTTTATCGGTAGCCACTGCAAAGATATGAGCATAGGCTCCGATGGGGAGCGGGATGGCACATTACAGACCAGGCAGGCAGCTGCGTTGTGTACCACCTAAAGCTTGGGTAATAGAGTTTTATTTACAGCAACTATAAGGGCATTGCCATAATCAAGGTGACTTACAATAAGTGCCTGAGTGATGGATTATTTGGTCTGAAATGGCAGCCACTGGAAAGCTCTCCTGAGAAGGCACATAATTCCGAAACAGGGCCCAAAGATGGAATTTACCTGTTCTTTCATGGAGATGTTATCATCTATCTGTTTGCCCAGATTTCTAACTACCTTTTTATTGGTAGGGGCTGGCCCCAATGCTAGAGGCCACCAGTCTTCAGGCCAAAAGGAGGGAGCTTTTCCATGAGCAGGATCTCAGTCTTTCCTTTGTTCAATTGAAAGCAGTTGGATGACATCCAGAGGGCTATTTTTTTCATACATTCCCTGAAGCTGATCTTAGTAGATTCAGGATTTTGCCCCGTGGTTAAAATAAGTTGTGTATCATCCGTGTATGAAATTGCTTAGAACCTACATGATCTTATCACTTGAGCCATCGAGAGCACTTAGATATTGAAAAGGGTGGGGCTCAGAAGTGAACCTTGCGGAACATCCCTGTCAAGGACCATAGTTCGAGAGTCAAAAAAGGTCTAACTGCACCGTATGGGTCTGATCCGTCAAAATATTTTTTATCCCAACCCAGAGCTTTTCCGCAGACACCAATCTCAGCCAGTTTTTGGACTAGAATTGAATATAAGATGGTGTTGAATGGTGCTGATTGGTCTAGTAGTACCAAAATTGCTGGGTGTCCTTCATCAAGGGAGAGTCTAATATTGTCCAGATCATCCACAAATGCTGCTTCTGTACTATAGGATGCCCGAAAACCAGACTGCGAGGGGTGTAGTAGAGAGTGGCTTTCCAGTAAAGACCTGGGTTGTTTGTTGACTACAGTCTCCATAATCCTTCTGAGAAAAGGGAGCAGCAATACTGGTCTATAATTCACAAGTTCTAGAGGATCTGCCATGGGTTTCTTTAAAAAAGGGCAAACCTGAGCTGTTTTCCATTTCACAGGAATGATTTCAGTAGTCAGGAATTGTAGGAAGACATGCTAGGGCCAAGATCGGCATGATGTTGGGAGGAGCAAGGTCTTCTGGTGAGCCTGATTTGATCCTATTTATCAAGACTAAGATTTGCTCAGGGGTGACTGCTTCAAAAAATACCAAAATGTTGAGATGGTTAGTGGATGAAGAGACAGGTGAGGCCAGCCCTTCCTGCGTGAGACTATTTAACAGAGTGTAATACATTTTGGAAGTTTTTCTTCAAAATAGTCTGCAAGGTTATCATAAACAGACCGAGATGCTGGAATGGAAGAAACACAAACCAAGGGTTTAGTAAATTCCTTTAGAATTGTATATACTTATTTTGTTGCATTTTCTGTGTTGTTGATTCTGTCCACAATATGGATCTTCCTAGCTATTTTATTGTTTCTGTGGTAAGTGCCTAAGGCTACTTTATAAGTAAGGTTGTCTACAGGGGTTTTAGTGGTTCACATTAAGTAAATTCAGCAAGGTTAGCAAACAGCGAGCTGTATGGGGTCAAATATAGCTGGTACCAAAGATGGCTGGTGACTTTCACAATACATTTTTTAGTACAAAAAAATGAACATCCAAGGATTTGCACTAGCACACAAACCTACTGAAATGCATATATATATACACCTATATTCACTCTAAACTACTGCACTTTATGCTATTCCACTCTATGCCACTCCACTGTACACAACTACATTCTACTCCACTACACTCTATTCCACTGTACAGCACTAGAATTGACCACACTTCACTCTATGACACTGTCTTTCACTATACTCTACCACAGTCCACTTAACAACACGCAACTCAATGTCAATTGACAGTACGATTTGAAACATATTTTCATTAAAAAATAAAAACCATTTAAATTTAAGGAACAAACCAAAGGTTGAAGTTAAGTTATAGTCAGGAAAACTTCATATTTTCTTTCTATACAAACCCAACTGCTTGTTCCTGCTTTATTTCAGCAACACCTGAATGAATTCATTCATTAGAATGAATTACAAAAACCATGTGTCCCGATGGAAGTCCAGTTACTTCCATCGGGACACATGGTTGTTGTAATTCATTCTAATGTTCCTCAGGTAGGGTTATTACTCTACCACTTCTTATGGCCCCCTCTTCCCCTTACACTCCCTTCCCTGTTGGTATATCTCGACTGTTCAGAATGTTGGGACTGAGGTGATTTTCTCTTTAGTGAGAGCTTGGAGATGGTTGGTTAAAGATCATATTCAACCTACCTGCAGTGTTGCATGAATACTGCACTGGTGAAGAGGAAATAACCTTGAGGGCCGCTTCTATCTCCACCCTTGACGCAGTGGGGAATTTAACTTTACTGATACACATTACTGAGAAGTGTGGTTGATGCTTTCAATGCACCTATCAGCAATGCATGCAGTAAATGTCCATGCCTGCCAACTCCTATGATAAAAAGAAACCGTTGAAGAAGTAAACTCTGGGGCCCAACCAAGGCAATTCCATTTGATCAACCCAGACTCACTAGGCAACCACACTTTGGCTGATAGACCGCCCTTATGCATCTTACAATGCGTTGTTCCTGAGTGGGACATCTGCTTCTGGATTATTGAGGGTTGTCTGAAATAAAGGATTGTTATCAGATCAAAGTTTACAAGTAAGGATTAATCTTGAGCGAGTATTCTAAGAGTCTTGCCCCACTTTATTTTTTTATGCATACATTAAGCATTGAAACACACAATTAAAAAATATTACCTTTTAAGTCTTCATTCAGTTGTTCGTAATGACTATGTATGCAATTTAAATCCAATTAGTTTTATAGTTTATATAAATTTCACTCCTTTTTTCCCCCCTTTTATTAGGGTTGAGAGGGTGGGATAATGTTAGTCTCAGTGTCTTTAATGAAATCTACATTCTCTTGGCATGGTAAATAGGAGAAACGCTATTTCATTACAAAACCAGAGGCTACCATTATGCATGTTGGTAGCTCTGCAGAACTACATTTGACATGTGTTCCATTGGTTTACAGTAATGCTTTGCAAAGGTAGAGGAGTTTGACCAATCAGCGGCTCTAAGGATGTCTTCTAGTCTGCCGCCCTTCCAGAGGGATTGGCTAGCAATGCACCTCTCATGGAATGTGCTTGGAATCATTTAAGGTCGATGCCTGCTAAGTGCGTAGATTCTTTTACCCAACGAGCTAGTGTAGTGCAAGTCACTGCTTTGAAAGGTTTAACAATTGAAATGAGAAGTTGGTTAACGCCGTCTGGCCGATGTTTATTCATTCTATAATCATATTCTTTCATACAGTCTACCACACACAGTTTCTTGCATAGATCAAAGTTAGGGTAAAAGATGGAGTCAGACATAATTTTAGTTCTTTGAACAATTTCAAATTTCACTCCAAAAAAATTGTAAAATCTGTTGCTGACCTCTAAGGCTTTTACATCCGACACCCTTCTGCAGGAGATCAGGCATAATTGAGAGGCTAGTTTCATGGAAAGCATCTTTTTGCTTAGGAATCTATTATCTGGCCAGGAGTTGAATAGCTTTAGGACCAAGTTGACATCCCAGAGAGATTCATATTTAGGTTTAGGAGGTCTTCGCTATCTCATACTTTTAAGAATTCTACATAGCATCACATTTTTGCCAATGCTTCTGCCATTTACTAAGTTGTGACCAGCTGAGATTGCTGATCTATAACAGTTCAGAGTTCTATAAGTGAGGCCCCTGTCTAATTGTTCCAGGCACCAACAAACACATTTTGCCAACTTGCGTAGTACCTCTCGTGGGTTCCAGGAGCCCAGGATTCCTGAGGAGCTCCTCAGCTCTTCCCGAAAGCCCTGACATCTCTCTAGATTTCCTGATATCTTCCAGGCAAGAAGGTTCAAAGTCCCTGTCAAGACCAGAGGGTGTTCCTCCCCATCCGAATTCGTTAGGAGTCCTTCTTCTGCGGGAAGGAAGAAAGGTATGTTGCATGCCAATTCCAATATCGTTGGAAACCATGCTTGAGATAGCCAAAAGGGAGTTATTAAATTAGTGATCAACCTTCCTGTCTGACTTTGTGGAGGACTCTCTGGATCATGGCAAAGGGGGGAAAGGCATAAGCATAAGCATGATGACCTTTCCTAGGTTGAAGGAAGGCGTTCACAGCCAGAGCACCCGGGTCTGGCATCCAGCTGAAGTATTTCTCTAGTTTGGAGGTGAGTCTGTTATCAAAAATGTCTTAGTTCAATGGACCCCAACGTAGGTTTAGTAACCTGAAAATAGAAGCATTCAGCTTACAATCGCTGTAGTCCTTTGTGTATCTAAAGTTCCAGTCAGCTGAGATATTGGCTTTTCCCTGTAAGTATTCTGCTTTAAGTAAGATGTTGTGTTCTAGGCAGAGCATCCACAATTTCAGGGCCAGGTCTGATAGGTCCCTGGATTCCACGCCACCTAGGTGGTTTATATATGCTAGTGCTGAAACATTGTCCATCTTCAGCAGTACTGATCTGCCCTGTAAACAGTGTTTGAAACTCATCAAGGCATGAAGTCCTGTGGTCAATTCTAGGATATTTATGTGGTGGGCTCTCTCTGCGTGGGACCAGAGTCCCCCTCTATTCTCGGATCCCAGGCAAGCGCCCCATCCCTGGAGACTCGCATCGGTTTTGAGTATGTAATATGGCAATGACCCAAAGAGTGCACGTTCATTTAATGCATCTACATTTTCCAGCCAACAAGTCAGTTCTGCTCTTGATTCTTGATCCAAGGAGATTCTGTCTCCATACCACAGGCCTGTTCGTAGAGCTTTTGCATTTACTCTCTGAAGAGCGCGGTGGTGGAGGGGACTGGGGAATATATAGCTTGGATGGAAGAGGATA
Organism: Calotriton arnoldi; assembly: GCA_963921515.1. Lineage (NCBI taxonomy): Eukaryota > Metazoa > Chordata > Amphibia > Caudata > Salamandridae > Calotriton > Calotriton arnoldi. The sequence goes on from CAWUFW010011412.1 coordinate 424,172, forward strand.
GAAGGCCTAACAGTCTGGCCAGTTCCCTCAGGGTTAGAAAACGATGTTTCAGGACAGAGCGTATTTCTATGCGGATTTTGGCCACCTTCTTCGATTGCAGGAGAAGACTAGATTTTACTGTATCCATAGAAAAACCAAGGAATTCTGTGCATTTCAAGGGTTTTAGGATACATTTTATTTGTTTATGATGAAACCTAGATGTTCCACGGGGGAAATTGTTCTCTCTAGGTCTTTGAGAATTTGCACTTGGCACTGCGACATTATGAGGATGGCGTACAGATATATATTAAGATGTATTCCTCACTCTCTGAGGGAAGAGATGACTCATTACTTTTGTAAAGCACCAGGGGACTGATGCTAGCCCAAAGGGGAGTGCTTGAAACTGAAAAAGATGATCTTGCTAAAAACATTGGAGGTAGCATTGATATTCCTAAGCCATTGGGATGGTAAAATACGCGTCCCTGAGGTCGAGTTTTACTAGCCAGTCTCCCTCCAGTAAGATGTCTCTTAGGTGGTGTATGCCTTCCATCTTAAAGTGCCTGTAGATGAGGAACTTGTTTAGGTTTCTGAGGTTTATAATAGGTCTCCAGCCTTTGTCTTTCTTTTGTATTAGAAACAGTGTACTTATAAAAATCTGCTGGTTCAACGGCACCTCTATTATTTCGCCTTTCGTTAGCTTTGAGCAACTCTCCTCTTCTATTACCCTCTGTTGGTCTGGAGTTAGACTTACTTCTCTGAGGACGTGGGATTGGTGAGGTGGATGTATAAAGTCTATCTTGAACTCTTGAACCTTTTCTAGAACCCACGGGTCTTGGGTTATTGTTTGCCATGCTTTGTGAAAGAATTTGAGGCGACCTCCCACCTTTACTTGGGAAGAATTGAAAAAGAGGGAACTGGTACTCATTGTTGAAGGAGCTTGAAATCTGTGTGCATCCTCTTGGGCCTCTTGAGCAGAAACCTCAGCCGCTTTGAGGGTAAAAGGTTTGTGGTGCCCCTTGCTGGAAGCCTCTGCCAAAGCCCCTTCCTCTGAAATTGGGCCTGTATGCAGTTTGGCCGGGAGAAAGGCCCCTTCTTCTGGCCTGACCAAAAACATTGGGGTTGAAAACCCTCCGCATGTTTGACTGGGCTTTGTCCAGAGCAGGAAAGGTAGAGATGTATTTAGTAAGAGATTTGATCATGCCATCTCTGAATAGGAGGCCTTTGAGATTTTCAGAAGTTTCAGAAGGCATTAAAAGATTAATGCATAATGGTAGCCTCCCTTCCTGTAATGAAATCTACTAATGAAGATTAGCCATGGCATTATTTAAGGTAATTTTGGTGTACCTACAAAATAAATATTCTTCTGGAGCTTATCATCAGGAAAAGTTCATCTGACTAAACTCTAACTCGCTGGCAGGCATATCCACTGTTGTATGTGGGAATACTCACCCTCTTGTTAACATCATTGTTCTTCACCAGCATTTGTAACATTCAGCTGTATAAGACTACCCTCATGATCTGACTCCTTCCAATGCTTTCATTTATATGCATTATTATTGTGTGTCATTGGAGTCCCCCATCTTCGGTGACACGTGCACCATAAGGATTGAGTAACAATATAATCCACATTCTACATCTCTACTCAGTGAAACGCACACTTCATTCTAGCCATTTTCATCATATTCATATCTCGACTATACTATGTGTATCAGGACTTTAGGCAGACTCAGTGATATGCACACCTGCTTTAATATTATCAATGATACTTACCATATATTTAGTGTTGACATATATTCATGCACATACCCATGAGTTTAGACCTGTAGTGGAGTATCATAATTTCGTGTCCATTTCATATCCACCCACTTTAGCAAAGTTAAATGCACTTAATTGCAACATGGCCGTTTCAAGTTTGACCAAACCACCTTATTTTCTCAATGAAATGGGAGAACCTGTTCTACCTTGGGAGGATTGGATTAAGTTATTCAAATTTTGTCTAATTGCCATTGGTGGGGAAACATTTTGTGCATTTAGGAAATAAGATATCTTTGTACACAACTTAAGAAATCAAGGTAGAAAGGTTTATGGAACATTACCTGATCCAGTAGATTTTCTAGATAATGTTGAAAAAGTGACTTAGATGAAACGTGGAACTGCAAATGCACACGTTTTTCAGAAGGGCTCAAGGAAAACAAGAGAGTGTTGCAAATCATATTGTAGTACTTCGTGGCCTGAGTAAGTTGTGTGATTTTGGTGCATTGAATGATTCCCTAATTAGTGATGCAGTGGTATGATGTATCAACAATAAATGCATTCAAGAGAAACTACTGGCAAAAACTCTAGTCTTCAGGAAGCCATTAAAATTACAGAATCAGTTGAACATACAGTAAGGTGTATCAAGGAGATGAAATATCCCTTTGAGAAAGTTGCAGTAACATAGGCTGAAAAATCTGCTAAAGAAGTTTGCACTTATGACCAGCTCCAAGCAATCAACAGAAACTAACAAACTAATGTGGTTCAGTTGTAGTAGTAGCAGCCACTTACCTAACAATGTAAATTGTCAAGCAAGAAATGTTACTTATAAAAAGTGTAGTAGAACATTTTGTACGAGTTTGCAAAGATAGTAATGCAAACAAATCAATTACTTGGAAAAGGATGCACAAGAAATATGAAAACCTGTGTGCCAAGTACAGGAAGTTGTTAATAATAAATCCATAATGTCTATTTGATAGTTTATTTATTTTAAAAGAGACCTGACTTGATCAACCAACCCATATACAAGGATTTAAGTTAAACCACCTACCGGCTACTGAACATGCCAAATTAGGACATTTTAATGGAGGACTTGCAACCTGTACTTCCATAAGGAGCATATACGTAGTCAACGAGCTGACAATCAAGTTAGCACTCCCAAATGCAGTACAAGCCCTTAGAGTAAAGGATACATGGTTCAAACAAACATCTCAATCTGGTATTAATTAATGCATACTTACATCCACGAGATAAAGTCAAGGGCATCACCCAGATGGGAGAGGAATTAACCAGAATACTAATGGAAGAGCGAACTGCTAACTTTATAATAACTGGCGATTTTAACCTGCACATGCTGGGTACAATGGCAGTTGATAACTCGCTGGAAGATCACCCTTTTGCATGGCATAGTCTGCCTCAGGACGGGAATAACTGGGCAAGATAAACTAAGTTAGCTAACAAACTCCTAGGGATCCTTGAACATCTCAGTTTCTGGGCAATAAATGGATGATTATTGCACAGGAGTAATGGGCCATAGCGACCAAAAGCGATTACAAAGTTCATACAGGTTGCAATACAAATGCTGCCAGTGAACGGGTCTAGCTCTATATACACTACCAACAACATAAAGCTCAAATGCAAAACTCATGAGCCAAAACAAACTGTTGGCCTTGGCAAAGATTTTCCTGCAGGAAACACAAACAACATAACTTGATGCAATAGCAGGCTGGGAAAGCTTCACAAAAGCTCTAGGAAAAGCATACTCAGTTAAAAAAGAGCAACAATCGAGGGGTACAGCGCAACTTCAACAGGGGTGCCCCTACACTGAATGCGCCAGTTAAGCATCTCAAGAAAGCAATAAATCAAGCAATACAGAGACTCCAAAGAGGTGGCCCGGATGCCAAAATCGAAAGTGAACTGAGCCAATTAAAAGCAATGTGCAAAAGGCTAATCTGGTGATTCAGAAAAGAATCAGAAGTGAGTCTGTGGGCTAGACTACTATACGACATCAAGAGCAAGAATAGTATGTGATTTTGGCTTACAATCAATGTGCTACAAAATCCTACAGCCCAGGGGATCTTTACACACCTGACAGAAAAGGCCTGGGCAACATTCCTCCATGGTCACTTAAACAAAGAACCGGACTAGCCCAAAAGTTATTAAGGACCAATGGAAGACAGTGAGAATATATGAATCACACAATAACCAGGGATACACTGCAATTACAATCTCTGCAAAACAATTTTCCAAGAGAATAGCTAACGGCAGAAGAGAGGGTGCGCCAGGTCCTAATGGATTCCTCCAATCCTGTTCAAACTAGATCCGGACTTCTGTGCGGGAATATTGAAACCAGTCTTTTTTTGAACGAATTCTCCAAACAGAATCAAACACAGTCTCAGGGAGGGGATCAATTATCTCAGCAATCTACAAAAAGGACAACAGGAATGAGGCAGAAAAAACCAGATTGGTAGCCCTGATAGACAATGATGCTAAATATTAGGACGGCCTCATCCTACATGAACTGTCAAACTGGACAGCATAATATGCAGATATCTCTCTTAATAAAAACAGGCTTTTGCAGACACGTGGGTACTACTAGTTACATTCAAACTCTTGCTCTACTGATTGATAACACAATAGCAGCTAAGCAGCCATTGTACGTCTGTTTTATGGATTATAGTACGACATTCAATAGCATTGATAGAAACATATTGCAGCACAAACTTTCTAAGTGGAACATTCCACCTACCCTCTTGAAACAACTAATGCTCCTGCATACAAACACATAGGTTCAAGTTAAACTGGGGGCCAGAGACCATCTGACAAGAAATATTCCAACCACAATTGGACTGAAACCTGGCTGTGTACTATCTCCAACCCTGTTCAACCTCTTTATGGCAGACCTATCAACCAGGCTAGACATGTATAATTCCCACGCCCCAAACATGGGAGGTGTTGTCCTTTCAAACCTATCATACATGGATAGTCTGGTATTAATCAGTCAAACACAAATCAGCCTCCAACACCCACTAGACACAACACAAATATACTCAGATGAAAATGGCCTGAGCATAAATCTGGACAAATCAAAAGTCATGCAATTAAACCAACGGAAGGCTAATGGAGTCTACCGCTGGCACTTGGATAAATAACAGTTGGAAATTGTCCAAGAATATAAGTATCTGGAGTTATTATAAAAAGCAAAGGAACCTATGCTGCCCAAACGGAAGCAATAAAGAGGAAAGGCATAGCGACAGCAGCAGCACTTAAAAACCTAAAGAACAAAATTGCTGGCATAAGCTATTCTTCACTGGTCCAAGTGATAAAGGCAAAACTTTTGTCAACAATCCCTTACGGAAGCGAGGCCATGAGAGGGAGAGATGCAGTCACATTAGATGGTACGGTAATGGGAGCTCTTCGAATGATCTTCAACCTACCTAAATACACATCACCAGCCCAAATAAGATTAGAATTTGGTATATAGAGACAAGGGCTGACTCATAAAGGAGCGTGCATCAAATGTTTGCATAAGATCAGAAGAGGGGTGCCAGGGTCACTAAATGCCCATCTATGGTTTGAACTGTCAACTAAAGAGAAGGGTGTCACAAGGCTCTACGTGGAAGACTTTCTTGAGCAGCTTGGCCTGCAGGATGTATGGGAGAACTCAGGGACACACAACAGCTTTACAAAACTCATCAACAGGACTACCTAAAGAGTTTCCTTGCTGGAGGACAAAGCAGCACTAGCGGCAAGGGCACATGGATGGTTCATCTTACACAGTTACACAAAGGCAGCCCCCGAAACCTATCTAGGCATTGGCTTCACCAAAACCTCTAAGGAGAAATTTCTACTGTATCGTCTAGGCATTTTACCCTCTGTAGTTCACCTACCACCATGGAAGCACCCCTCTTCACGATCTGGTTGTCTGTTGTGTGGGGAGGAGAGAGAAGATATTCTCCACTTGCTATTCATATGTAAAGAACTTTTGAGCAAACGCAGAGCACTGCTAAAACCACTCTTCGACCTTAAAAGAATATGGACATGATGGCAGGCGGTAAAACCATGCTTCTCAGGCGAGGACATACAATTTAGCTGCCGCCTGGTAAGATTCCTGACCATAGCCGAACAAAAGCTAAATATTAGAGATACAGCTTACGGACTCTGTGATTATTCATTGGAATCCATGATGACTACCTAAAAATAAAAACATTTCAGCAGCCCCCCCCGATAAGGATTGGTCATAATTCTTTAGAGGAAAAGAAACAGTTTTAGCATATGCATAATGTAATTTACAATTTTTATTGGGCCCAATTAGCACATAAACTGCTTAATTGGAGTAGATATAATGTAACATATCATTCTAACGGTTGCTTACTTATTATTATGGCCCAGTTAGCATACAAACTGCCTAATTTGCACAGACATATTTTACATATAACTCTAACTGTTGCCTACTTTGCACATCATTGCGCAATTTGCACATTGTCGCTGAATTCAACTGTTAACAGGCCAAGAGACTAACTCATCTAGTCGGTTCATGACACAGCAATTTCAATTTTACTACATTTTGAAAACATAGGGCGAAGTCCCTAATTTTGCACATAGGGGAAAAATATGGCAGTTTACATACACTGTTAGCTGATAAAAAAATGCTAACCTTTTATTATTAGCAAGCAATGCATTTTGAGAAACATGCTTTAAAGGGCCACTGTTAACCTTTCTATTCCTGACCTTGTTTTTACTTACTTTTTTATCATGTATGTTGTTGTAACGGTTTTAATTAATCATGCAAATAAATGCACTTACTTACTTACTATAAGCTATCCTGAGTGCAATACTCATCTTAGTGGAGAACTTGTAAAGATGTTAGCCAATTCTTGCTCTCCATTTACTCTAATCAGCCATGAAGACTAGAAAAATCTAGCACAAAGCATTCATTCAGTACTTGAGACACCTGATGTTTTGCATTATGGTTATAATAGAACCCCCATTCCTCTTGTTGGGATCATTAAAACATGAGTTTCGTTTATAGTCAGGTCCATTGTGGGCAATGTGTATGTGGTAGAAGACGGTTGATTAAAGATCATATTCAACTTACTTACTGTGTTATGGGATTAATTCAGTGGGACTCAAGCTCCTCAGTGGGATCCTCACAACCTTTATCAAGAGTCAATAATGACCTCTCAGAGAAAGTGACACAACGCTCTTCTTAGCAATGAACTAAGAGGCAGATTTATCAAAATGTCATGCAACGCAGCAAGCCACCTTGCTGCACTGTTTTGAGTGACAAGGAGAAGGCAGGAACGCAATGAAATTAACAAAAAAATAGGGCGCATTCCTGTCCTCTCCTTGTGTTGGTGCACTATGTGCTGCCTAGCACCATCACAGGCACCCTTGCACCATGGTGCAAGGATGTCTGCACTGCAGGCAGGATTGTTTTTGTGGCAGGAAGGGACATCTTCCTGCACAAAAACAATCCTCTGAAGCTTTTTCCTCTTTCTGCAATCTCCAGGATGCAAGACATGTAGAAAGGAGTAAAAAGAGGAGAAATAAAAATATTTTTCCTTGTTACACCCCCCCTGGGAAGGTGTACATTTTGATGCATTATCGGGTCTACAACTCTAGGTATATCTGGGAACGCACCAAAATCCATGGATGGATCCTTGGAAACACCCACGCTCCACCCAGGGAACGCCTGCCTGTGGCAGAGTGACAAAAGGCTGTGATTTGCGCTGCCTTGCGTTACTCCAGATTTACCAAGCCAGGCAGGGCCACACAGGGTGGCCTTGCGCAGCTTGGTAAAACTCATTCTAGGTTTTGTGCACCCTGAGTCCCCTTGCACAGCTCAAGGTTGACGCAAAACCTTTGATAAGTATGCCCCTAAGTACTTTTATCTTACAGAACTGCTGTTGCTGCATTCGTCGTCATATTAACAAGTTCCACTCAATGCAGGAAATGTAATTTCATACAAGATGAGTGTCTATGCTTGTATTTAAAATTCTGAATTCAGTACTCCCTCTATCCTGAGAAACTTGTGTTCATCTCCTGTAACCACAGCAGGTGACAGCCCAGTGTCTGTAAAATCCTGCATCACGCAGCCTGCAGCAAGAAAGCAACCCTTGCACTTTGATGCTGACATCTTAACAACCCAAATTCCCTGTTTCAGAGTTAATCCTCATCCCATTTGGGCAATTACATGAGTGACCCTATCCATGCTTGCTTTATGAATAGTACGATTTCATATTGGTTTATCTGATCTGGACCACAAAGTAAGTCTAAAAATATCATCCAGGAATTTGCATACCATCACGGTGTGACAACTTTGATCCCACAAGATCACTGACAAAAACCCAAGTGGTGTCTAAGTGACGGAGCTATCTGCCACAAGCTGGAGTCTTAGAATGCAGATAAGATGTAGATGTCAAGAGGAAGCCGCACCAGGGCATCAGGAACCAGCTAAGTGTGTAGGTCTTCCCATTCAAATAGAGTATAGACAGCAAGTAAGTGAATCATTCGTCCACACATTCATAAACAAGGGAGGGAAAGTCTATCTCCATTCCACGTCCTAAAAAAAAACAAAAAATTGAAACACATAGAAAACTGTCCAGGGGTATGGGGGAAACACAAATAACATAGAATAATATATAAGCACCAAACCATAGAGTCAAAACAGGAGTTAAACAAGGCGTTCAAAGTTTCACTCTCTATGAGTGGGTTAGTTCAAGAAGTGTTTAATTTATTCAGAGGTCACACAGGGTTGGCTCTGTCCAGTAGGAGGGCTCACCCTAATGTACAGTGTCCAAGTACAACATAGTAATGCCCCTTGATAGTCTATTACTATGAAACATAATCATTTCTCTTGCTAACAGGGGTGGAGGTTGAGAGCATGAAACCATGAGCACTGTGCAAGGGTTGGCCTTGATACCATCATTTACAAATGTGTTTAGTTCTCTAAACTAGGGTGCCCAACTCACGCCATCTTATGACGAATATTGCTTCCGGTCCTGAATTTTCACCTAAAATTTATTGCATTCAGGTGTGTCAGGCTAATTTATCAAAGCATTAAGACTACAGTATTCAGTATGCATTAATTAGGTTGACACTCAGAATCCCAGGACTGGGACTGTGCAGGTAATGACATGCAGTGAGGTGGTCTCCCGACTCCAAACTCAAAGGAAGCTGGAATTGCTCATAGATTTTCCTCAAAAATATTGTGAGCGTGAAATTACTTCTCTGCATATGCAAAATAGCAATAGTGCCAGACGGAAGTTCGATTGTCAAACGATGATATGGCTAGTATTTTTCAGCATCGAACATCAGACATACGCGCTGTTATGATTAAAAGCGCTGCATAGTGGCAATAAATGAATGTACAGCATAAGGCTTGTCCACAGTATCTAGAAACTGAGGTATATGTATGTGGTCGTGTCTTGAAACTTCAAGGTCGCGGTGCCCCTTGTATTACCTTTAGAAGATGGTGGCAGATTGCCATTCATAGAACACCGCGAGCCTTGATAGTTCTTGGCACACAACATGTTTACTAACAGTAAAACCGACTGTATGGCTTGATTGGAGCGTGTAGTATAAAGAAGGCATCATACTGTACCGCTGAGAATAAACTGCTTTAAGAGGTACACTTGAGAATGTAAGTGAACATCTTTGCAAGCTAAATTTAACCAGTTTTCACTGTCTTCTGAGCACCACACGTTTGGAATTTAGGATATCATAGAGCTTGTGATGGCGAGCCTGCAGTTTTAGTTTCAGAGCAAATTTGCATAAACAATTAAATCGGGCATTTAGTTCTGTTAAGACAGCTGCCGGGGAATTGTGATATACAATAGTTCTGTGCCACAGGTTTCTCAAAAGCTGGCAGAGTAAAAATAGGAGAGACAAAGGCATGCCTGGCATCACAAATAAATCAAGCCAAGCGTTTATGAAACAATAATTCAGCACATTATGTGCCGAAGGAGAGAAAGCCTATAAAAACATGTTACTTTGCTGTTTCCTGACCTAATATTGTTTGTTTATTTGACAACTGCCTGCGTTAACTGCGGTACCCCCTGAGTGACACCCACTGGTGGCCTTAGTTGTTGTTGGTATTTTGCACTGGTAGTTGCTATTTTTACATCTTTGATTATAATACTATCAGGACAATAGCAGTAACAGACATCCGGGAAAGTAACCTCAACTTCAATAGACTCCTCGAATGTTTACGGTAGTTCGAAAAATAGCTAACAAATACATAAACAAGTTAAAAGTACTTTCGGGTACACTGGGTTGATTCTGAATCAGTTCAGTAACTTTATTTCGGCCGTTACGACCATAAAAGTGCCATGTGCATGCAGTTCATTTACAATGAAGTTTGAACAAGCGAGATAAACAGTAACAAGTTTTACAGAGTTAAAATAGTAAATACTTATATAAAATAATAGTACATCAACCCCCACATAATAGTCATATTAGTTGGACACTTGCTACATAGTTAAATCAGAAATCCTAACTAAGTAGTGGGGGAAAAACACATTAAAAACAAGAAAGTGCAAGTGCATACAATGCATAAAATATTCTACCTCCCTAAATAAAGCCAATGTCCTTCGAGGATATAAAAGTGTTCCAATCTCGCTTAGGCAATAGAATCACATGATGGTGTAAGCGCTGCACTAAATACTGAAATCAAGGGTACAATCCAGATAATAAAAACATGAAGTCAATAAAACAGGTAGTTCCTCAAAGACACAGAATTCATTACAATTATTAGTAAATGTAGAAACAATTAAAATACAATGGTAGTAAAACAACAAAAATCTATATAATCAGTATTAAACACTGTACCCTGTCATATGCAGTCATGTGGGGATGTTAAAAAAGTTATAACTACTGCGTTATCATTGTACGCCTCCTGTAAATCCATAATTTGCCCAAAAATTTAGCAACTGTACATACTATTAAGGTGCTTGTATCTGACTTTAGAATGCGCAAGGCATTTTTGTGACAGCGGGTTCCCAACCTTCTGCATACAGGGGCTATCCACCTGGATCTCAAACGGCTATATCTAGGGCATACAAAAAAGATTCTGAATCCATTCTGCAGCTTACATAAAAAGAGGAAGATACCCCTTCCTGCACATAAATCTATGTGAACATCATGGAAGGACATGAATATATGTTTGTGTTAATCAGGCTCCTGGTCTTTTGCTACTCACGACCACCCATGTGTCCATTGTTTAAGAGACTAGGATTTCAAATTTCCATAAATGTTGGCAGGAAGAACAAATGCATATCTTCAGTGAGTATAGATAAGGGAATTATGTATGATTCGAGGATACATTTGTCCACTTGCTTCACAAACATAGTGTGATTTTAGGTGGCATATTTTGTAGCAGCCTAGTTCATACATCTTGCTATTTAATAAGCAAAGTTATATTAAATTGTTACACGGTTTAGTGTCAATAACTTAGCTCTCAAAACCAAATTTGCAGTGTATGGGTCACCTGTGCTAAAAAAACAATATTGAAGTTCTTTACTTTACTTTATTAGATCGTCATAAAAACGGTCATAAATGAACATCAATTTAATAACATTGAAAATATCATTATGCAATTATACATCAAGATTAAAATGCAGTTGATGAAAGGTATAAGGAAAAGGTGAATAAATTGCTAAAAATCAAAAGCTCATGTCCGTACAAACAACAATTAACATTAAAACATCAATGATTTCTGAAGTCGTATTGCTGATTTTAAAAAACAACCAACTGTATATCACACCTTCTCTGAGCTCCACAGCTGCAGTTAAATCACTGCCACTCTACATTTTTTAATCTGTAGCTTCTTTAAAATTGGGATTAAAAAGCCTCAGTACATTTAGCGTATCCTATCTAACTGCTTCCCCTTAATCGAGAAGCAGCAAGTTCTCATATTCTTAGGTCCACATGCCATTTACAAAAAAGTACAAAATAAGGTATGGCTAGTTTGTGAATCGCCTCTATTAACATCTGTGGATTAAATGATAAAGTGAAAAGAAGGCGGGTAAAAGAGGGGTTACATTTTTTATGAGCAGATGTGTACTGTCTACAAGAAACCCACGTTGCCAGTAAGGACAGGGCTCTGCTGAACACCTTTGGACTGAAGACTGTTTGCTATAAGACGCAAGAAACTAGGACCAGGGGGGTTGCAATCTTAGTGAAAGGAAATTCTATTACCCCTGGACGTAATGTTGCAGACAAGCTGGGAAGATGGGCAATAATGGAATATAAGCTGAGCAGTAAATCTTTCACATTATGTACAATGCCCCAGTACTAGATGATTCCAGCTTGTTTAATTTTTTGGCAGCAGAACTTCCATCTTGGCCCGGGCCATTTGTTGTTTGTGGGGATTTTAAGCTAAATGGATCAAGGGCGGGGCAATGTAGCAGCGAAGAAAGTTATGTGGGGCGCAAGCTGCAATCCTTTAAGTCCCTAGGTCGCTTGCAAAAGGAACTAGGGCTGATTGATGTTTGGGCCTCACTGAAGGCCCCTGACCCAAGATACACCTATTATTCGGCTCCCCATGGCAACTTTGCCAGGCTGGACTATTTTTTTGCATCACCCGCATTGGCTAGAGGGGCACAAGTTGAACTATTTCCTAGAGCGGTGTCGAACCGCAACCCAATAATTTTTTAGTTTTCTATGACAGGGCTGTCTCGTGTACCTAGAAAATGGACATTTGAGAGGGGATTGCTGCTGGATCCTTACTATGTCAAACACATGAAGTCTTGGATCATGTTTTTTTTAAGTTAAATAAATGAAGCGCCTCCGCAGGAATAGATTGGGACGCATTTAAAGCCAGGGTAAGGGGTGATACCCTGAGTTTTAGCATTACCAAACAGAAGCAGGAGCTAGGACGCAGCAGAGAGCTTTATCAAATGCTAAGTAGTTTGAAAGCAGAATTAATCTGTGCTATAAAAACCAGGAAAGACACTGCCCCCGTTCTGAACCTGATAGCTATCACTAAGGCTCGTCTAAATGAATATTTTGCAGCAAAAACAGCTGGGAAGTATCTGTCCAAAGAGCAGGACCGCTACAAGTATAGTGAGCTCATTGGGCGGTTCCTTGCTGTTAGGGCACGGCAACAGAGCACGGTCGGCTGTATTGGCAAAGTAAAGAATATGCAGGGAAATATAGTCACGGACCCCTGTGAAATTAGAGGCTTTCAGGAGTTTCTATGCCGATCTGTACAGGGGTTCCCCTGACTGTGGCCCCACGCTTTTAGATATTGGCATGGCAGATCAATCGAGCAGTATCACAGATGAGGAGAGACTGATGTTATGGGGAGTTATACTACCTGAGGAACTACAGGCGGCTTTGTTCGCCCTACCATCTGGGAAAGCAGTTGGAGCAGATCACATCTCTCTTGAATTTTATAAGGTATTCTATACATAAATACAACAGGAACTGCTGTGCCTGGTAAATGACGGTAAAACTGGGACCCCTCCCCCCGGGTTTTAGGGTATTGCCAATATAATTTTTTTTTAAAAAAAGACAAGGACTCCACAGTTATGGGTTCATATAGACAAATCACATTACTTAACAGTGATGTGAAGGTCTACTCTAAAATCTTTGTCACCCGACTATCGGGTGTTATACACCGATTGGTGTCTGAGCAGCAGCATGGGTTCATTCCTGGTAGAGGGACTATGGATCATGTTCAGAGGGTCATTTCTCTATCTGACATAACTGAAGTCCGGGCAAAACTAATGGGAGTGCCCTTATTGGATGCTGAAAAGGCCTTCGACCGAGTGTCGTGGGCCTTTTTGTGGAAAGTTCTGGAAGCAAATGGTTTGGGGGGAGATTTCGTTGGTGCAATTAGCACAATGTATAACAAACCTATAGCCCACTTGCAAATAATGGGACATGATTCTGAGCCCTTTTTAATAGCGAGGGGCATGAGACAGGGCTGTCCTATCTCCTCTCTGTTATTTGTGTCATTTATTGACCCTTTTCTCAGGAGGTTGGAATCTTCGCCGGATATTGTGCCTGTCAGCTTACAGGGCTGGGACATGAAAACCCTTGCCTACGCTGACGATGTGGCCATAATTACCAGCAACACGGACAGAGCTCTGCAGGCTGTTGAGGAGATTGCAGAAGACTTTTGGACCATAGCTGGGTTTCTGCTAAACAGGGCTAAAACCCAAGTTTTGATTAACAGTCATACGCTTGACTTAGTCCACCTTGTTATGTTTCTCTTAGCGCTGGGAAGCCTAAGGGCAGCTATGCGCTTTACAAATCCATAAACATAAACATAAACATAAGCACTTGCCTCCGATAGTAGGATTATGAATGAAGCCACTTATTTAGGAATATGTATCACCCCCAAGGTGGAGCGTATAATTGATATAAACCTTACCCCCATTCTGGAGAAAGCCAAGAAGGATTTTAAATGGTGGGATAATCTGAGACTCTCTATAATGGAGAGATGTAACTTAGTCAAGATGATTTTCCTCCCTGTGTGTTTCACACTGTCCCATTGGAATTCAATAATGAATGGTTTAAGAAAATTGATAGATTAGTGGCAAGTTTTATTTGGGCGTATGGGAAAACTAGGAGAGCTAATACTTTTATGTGCTTACCCAGAGAGAGGGGGGTGGGCGCGCCTAATTTTGAATTATAATATTTCGCTGCTGCCATGCAGTGCTATAATATATTATTTAACTGCCAGGCAATAGAATATCGAGCAAGCGGTTATGTACCCTCCATTTATGAGCTTCTGATTGGCAACGCAGCCCACGGATGTATAATTAAGTTTTCTGAGCCAAGTTATTTTAAGCGAACTCGCTTTAAGACTTTGTATGCCGCATTTCGAAACTGGGCGGTGGTCCGAAAGAAACAGGGGGTGGGTAGGTATAACAGATACATTACCCTGATCCGGAATGAACAACTGCCCAGCATATTTCATGACAGCTGTTTTGCTAGGTGGGGAAGTGGCGGGCTGGGCAGGATAGGAGATCTTTTTGCTGGGAATCTGTTTGCACCCTTTGAGGTGGTCTGCAGAAGATTTAATGCTGGGCCACAGGATTTTTTTAAATACCTACAGATTCGGGATTTTTTCATGAGAAAAACTGGGGTAATAGCTGGCTTTAACTGAATACCTTTTCTGGAAGTATTGGTAAAGAACACTACCCCTTCCACCTCACAGTTATATGGCTGTTTGTTGGAACAGGTCCCTGATGATTTGGAGAAACAGAATGGGAAATGGCGGGACAGACTTGATTTGGCTGACCCCAGCTTTTTGAAATCACTGGAGATGGGAGGGGCAATTATGTGTGCCTAGAATCTACAGTCACAACACTACAAGACGCTGTTTGACCTATATATAACTCCAGCAAAGAGAGCGAAATGGGGTGGTGTGACGGGGACCAGGTGCCTTAGATGTCAGGCGACGGATGCAGATCTGGTTAATATATTTTATTCTTGCCCTAGTTTAAAATTGCTTGAATTAGAAATCATAGGCTTTTTGGGGGAAGTTCTGAAATGTAAAATCATCCCATCACCACAACTTATGTTATTGGGGGTGGACGACATACTGACGGGCCCGGGACTGGAAATTATTTTTATTGCAATGACAGATTTAGGCTGTGTATCTCTTCATCATGGGTAGATCCTTTACCACCGACCTTTCAGCAATGGAAGGGTCGCTTTCTACAAGTATACCAATTTGAAAAGGCACTGTATGCACGTAAAGGCAAACGGGCTAAAAGGAAGGGGAGGAGGATATGGGGGACTTTAACGACATGGCTGAATATGTTTTATTAAGCAAAATAGTTTAGATCATTTTAAAATTGAAATGTATAAGGAATTAGTGCTGCTACTTTATTTATTGAATGCTATTTATTTTGGCTAGCTTTATTGATCTTCATATTAGCTATTTATGTACACTTTCTGATATTGTATATGTATAATTGGATGGGAAAAAATCAATAAAAAATATTTTTTTTTAAAAAGCATTAATGAATTCTGAAGTCGTATTGCTGATTTCAAAAAGCAGCCAACTGTATATTAGTCATATTGCTGATTTTAAAAAGCAACCAACTATATATCACACCTCCTCTGAGCTCCACGACTGCAGTTAAATCAGTGCCACTCTACATTTTTTAATCTGTAGCTTCTTTAAAATGGGGATTAAAAAGCCTCAGTACATGTTGCGCATCCGCTCTAACTGCATCCCCTTAATCGAGAAGCAGCAAGTTCTCATATTCTTAGGTCCACATGCCATTTACAAAAGAGTACAAAATGTGCCAGGGTCTGGGGGAATGTTTCATCACAGGAACAGCAACAAATGCCAGCTACATTGCATTGCCCAAATGGGAAACAGTTTCTGTTAGACCTGGCATTCTTGGCATTGTTCTCTCCTAACATTTTGGGTTCAACCCTCCTGTTTTGCTGACTTAGTTTTTGCTGGATATGTGACTCTGCACTCTTGAAACCTGCTAACCAGTGCTAAATTATTTGTACTCTCTCCTTAAAACATGGAAGAATAGCTTACACCCAACTGCCACATTTACTTTACTTGTAAGTCCCTAGTAAAGTGGTACTACAGGTGCCCAGGGCCTGTAAATTAAATGCCACTAGTGGTTCTACAGCACTGAATATGCTACCCACATAAGTAGCCCTTTAACCATGTCTCAGGCATGCTATGGCAGCCTACATGTGCAGTTTTAAAACTGTAATTTCAACCTGGCAAAATAAACCTTTTGCCAGGCCCATACCTTCTTTTTTAATGCACATAAGTCACATCTAGGGTAGGCCATGAACCGTCCAGAAGGCAGGGTGCAGTGTATTTAAAAAGTAGGACATGTACATTTAGGTTTCACATTTCCTGGTAGTGAAAAACTCCTACATTTGTTTTTCACTGCTCCAAGGCCTACCTCTCCTAAAGGATAAAGGAGTTACCTTATTACATTTCATAAGCTGTAACATTTAATTGGGGATAGGTAGACATGTCACTTCAACATCATAAAGGTTCTGCCTGAGCACTCTCACAAAGGGTTTGTCACTAGTCTATTGTGACCCCAGACAAGCTGGGCCAAGACGGAGAGGGAGGGGATGCCTGACACCACAGAGTGGTAGAAACCTCTAGACACTTCCTTCACTTTAAAGTGGGCACCAGGTGTAAATGTTGGATCTTTAGACCCAACTCTTCAGTGTACGTCTGGACCTGTGGACTCTGCAAGGAAGAAGGACTGTAGTGCTGCTGAAAGGACTGCCCCTTTGCTGTACTGCTGCTCGGAAGGACTGCTGCCCTACTGTGCTGCACTGCTGCCCTCTTGCCAGTGTGAGTAGAACTGGACCTTCATCTGTTGAACCCATGACCACCACAGTAACTCCACTGACCCTCTGACTAGAGCCTCTGGGACAGGTGGTTCCAACAACCTTGACCCTAGCAGCTGGGCTCTGCCATCTGTGAGCCCTACCCTGGCAAGTGGTGCCACCTCAGTCCTGGACCCTTGGAAGTGGGCCTGCAGGTGCTCTGCCAGCCCATCTGTGGATCCAGCAGAACCAACACATCTCCACTACTGCATGGCACAACCCTGAGCAGAACCAACGCATCGCCTCTGCTGAGTGGACTTTCCCGGCAGAAGGACAATGCATCGCCTTCACAGTAAGGGTGGACGGAGTTGGTGGAGAGCCACTTTGTGGAATTCCACGGAGTTGGCTAAAAACTCCTTGGAATTCTGCTCCGCTAAGCCCCCTGTTGCCTCCCACCCGAGGCTGCCGCAGACCTACCTGGTCACACCGGTGCTTCTGTGCCCTGCCAGGGCTGTCCTCCTGGCTGTCTACTCTCTCCACTCCAGGCTTGTCCGACTCCCCAGGCAAAACGAAACACCTATGCTCAACGTCACTCTTGGGAGGACTGCTCATGCGCGCGCATGCGAAGTCCTCCCAAGAGTGACGTAGAGCATCTGGGGAGTCGGATGAGCCTGGAGTGGAGAGGACAGGAGGCAGCCAGAAGGAGGAGGACAGCCTGGGCAGGGCACGGAAGCACCAGAGTGACCAGGTAAGCCAGAAAGCCGAGTGCGTGGCAGGGCAAACTCCGCTACGCCGCAGAGTCAGAATTTTTTGCTAAACTCCACGTTCCCAGCGGAGTGTGGAGCTGGCAAAAATCTGCATACTCCGCTGGCTTAGCGGAGTATTGTTCCCGGGGTTACTTCACAGCCTGGAGCCTCATCGAAACCATCACTACATGACACATCCCTGATGCAGGCCCTGGCATCGCAAGCTTCTAGTCAGTGGGAGCCTCGACGATGCAGGAATCTGCATCACAATCCCAGCAGCTTCTTCGGAACCAGCTCATGTATGACAGTTCCTTGATGCAGGACTTCGCATCACAAGACCATCATCGATGACGTGGGACCTTACATCGCAGCCTCACAATTTCTCAGAACTGATGCTACACGATGCGTTTCTGACCCGGATCTCCCATCGCCTCGGCTGCGTGATGCATCTCGATGCAGAACTCTGCAGCTCTCGGCACCCAGGATTTAATATACTCTTCTTGCTCAGCAAGCCTAATTGGGTCCCTGTAGCCACCCTGCGCTCTATCATGGTCGGCGTAAACTTGTTACTTTGTTCCGGTCTAGTGCGACCAAATATCTACAGTTGGCGCTTTGTGATTTTTGCTGCTATTGTCACTTAAAGATTTAAAATTGCATATCTCCTGTTCTACTGATTGGATTTTTGTCATTTTATTCTTGATTTATTAATTAAAATACACTCTATGTTTCTAAATAGGTGTGGGATTTTTCTTGTGTTATGTTTTCACTTTATCACTGCTAATGTGCTTACCCCATTCACCAGAAAATTCCTGGAGATCCAGAGTTTGTCCTCCTTCCTAAGATCGATTGGTCCTGGAAAATGGACGGTCTACCCTTTTCATGAGGGTGGTCTGGATGTAACGTAGCCAAGGGATCATAGGGCCCAAGGTGCAAGCCAGGCAATCCCAATGATGTCTCTATTTAATGAGGCCTGATCATTACACCAAATCGAGCACCAAAGCAACAAAGGCGCCAATCTGGCATGGCTCTCAACATAGTCTAAGCCAAGTTCTTTGAGGACAATAAAATGGGAGCTGCTTTCAGGAATCCCAAGGAACCTTCTAAGAGTACAGTTTTCCTCGCCCTTGGGGCTTTAGCTGTCACAAAAGCCCCAGACCCAAGCACCATATGTCAGTGCAGGAATACACTTTCATTTGCAGATCTCCACAAGAGGTCGGATAGGCTTACCCCCAATCCTGGAGAAGAAGCGAAATGTGGAGCCAACTGCCCCTGAAAAACAAACTCAAGCTGCCCAAGTGTTACATTGCTCAAATGTTATACCCAAATAGGAACTGTAGTGTACCCTCTCTTACCACTTCCCCTTAATCGAGAAGCAGCAGGTTCTCCTATTCTTAGGTCCGGATGAATATATGTAGGTTTTGGACCTGTTTTTTCTCCATATTCAGATTCTCCACAAAACTCATAAATGCATCCGATAAGATCTTGAGCCTGTTTGGGGTTCTGGCTAGTAGGAGAACATCATAAGTATAGAGGAGGGCAGGCAACAGGCTGCTCTTAACAATGGGCATGTCCTTCCCAATATTTAGGAGAGCAGTCTCCTGAGAGTTAATATACAGCAAAAATAAAATAGGGGCAAGGACACATCCCTGCTGGACTCCTCAAGTTAGCTTAAAAGAGTCAGTACCTTCCCCCCTTGTCTCCAAATGTGACTGAGGCGGAAAAATCAAAATGTAATGCCTGTAAGAAGTGGAATAATCCCTCCTCCACTCCAAAGATGTCAAAAGAGCCCAAAGCTTAGACCTATTCACACTTATCAAACACACTTGAGATATCCTGAAAGGCAAGATGGAGAGAACTATCCTTGGCCACTTTATATTTATCAATTGCTAGGTGTAAGTTAAGACATTGTTCTATCATCCCAAGCCCTGAATGGAATCTGTACTGTATCTATGACAAGATTTTGTAGTCTGATGTCAAAGATAATTCAACCTACTATTTTAACACACAAATCCAACAAGAAAATTAGATGATGACAGAATGGCTCCTGCCGATTTCCCTCTTTAAACACCGGGATTATTATCGCCGTCTGCCAGGACTTGGGAAGTCCTATCTCACAAGGGTAAACATCATTAAGAACACAGTCAAAACCACACAATAGGCTTACCACGCATCAATTACCACACAAATGCCTTTACCACGCAGAATTTTACCACGCATATGCCTTTACCACATATGCCTTAACAACGAAAATGTAAGTATATGCCAGCTAAGTGTATGCATATATATATATATATAGAGAGAGAGAGAGAGAGAGAGAGAAAGAGAGAAAGAGAGAGAGAGACCCACAATTGTTACCGAAGTTACAAAAGACTGTCACACTCATGGGTAGAGATTCTTCTGCATTATTTAATAAGTATACAACAGAGAGTTATTGCAAGCAAACCCTGCTCATTTCCGTCCCCCTGGACCTCATTCACAGATATATTGCTGAGTTCTGCACCACTATTTGTGTCCCAAGTGCCCAAATTCAATTTTAGGTTCACCCTCCCTGGTGTCATGGGAGTTGTAGTCCATATTGTCCTGTACGGGGATCCTTAGTCACTCAATAAAAAGTGCTTATCGTGCGTTTGTGCAAAATTAGGCTAAAAAGTGCAATTAGTGAAAAAAATGTTGTTCAAGATTATAATTTAAAAACAAATTCCACATTAGAGAGGCCTTGATTTTTTTCTCAGATACGAGTATATGGTGTCCATCATTTTGTCCATTCGTAAATGCATGATTTCCTCATTCTCGCTAATTGGAAGTCTTTTTGTTATAGTAACCGGCCCTTATGGACATATATATATATATATATGTGTGTGTATGTTTATATATATATATATATATATATATATATATATATATATATATATATATATATATATATATATATATTACCTACTAGCGGTTGCCAGTAGATAGTTATAGTTAGGACCTCGTTTCTATTCAAAAAGCGCTTTTTCTTTTGCCAATATCTTTGGCGCCATTTGACGAATCTTCGCGACATTTTCAAAACTAATGGTTAGCTTGGATCGGCTCCTGTCTTGAAGGTTTCGGGGTGATTCTTTGAGTGGGGGCTGAGAAAAAAGGGGGGTCCCAAAAAACCTTTTCTCCATGTTAATTTCCATAGGAAACTTTAGACAAAGCTACAGCCCGAACTGCTGAACGGAATTACACCAAATTTGGCAAAAAGGTAGGTCTTGGTTCAGGAAGCGTTCTTTTTTCAAATGGTGTAAATACGTTCAGTAGTTCCTGAGAAATTAAAAAATAAAAAATATCGATATTTGGTGACCGAGGAGGACTCCTGATCACTAGCTTCATTTTGATTGGCTGCCAACACTCCAAACCAAGAAGTGTTGGCAGCCATCTTGTGAATCAGTAAAACTGAGTCACAAGAAAAAAGGAATAAAATGATTAAAAAAAAGAAAAGGGGGCAGGGTAGAAACACCCTGACCCCCTAGGTCTTCCGCCGGAGGCCCCGCCCCCTCCCTGCACCACTATGCAAACGCACCTCCTGGCATGTTCTGGATTGGGGGATTAAGTCCCCTTGAATCCTAAGGGTCCTTAGGGGCCAACTAGCCCACCAGGTACCTCCAGTAAGCCCCACACAGTGGGATTGCTGAGAGGTGGTCCGAGGCCAGGCCCCTTTTTACACCACTCTGCAAATGCGCCTCTTGGCGCACTGCTGGTGGGGCTATGAGGTCATTTGAGATGTCATCAGTGATGTCATCAGTGATGTCACTGACCATGTCATGAGTGATGTAATATGTGACGTCATCAGCAGTGCATTGCGGGGCGCGAGTTATAGTTAGCTCAACTAACTATAACGGATGAATTTCTCTGGTTTTGTATGAGTGAAATGTCCAACTAACTATAACGTCCCTGAAACCTGTGGTTTTTCAGTGAATATATATATATTTCAGCACACCCGTTTGGAATCAAAACAGGTCCCAAAACACTCGGGTTCACATCAAACAATTTATTGTGGCTTGGGGTGATGCGTTTCGACCGTCCCCGCGGTCTTTTTCACAACAATTACCCGACGACATTTTGTGCCTTTTATACCCTGTATGATCTTAAAGTGACAGTGCACTTTTTCCAAAACATCCTCTCTAGGCAATGTCTTACTATGTTAATTCATACATCATTCATGTTGCAAACTGTTCAATAAAACAATTGCTTGAAAACACAGTAGATTTACACATGTACTTAAAATTACACTAATTTGGGCAAAGGAAAATAATGATTTGTGCATAATGAAAGAATACATACTAAAGTGACTATGTCATACCACATTGCATTGTCACGTTACCAATTATGTGACAGTGGAAGCTATTAAACAAATTCCTTGTTTAAAAATCAATTGGTGAACTTTTCTATTATGTAAGTAGCATTGGTTATAAATACGTATTGCACATAGAATGATTGCACATTTTAGTCTTATTTAAAGCCCTTTCAAATTCTCTTGCTCTGCCTCTCTCAGAACGTAGACAATTACCCAAATTAAAGTGCAAATGCCTATTATTTTACACAATTAAAGTGCAAAGTGCAAAATGCCATTCCAGAAAAATTCATCTGCAAATAAAGAATAAATTGGGGCTTGTTAAATTCATCAAGGGCAAGTGCCCAATCTTCAAAAGTGCAATGTGCATTAATTAAAAAGTTATAGTCAAGGGCAAGTGCCCTTAAGTGCAATGTGCCTTCTTACAGTTACCTTCAACTGCCCCTTGAGTTCACCATTTCTTAATCCTAAAGTGCCTAGTGCCCAAAACAAAAAACATAATATCCTACACTTCAACTCGTACTACAGACTGACCGCAATTTTTTATCTTTGAATCACTAAAATTCTATTTACAAATGAACATAGAGATTCTCTTCTATATAAAGACCTGTCGGAATCTTCTTATTGAACCTCAGAATATGTTTTGACTCCAGCTGCCTTAAACATTGGTCCCTGTTCCCTCCTCTTTTTCGATTGGGCCTAGCCACTTGGTGCGTTGGATCTTTGTTTACAATTGCTTGTATGTGTTGTAGTATTCTAAGGTGTACATTCAAAATTGTACTACCTATGTACATTTTCTGACAACTACATCTCAATACGTATACCACGTGATCACTTTTACAGTGCAATGATTGTTTGATTTTCCATATTCCTTCTGTTAGTGGTATGGACAATTGCATAATGTTTATCCTATACTTATAGGCCTTACATCTATGGCATTTGTTGAAACCTCCTCTGCCGGTGAGCCATGTGCCTCCCAATCTCATCTCCGGGCTACTCTCTTCAAGATCATCCCTCATTGACCTCGAACTCCGAAAAGCAATCAGGGGGTCTTATTTATCTTTGAGCCAATGATCGGATCACTGCACAGCAGATGCCAGTGTTTTTTAAATATCTGTCTCACTTCTACATGTTGGGTGTTGTAGCCTCTAATGAAGTGTAATTCCTGTTTAGTCTCATCCTTCAAATTATCTGCAAAGAGTAACTTGTTTCTTTCTTTCAGATTTGCCTTAAATTTTGCTTCTTCTAGAACATTGTCATTCTAACCACATGCTGAGAATCTCAATTTCAGCCTGTGCTGAGCACGTTCTAATTCTATTGCATCACTGTAATTTCTTTGCATACGAAGGTTCTCAGCATATAGAATACTGTATTTCAAATTGTTAGGGTGAAAACTCTGGGCATGTAAAATTGTATTGCCTGCTGTGCTCTTCCTAAAAGTTTTCGTGTGTAGACTCTCTTGCTCAAAGTATACAGTTAAATCCAAAAAATCCACTGATTTTTCACTGATGTGTGAAGTAAAATGTAGGTTTAATGCATTATTGTTGATTTTCCTTACAAATTGATTCTCGCCAAATAATAAACAAGTTGTCTATGAAACGTGACCACATAACAACATTCTCTGATAATTCTTCTGTACATGTCACAACCAGCACCTGCTCCTCCCACCAGCCCATATGCAAATTTGCATAGCAGGGGACGAAGCAGGTGCCCATCGCTGTCCCTCTCAATTGGGGAAAGAGATCTGATCCAAATAAAAAAATGTTGTTGTTAAGGCACCAATGGATCATTTAAAAAATCATCTCTGTATGCTTATATAGAATAAGAGGCCTTGAGCTGAAAAAGGACTTAACTGCTCTTAAACCATTCTCATGGGAGATGCTCGTATATAATGAAGCTACCTCTAATGTCAGTAAGATGTAGTCATCTTACCAATTGATGTCATATATCTTTCTGATAAACTCCCCGTGTCTTTTATATATGATGACAAGTTATTAACTGACTTCTGAAGAAAAAAATCAACATATTTGGAGGTGTTCTCTAAAAGACTGCCCATGGCTGAAATAATCGGCCGGCCTGGGAGGTTTTCTCATATTTTTATGTACCTTTAGTATCAAATAAAAAATTGGTAACACGGGGTCGTCTATTTTGAGGAAGAGAAATTCATTGTGGGTAATTAAACCCAATGATCTCCATCTAGAGAGTTCAATATGGAATTCATTCTTCATTTTCAATACCTCACTCTTTGCTATCTTTCACTAACTGTGTGTATTGTCCAGTTGTTCTTTGGCCTCCTCCATATACATGGCCAAAGGACAATAGTGCCACCCTTATCCGCCTGTCTCACCACAATATCTTTTCTCTGATGAACTTTCTGCATGATATGTTTATATTGTATTTGCCTGTTGTCTTTATACATCTTCTGAGTGGTCTGATTATTGCCCTGCAGTTTCTTTAATTCATTAACCACAGCTTCAGCAAACATGTCAATAGAATCTCTAGGCATCACTGGTAAGAAAATCGATTTGGGTCTGAATGAGTTACCTGGTCTCTCATAAACATTCAATCCTTATTCTTGGATCAGCCAATCATCTGAGGTCTCTAATTGGTCCTCTCTAGACAGACTATTCGCGTCATGCAATATACTGAGATCGGAGATAGCTAGGTTACCACTCTCTACTCGATCTTGTAAATTAATTTTTAACCACATTTTTGTTGTTAAAAAACTTGCACAATTTCAACTTCCTAATTAATTTAAAGCAGTCTATTCATGTTTGCACATAGTCCATTCCGGTTGGAGTACAAAAAGAAAGTCCCAATGATAACATTTGAGTTTCATCCTTGCTCAATTCCAAATCCGATAGATTGATAATGTTCACACTGGTGTCCTCATTCATTACTTTTTCTTCTGTCCAATTGGATGTTTGTTTCCCTTTTCTACCAAATCTTGTTTTTCCTTTTCTCCTGCCTCCACCTCGTAGATTCCTGCCACGATCCACCTGGAGTCAGAGGTTTAGATTGTGGTCCCATTGCAAAAAACGCAACTCATCCTCTACTGTGGGTACTGGAACTACTTGCCTTGCCTCCTAATTATCTGTTTCAATTTCCTAGCTCAAATCGGAGCTAGAAATGTCCCATTGTCTTGTATCGCCTTGTGGTCTTTTTACTTGCGACAATTTCTGATGCCGTATGTTATCAAATCTTTTTGAAAAGGTAAAAATCTGTACCCACTGATAGTCCAGTTAATTTCTCCTAAATTTTATTGCTTTGCGCTCTTTTATTGTTTGTTGATATTTGCTTAGTGTTAGAAATGGGGGTCTCTAGTTGGCAAGGGTTTGCACCTTTGTCCAAGTAGGGACCCTTCCTTCTAGTCAGGATAAGGGAGTTACACTCCTAAAATAACCCCTGCTCACCCCCTTGGTAGCTTGGCATGAGCAGTCAGGCTTATCTTAGAGGCAGTGTGTAAAGTTGTTGCACATAACCAACAGTAATACAGTGAAAACACTACAAACGGGCACCACACCAGTTTTAGAAAAATATCCAATATTTGATATACTTAAAACAAGACCAAAACAATATAAAATCAACAATACAGTACTTAGAAATCTTCAGTAATCAAAATAGACTTGAAATATAGTTCCTTGAAGTCGATAGCGCCATCTGGTGCTATCACGGTGTCATGAACAACAAATCCAAACAGTTCTGGATGACCGCGGCATCGCGGGCCAGCTACGGTGTTGGGAAAACCTGCAAACAGTACCTTTAGAAATGCAGGGCGTCGGCGGCCTCTCGATGACCCCCGAAAGGCTGGCGTCCGCAGGCGTCGGTTCCAGAGGTCGGTGCAGGAGTCGTCAGGGCCTTGAAGTCACACTCGTTGCAGATCGAACTCCTCGCGGTCGAAGTCGGGAGCGCCAGTGTCGGCAGATGTCAGGGCTGCGGTGCGAAGTGCATCGGTGCAGCGTGCAGTGCCCTCAGGTCACGGTGCAGGCAGCGGCTTGGTGACGGTCATCCAGGGGCATTGGTGATACCAGGGCTGCAGTGCGAAGTGATGTGGTGCTAGTCGCTGTGCTGGCAGGTCACAGTGCAAGCAGCGGCGTCGTTGTTGCTGAAGCGATGTCGTCGGCTGACGAACTGGAGTCGATGGCGCCAGCGTCGGTAGGCCAAGGCTGCGGTGCAGGATGAGGACAGGGCATTGTGTAACTTACGAGCGGTGCCCTCGAACCACGGTGCAAGCAGCGGCGTTGATGTGGGTGTGGAGCGGTGGCATTAAGGATACCGGGGCGACGGTGTGCAGCGAGGCGATGCGGAGTGCGATGCCAACAGGTCACGGTGCAAGCAGCGGCTCGGTGGCGGCATCAGGTGCCGTCGTCAGTGAGCCCAGGGTTGCGGCGGTGCCTTCTGTGGTGCCCTAAGGACACTGAGTCGGCAGCGGCGTTGTAGACGCCTTCAGGTAGCTTTCCTTCTGTTGCAGCACAAAACACACAGTCCCCAGTGCTTATGGCAGAAGAACTTGAAGTCTTTGCTGTTTCTGATACTTCTTGAAGAGGGGGCAAGCTCTACCTCAAGCCCTTGGAGAAACTCACAAAAAGGAAGTTGCAGAAAGTTCAGTCCAGTCCTTTCACTGCCCAAGACAGAAGCAGCCACTGCAGGCCAACACAGCAAAGCACACAGCAAAGTGGTAGTCTCTCCTCACAGCTTCTCCAGCTCTTCTTCTTGACATTCTTCTTGGTTTCATAAGAGTTCTAAAGTTTAGGGGTTTGGGCCCCACTTTTTATAGTCCAAATTCCTCTGTTCTCTGGAGGAAGAGAGCGTCTGTGCCCAGCCAGAACCAGTCTTGTCCTCTCTGGTGCAGCTTCCTGGCAGGAGGTGGAGACAGCATTGTCAGATGCAGACCAGGCCCATTCAGGTGAAAGGAACCCCCCTCTACTCTAAATGCAGCCCAGGTCTATTCAGCCCATCCCTAACCCATCTAGACTCTCTGCAGCCACGGCATATCCCCAGCCCCTGTCACTCCAAAGCCAGACAGTCAATACACATCCCAGCAGAGGCACACAGGATGGCTAAGCAAGAAAATACCTGTTTTCTAAAAGTGGTATTTTCAAACACAAAATGTAAAATCACCTTTACTAAAAGATGCATTTTAACATTCTGAGTTCAGGCATACTAAACTTTATTTTCCTATCTGGTCCCAATGGGAAGTTGTATTTAAAAGATGTTATAAATTAACTCCCACGCTTTCCTATGGGCCAGATAGCCTTTCAATAGTGAAAAACGAAATCGGCAGTATTTCACTATCAGGACATGCCACACACATCAGGGCATGTCCTACATTTCACATACACTGCACCCTGCCCACAGGGGTACCTTGAGTCTACCTTAGGGGTGACTCATATGTAAGAAAAGGGAAGATTAGGGCCGGGCAAGTGGGTGCACTTGCCAGGTCGACATGGCAGTTACAAACTGCACGCAGACGCTGCAGTGGCAGGTCTGAGTTACCTTTTCAGGGCTACTCATGTGGGTGGCACAATCAGTGCTGCAGGCCCACTAGTAGCATTTGATTTACAGGCCCTGGGCACACACAGTGCACTGTACTAGGGACTGACTAGTAAATCAAACATGCCAATCATGAAAACACCAATCCATCATACAAATTTCACAGTGAGAATATGCACTTTAGCACTGAATAGCAGTGGTAAAGTGCCCAGAGTCCTACAACCAACAACAGCAGGTCAGGAAAAAATAGGAGGAAGAAGCAAAAAGTTTGGGGTTAACCCTGCAAAAAGGGCCATCTCCAACACTTAGCCATCCTTGCATTTCTTCCTCAAATTTTTAATCATCTCCCTTTTACTCAATTGCTCCTTTAAGCTTTCTATTTCCTTGAGGAGAGCTTCGCGATTAATGATGGCATATTTAATCAGTATGGCTAACATCCACTTGGAGGAGTCTGCGCTGTTTGCCACCTGTTCTCTTAACATGTCCAGATTGGACTTTTCGTATGTTGGGGCTATGAGGATTCGTAGTCCCCTCGGTATGCGGCCCACATCCAAGTATTGTTGAAGAGACTTACTCTCCCACCATTTCGAGACCTCTTGTTTATACAATTTCTCCAATGCGCACATGATTACTTTACTGTCAGTTGGTTTGTCCAACATGGATTTTCTACTGCTACTGGGGATTTCATCTTCGGCATCCGCATCGTTGAACAATTTCTCCACTTCTGTTGCTCTTGTTTTCAGCCAGTGCGAGTTCATTCTTGCACTTGTAATTCTGCCACTTTGACTGTAATGTGCTGTGTCCCGCTACGCAGTTAAATACTGTTCTCCTTCTTCCCCTACGCCTGCTGCCACACACCACGCTTTTTACTGTTCTCATGGAGGTCCTCCGACTCCCGGTTCCACAAGCGCATGTGCTCTTCTAGGCTGGGGGGCACCTTTGCTGTGTACGCTGTTCAGAAATTCACTTGAATACCAGTGAACGCGGTGTCCCAGAACAGAAGGGCGTGTCGGGTTTCCGCACCAGCTCCTCAAACAAATATTTCAGCACACCCGTTTGGCATAAAAAAATAATATATATAATGTTTGTGTCCTTTTTATCAATATAAAAGCACTGCCAAGCGATTGTTGATTTTAATGAATGTTACAATGCATTTGCACTTTACTGCTTAGAAGTAGATTGTCGATCAATTGAATGTAGCCATCCGTGCAATAAGGCATTTGACTTTATATTTTGGAAGTTCACTTGATCTATCATGCACTTGCATTTTCCCATCGCCAAATCCAGCAATAACACTATGATGTGGTTATTGTTTCCAATTGTGCAATAATGCACTTGCACTTTACTTGGATTGCTCAGTGATCATAAATAGATAATAGCAGCACTAGCACTTTATTTGTATGAATTACATCAAACCTACTAGCAACCACCAACTCTGGTAATAACTTTTGATGTGGCTATTGTTTATATTTTGCATAACAATGCACTGGCACTTTATATGGATTGCTCATTGGTTATGAATAGACAACAGCAGCGCTAGCAATGTATTGAAAGATTTTGATCAATGACATTACCATTGGCGATCCACAAATGGAGGATTAACTATCTAAACATGTGCTTGGAAGTGTTAGAGAAATAATGCATTTGTACGTGCCCTTTCACTATGGCATTTCCTATTGTGGAATTTTGGATATGAAAGAGTGTTCACATGTTCTTACTTTGATGACACAAGTTTACTGCACTGGCACTTTAATTAATTAAGTCTAAATGTGAAAAAAAAAACATATTCATTGGTCCCATAGAGATACCATTCAGAACTGTATTGTACTATAATGAAAGCATTCCACGCGTCTCCTGTCTCGGAGATCAACTGAGCGAGTCTGGGAGAGCAGCAGCGCGGAACAGAAAATGAAGGCAGTTGCAGCGCGGCGATTCCCCCCGGAAGTTCCCACGATCCCCCCCCCGGCAATCCCCCGGCAAAATCCCCTCTGATAACAATCGGGAGAGGCCGGTCAGGGTGATTACAAGGTTCCGGTCTCACCTACTGAATTACCGCCGGATGGACATTGTCACATGCTGCTTCACATTGCCAAACGGCCGAGTGCGGGTGTGGGTCAAGAGCGGGCCCGGAACGGCAGCGAGGCAGTGGTTGGCGGCAAGACTGTGGTGCGGTGCTGAGGAGAATCAGAGTCAGAATCAGCGTCAGTGCCTGAGTGGAGCCTTTTGCTGCAATTAACAAGCCTGCACCGGAATGGCTCACTAGCTGCACCAAGAAAAGAAATTCCGGCAAGTGAGCGAGGATACCAGGTGCTGGGTGTTGGATGGTGGTCTGGCGAACGTGAGGTGAACCGAAGGCGAAGGCGGACCGGGGAGATCCAGGTCCTACGGACAAGAACCCGGTGAGTCGGGGAGAGTGGGGGAGAGTGGATAGTGAGCCAGACTCCTGTTTGAACTCACACTCAGCTGCACATGCCTGCTGGCAGGGAGGTAGCAGGGAGGTAGCCGCAAGTGTGACTGCTCAGCGGGGGTGGCTTTCTCCTCCCCCCTCCTCCCCCTTACATCTCAGCACCTTGGTACCCAGATGAGGGCAAGGACGTCAGTTTCAAGTACCCTAGGACTGTTTTAAAGATCCCTCAAAGTGTCCGTTGGCCAAGGAAAAAGTGCTGCCGGTCAATGGTGGAAAAAAAACGAACAAAGCCAACGTGTGGTCACAGTCAAACGACCAGTAACGTCGGCCGTGACCATTGTGACTGTTGTAGCCTGTTGTAGCCTGGTGTGGTCCACTCAAACAGATTGAGGAGGTGTTGGATGCACCCGCTGCCATGTGGCTTGCAAAAGTGATAGCACATCAAGATAATCAACCATGCGATCGGGCAGGGTGAGGAAGACACCGGGAGATAAAGTCGCCGTCCTTAAAAGACTTCCCAAAAGGCAGAAAAATCAGGAAACCAGCAAATCCAAACGGTGCAAGTTACACACTAAAGAGCCCATTAATTTCGCCTATAGCCTCCATGTTTGGAAAATCAGTGGCAAACATAAAATCGACACAAAATTCGATATTTCAATTTTTAAAGGATCCCGGGTCATCTTTTTGCGCTATACACGGAGAAACAATGGGTCTGATGACCCCGCTGGCACCCCTAAAAATCCCACAGCGGACAGACCCAAGGGGGGAAGAGCAAGTCCAAATAATTACTTCAGGGATACTAAATCCAAACTCCATTGAGATTCAAAGCCTGTGCACATGTAGTGAGCAACCAGTTGATCAAGACAAGATTAACCCAGCCAGGGGAACCCCACTGCAAAATATCATTACAACAACAGCGACAGTACATGCTGCACGAAAAGATACCAGCATCAAAACAGAGCATCAAGAGCTACTACCCGCCCCTAGCAAAATCAAGGGAAAAAGTATGCCAGGCGGTCTGGTTACAATGCAAAAGATTCAAGACCTCAACATCTCAATGAGCCTCTCCTCCCAAGCCACTGAGCATGGCCAAACAGTCAGCCCACAAAGCTTACAATCAAGCACTGAATATCTTGCGCACTTATGGCTAAATTCATGCCTATCCTTTACAAACTTGGATGAGTCACGGGTGAGTAAACCTACAGTAGGCACACAGGAGATAAGGGTGGAGGCCCAAGGAAGAGAAGAAGTGGAGAATCAGCTACTCAGCACCAGCCATACCGGCGGACAAGATAAGACAATAGACTTTAGAGTCAACTCACTACCAAAACAAATTGAGGGATCTGGTAGAACTCTCGAAAAAGGGGCAAATACCAAAAATAGCAACACTAATGGGTAAACAGAATTCATCACCCCGCTACTGAAAGCATTGCAAACATCAACAGCTACCTTGATAATGCAGTCAGATAAATTGTACATACAAATAGATCTAATGAATGTCATTGCATCATATATAGCTGGAATAAACACAAAACTCGATAATCTAACCAATCTAATTAAAAGAGTACAATCAATTTATTCCCCACAGGAACCAGCCTGCACATGTGGGCCAATTCTAGACAAATTAAGTTTCCTACCAACAATGCTAGAACAGATACTTAGTCTGAACAAACGCTTGGTCACTCCGGCTATTAACTTAGAGACTGTTCATATAAAACAATCAGAGGTAATTACAAATCAGATTCAACCACAGGTAGCTATAAATTCCACCTTAGAATATAAGAATGAATCTCATCTTCCCTTTGCTGTGACGGCGGAACACACAAGAACCAAGCAAGTGGCAGCACAGAATGTCACAACTGGGCAACATGAAAAGAAGCCAACTCAATCAATGAAGACAAAAAAAGAAGGAAAAGAAAGCAAGAAACAAAATGACTGATCCCGAGACTCAGCTAGGCATCAGAGTATATTCTATATTCTCCAAACCCAAAGCAGGAGATTCCCAAGAAAAACACCTCACCGAAACTACATCGGATAGACCTCCATGTAACTCTACTTCTTCTAATGAAGGGTCTGGAGGTACGTATATAGACAAGTCTCAGGCCTCCTGAAAATACACTGAGAACACAACTTCTACGGAAAAAGAGGTCTGCCCCTCAACATCATTTAAAGATCCCCTGAACGTGGAGTTACTGGGTAAACCTGCAGATGACACAGGAAAGCGGGAAAAAACACTTGGACCGCTAAAGGGGCTGACGATGCGGTTAGCTATAAGGAGCCCGAAATACATATGTCAGCAACTCCAGCTAGACCGCAGTCACAAGAAGTTAAGAAGGAAGTAGGCAAAGGTAGAATCAATACAGAGGAAAACTTAAAATCTCTAAAGATACAAGTTGTATCGAAGTCACAAACCCAGTCGAACAAGCAAAATTTGACACTGGAAACAGCAGTAAGCAGGGAAATACATAATACAAATAATCCAATAATTGCTCTTATGGAAGTAAATACATATGTAGAGAAAGTGGACATAACATCTTCACCTCTACAGCCATTAAAAGAAGAGATAGATCAATGCTATCCAGAAGTACTTCAAAATCCAATACAACGATGTAATGCAACAAAGCAGTGTTGCTCGTCTCAAGGGCAACTAAGTTTTCGTATTCCAAATCATGTCAAACTTCATTCGAAGAACTGCGATGATAAGGACATATAAAGGGGAATAGCACAATGTACTCAGGTAACTCAACAGATAATATGGACACCAGAATATGAAATGCAGGGCAGTCACAACATCTTGAATAGAAGCAATATTTTGAAACTCACGGCTGAAATTCTGGAACTAAAGAACATACAATCGTCAGACCTCGAAGCAGTCCAATTTCTTCTAGGGAACAACGAAACAACTAAAGAACAAACACTAACCACATGGCAGACGCCAGAGTTAGCACACCTAATATTAAACAGCTCTGATCGATTTTCAGCCTGGGGAATACAAATATCAGCACCTACTACACCCTGTTACCCATTTCCCCTGAAAGAAATTCAAATGCATCAAATCAAAAGGAAAGTAAATCAGACGGCAGTACCTACACAGGTCTATTCAATTTTACAAAACGCAAAAGGTAGGAGCGGTATAGTCCAGACCCCAGATAGATCAATCAAAGATCCACATGGGGAGACTGACTCAAACTCAGACCAATGGAACTGGTTTTCCAGCGTACTTAGCAATAGGAGGAGTGACTGACAAAAGAAAGATAGGGTTGGTAGCTCTGAATGTGGTGCTATACATATGCTATCCTGGAATATAACTGGGGCAAGGCAACTACTTGAGGAGGGCCTTCCACTTAAGGAGTGGGCAAAGTTTGATTTAATAGCTTTGCAAGAGACGTGGTAGCAGGAAGAACTCCCGATAGCAGGCTTCACTCATTATACAGTAGCAGCAGAAATATGTTAGCAATATGGCCGTGCAATAGGTGGATTGACAGTCTACATATCAACAGCTCTAAAAATTAAAACAGAACAGTTGAAATCTCTTGATCCTAGCATACAACTTGTTAAATTCTCAGACCAATATTCAGATAAAAAAAGTACAATAATATTGATCAATTATTACACACAACCAAAGTTCCGAACTAAAAAGGAGAAAAATGCTCTCCTAAGTAAAACAATATCAGGTCTACGCTGTGCCGAGCCCACATGGAATCTAATAGTGACAGGAGATTTTAATTCTAACCTGATATTCACGCCGGACGAAGATGAAATCCTGACAGCAGATAACACGTACTGGTGTGTTCAACAGCAATATCAGGCTGGGACGACTCGCGTGGACCGTATTGGACAGCAATTAGCAACAGACCTTGAATATCAAGGCATGCGAGTGCTTAATGGAAGAGCGGAATAAGACCGCCCACCAAACAAAACATATTATGGCCCAAGAGCGCAAACGATACTTGATTTTACAATTATAACTCTCCCTTTAATGCCATTGCTGGCCCGTTTTTACATAGAGTATACCACCTTGAGCGATCATTCATTTCAGCACATCATATTTAATTTTAACGTGACAAGATTTCAGTCTACTAACATACCAGAGGGCCAAATCAACTCAACAAATTTAAAATGCCTTAAATGGACAAACGAAACTAAAACAGATTGGTTCTCAATAATAAAAGATCTCCTGGCTGAACTGGCAAATGAACCTATGAATAGGATCCAAGCCTGGTCTCTCTTTTTAAATAAATTAACAACGAAAATGAAAGCACCCCAAGTTAAGGTTAAAAGACACGATCCAATTAAAGACTTACCAAATGAAGTGCAAGAGTTAAAAAGGGACCTAAAAAGAACACAAAGGAATTTGCAATCAAAAAATACCGAAGGGATAACGTGGGAGATATTTCGACAATTAAGAAAACAATACAAAAAGAGGATTAGGGAATTCAAAAAAGTGAAAACGGAGAGCTTTTGGTCCAAATTAATTTAGAGCGTCAGGCATCCAAACTCAAATAAATTTTGGCAGACGATAAATCAACTGACCAGGCATCGAAACATCCTAATGTCAAACGTTCAGGAGCAGAAATGGGCCATCTTTCTCACGCAGAAATTTAAACAGAAGTCACCTAGCGTTCAGCTGAAACAATCGAAAGCAAATATTCCAAATAAGTTACAATTCCTGGACGTAGGTGACTGTCAATCACTGTCATTGGGCACGATTCAGTCACCAGTGCAAGAATTAGTCCCATTAATAAACCACTCCCATTATACAACAGAAGATATAACAAATTTAATAAATAAAGGCAATAGCTCCTGGCCCGAATGGTATTCCGCAAGCCACTTACAAATATGCCTGAATACTGGAGTATATATCTAGGGAAGCTTTATGCTGATGTTGAGATCAACAATCAAATTCCTGACAGCTGGCAAGGATCAATTATAACCCCTATTTATAAAGGAGGATATAGAACTAACCCTTCAAACTACAGGCTAAGTGACCTACAGGATGTCGAAGCTAAATATTTTGCCTCACTAATCCTTGAAGATCTGGTCAACTGGTCAGGGGAACGCAATTTGATCCCAAAAAATCAAACAGGCTTCAGAAAGGGGATTGGAACTATCTCTAATATTCTATCAATCTCTCTGATAGCAGAAAAATGTAAGAACAAGAAACAGGATCTGTACCTTTGTTTCATAGACCTAAACTCTGCATTTGACAGTGTGGACCGGAAACTATTGCGGGCAATATTAAAAGCCTGGGATATACCGGAGAGAATCTTAAGGGTTCTATTGTTATTTTATACAGATACTTAGGTTCGAGTGAAACTTGGAGACAGTGATAGAATCTCAAGAAAAGTGTATGCTACCATGGGCCTGAAACAGGGGTGTGTGCTGGCCCCGCACCTGTTCAACTTATTCATATCAGACCTATCTGGAAAACTCGATAGAATCAATTCACATTCACCGTACTTAGGTAAGCTACAACTCTTGCACCTTGCCTATGCAGACGACATTGTTCTCTTGAGTCTAACTAAGGTTGGTCTGACCAGGTTATTAATCGAACTTTCTGAATTTCTGTCCACAAACAAGCTGGAACTCAACACATCCAAAATAAAAACAATGCTTATTATCATCCGACTAGCCCCACAACACATCATCTGGCTAGAAGGCAAACTATTGGAGAATGTATCCAGCTACAAGTATTTGGGATATTATATAGATGACAAGTTATCCCTTTGTGACCAGAAAAACTATATGACACAGCGAGCGGGGGCCTTAACATTTGCCTTCAGGTCATTGGCAAAGAAATTGGGGGGGCCATCACTAAGGCCGCTCCTGTCGACCATATCCGCCAAAGCACTGCCAACCTTAACTTATGCTAGCGCCGCTATGCATGGGAAGGATTCAGAGACTCTTAATAACCTAATAGCAAGCATTTATAAAAAGGTTCTACAGCTCCCCATGACCGCCTCGCCAGCGCAAATGTGCCTAGAATTCGGGCTATTGAATGAATCATTGGGTAGATTTTATACGTATACAAAGGTGTGGTACCGGATAAAACAAAACGCGGAGGAATACAGCCTCAATGAATCATTATGGTTGGAACTGGAAAATGAAATGAAATGTGATACTTATAAAGCGCAAACTGTCACTCCGAAAGGAGCCTCCTGGCGCTGTACAGATAACAAACTTAGCAATGGAGAATGGAGACCTAGATGAAGGCTAGACAGAGTTCGTCTGATGCTCCATAAATCCAGGTCTTTAGGGCCTTCCTAAACTGCATTTCAGATTCTATCGATCTCAATTTGTTTGGCATGAGATTCCAGGCCTTTGCACCTAACACAGTTGCAGATTTCCCTCCCCGCGTTTTAAGTTTAAAACCAGGCGGTTTAAGTAGGTTTGCGGATGAGGATCTAAGTGTCCTTGTTGTAGTATATGGTGTGAATTGAGTGGAAAGATATACTGGCCCCAATCGGCGGGTCGCTTTGAAGGTGGTGACAAGAAGTTTAAATAAAATTCTCTTGTGTAGCGGGAGCCAGTGAAGAGTTTTCAGCGCTGCTGAGGCTGAGGCCCTACGGGGAAGTTTTAACACCAACCTGGCTGCTGCGTGCTGCACTACCTGCAGCCTCTTCAGGGTTGATTTATTAACCCCTGCCAGGAGGCTATTACAGTCATCTAGGCGCGAAAGTATCAGCGCCACTGCAACTGTTTTCCTCGCTGGGAGCGGAATCAAATCAAATAATTTTTTCAAGGTTTTAATTAGACCAAAGCAGGTCCCCACCACCTTAAGTGCATGGGGTTTAAAGGAAAGGGAGGAGTCAAACCACACCCCCAGATTTTTGGCCACCTCCACAGTGGATGGGGGGGCTGCTACATCCTCCGGCCACCAAAGCTTGGGTTGAAAGGGATTATTTTTCCTATCGGCAGAATTTCTGTCTTATCCGTGTTACATCGGAGGTGATTGTTTTTCATCCATTTGATGACCTCCGTAAGACAGGATTTGAAGTTTTCTTCTGCTTCCGTGGAGTGTTTATCAAGGGACAGGATCAGCTGCGTATCGTCAGCGTAAGATGTTGTCTCGATCCCATAAGACGAAATGAGGGAGATAAGCGGAGCCATGTATATATTGAATAAAAGTGGGCTAAGTGAGGAGCCCTGTGGGTCTCCTGTCATAATGGCGTGTTCTGAAGAGAGGAAGGGGCCAAGAGAGACTGCATGTCTCCGATTAGACAGGAAGGACTTGATCCAGGCCAGTGCCGTGTCGGAAATGCCGTTTGATTTTAGTCTGGCCAAGAGTATATCATGGGAGATGGTATCAAAGGTGGCAGACAAATCAAGAAGGATCAGCACTGCCTTCCTGCCATTATCTGTGATGAACTTCAGAGTGTCTGATATCTCTAGAAGTGCCGATTCTGTCGAATGTTTAGGGCGAAATCCGGATTGTCGAGGGTGGAAAATCTGAGATGTTTCACAAAAATTAGAGAGCTCCTTATATACCATTCTTTCAGTAATTTTACCCAGAATGGGCAGTAGGGATATAGGCCTAAGATTGGAAAAATTGGAAGGGTCCATATTTTGTTTTTTCTTTAGTGGCTTCACTATAGCAAGTTTCCACTCGTCGGGCACTATGCCGGAGGAAAGAGAAGAGTTAACAATGTCATTAATCACTGGATTTACTATATCCATGATTTGATGTAATATCATCGGGGGCACGCATCCAGATATGAACCTGATTTACACGCTAATATAGCTGCGTGTGTATGTGGTAGCGTAACAGTTTGGAAAGCATGAAGGGTGGGCCTATTATGCCTATGGGCCAATTCCTGTTCGTTGATGAGTTCTTGTGTACTTGGAGTTCCAAAATCCTTCTGGATATTCTTAATCTTATCCTCGAAATAAGTTGCAATATCATTGCAAAGAATTTGAGAGGAAGGAATTTCTGCGTGTAAGGCTTTGGGGTCAATAAAGGATTTTACGATGGAAAATATCTCTTTTTGATTTTGCTTTGCCATGGCTATTCTGTTAAAAAAATTATCTTTTTTTGCTAATTTGATAGCTGAATAATATTGTTTCCTTTGAGTTTTAAAAATATGCAAGTTGGCTTCCTCATAGCCCCTTCTCCA
Organism: Calotriton arnoldi; assembly: GCA_963921515.1. Taxonomy (NCBI): domain Eukaryota; kingdom Metazoa; phylum Chordata; class Amphibia; order Caudata; family Salamandridae; genus Calotriton; species Calotriton arnoldi. The sequence continues at coordinate 462,266 of CAWUFW010011412.1, forward strand.
TCTATGTTCTAGTTGTTTACAATGAAGATGCTGCTTTGCCAGATCTTTTGTAAACCATGGGTCATTGTGTGCTTTTGTTTTGCCCCTTGCAGTAGTGTGCTTGGTTGGAATTAATTCCTCACTTATAGCCGTCATCCAAGTGTGGAAACGGTGGGAATCCTCTACTGGCTGGCCAGTAAAAACTGGCATATTTTTTTGGGCAATTATGGGCAGATTGGGGTTAGTAGCTAGCAGGTGCCATTTATGCCTGGGCGCCGCCATAGGACTATTCACGGCTGCCTGTACAGTCTTGGGAATTAAGATGGTCAGGGGGATAAAAGAATGGTCTGACCAAGCCTGCGGGGTAGGTGCCTCTATCCGAAGTGAGGTGAAATTGGAGCAGACTCCGTCCAATATATGTCCTGCCTTGTGTGTCGGCACCCTAATCAGTTGATTCAGGCCAAGGGGAGTAATTGTTTCAAAAAAAGTGGTAACCCCTTGGTCGTTACCACATTCTAAGTGCAGATTTATATCTCCGAGCATAGTAAAATTGGCGTATCTAAGCAGAGCGTGACTGAGTGTTTCCCCTAATGAGTTGAGAAAGGCACTGCTATTGCCAGGAGGGCGATAGATCAAAGCCCCCGAGAAAGAGAAGGATCCATTTATGGCACAGCAGAAGCCAAGGCTTTCTGCTCCCTTAAGTGTGTGTAGGTTAAAATGTTTCCATTGTAGTGAGTCTCTGTGAATAATGGCCAGCCCTCCTCCCCTAATGACCTCTCTGTCCTTCCTACAGATCGTATAATTAGGGGGCAAGGCAGTTGCAATATCTGGGTTGCAATCTTCTTTTAGCCAAGTTTCAGTTATACATAGAAAGTCTAATTCTTTTTCTATGATTAGTTCTCTAATATCAAGTGCATGTTTAACTAGGGAACGTGCATTGATTAATCCCCCATTATCAAAGCCTGATGGTTAACTACTTTGTTTTTTACCATTGTGTGTTTGATTTCAGTGAGTGGTAACTGTGCTCGGCATTCCCAGCATGTTACAGGGCCTCTGATTTTGTCTACATCCATGTAGTGTCCACACTTATTTTTATTATTTAAATTCCTTAATGAAGTCGGCAGGAATACCTTATCTGGTTGAAAACCAGCAGTGTAGCTGGCGCTGGACGCGATCCGAACGCGCGCAGATGGGCTTGCCTTTGGCGCGCAGCCGGCACGCCAGCTGCGCGTCGGCGCCATTCCCCGCTTTTAAACAGTGAGGCCGGTCTGCTTATGGAGAGACTAGACCGTCTCCCTCACAAGATGGCGTCCGTTAGTTGTGAGGGGAAATCTAGCGTTAATGCTCCCTCCACACAATCAGCAAAAGCTGTGGTGGAACGGGGAGCTAACGAGGGCAGTGAAACGAGAGAACTTGGCAAGGTGAGAGCAAAGTTTTCAATTTAGACACTTAAGTTAAGAGTATGATTTAAATCAAAAATTAGTGGCATACAAAAAGGAAAAACAGTAAATTTACACAGCGCAGTGCTAATTAAAAGTTCAGAGAACGATAACAGACAATTTAAAACAGCGTGCCAGGCTCCTAAAACCTGCTAACAGCGTTATCTATTGCGCGTCGGCGCCATTCCCCGCTTTTAAACAGTGATGCCGGTCTGCTTATAGAGAGACTAGACCGTCTCCCTCACAAGATGGCGTCCATTAGTTGTGATGGCGGAAGTGAGGGGAAATCTAGCGTTAATGCTCCCTCCACACAATCAGCAAAAGCTGTGGTGGAACGGGGAGCTAACGTGGGCAGTGAAACGAGAGAACTTGGCAAGGTGAGAGCAAAGTTTTCAATTTAGACACTCCGAGTTAAGAGTATGATTTAAATAAAAAATTAGTGGCATACAAAAAGGAAAAACTGTAAATTTACACGGCGCAGTGCTAATTAAAAGTTCAGAGAACGATAACAGACAATTTAAAACAGCGTGCCAGGCTCCTAAAACCTGCTAACAGCGTTATCTATTGCGCGTCGGCGCCATTCCCCGCTTTTAAACAGTGAGGCCGGTCTGCTTATAGAGAGACTAGACCGTCTCCCTCACAAGATGGCGTCCGTTAGTTGTGATGGCGGAAGTGAGGGGAAATCTAGCGTTAATGCTCCCTCCACACAATCAGCAAAAGCTGTGGTGGAACGGGGAGCTAACGCGGGCAGTGAAACGAGAGAACTTGGCAAGGTGAGAGCAAAGTTTTCAATTTAGACACTCCAAGTTAAGAGTATGATTTAAATAAAAAATTAGTGACATACAAAAAGGAAAAACTGTAAATTTACACGGCGCAGTGCTAATTAAAAGTTCAGAGAACGATAACAGACAATTTAAAACAGCGTGCCAGGCTCCTAAAACCTGCTAACAGCATTATCTGGATAAAAAGGATAAAAAAATCGCAGGCCAACCAATTTTTGAACAGCGCGCTTAAGGCAACTTGTACTATTGATCTCTGGAATAAAAACATGCCTTTTCCAACATTCAAGCTAGCACTAAATAAAGCAGCAAAATTTCATTCGCTGATATTGGACAAAGGCATTTTCTCCCAAAGATCTCACTCGTGGACAGTGATTAATAACTACAAAGTCCTTAAACCGGCGGCCTACCTAGACTCTACATTCTCTATACACATAAAAAGATAACTGATGGCACTGCGGTTCGGGAAGTTCCCTACATTGACTGATGCACCGCACTGGAAGCACAGTGAGTCAAAAGAATGCCGTCTTTGCGGCATTCAAAAGGAAGATTTTATTAATCTCATATGTCACTGTAAGAAACTGCAACCAGTGCAAGTCACTTTCTTAAGGAGAGCTTTCTTGGATAGAGGAATAAGCTCGTGTAGAACTGCCATCATTAGAGGATTGGATCCAACCAACTCCCAAATGAACTGTAAACTGATAAAGTTTTTACGTGCTCATGACCAAGCACTGAAAGCAGAAGCACATTAATGAGGTAATCTTAACAGGGGATAAAAGCTACTCCCACGCGCCATTGTACAGAGGAGGAGACGATACAGGCGGTCATCTCCGATTACTTAAACTAACAAAGTATGCCCCCCTTCAGTAGTATTGTCAGTACAATTTGTTAGTTACGGCACTAAGAGACTTACAGATGTAACTCATGGCCAGATAGGAAGTAAATAATAGACTGACGCTGATAATGTTTACTTTTATCATATGCACTTTATTGGTACTTTTGCATGTTCAGCTAGTAAAACAAGGAATTAAGAGCAAAATTGATACGCGTTACACACTGATTTTATACTTGCTGTTTTTTACACACTTTACGATGATTTTTATTCTGTAAAATGTTAACTTGTTTTAAATTTTGAGTGAAGGATGTTATTTATGTAAAATTGTTATGGTTTTAACTAAGTATGCAATAAACTAATATATACACTCGGAACTCGAACCAATAGGTTTTTTTATTTTTATTTTTTATTTTCATAGCAACATAAAAACTAATTTTTTTAAAATAAGTAAAATATAAAAACCCTTTGAAAAAATAGAAGAGAGTTTAAAAATATTAATCTCCATGGTGAAAATAAAGGTGATAAACTCTCTATCAGCATTTAAACATTGCTGTTGTATAGTATGTTGTCTATGTTTGTTGGAACAGGAAATCATGTGACCTGTAGTTCTGTAATACAAATGTGGAAAGTAACGGTGCTCATTGTGTGAGCAAGGCAAAGATGCCAAAACGCGTTACAGCAAAAGAATAAAAACGTGTGGAATTTAAAAAATCAAGCCCTTTTGTCAGTGTCTGGTTTCGATTGAGGAATTGGAGTTGGCGTTTATATATATATGTATATATAACTAACACTTTGGGTAACAGAATTCTTGCCCGACGCTAAGTATCCCAGTTACTGGTCCCCACCTGCATGGTATTTTAAACATGTACAAAAAACAAAGTACTGAGATTTCAGCAACAATAACAATCAATCAAACTTCTTCTTTTTTGGTTTCTTTAATTTCTTTCATTCTTTCTTCAGGTGTTGCATATCAATACAGCCAAACATCCTTTTATACAGTAAGCAGCCACAGAAAAACAGCCAACACGTGTTTCGCGCTCCATTGCACTTTTTCAGGGCTGTTGCAAAGACAAAATTAATATCAATTATACTTCATCCAAAGCCATAAACAATCATAGTCCTATTTAACAACTCACTGTATGCTACAAAAGAAAATAGTTTCCAGTTCACTTCATGGCTACAAAGAGTACATTCACAATACAGTTATAAAAGTCAAACAATTTCTCACTATGGTGAGCAGTGATAATACTCAAGTTTAGAACAACATAGTATAGATAAAATAAAACAATGGTCTATTCTGTCCATATTCAGAAAACATAGTATAAAAATTAAGACAATGGTCTATTTCATCCATATCCCAAGAAGCCAAATGGCGTCTGTCACATTCTGGTTATAGAAGTACTTTAGCTCATATTTGAAACTCATCATTGAGGAGGAGCTATTAGTTGTGTAGACCTCTTAATACTCTACATAACTGTAGTAGTTACCTTCAAATTTTATATTTTAAGAACTTTCACGATCTCATGCTTTCTTCACGCTTGTAATAATAATTCCTGCAATTGGTATTCTGTATGAAAAAGAGGAGGGGAACATTTGTAGACAATGAAAGACAACCATTCTTTCTACTTTATTTAATGTTATTAGCTTTCTTCAAATCGTTCTCACCTCAACTCGATGTGTTGGGCGTTAGCCAAATTCTGAATTAATCCACACTGTTAGTTCCTTCACAGGTTATGTTGTTTAATAATCAGGTTCCCCTTGAAAGGGGTCTGAAATAGGAACAGAGTTGCAACATACCCATCATATCTCTAGTTATATAGACTCTCAAAAAGTTTGTATCAGCAAGATAAGCACCTTCAAACCCTTAGCTGGAGAATTATATCAATCAAGTTATAACCCATATCAGACATGGTGTTATTAATTAAAATTAAGAGTATATATTTTCATTTCATTAAATTGTGTGTGATCCTATCTAATTCAGCCCACCGTTAAAAAAGAAAATATCCATTGCCCATGCCACTTCTGGGCGTTTATATCATGCAAGTAGCCTTTTAATTTACTTTCTAGCAAAACCTGACTGCAATTTTCTGAGCTTTCTATATACAGCATTTCCACTGCTAATAAAGACTGCTTGTTAGCACCCCCATAGGAATCCTGCTTTATTTTTAAAAAACAGTCCATGAACTGTTCTCCCGCTACAGCCACCCTCGTACAAGCCTGTTATCAAAACTCCCGCCCGGGACCCGTGTTCGTCTCACACTGATCCTCCGCTGGAAGTGGCTGGAGGCCTGCCGTCGATCTCGTCCGTGAAGCGGGTGTGATCTAGGCCCACATCCTCCTGTTCTCTAAATACTCTTAATTCCCTTAATTTGCCACACCTGGGATGGCGGGAAGATTTTACTCCTTTTCTTTGGAGACGAGTATCTTATTAAAAAGAAGACCTATTTTTGCTTTTGTTATCTATGCATTTTTATACATCTTTAGCAGGACTCCTGGTTATTCTTAACACCATTAATAACCCCTGTCTCAAAATTATTTAATCTCGACAACTTCAATAATTACAAAAAAAAATAATAATTGTTTGCATTTATTGCCAGGTGAGGATTCGAACCCCCAACTTTCTCCTTGATAACTGTCCCATTTAGCTCATAGTGCTCTTGAGATCTGATATTCAGTGTCTGGTATTTGGAGACCCAAATATTGTCTTTTATTGTGAACACCTCCAAGATTTTTACACTTCAAAGGCTACTAGCTCCTAAAGAAACCACCCTTTTGATTTCAATTTCATATAAGATATATATGGGGTAATGTTTATGAAAAAATAATCCAAAACAAATATCTAATTATGAATTTAATTACGCAAAAGTCAATAAATGTCTAATTTATATTGTATTACATGACATTACTCCTTCCCTACCTTGTCGGGATGCGAACTCACAACCTTCACATTTAAGGGTAACACCTTTACCTTCTTGTGCTTTTGTTCGCCCTAACACCACTATACTTTTTTCATCCTATTATCCTTATTTTTCAGCTTAGTCTTTCATTCTTAATTTTTAACTCCATTCCTATCCAAGTTATATGGATACATGGGATTTACCCATAATAATCAACTGACAAAGATGTGGTACTGATCTCATTTGGAAAACGTTCATCTGTGATTCACGAGGGACCTTGTTCTAATATAAGTCAGTCATTTTTTGCCATAACAATTGTATCGGTGGTCTACATTTGACATAACCACCTTAAAAATCCCATGGGGAGGAAGAGGGAAAAATCCCTTCATCTCAACAACATTGTAATATATCTTAGCATACTGTTGTGCTGCTATTCTATAAGGCAGACAAGACGTCAACAAAGGTAAACAGATAATGGCCTTTGTTATATTAGTCTTCAATGTTGCCATATTACTGTATATAGTTCTCTATCAATGTTCAGTCCAAATTGAACCGTTTGTAATTTGTTAATCCAAAATGTTTCTCTGTACCGTATTTTCTTTTTCAAATCTCCACCCCTTCTATCAAGGGTGACATGTTCAATCCCCATGAATCAAATACCTCCTATTTCTGTCATCTTATGGTTGTCACGAAAATGCATTGGCATGGGGTATTTTAAATCACAATTTTGATTGCACATTAGTGTTCCATCCACCTGATTTTTAATTTCCTCACAGTTGACCCTACGTACATTTTACCACAAATGCATGCCATAGTATAGATACAGCTGTCTGTAGTACAGTTAATAAATGCACTGATCCTGTATTTGTTGTGATATTTGCTGTCATAGAAATCCTCAGTTTTATCAATTACATGTTTGCAACAAATACAATTATTGCATCTGTAAGAACCAAAGGGTAACACACTGTTTCCCACAGTCAGTGGCCCCCTACTTTGACTGGGCACTTCATAGCTCATTGTGTCGCTAGAGCTCAATAAACTTCTAAGTGTTGGTGCTTTCTTATAAACCATTGTCGGTTTTGCCTGCAGTATTGTATTAATGTATTTATCTAAAGTCAGCACGTCCCAGTACCTACACAAAGTGTTATACACTCTACTGTTTCCCACACTATAAGTTGTAATGTATCTTACTGTATTGTCTTCTCCAACTTTCTCCTTCCTTTTATCCTGCAAAAGTTCTTCTCTCTTAATTCTTTGAGCCCTTTTTCTTGCTTTCTCTATGAAATCCTGATCATAGCCCCTTTTCAAAAAACTCTGTGTAATATCATCAGCAATCTTATCATATTCCTTCAATTCACTACAGTTCCTTTTGGCTCGTAAGAATTCTCCATATGGGATATTCTCAATCTGCCTCCTCAGATGTCCTGAGCCCGCATGTAAAATGGAGTTAGCTGCTGTAGATTTTCTATGTAATTTTGATTCTAGTTGTCCATTCACATATAACTCTAAGGGGCCGATTCCGATCTCGGTCGGAGGCGCACCTAACATCATTCGGTCGGAAAAAAGCCATGCGAATGCCTGTTTCCTGACCGAACCGCACATTATTCCGAACGAGCAAGTACGATGCGCATAACAGCATAGATTCCGACCCAGTCGTACTCACCCAATCCAGGTCCTGTTCCCCGACCGAGCCGGATCCGTAAACGCAGAATCGAGTCGCACGGAAGCCAAAATGCAGCCCCGTCCGGCCGGACAAGTACGATGCGCTTCCCGTACGCGCCAAACCCATCGCTACGCACGGCACGTCAAAGCATCCGGTTGAGGCGCACATAAGCTCCAATTCGCGCCACAACACGATCCACGGCTACGAGACGAACACGCCAGCGACGAGGACGAGGCGAAGCAAAGAGAAAGACGAACGAGACGAACCAACCATGAATCCCTTCGTGCCGATCCTACCAATATTCTACCTATATTACCGGAACAGGCACGGACGCGTACGGCGCAGAAGGTAAGTCAGACACCAACAACAAAAACAAACAACACGTACCCGACACATCACACACAGAGGGATGCAGAAATACCTACACCAGCAACAGCAGCACCATAGGGGCGGGATGGCCCTCACCAATGCCACACATACACATAGGGGCCTGTATGCCTACCACTACTACCACCCCTACCCAGGGGTGCCAGATGCCTACCACTACTACCACCCTTACCCAGGGGTGGCAGATGCCTACCACTACTACCACCCTTACCCAGGGGGTGCCAGATGCCTACCACTACTACCAGCCTTACCCAGGGGTGCCAGATGCCTACCACTACTACCACCTCTACCCATGGGGTGCCAGATGCCTACCACTACTACCACCTTTACCCAGGGGGTGCCAGATGCCTACCACTACTACCACCCTTACCCAGGGGTGCCAGATGCCTACCACTACTACCACCCTTACCCAGGGGTGCCAGATGCCTACCACTACTACTACCCTTACCCAGGGGGTGCCAGATGCCTACCACTACTACCACCTTTACCCAGGGGTGCCAGATGCCTACCACTACTACCACCCTTACCCAGGGGTGCCAGATGCCTACCACTACTACCACCCTTACCCAGGGGTGCCAGATGCCTACCACTACTACCACCCTTACCCAGGGGTGCCAGATGCCTACCACTACTACCACCCTTACCCAGGGGTGCCAGATGCCTACCACTACTACCACCTCTACCCATGGGGGCTGGATGCCTACCACTACTACCACCTCCACCCATGGGAAGCTGGATGCCTGTCACTACTACCACCTTTACCCAGGGGGTGCCAGATGCCTACCACTACTACCACCCTTACCCAGGGGGTGCCAGATGCCTACCACTACTACCACCCTTACCCAGGGAGTGCCATATGCCTACCACTACTACCACCCTTACCCAGGGGGTGCCAGATGCCTACCACTACTACCACCTCTACCCATGGGGGGCTGGATGCCTACCACTACTACCACCTCCACCCATGGGGGCTGGATGCCTGTCACTACTACCACCTTTACCCAGGGGTGCCAGATGCCTACCACTACTACCACCCTTACCCAGGGGGTGCCAGATGCCTACCACTACTACCACCCTTACCCAGGGGGTGCCAGATGCCTACCACTACTACCACCTCTACCCATGGGGGGCTGGATGCCTGTCACTACTACCACCCTTACCCAGGGGTGCCAGATGCCTACCACTACTACCACACTTACCCAGGGGTGCCAGATGCCTACCACTACGACCACCCTTACCCAGGGGTGCCAGATGCCTACCACTACTACCACCTCTACCCATGGGGGGCTGGATGCCTACCACTACTACCACCCTTACCCAGGGGTGCCAGATGCCTACCACTACTACCACCTCTACCCATGGGGGGCTGGATGCCTACCACCAACACCACCCCCACTCATAGGATGGACAATGCATGACACAACCAGCACACCACAACCTAGGGAATGCAAGAAAAAGACATCCCCCAACACCATGACAAGCGTGTGTAGACTGTGTCAAATGCCTACAACACTGAACATGACTTTGAACATACAATGTGACCCCCTATCACATATGCCACACATATATGTGTGTGGCCCCCACAATGCAAGCAGGCCATGACCATTGTGGCAATGGGGATCAAAACCCCATCATCACAGTGAGCAAAATGTAAGTGTGGGGGCCCATAGCTGAAGCACATTCAGAACATTGTGGCAATGGGGTCTAAACCCCCATCATCACAGTGACCAAAAGGTAAGTGTGTGGTCCATAGCTGAAGCACATTTTGAACATTGTGGCAATGGGGTCCAAACCCCCATCATCACAGTGACCAAAATGTAAGTGTTGACAAAGAAAAAGCTGCAACTGCCAAACTGCATGGATGATTCCTGGTCACAGAACATAAAACACATCAGTGGCAAAGTAGTGCATGTGTCCCATTGCAACATAGATTGGGGAGGCAAATACTGCAGTGCAAATAAGACATACCTTTGGCCATGTGCAGACAAACAACACCCATGGGGGCTGACACTGTCAACATTCATCAATGATACAATGACAGAAGTGAACATCAGAATGCAGACCCACATATTTGCACCAATGGGCACACAAATGCAGATACCCTGTGGAGACTGTAGATGTGAGGTGAACAGATACCATACCATGGCAGCAATGGGACACACAAACCATGATCATTGTGCTGACTGATGACCTAGGAGTCCCAGGGACAGCAGGGGAAACCCACCAAACAACATACAGCCAATGGCACACCAAAGATATGCCAATGCAGTGGTGCAGATGCACAAACACAAACAGGCAGACCCACACTGCACATAAAACACAACAAGTGAGGGGGTGCCAGTGTCCCCAGGCAACCACACAACACATGAGGAGGCCTGAATACCAATTACACAGATGTGCATACAGTGCCACACAAAGGTAACTCATTGATCCAAATCCCCTATGTGGGCAATCAGGCGTTGTCAGATGAGAGGGAGCACAAATCACACATGTCACACAAGCATGTAGGAACAGCAACTGACACAGCAAGACACAGACACACCACAGCACTACCCCCAGGGCCCCCACAATGTGGTGACCCTGGGCCGCATTACAATCCCACTGTGATGACAAAGCTAAATGTCGTTCACACTGTGAACCACAGTCATGTGTCCTGAGCAACAAACTACCATCACACCTACACAAGCACAAATCAATCAGCACGGCCAGTAAGCCAAGGCCAACATGGAGGCAGGGGTCTAGCCGGGCAACAACTCTCATCTGCACACACTCAACACCACACACCTCGACCTCCAACAATGTGCAGCAGTGAAGCACACATGCATTGGTGACATTGCACATGCACCCATGACAATCCCAGGGCGGTGGTTGGGAACCAAGGTGCAGAAACACATCACACATGGCCACTCAACAAGACTCCTGAATGTCTGACACACTGCACACTACGCTGTACATGGACATGACGGCAATACCACACCAACCAATGGGATCCCAGCCACAGTCACACACCAATGAAGAAGCCAAGGTCACCCACAAAGAACACACATAGACAACTACCAACATTGCAGCCCGGACCCTGAGGAGTGCCAGCAGTCACACACACAACGTGTCACAATCACTGAAAGATAACACAAACTGGAAATCACATGACAGGTGTAAACAACAAGTGCCAAGGGGAATCCTGACTGTGACCCATCTGCGCCTGCACACAAACTCAGCCCTGACAGCAAACACACCTATGGGTGACACCCTGATGACCAGTAATGTGCCATGCACCCACATCACAGAGAATCCAGGGAGAAGACTTGGGGGGAACATAGGTCAACTCAGCAAGCATCACAAACAGGTACAACACCAGGGATCCCAGCATGCACAGCAAAACGGAAGTGAACACACAGACATGCTCATACAACACACACCTTGGGCGCAGGCAATGTCACAGGAGTACACACTGCCATGAGGGGACTCCACTCCTGTGTGAGGAAAGCTGTGCCATATGTTGCCTCAGTAGGGCTCCATCATGTCAGCTGAGCACTTGGTCACACAGTCAACAATTAGCACCAAATGAAGGCTCCCGTCACATCAGCCTGGTCATGGGAGTGCCAACGAAATCATCAGCACAGATCCAACACACTTGTATAGCAATGTTGCACTGACAACACAGATGAGTCCTTCCCCATTGATGCCCAAACCTGCATGTCCAGTGGAGATGGCCACACGCTCAGGGAAGTAGACTAATTGAACAATGGCAGGCACAACAGATGTGCAGGGGTGGAAGCCACAGATGTGAAATTGCTAATGTAAGTAGGAAATCCCATTGCCAAATATTGAACACATGACACCCTCAGATGCTGCTAAGGATGACATGGATACACCACAGGATAGGACACATTCCCCCTGGACCACATGTGTTCCTGCACAGTAACACTTCATTATCATGAGACCAAATATCACCATCACTGCAGCAAGGGCATGGTTAGAATCATCAACAACATGTACATCAGAAGCAAAAGCACTAGAGAACAGAAAGGTGCTTTATTCAGCATATGTGGGTCTAACAGTTGATGTCCAGCAAAAAATTAACAAAGGCAAATGGCCAGTCCAACATGAAAGTCAAAACAGGGTGACAGTGGCAGATGTCACCCTACGCATGCCTGCACTGATGAAAACCAGGGACAATTCCCTCGGAGGGGCATACGGGGGGGCAGGCCAGGCACCGCAGGGACAGGATCATGGCTCACCAGAAGGAGGCAGGGAAGGGGTGGTGGGTGCTGGAGAGCCACTGACAACTGCAGTGGAGGTGTCTGACATGGTGTGTGCCGGCACAAGTGGGGGGCATGACTCTGATGGTGTGGGTGCCGGCAAGACTGCAGGGGACCGTGCAGATGGAGTGGACAGGTTCCCCACTGCAGTGCCCAAGTCAGACAGGGTGGTAGTGGACTCCACTGCAGTGCCTACCTCCAGGGGAGGAGAATGGGGATCAGGTAAGGTGGGCAGGACAGAGGGGAGGACACCGTCTCCACACCAGTGGCACAGACAAGCGCAGCGGGGGTGTGGGGCCGGAAGAGCAAGTGGCAGGGGGAGAAGGCCTGATCTTTTTGGGGATGGTGTGTCTGTGGGTGGGGGAACCTGGGGCAGGGTGTGGTGGGGGCACCTGTGGAGTGGGGGCCTGAGGGATGGAGGAAGGAGACTTGGTGCCTGAGCTGCAGGGCGGCGGCGGGGTCTTGCTCTTCCGGGTCCGGGGGACTTGCGGATGGGGGCATCAGTCGGTCTGCGCCTGGGGGAGGGTGTCCGGTGGCGAGGGGCACTCCGCTCCGTGTGGGTGGGCTTCCTCTTCCCCCTGAATGCTGGATCAGCTGGATCGGAGGGGAAGAGGCCGAGGTCACTGAGGAAGAGCCGCTGGGTCTTTGGGGTTGCAGGTGAGGCAACGGAGGGGGCTTTGGAGGGAGAGGCAACTGTGGACTGCGCAGTGCTCGTGGATGCGTGTGTGTGTGACTGGGCCCCATCCCCTGTGAGTGTGGTTTCAGTCCCCTGACTGTGCGTGCGTGTGCGTCTTGTCTGTGGCGTGTGTGTGTGTGTGCTGCTCGTGTCTGTGCTGGTGTGTGCCTGTGCCGGTGTGTGTGTGTGCTTGGGACAGGTAAGGTGCTGGGGAGTGTGGATGGGGCAGATACAGGAGGTGTGGTGAGGGACTGTTGGAGGAGGGACACTGCTGCCGTCAGGGAGGAGTCCATGGACCTATTGCCCCTCTGTAGGGCAGACATGCCCGATGAGATGCCCTCCATGAACGACACCAGCTGAGTCAACAGAGTGGTGTGTGCATGGAGGACACTCAGCATCGCTGTCTGCCCTACATGGAGCTGGCGAAGGAGGTACACAGACTCCTCACTCAGGGCAGCAGGGGACACAGGGGCAGGGGGTGCGGTGCCTGGCCCGAAGGAGACACGCTCCCGAACATGGGAGCCTCCACGGACCTCGGGAATGGGAGCCGATGGGAGGGTGGTGGTGGTGGTGGTGGCGGGGACAGCAACACTAGCTGGGGTGTGGTGGCTGCTGACACCCGCCTCCATAAGGGAGTCATCCTCCGAGCTGCTGTGGTCCTCAGCTGAGGTGGATGGTGCTGAGGACTCCTCGGTGTGGCTCCCCTCGCCCTCCGTGCCACTGGGTCCCTCCGACCACTCCTCGGCTGCTGACCCAGTCTGGCTCTGCGGCTCCTCCTGGTCCGTGGAGCTGTCCCCTCCTGTGGCCGTGGATGTATCTGCAAACAATAGGGAAACAGACAGACATCAGTCACCTGCACCGAACGCACACACCACAGTAAGTACAGCACAATACAGAGCAAGGCCTGGCATCCTTAGTTGAACATTGCTAAAATTGCCCAAACAGAATAGGAGAAGCCAATTGTCAGTCTGATCGTCAACCATGGCACTCACATCCCACCTGGCCTTGCACCCATCTGTCTGGCGTCCGTTGGCTGGCAATACCCCAGTGTTGACACATGCACCACCTACACAGTAGTTGGACGGTGCAGAGAACACAGTGAAGCATGTGAACATGCACACATCACAACTCTTGCCACTGAGTCAGTACAGGTGCCCGGATGAAAGTGATGCCCAGAGTCAGATATATGAAATGCATGTGATGCATACCAGCGACAGACACCATGATGCACCCATGTGCTGATAGCCATTGCCACTATGGTGTGCATGTAGCACATGTCATTCCCCTGCAGGATCACTCATAGGAAGTCACATGCCATGGCACAGGCATGCCTGCTAAGTCATACATCACTGTCTCCAGTCACATGGGCAGGGCAGCCACACAACAACAGTCTGCACTGTGTCACAATAGTAGGTCATGGGGAATGCAAGTCCTGGAGCTGAACAAGTGCACATGTACATCCCCCACACACCACATCATCTGAACCCTTATCTGTCCAGGTCATACTGATTGGACATATGGGTGACCTGTAACACAAGCCTCTGAACCTGAGCACCTCACAATCTGCTGTGAATGGGAAACAGCTGCATGGACTTCACATTCGCATACCCCAGTCTGCACAGTCAGGTGTTCAAACACCTATGTGTCACACAAGTATCGTCTCCTATGGTCACATCTCCGGTGGCATGCTGAGCCCCAACCGATAAACACCCCAGCAGTCCTGACATCGGAGCCACAGCACACTGACACAGAGGCTGACACCTGAGGGGACATATCACTGAGCACAACGTGTCAGCTGATACACGGGAGTGGGAGTACAGAGTGCATTGCATGGCCTGGAGTAGGCATGACTGTCCTGCCCCACATGAATGAGGGATGAACCCTGGAAAGTAGGCAGCTGGCTAAGTATGTGTGACACACGTAATATACACACTCCTGGGGCCCAAACATTGTTCCCACCCGCAGCTTGGGTGTGTGCCAGTTACCCCAGGCACATGTGGTGGATCAGCTCAGTAATTGGACCACATATCAAAGTAACACGCAGATTACATGGCAGAACACAGGCATTGTGTAAGCAATGGACCCACCCATGATGCCCACCACAGTTAGGGGAACAGATGCTGTCCCCCACCTTGAGTCAAGCAAACTGCAAGGACACAGTACCCAAGTGACACAATTCCCTGACTGCAAGGGCCACACCTGGGTATCAGATGAGGAGTGGGCAGTGCACAATCGAGGGACATGGGTCCTGGACCACATGACTGATGTGCTGTGGAAGTTTAACCAGGCCAGAGGAGGGCACATAGCATGGCAGACAAAGTACACAATGCAGTCATGGACTCACCCCCTCCGTGCTTCTCCCTGGCCTTCAGCTGCCCATCCAGATCAGGGAAGACCACCACCAGGATCCTGAGCATGTGGGGGTCAGGGTCCGGTGTCCGCCCCTCCTGCGAGGAGGCGACAGCTTCAGCTGGACCCGTGCGATCCTCCGGGTCCAGCCCCAAGGTCCTGCCACCTCTTCTGGCAGTTGCGGATCCGGCGCTTGTAGTCCCCCACGGATCTCACTGCCCGGACGATGGTCAGCCATATCTTCTGCTTCTGGTGGGCATCAACCTGTGAGGATGACAAAGTGAGAATGCTATTACTACACATGCAACATATCCGTGCATTACACAGTTGTGTATACATGTCTCAATCACAGGGGCACATGATGTACACAGGCAGTGCAACGATGGCCATGGACAGTATGCCAGCAGTTACTACATGGTATCATTGCCTGGGAAGTAAAACCTTGTTTAAATGCACTGTCACTGCACTATACCTGTCCAGTGCATGTAACTACACACTATGGGGGGTGACAACTACTCAGTGAGCCTGCTAGCCAGTGGCGTGCAGACTGTTAGCCATGCTAGTCAGACAACATGCACATTTAGGAAGGCAGTGGACAGAACACTCACCTGCTCCCCTGCTTTCCCATACAGCTTGCTGTACTGTGGAAGGAGGCTGTCCAGCAGGGCCTGGTTCTCCTCAGTGCTGAAGGCTGGGGCTCTCTCCACAGTACGTGCCATTGCAGGGTCCAGAGGGTGCAGATACAGCAGCAGTGGTGGTGGCAGATGTCGTCCTGGAGCATGTAGTGCAGGCAAGTGAGCTCTCAGGGGAACAGCCAGCATTATATGTGTGCTGCAGAGGCAGTTACTGTCCCATGTGTCCAAAGTGATAGGTCCAAGTCATTAGCATCTTCTGAATCTGGCCAATCCATGGAATTGCACCACTTACACACGCCCACAGCATCCTTCAAAAGTTCAACTTCATGACACCCATGAATTTGCAACATTGTTGTGGGTGACCAACTGAATTTCCAGCATCAGACTCGTTCAAGATTTGAAAACGCATCCGTTGCCAGGGCCAGGCCATAGCCAATGGGTGCGCACCGATCGGTCCATTGCTGTTCAACGCGAACACAGGATACAACGCGTACCCGCACACATTGAATGCAATGGGCCGGCCGGGCACACCGATCGGTACATTGCTGTTCAACGTGTACCCAGGATACAACGCGTACCCGCACACATTGAATGCAATGGGCCGGCCGGGCACACCGATCGGTCCATTGCTGTTCAACGCGTACCCAGGATACAACGCGTACCCGCACACATTGAATGCAATGGCCAATGTGTGCGCACCCATCGGTCCATTGCTGTCCAACGCGTATTGCGAATACAACGCGTACCAGCACACATTGAATGCAATGGCCAATGTGTGCGCACCGATCGGTCCATTGCTGTCCAACGCATATTGCGAATACAACGCGTACCAGCACACATTGAATGCAATGGCCAATGTGTGCACACCGATCGGTCCATTGATGTCCAACGCGTATTGCGAATACAACACGTACCAGCACACATTGAATGCAATGGCCAATGTGTGCGCACCGATCGGTCCATTGCTGTCCAACGCGTATTGCGAATACAACGCGTACCAGCACACATTGAATTCAATGGCCAATGTGTGCGCACCGATCGGTCCATTGCTGTCCAACGTGTCCCTGTACATGTCACTGGCATATGTCACCATGCCTGTCACAGGTGAACATATGCCAGCCACATATACTTCCCAGGGAGTGAGGGGCACACCTACAACACCACAGCCTGTCCAAACTGTATCCTAAGGCATGTAAGGCTGCATTACCTATTCCGTGTATGGGGGTGAACATGTTGTTCTGTGGGTGTCACTTGGGGCAGCCACCCCCAGGCTGTGGACGTGTTCATGGGGACAGTATCCTTGGTGTTTCGTGTACATCTGTCCTCACATGTCACTGTGGGGTGTGTTTGGAACGTGGCAGCAGGAGATGGGAAATGTGACACGTCCTCATGATACCCAATGGCACAACCTGGGACTTATTGATGCCACTTGTTGAACTGTGATGTTGGATGTTGGCCATGTATGTGCCATACATGTCCTTACTGAACTGCACACATCATGTACTTGTGCCTCATAATGATGTGTCGTGTGATATTGAGTGTGTACAATGCCACATATGTGGGGTGAGTGACAATCTTTCTTTCTTCACCTATGCACTGCAGGGCACCAGCTGTCCATAGACCATTCCCTGACCTGGCAACGATGGTGGAACATGACAGCATCCGACGGTACCGCTTCACCAGGCAGCTGATTGATGATTTGGCAGTGCGCTTGGCACCACACCTGCAACCTGGCCGGCCGTAGCCTACAGCGCTGACCCCCAAGGTGAAGGTGATGGCAGCCCTACACTTCTTTGCCACCGGTACCTTTCAACACACTCTGGCGACTGCTGGTGGGATGTCACAGACCATGTTTAGCTGTGTGCTCCGCGATGTATTGGAGGCTATGTTGATATACCTGAACCAGTACATCTATTTCCCTAGACTCCAGCAACTCACTGACGTGAAGAGTGACTTCTATGCCCTGGGGAGGATGCCGCATGTCATTGGCTCCATTGATGGGACACATGTGGCTTTGGTACCACCACAGGCCCAGGAGCAGGCATACAGGAACCGCAAGCACTACCACTCGGTCAATGCACTGGTGGTCTGTCTTGCAGATATGACCATCTCACACGTGTGTGCCCGTTTCCCCGGTTCTGCACACGATGCCTACGTGATGAGGAGTAGTCGCATCCCGAGGATGATGTCACAGATGCCGAACCAGCGTGCCTGGCTTGTTGGTGTGTACTGACTTTGTACCATTGTGTGTGTTCTGCAATGTAGTGTTCCACCCTCTTTTCCAACTCAGCTAATGTGCAATTGTCTGTATGTAGGTGACTCCGGATATCCCAACATGCCGTGGTTGCTGACCCCCCTCAGGAACCCTGTGACACCAGCCCAGATGCGCTACAATGAGGCACATGGTCGGACGAGGAGAGTGATTGAGCGGACATTTGGTCTCCTGAAGAGCCGCTTCCGCTGCCTGGACAAGACAGGAGGGTCCCTCCCATATGCCCCGGCAAAGGTGTGCAAGAATGTCATCGTCTGCTGCATGCTACACAACCTGGCAGTGCGGAAGGAGTTGCCTCTCATCCTGGATGACGATGACCAACGTCCGCCACCTGTGGAGGATCCTGGCCTGGACCACGATGCCAGTGATGATGATGATGATGATGGTGATGTCCGCACACAGATCATCACCAACTTCTTCAGCTGAATGTAAGTATCCAGAGATGTCATGTAACTGATGTGAGTTAGCATGATATGTGTTGGTGGTGCTTTGGTGCTGTTTGAGTGTGTCCATGTGCTACATGACTGTATGCGTGTAGCGATGTGTCCTTACAGGTAGTCTGTACTCCCCAACAGTGTTGACATGCTAACTTGGTTCTGGGTGGGTATCTTGTGACATGTATTGGGCATGAGTATTGCAGTTCTGTCCTGTTCTTCAGTGCTTTTGACTGTGTGTCATTTCTGTCCTTCACAGGGTACTTTCAGAGTCGTTTGGTCAACTGTGATCCCCGACACCGTGATTCGACTTCCAGGGTGGTAGCTGTCGTGTCCCTACAGGTGATGTGCACCACACCCATGGACTTCCTTCCTTCTACACTTGTTGACTGTGTGCCCGCTGCCAGGTGGGATTACCTTGCATCTGTGGTGGTTACAACATGTTGCAAATGTGTAATAAACCTGTGCTTCACTTTGTGATGTGCGTTGTCTGTGGTCACACATCTGACTGACATTTGCTTACTGCACCAGTGGGCTAGTTAACACAGACTGTGAATAGGTGTTGGGTCTGTGCAATGCAACGTATTTCCTGGCAACATCAGTGTAGGCGATGAGTCAGATGGCCATGGTGTGTATGTGTTGTGTAGCCCTGGTGGTGTGCCTCCCTCATATGTGTGACGTCGCCATGACTCACATGCCGGTGTTGTACTTGCTGTAGCAGTTAGCATGCACAGTGTCATTTCCCAGATCATCATCGCCACTTCAGAGACAACGTAGGAATCACAACAGAGGCAAGTATGGTGTATTAGTGAGTTTATTGACATACATGTGTGATTATAGTGCACAGGATGGTGGGTGCTGTACATTGTGATTGTAATCCAAAGTTCCTAGATGATTTGGAAGTCCTGGTAGCAGAAATGTCCAGAGTAAAGTCCACAGTCATCTGAGACATTGGTCCAACTTGAGCTCCCCATGTCATGTGGGAGAGTTGTGTTGCAGTCAACAGGGTGAACAGTTTGCGCACAAAGGTGATTATCCAGAACAGGTTTAGGCTTCCTGGGGGTTGCACATGGCCATCGGCCTCTCACTTGCCCCTCCTCGGACGGCCCCTCTTCTTTGGGGGGGACCCTCAAGTGCAGGCTGCTGCGGTGCAGGGGACTCTCCGCCAGAGTCATCCTCCCTCCCTGTGGCAGTTGCAGTTGTTTCAGCACCAGATGTTGTGGGCACACAGGGAGGTGTTGACTGGTTGCTGCTCATCTGGCGGAGGCATTGTAATATGTCCCTATGCACCGCCGTCATCTCTTGCAGTGTGTCCCACTTGGACTCCACGCGGGACATGTGTGAGTCCAAGCGGGCATGATGGGCAGCCTGCTGCTGTTTAATGTCCCTGAGGAGCCCCACTACCTGGCTGAGCTCTCCAGTGCTGGACTGGTACGCATCGGCTATGCGTGCCAGTTGTGGGTCATCATGCAGTCCAGACCCCTCTGCAAGCAGCGACATATGTCTCCCACCCCTCCCACCACCCCTGGTGACACGTGCAGTACCTGTGGTGGCACGCACAGGTGACCTTGGGCCCCCTTGGGGGTTGTTGGTGGTGTTGGTGTCCATGGCCCCACGTTGGTCCAGGGTCCCTGTGCTGGTGGTGGTGGTGCTCCTTGGTCTTTCCATGTCGGCAGGGGTGGTATGTGTGTTGACAGTTGTTGGAGGGGTGTGTGCAGGGGGTGCAGCTGGTGGTCCTGCTGGTGCTGCATGATGACTTGCTCCGGAGGTGCCAGGTTGGTCTTCTTCATCCGAGGAGGGCAGAGGCTGTTCCACACCAGTGAGCTCCGTATCCTCTTGAGCCTGGGACGGGGACTCCTCAGCGTCTGCTGCTGTGTCCCCATCATCACCTGTTTTTGGGAGACACACACAATGTATGTTATGTTTCTGCAGGCATCAATGGTTGACACACCTGACAGTTGTGACTGTGCCTCTGGATGCGGGCCTGTACATTGCATTGTCCTAAGTTGTCACAGTCAGGGGTTGATATTGGTGTAGCACATTGTCCTGCATTATTTGGGCATTTCTATGTGAATGTTGGGGTGTGTACATGGTCTGCATTGGTTGTATTTGGTTGACATCCGGCCCTCCTTCCCACCCAGCCAGATATCCCACCATGGAACTTGCTTCCATTGCAGGGAGTGCAATTTGTCTTTCAGGATGTCAGTCAGTGGTGTCCTGCTGTTGGTTGGTGCACAGTTGCCAGCAGGGCCTTGTGCTCCCCACAGCAGTAGCCAGTGTCAGCCATCTTGTCAGTTGTTTTGCACTCCCTGTGATGTGGGCATGGTTCAGGGTGGTGTTGATGGGCCAATTGTGAGGCTGACCAATATCTGTGACTACCACTCCCATCATGCTATTGCCTCCACCCCCCTTCCCAGCTTGCCCATACTTCCTTCCTTTTGAGTGTACTTCACTGTGTGTGGGTGTGACAGCAATGGCAAGATGGCTGACAGTGGTGTCCTGCTGTTGGTTGTTGGCCAGTTCCCAGCATGGCCTTGTGTTCCCCACAACAGAGCACCAGTGTCAGACATCTTTGATGGGGCTTTCCACTCTCTGTGAGGTGTGCATGCTTCAGTGTGAGCTTGCTGGGCCATGTGGGGGGGGATGTTGAGCTGTGACTACCACTCCCATCATGCTATTGCCTCCACCCCCTTCCCAGCATGCCCATACTTCCTTCCTTTTGAGTGTACTTCACTGTGTGTGGGTGTGACAGCAATGGCAAGATGGCTGACAGTGGTGTCCTGCTGTTGGTTGTTGGCCAGTTCCCAGCATGGCCTTGTGCTCCCCACAACAGAGCACCAATGTCAGACATCTTTGAAGTGGCTTTTGACTCCCTGTGAGGTGTGCATGCTTGGGTGTGTTCTTGCTGGGCCATGTGGGTGGAGGATGTTGGGCTGTGACTACCACTCCCATCATGCTTTTGCCTCCACCCCCCTTCCCAGCATGCCCATGCTTCCTTCCTTTTGACTCTGCTTCCCTGTGGGGTTGTGTGCCTGTGCTGACAAGATGGCTGACAGTGTTATCCTGGGGTTTGTTTTGCTACAAGTCCCATGTGTGTCCCTGTGCTTCACACTGCATGACACAGGGTTATGGTTCTTTGTGGGATATTTGATTGGTGTGTGTGGCAATGCTTTCTCCCAGGTGAGTTGTGTGTAGTTTGTGTTAGGGGGGTGTGTGGGTGGAGCTGCTGGTGACTATGGTCAGTGCTGTGAGTCCTCCTTCCCACCCAGCCAGATATCCCACCATGGAACGTGCTTCTATTGCAGGGAGTGCAAGTTGTCTTTCAGGATGTCAGTCAGTGGTGTCCTGCTGTTGGTTGGTGCACAGTTGCCAGCAGGGCCTTGTGCTCCCCACAGCAGTAGCCAGTGTCAGCCATCTTGTCAGTTGTTTTGCACTCCCTGTGATGTGGGCATGGTTCATGGTGGTGTTGATGTGCGCATTGTGAGGGTGGGCAATTTCTGTGACTACGACTCCCATGATGCTATTGGCTACACTGACTTGCCCAGCATACACAGTATTCCTTCCTTTCAGTGAGCTTCCCTGTGAGGTGGTGTTGTGGTGGTGGCTACATGTCTGACTGTGTTTGTTGGTTATATTTGTGCCACTGCCTAGCTCTATTTGTTGTTAGGTTTGTACATGTCATGACACAGTTACATTTCACTATGAGCTGGCATGTATTGTGTTTATCTGGCTGACATACACATTTTGGGATGATCTGTTTTGGTTGGTGTGTATTTGCTAAGGGTGCATGGTTTGACTCTCCCCTTGACAGTGATGTGTGTGTATTGTGGCACAATATTGTGTACATTTGTTGTGTACTCACCAGGCTCTGGGATGTTTTCTAGTCCATAGACGCTCACTGGTGGTAGGATGGCCCGCACCTTCTCCTCCCAGGGCCTGAGGTATACTGGTTTGGCAGGAGGGCCACTGCCGGTGTGTTGGCTCAAGATGTAGTCCTTCTTCAACAGCTCCTTGACCCTCCTGCGCACGTCATACCACCTGTTCTGAATGTCTACCTTTGTGCGCAAACATGGTGATTGTGCGTTCACCCTGTCGACGATCCTCTCCCACATCTTGGTTTTCTGCGCCATGGGTGTCTGTTGGACCAATGTACCAAACAGCTGTAGCTCTACCCTGAGGATCTCATCTACCAGGACTTCCAATTCACTATCTAGGACCTTGTGATTCTTCTTTGGGGGCATGGTGTTGGGTGGTGCTGGTGTGTGATGTGCGTGTTGGTGTGCAAGTGAGGGTGTGTGAGTGTGTGTTTTGCTGGGTGTATGTGAGGGTGCTATTTGTTGTGGTGCTGCTGGTGTGTGGCTTGTGTGATGGTTGAGCTGTGAGTGTGTGTGTGGTTGCTGTCTGTTGGTGTTGAGTGCTGGCAGGTAATTTGAATTTGCAAAGGATCATGGTAGGGATTTGTGTCCTTTATATGGGTGGAGTTGTGGGTGTGTCTTTGTTCCCTGTTTCCCCCCCCAGTATTTATTTGCTTTGTGATTGCTTGTTTGGCCTTTTTTTGTGGGTTTTTTTCCTTGGTACTTTTTGTGCATGTAGGAGACGTTCTTGTGACCGAGTCGGACCCTCCAGTTGTCTCGTGCGAGCCTCTCAGATTCATTCACGCTGTTTTCTGTGCTGCGTACGCGTCGGTCGCGGGGTTTTGGGTTGCTTCGGCTCGCAGTTTTGAATGCGTGTCGGTCGTGCGGCTTGGGCTCCGTGCGACTCGGTCGTGTTTTCCACGTGTTGCATCGTACTTGGCGGGTCGGAGTTCGCGGGTACGTTTCGTTCGGGATTCTTCCTGGTGCGTGTCGGTCGGTTCGATTTGCGTGCTTTTCCGGCCGGATGGCTGTTTTCCGCGCGGCTCAGCTGTTCGGCTTGTGTTCCGTACGAGTCGGTCAGGTTTTGCACGCTTCTCATCGTACTTTGCGGGTCGGGCTGCACCAGTACATGTCGGTCGGTATTTATTCCGGCTCCGAGTCGGTCGGTACGTGTTCCGGCCCGAATCGGAATCGGCCCCTAAGTCTAGAAAGATGATGCACTTCGTACTGTACTCCAGGGTAAGTGTTATGTTATATTGATTATCATTCAGGTAGTTATGAAAGGATTTTAGTGTCACCTCATCTCCGTTCCAAATCATAAAAATGTTGTCTATATACCTGCCCCAATACATCACCTTCGATCATAAACTTCCCTCAATTTCCATGCATGTTCGCTTTCGTAGTGGCCCATAAAAAGATTTGCATACAAGGGAGCAAATCTTGAACCCTGTACCCTGATGAAAGAGGTCCTTCCTATATAAGAAAAAGTTGTTTTTAAGTTCCAGTTCTACTAAGTCCAGAATCATATTGGAGTGTTGCAGAAAGCTGGCTGATTTGGTGTACAAAAGTATCTAACAGCCTCTTTTCCTTTCTCATGCTCTATACTGGTGTAGAGACTGTTAACGTCCATGGTCACCAAATACATGTTTTCCTACCAACTTATATCTCTCATTTGATTTAAAAAATCCTTAGTAGCTTTTACGTATGAAGCTAGTGTCTTAACAAAAGGAGCCAAGAACATGTCTACATATTCTGAGATATGTTCAGTTATACTACCTATTCCTGAAATGTAGGTCTGCCCGGTGGTATCCTCCCTCCCTTATGTATTTTCGGTAGAAAATAGATTATTGATACTTTCGCATTCTCTATCCACATGTAGTTATACTCCTCTGTGTCTAGCAATTGTTTGTCTACATACAATCGAAGTTTCTTTTTAATCTGGTGTTGCAAAGTCATCCTGTGCCCTGGGCACCCCCCAACTTTTTGCTGACTGGTACTGGTGGTAACTGACTCTGACTGACCCTGGGCTCTGCCTTACCAGGCCCAGGGCCAGTGCTATGCTGAAAGAGACAGTAAAAACACCTACATACACTAGGGTACACTATGGGTTGGGGTACCCCTGTGATTGGCATGACCTACCCTATAAGACCCTAGTACATAATAGGGCGGGGGGATTGAAACTACCTATCAGTCCCTAGTATATAGTAGGGCATGGCAGTTTAGAGGCCAGCAGCCTTGTCTGCACTTGCATATGTGCACTGCTAAAGCCTGAGGTCAGTTTAAAAGCAGCCCTGGGTTCCATGACTGCTTTTAAAAAGTAAATTGTGCCCAAACTCGACTTTGGTTTTTGGGGCACTTAAAAATGGATAACCTACAATGTTTTGGCATATTAGGAACCCCCAGGGTCTCCCCTAGGTGTCCCAGGGGGTGGGGGGTCAGGTATTTATAGGGTGGACCCTTATAAAATGAGTTTTATATGCCCTGGGTTAAGTGAAATTTCAAATTTCACTCCCCACATTGTGATAAAGTGCTGCCCAAATTCGACGTTGATGCTAGGAGCACTGTGGAGGGAGGATCTGCCATATTTATACAGATTCAGAACCCCTAAAATCTCCCCTAGGTGTTCCATGGGGTGGGGGTCCTGTAGATATAGGCAAAGTACTTATAAAATATGTTTTTGTAAGTCCTGGTGCTGGAAAAATGGCCCAGGTCATTTTTCCCTTTGCAAATCCCATGCCACATAGGGTAACATGGCAAGAAGTTATTAACTAATAACTCCTGACAGGAGAATGATAAAACTTCCATTCAAAGACTTCCCAGAATGGTAGTGATAAATCCCACAATATGATATTGTTGAATTTCTCCTAAAATATACAGACAAGAAGTTACAAGACTTTCTTGTTTGTAGGTCCAGATTCAGCCTTCCAGTGGTCTGTCCTGTTTGGTCAGAGTTAAGTGGATTAGCCAGGCTGCTTTGAAGAGGTGATAAAGAGCCCCTGGGGTTAACCAACTCTGCTGGAAGGGCAGTGTGCTGCTACATAGGAATGCCAGAGCAGGGGGAGGAGCTGTAAACCATGGTCTTCAAAGGAAAGGGGAAGGCCTCAGTGTCAGTTACCACTCTACTCTTTTGACCCCAAGCCAGAGCTAGGATTAAGGAAGGAATGAGCAGATGCAAGGGGGAGAGTCTAGGGAAATTTACCATCCATGGGGTGTGTTTAGCTAGCTCTAAACTCTCTGCTGGAAAATCAGCCATTATGAATTTGGAGGAATTGGTGCACTCTGGGACAAAATAATGCCACACTCTACAGGATGTGGTCATAACCTTGGGGAGTTACCCTGCCTCCATTGGTCAGGAGTGACCTCCTGCTTGACCCAGAGAACTTGGAATAAGTATCTGAGAGGGGCAGAGTCTCTCAGATCTGCTGCTTGAAACTTAAGAAAGCAAGACGTTGTGCCATGCTGAGAAGTTTGATGTGCAATTTCTAAGGCCTGCCCTCTGAGGACTGCACCATCTGGAACTATAGCCCTGTGGACTACCTTGCTGTAAAAAAGAGTAAAGAGTGGACTCCCTGCAAGCTACAGGTTAACAGAGCTCACCTGCATCATCACCACCAAGAATCCGTAACCTGGAAAACTACCAGTGGATTTGTAAGGGTTTTGTCCAAGTGGATTGTGGGAACTGAAGTCCTCAACTTTCAAGGACCATCTTGGAGCTTCCAGACCCTTGGAGTTAGTTTGAGACACTTTGGGATTCCTTTGGGGAACTTCAGGAAGAAGTTCCAGGAGTTTGGAGAACTTTGGAGCAACTTTGGAAAAAGCTCCATAGGGGACCGACTCAACCTGGTCAGCCAAGCCGCCTGCCTTCAACCACGAGCCGGCCAAGCCATCCAGGTTTGTCCCGCTGAAAGCACCATAGGTCTGACTTCCAGAGTTTGACCGGGAGTAGAAGAAATCCGAGGCCGGCGAACCCTCACCGAATCCGGCCTGGTGAAGAGCAGCGAGGGACCCCACGAGAAAAAGCTCCAGAAAAGTTTCTGAGTCCGAAGTTTAAAACTGTGACCAGGACCTACCACGAGGGGTAGCTGCTCAGGGCTCCATCGCGGTCAGCCGGAAACTTTGAGCCGATCTATCGCGACCAGATATCTCAATATGGTGCTACAGGTTTCTAAGTGCTATAAAGTGATACATCGTTACAAATTCATATCTCTGGTTCCCTACATTGGATTTTTGTCGTTTTGGTGTCATTTTAAAGATAAAAATATTTCCTATTTTCATAAATTGGTGTTGGATTTTTATTATGCATTGTGTCTTAATTATTCACTAAATTGGTGTTTTTAAATGCTTTACATACCTGTCTTTGAAGTTAAGCCTGCCTGCTCGAAGCCAAGCTACCAAGGGTTGAGCATGGGAATAATTTTCTAAGACCTATGCTGAGTCATATCATGTGTTAGTGGCCTTATTGTCAGTGGCAGATATACATGTGCCCCTACTAATAATCCACTTTCCAACATTTGGTCTTTAGATTTCATTAAATGTGCTGTGGTTACCCTTTCGTAACTTTTCTGGTCTCTACATTGACGCAATGCTTCACTATGGTAATCACAATGATTTAGTATCACCAGATTGCCAGATTGGTCCCATCCTCCTAGGACCACCCCAAGCAAAGTTATGGACAAAAATACAATGCCAACCAAAGGCCCAGCAAAGCATTATGGGGCGAGATTCTAGAGTGCAGTGAATATTATAGTATTAGCTCTCAGCTGAGCCGGGAGAGCTGCTGCTGCTTGAGGAATGTTTTGATATTGGATACTATAATATTCACTGCACTCTAAAATCTCGTCCCATAATGCTTTGCAGGGCCTTTGGTTGGGATTGTATTTTTGCCCATAACTGTGCTTGGGGTAGTCCTAGGAGGATGGGACCACCACCAAATCGTTCAGCATGATGTGCTCTTTGTGTTCAAGGCATCTGCTTGGTTCTCTCCCTAGGTTAGGGAGGACCCCAAAATCATCACCTCTCTCACTGCTTGCTAAATTTTCATTTTCACTTTTGTGAGATGACTATATGCATTTTAGCATATAAAGATAGAGTTACTTGTTTTACCAAAGGTATGTGAGATTTCTGTTTTATTAATTAGGATGAGATGGAACGGAGTTACCGAACCAACTCCTCAGAATTCCGCATAGTGGTCCTCCGCCAACTTCGCCCACCCTTACCCATATCTATAGTTCCTCTCATCCCTGGAGAATTTTATGCATTTGTTCTCCTGAAGTTCCACCTGATATTTGTCCATCGCATTCTCCAATATCTCATAATTGTTAGCAGTATTTTCTGGGCTATTTAGACTTTCTATTTCCTTCTTAATCTCTTCTATTTCTTTTAACAAGGTCTCCCTCTGATCATCTGCAAATTCGATTAGCATTCCCATAAGCTCTCTAGATGTTGCATTAAGCCTTTCTTCCCATCTTTCTG
Organism: Calotriton arnoldi; assembly: GCA_963921515.1. NCBI lineage: Eukaryota > Metazoa > Chordata > Amphibia > Caudata > Salamandridae > Calotriton > Calotriton arnoldi. The sequence continues at coordinate 490,199 of CAWUFW010011412.1, forward strand.
TCCTCTTCTCATCTAGGTCCACTACTGCTGGAAAGATGTTAATTCTCAGTTCGCTCGGTGTTCTTTCTGCATCTAGATATTTCCTTAATGTCATGGCATCCCACCATTTCGCTGATTCTTTTTTTTGGACATGTTCTAGTCTGACAAATAATTCTCTCAGACTTTTTGTACTCTTTATAGTCTCATCTGGCTTGGTTAAAACTCCTGAAAACAAGTGTTTTGCTAATACTTCTCTGTTATCAATATGTTTAGCCAGTCCTGCAATATTTATCTCTTTCTCAAAACATAAAAAGGAACAACAAAGAAAAGTGCCTTGCTCCTGTTCAATAATACAACTAACACTTTGGATAACAGAATTCTTGCCCGGCGCTAAGTATCCAAGTTACTGGTTCCCATCAGAGAGAATTATTTGTCAGACTAGAACGTGTCTAAAAAAAGAATCAGCGAAATGGTGGGATGCCAACATTAAGGAAATATCTAGATGCAGAAAGAACACCAAGGGGACTGAGAATTAACATCTTTCCAGCAGTAGAGGAACTATATGAGAAAAAGGCAGAAAGGTAGGAAGAAAGGCATAATGCAACATCTAGAGAGCTTATGGGAATGCTAATCGAATTTGCAGATGATCAGAGGGAGACCTTGTTGAATGAAATAGAAGAGCTTAAGAAGGAAATAGAAAGTCTAAATAGCCCAGAAAATACTGCTAAGAATTATGATATATTGGAGAATGTGATGGACAAATATCAGGTGGAACTTCAGGAGAAGAAACGCATAAAATTCTCCAGGGACGAGAGGGACTATAGATATGGGAAAGTGTATACGTATGCAAGAAAATTTGATGGAACACTCTGCAATGATGTCAAAACCAGTAATACTAGAGACAAGAATGCTACCTTAAGTGAAACCTCTAGTACAGGTCTGAGTAGCAGCGAATCAGACATTGAGAGAACTAGTGAAGTAGAACAGGGGACAGGGGAGAGATCCTCATTTTTTTAAGGGAGCTGCTGAGAATACGTCAATTACAGTTTCAAACAGGGGGACCAGATCAGGAACGGGACAGAAGAGAGGAAACAAAGGAGGGGGTACCAGATCCTTCTGTAGGAGGCAGAAACAGAGACGGAGTAAGAACCAGACTACTGACACAGAGAGAGGCGGAACAGAAGAAATAGAGAATTTGGTGGTGAATCTCTCGTGTAAAGTTCTGACAGAATCAGAGAGAAGTGTCCTAAATAGAGGACTTAGTTTTGCTCCCACAAATAGATGGGATGAATTGAATGCCAAAATTGATGTGAATCATTTTGTCCGCAAATTGAAATTGGAGAAGTATTTTCTTAATAGATAGGGTAGTAAAGAGACCCTACGGATTAAAAGAGATCCTAGCCATATCTCTATCAAAGAATTAATAGATATTGGGGTCTTGGTGAATTTGGACAGTGAAACCAATTGTGATATTGAAGACATAGCAACTGAATTGGATCTAGAGACTGATCATTGTATGACTAGCAATATGAAACCAAAATCTAGATTTGTACCACCTATGAAAGTTGAGAATGTATTGGATGTCTTTACGAATCTTGTGATGCGTGATTTTGACAAACATGTACCGATAAAACATAGCTACAATTTCAATAAAGAAGAATTCAAAGCATTGCGAGAGTTGAGTGATGACAAATCTATTATTATTAGACAAGCAGACAAGGGAGGCAATGTGGTGATATTAAATCATTGTGACCATAGTGAAGCATTGCGTCAATTTAGAGACCAGAAAAGTTACGAAAGAGTAACCACAGCACATTTAATGAAATCTAAGGACCAGATTAAAAAGAAACTTTGATGGTATGTAGACTAACAATTGCTAGACACAGAGGAGTATTACTACATGTGGAAAGAGAATGCAAAAATATCAATATCTATTTTCTACCGAAAATACATAAGGGAGGGAGGATACCACCGGGCAGACCTATAATTTCAGGAATAGGTAGTATAACTGAACATATCTCAGAATATGTAGACATGTACTTGGGTCCTTTTGTTAAGACACTAGCTTCATACATAAAAGATACTAAGGATTTTTTCAAACAAATGAGAGATATAAGTTGGGAGGAAAACATGTATTTGGTGACCATGGACATTAACAGTGTCTACACCAGTATAGAGCATGAGAAAGAAATTGAGGCTGTTAGATAATTTTTGTACACCAAATCAGCCAGCTATCTGAAACACTCCAATATGATTCTGGACTTAGTAGAATTGGTAGTTAAAAACATCTTTTTCTTCTATAGGAAGGACCTTTTTCATCAGGTAACAGGGACGGCCATGGGTTCAAGATGTGCTCCCTCGTATGCAAATCTTTTTATGGGCCACTAAGTAAGGGAACATGCATGGAAATTGAGGGAAGTTTATGATGAGAAGGTGATGTATTGGGGCAGGTATATAGACTACATTTTTATGGTTTGGAAGGGAGATGAGGTGACACTAAAATCCTTTCATAACTACCTGAATGATAATCAATATAACATAACACTTACCCTGGAGTACAGTAAGAAGTGCATTGTCTTTCTAGCCTTAGAGTTATATGTGAATGAAGGACAACTAGAATCAAAATTACATAGAAAATCTACAGCAGCTAACTCCATTTTACTTGCGGGCTCAGGACATCTGAGGAGGCAGATTGAGAATATCCCATATGGAGAATTCTTACGAGCCAAAAGGAACTGTAGTGAATTGAAGGAATATGATAAGATTGCTGATGATATTACACAGAGTTTTTTGAGAAGGGGCTATGATCAGGATATCATAGAGAAAGCAAGAAAAAGGGCTCAAAGAATTAAGAAAGAAGAACTTTTGCAGGATAAAAGGAAGGAGAAAGTTGGAGAAGACAATACAGTAAGATACATTGCAACTTATAGTGAGGGAAACAGTAGAGTGTATAACACTTTGTGTAGGCACTGGGACGTGCTGACTTTAGATAAAGACATTAATACAATACTGCAGGCAAAACCGACAATGGTTTATAAGAAAGCACCAACACTTAGAAGTTTATTGAGCCCTAGCGACACAATGAGCTATGGAGTACTCAGTCAAAGTAGGGGGCCACTGACTGTGGGAAACAGTGTGTTACCCTCTGGTTCTTACAGATGCAATAATTGTATTTGTTGCAAACATGTAATTGATAACACTAAGGATTCCTATGACAGCAAATATCACAAGAAATACAGGATCAGTGCATTTATTAACTGTACTACAGGCAGCTGTATCTATGCTATGACATGCATTTGTGGTAAAATGTACGTAGGGTCAACTGTGAGGAAATTAAAAATCAGGTGGATGGAACACTTACGTGCAATCAAAAATTGTGATTTAAAATACCCCATGGCGATGCATTTTCGTGACAACCATAAGATGACAGAAATAGGAGGTATTCGATTCATGGGGATTGAACATGTCACTCTTAATAGAAAGGGGTGAAGATTTGGAAAAGAAAATACGGTCTATAGAAACACTTTGGATTAACAAATTACAAACGGTTCAATTTGGCTGAACATTGGCATAGAACTTTATACAGTAATATGTACAGTAATATGACAACATTGAAGACTAATATAACAAAAGGCCATTATCTGTTTACCTTTGTCTGCCTTATGAAATAGCAGCACAACAGTATGCTAAGATATATTACAATGTTGTTGAGATAAAGGGATTTTTCCCTCTTCCTCCCCGTGGGATTTGTAAGGTGGTTATTTCAAATCTAGACCACAGATACAATTGTTATGGCAAAACATTACTGACTTGTTTTAGAACAAGGTCCCTCGTCAATCACAGATGAACGTTTTCCAAATTAGATCAGTACCACATCTTTGTAAGTTGATTATTATGGGTAAAGCCCATGTATTCATATAACTTGGATAGCAATGGAGTAAAAATTTAAGAATGAATGACTAAGCTGAATAATAAGGATAATATGATGAAAAAGGTATAGTGGTGTTGGGGTGAACAAAACCACTAGAAGGTAAAGGTGTTAGCCTTAAATGTGAAGGTTTTGAGTTCGTGTCCCAACAAGGTAGGAAAGGAGTAATGTCATGTAATACAATATTGTGAGAAGTTGGCCTGGTATATGCTGTCCACTAAATGCCTTTTGACAGCTATCCTAGTGTTAGCTATGGAGAGCATTTAAACAAAAGGAGGACACTGTTCCTGAGGCAGGGTGCAAAACGTCACCCATGCGCTTTAAGAAAAGAAAAGGAAAGAAACAGACTCCTAGGAAAAAGAGGGCCCACCAGTGAAAGGAAAAGAACAAGTCTTATCAACTGTTGCCCTCACACACCCCAAAGGGTGTCATGCTTCATCATCGGGCGTTTGCTCCTCGTAGGGCCGGCGCTGCAATTCCCTACGGGTCCCCCGAAGGGTCACTTTGTCGGAGATCTTTTTTATATCGCCGGATGGTGCATGCGGGTGTGTGGGGGCTGGGGAGACGTGGGTCCGATGTGGGAGTATAACAGGAGTAAAAGGAGTGCGTGCATAATAGGTTAAAACTGCCAGGTGAACTCTCAAAAAAGAGGTATCAGATGTAGTAGATCCCTTGGCAGAGTAAGAACCAAAAAAATTGTATAGTCCCAGTGGGCACATTATGCCCAGGAGTAATAGGTCTACATGTTTCGCGCCTATGTTGCTGAAAAAGTCATTGGCGCTTCCTCAGGACCAAGATAATAAAAATGTTGTGAAGTGCACGTGAATTAAAAAGTAAGTACCCACAATATCAATCAGGGCGGGCCAGTGAGCTGCTCCTGACTGGGCAATATCAATCAGGGCGGGCCAGTGAGCTGCTCCTGACTGGACCTAGGAAAGAAACAAACAGAAAGTGTGCATTAGACTAGCTTAATGCCACGTAGTGTGCCACAACCGTGTGCACATCAATACATACAAACAAAGACTAGAACATACGAGACAAGTAAAAATAATCTCCTCAATGATCAATGGCCAAATGAGAGATTCCACAAATGTCTAACAAGACACGAAGGCGTTAGGAAAACTTTGCCTCACAAGCCCGTATTTCTTACCCACATGTATTATAGAGTGCCAGGTCATACGTATCTCGCCCGTCCAGCTGCCTGCCGTTAGTCAAATGGTAGCGGCAGGGCATGGGCTAAATATAGTCCAACAACCCAATGGAGCCTGGGCGTGCCCTCTTTCCGGGACACGCTGTGATGCTGGTGAGGAGCGCGCATGCGCTAATGAAGACCTACAGTGCGCATGCGCACAGATAAGTAACTGCTCCCCTGCACATGAGCGCACCGGAGGGGAAAATGGTCGTCATGACAGCAACTAAAGCAAGCAAAATATGCGCAGAGTATGCGTATGTCAATAAGCACCAACTTAGAGTGCAGGCATACCAACGTTAAGCGTTATGTCATCACGCATAGGGCCCTCTACTACCTGAACCTTACTAAGAAAGAAGGGAGTACCAAAAGTAGGTAAAAAGGGGCAGGCTCAACAATGGAGTCGACTCATGTATATTAAAACCATAAGCCAAAGAGTATGCAGTAAAGTAAAAACACTCTGACCCATCCTGAGTATGGAAATCTAAACGGGTAGGGGGGGAAACTATGCCATTGAGTGTGTGTCCCTAGTGGTCACCCATTACCAGGGTAAAAAACGAGACTCGTATGTAAGAAAAGGAAAAAGAAGAAGAAAACGAAAGAAGGGATAGAAAAGAAATAGGGTCCCTTGGCTGAACCGCCGTGCTACAACTTTATCAACAAAAAAGGAAGGGGGGACCCAGGAGCCATTAATGGTCCAGTGTCCATGCTCCATATATAATGCATTTAAACAAAAGGAGGACACTGTTCCTGAGGCAGGGTGCAAAAAGTCACCCATGCGCTTTAAGAAAAGAAAAGGAAAGAAACAGACTCCTAGGAAAAAGAGGGCCCACCAGTGAAAGGAAAAGAACAAGTCTTATCAACTGTTGCCCTCACACACCCCAAAGGGTGTCATGCTTCATCATCGGGCGTTTGCTCCTCGTAGGGCCGGCGCTGCAATTCCCTACGGGTCCCCCGAAGGGTCACTTTGTCGGAGATCTTTTTTATATCGCCGGATAGTGCATGCGGGTGTGTGGGGGCAGGGGAGACGTGGGTCCTATGTGGGAGTATAACAGGAGTAAAGGAGTGCATGCATAATAGGTTAAAACTGCCAGGTGAACTCTCAAAAAGAGGTATCAGATGTAGTAGATCCCTTGGCAGAGTAAGAACCAAAAAAATGGTATAGTCCCAGTGGGCACATTATGCCCAGGAGTAATAGGTCTACATGTTTCGCTCCTATGTTGCCGAAAAGGCCATTGGCGCTTCCTCAGGACCAAGATAATAAAAATGTTGTGAAGTGCACGTGAATTAAAAAGTAAGTACCCACAATATCAATCAGGGCGGGCCAGTGAGCTGCTCCTGACTGGGCAATATCAATCAGGGCGGGCCAGTGAGCTGCTCCTGACTGGACCTAGGAAAGAAACAAACAGAAAGTGTGCATTAGACTAGCTTAATGCCACGTAGTGTGCCACAACCGTGTGCACATCAATACATACAAACAAAGACTAGAACATACGAGACAAGTAAAAATAATCTCCTCAATGATCAATGGCCAAATGAGAGATTCCACAAATGTCTACCAAGACACCGAAGGCGTTAGGAAAACTTTGCCTCACAAGCCCGTATTTCTTACCCACATGTATTATAGAGTGCCAGGTCATACGTATCTCGCCCGTCCAGCTGCCTGCCGTTAGTCGAATGGTGGCGGCAGGGCGGGGGCTAAATATAGTCCAACAACCCAATGGAGCCTGGGCGTGCCCTCTTTCCGGGACACGCTGTGATGCTGATGAGGAGCGCGCATGCGCTAATGAAGACCTACAGTGCGCATGCGGACAGATAAGTAACTGCTCCCCTGCACATGAGCGCACCGGAGGGGAAAATGGTCGTCATGACTGCAACTAAAGCAAGCAAAATATGCGCAGAGTATGCGTATGTCAATAAGCACCAACTTAGAGTGCAGGCATACCAACGTTAAGCGTTATGTCATCACGCTTAGGGCCCTCTACTACCTGAACCTTACTAAGAAAGAAGGGAGTACCAAAAGTAGGTAAAAGGGGCAGGATCAACAATGGAGTCGACTCATGTATATTAAAACCATAAGCAAAAGAGTATGCAGTAAAGTAAAAACACTCTGACCCATCCTGAGTATGGAAATCTAAACGGGTAGGGGGGGAAACTATGCCATTGAGTGTGTATCCCTAGTGGTCACCCATTACCAGGGTAAAAAACGAGACTCATATGTAAGAAAAGGAAAAAGAAGAAGAAAACGAAAGAAGGGATAGAAAATAAATAGGGTCCCTTGGCTGAACCGCCGTGCTACAACTTTATCAACAAAAAAGGAAGGGGGGACCTAGGAGCCATTAATGGTCCAGTGTCCTTGCTCCATATATAATGCATTTAAACAAAGGAGGACACTGTTCCTGAGGCAGGGTGCAAAAAGTCACCCATGCGCTTTAAGAAAAGAAAAGGAAAGAAACAGACTCCTAGGAAAAGAGGGCCCACCAGTGAAAGGAAAAGAACAAGTCTTATCAACTGTTGCCCTCACACACCCCAAAGGGTGTCATGCTTCATCATCGGGCGTTTGCTCCTCGTAGGGCCGGCGCTGCAATTCCCTACGGGTCCCCAAAGGGTCACTTTGTCGGAGATCTTTTATATCGCCGGATGGTGCATGCGGGTGTGTGGGGGCAGGGAGACGTGGGTCCTATGTGGGAGTATAACAGGAGTAAAAGGAGTGCGTGCATAATAGGTTAAAACTGCCAGGTGAACTCTCAAAAAAGAGGTATCAGATGTAGTAGATCCCTTGGCAGAGTAAGAACCAAAAATGGTATAGTCCCAGTGGGCACATTATGCCCAGGAGTAATAGGTCTACATGTTTGGCGCCTATGTTGCCGAAAGGTCATTGGCGCTTCCTCAGGACCAAGATAATACAAATTTTGTGAAGTGCACGTGAATTAAAAAGTAAGTACCCACAATATCAATCAGGGCGGGCCAGTGAGCTGCTCCTGACTGGGCAATATCAATCAGGGCGGGCCAGTGAGCTGCTCCTGACTGGACCTAGGAAAGAAACAAACAGAAAGTGTGCATTAGACTAGCTTAATGCCACGTAGTGTGCCACAACCGTGTGCACATCAATACATACAAACAAAGACTAGAACATACGAGATAAGTAAAAATAATCTCCTCAATGATCAATGGCCAAATGAGAGATTCCACAAATGTCTAACAAGACACCGAAGGCGTTAGGAAAACTTTGCCTCACAAGCCCGTATTTCTTACCCACATGTATTATAGAGTGCCAGGTCATACGTATCTCGCCCGTCCAGCTGCCTGCCGTTAGTCGAATGGTGGCGGCAGGGCGGGGGCTAAATATAGTCCAACAACCCAATGGAGCCTGGGCGTGCCCTCTTTCCGGGACACGCTGTGATGCTGGTGAGGAGCGCGCATGCACTAATGAAGACCTACAGTGCGCATGCGCACAGATAAATAACTGCTCCCCTGCACATGAGCGCACCGGAGGGGAAAATGGTCGTCATGAGAGCAACTAAAGCAAGCAAAATATGCGCAGAGTATGCGTTTGTCAATAAGCACCAACTTAGAGTGCAGGCATACCAACGTTAGCGTTATGTCATCACGCATAGGGCCCCTCTACTACCTGAACCTTACTAAGAAAGAAGGAGTACCAAAAAGTAGGTAAAAGGGGGCAGGCTCAACAATGGAGTCGACTCATGTATATTAAAACCATAAGCCAAAGAGTATGCAGTAAAGTAAAAACACTCTGACCCATCCTGAGTATGGAAATCTAAATGGGTAGGGAAACTATGCCATTGAGTGTGTGTCCCTAGTGGTCACCCATTACCAGGGTAAAAACGAGACTCGTATGTAAGAAAAGGAAAAAGAAGAAGAAAACGAAGAAGGGATAGAAAAGAAATAGGGTCCCTCGGCTGAACCGCCGTGCTACAACTTTATCAACAAAAAGGAAGGGGGACCCAGGAGCCATTAATGGTCCAGTGTCCATGCTCCATATATAATGCATTTAAACAAAAGGAGGACACTGTTCCTGAGGCAGGGTGCAAAAGTCACCCATGCGCTTTAAGAAAAGAAAAGGAAAGAAACAGACTCCTAGGAAAAAGAGGGCCCACCAGTGAAAGGAAAATGAACAAGTCTTATCAACTGTTGCCCTCACACACCCCAAAGGGTGTCATGCTTCATCATCGGGCGTTTGCTCCTCGTAGGGCCGGCGCTGCAATTCCCTACGGGTCCCCGAAGGGTCACTTTGTCGGAGATCTTTTTATATCGCCGGATGGTGCATGCGGGTGTGTGGGGGCAGGGGAGACGTGGGTCCTATGTGGGAGTATAACAGGAGTAAAAGGAGTGCGTGCATAATAGGTTAAAACTGCCAGGTGAACTCTCAAAACGGCAGGCAGCTGGACGGGCGAGATACGTATGACCTGGCACTCTATAATACATGTGGGTAAGAAATACGGGCTTGTGAGGCAAAGTTTTCCTAACGCCTTTGGTGTCTTGTTAGACATTTGTGGAATCTCTCATTTGGCCATTGATCATTGAGGAGATTATTTTTACTTGTCTCGTATGTTCTAGTCTTTGTTTGTATGTATTGATGTGCACACGGTTGTGGCACACTACGTGGCATTAAGCTAGTCTAATGCACACTTTCTGTTTGTTTCTTTCCTAGGTCCAGTCAGGAGCAGCTCACTGGCCCGCCCTGATTGATATTGCCCAGTCAGGAGCAGCTCACTAGCCCGCCCTGATTGATATTGTGGGTACTTACTTTTTAATTCACGTGCACTTCACAACATTTTTATTATCTTGGTCCTGAGGAAGCGCCAATGACCTTTTCGGCAACATAGGCGCGAAACATGTAGACCTATTACTCCTGGGCATAATGTGCCCACTGGGACTATACCATTTTTTTGGTTCTTACTCTGCCAAGGGATCTACTACATCTGATACCTCTTTTTTGAGAGTTCACCTGGCAGTTTTAACCTATTATGCACGCACTCCTTTTACTCCTGTTATACTCCCACATAAGACCCACGTCTCCCCTGCCCCCACACACCCGCATGCACCATCCGGCGATATAAAAAGGATCTCCGACAAAGTGACCCTTCGGGGGACCCGTAGGGAATTGCAGCGCCGGCCCTACGAGGAGCAAACGCCCGATGATGAAGCATGACACCCTTTGGGGTGTGTGAGGGCAACAGTTGATAAGACTTGTTCTTTTCCTTTCACTGGTGGGCCCTCTTTTTCCTAGGAGTCTGTTTCTTTCCTTTTCTTTTCTTAAAGCGCATGGGTGACTTTTTGCACCCTGCCTCAGGAACAGTGTCCTCCTTTTGTTTAAATGCATTATATATGGAGCATGGACACTGGACCATTAATGGCTCCTGGGTCCCCCTTCCTTTTGTTGATAAAGTTGTAGCACAGCGGTTCAGCCGAGGACCCTATTTCTTTTCTATCCCGTCTTTCGTTTTCTTCTTCTTTTTCCTTTTCTTACATACGAGTCTCGTTTTTACCCTGGTAATGGTGACCACTAGGACACACACTCAATGGCATAGTTTCCCCACCCATTTAGATTTCCATACTCAGGATGGGTCAGAGTGTTTTTACTTTACTGCATACTCTTTGGCTTATGGTTTTAATATACATGAGTCGACTCCATTGTTGAGCCTGCCCCCTTTTACCTACTTTTGGTACTCCCTTCTTTCTTAGTAAGGTTCAGGTAGTAGAGGGGCCCTATGCGTGATGACATAACGCTTAACGTTGGTATGCCTGCACTCTAAGTTGGTGCTTATTGACATACGCATACTCTGCGCATATTTTGCTTTGCTTTAGTTGCTGTCATGACGACCATTTTCCCTCCGGTGCGCTCATGTGCAGGGAGCAGTTACTTATCTGTGCGCATGCGCACTGTAGGTCTTCATTAGCGCATGCGCGCTCCTCACCAGCATCACAGCGTGTCCCGGAAAGAGGGCACGCCCAGGCTCCATTGGGTTGTTGGACTATATTTAGCCCCCGCCCTGCCGCCACCATTCAACTAACGGCAGGCAGCTGGACGGGCGAGATACGTATGACCTGGCACTCTATAATACATGTGGGTAAGAAATACGGGCTTGTGAGGCAAAGTTTTCCTAACGCCTTCGGTGTCTTGTTAGACATTTGTGGAATCTCTCATTTGGCCATTGATCATTGAGGAGATTATTTTTACTTGTCTCGTATGTTCTAGTCTTTGTTTGCATGTATTGATGTGCACACGGTTGTGGCACACTACGTGGCATTGAGCTAGTCTAATGCACACTTTCTGTTTGTTTCTTTCCTAGGTCCAGTCAGGAGCAGCTCACTGGCCCGCCCTGATTGATATTGTTAGTACTTACTTTTTAATTCACGTGCACTTCACAACATTTTTATTATCTTGGTCCTGAGGAAGCGCCAATGACCTTTTCGGCAACATAGGCGCAAAACATGTAGACCTATTACTCCTGGGCATAATGTGCCCACTGGGACTATACCATTTTTTTGGTTCTTACTCTGCCAAGGGATCTACTACATCTGATACCTCTTTTTTGAGAGTTCACCTGGCAGTTTTAACCTATTATGCACACACTCCTTTTACTCCTGTTATACTCCCACATAGGACCCACGTCTCCCCTGCCCCCACACACCCGCATGCACCATCCGGCGATATAAAAAGATCTCCGACAAAGTGACCCTTCGGGGACCCGTAGGGAATTGCAGCGCCGGCCCTACGAGGAGCAAACGCCCGATGATGAAGCATGACACCCTTTGGGGTGTGTGAGGGCAACAGTTGATAAGACTTGTTCTTTTCCTTTCACTGGTGGGCCCTCTTTTCCTAGGAGTCTGTTTCTTTCCTTTTCTTTTCTTAAAGCGCATGGGTGACTTTTGCACCCTGCCTCAGGAACAGTGTCCTCCTTTGTTTAAATGCATTATATATGGAGCATGGACACTGGACCATTAATGGCTCCTGGGTCCCCCTTACTTTTTGTTGATAAAGTTGTAGCACGGCGGTTCAGCCGAGGACCCTATTTCTTTTCTATCCCTTCTTTCTTTTTCTTCTTCTTTTTCCTTTTCTTACATACGAGTCTCGTTTTTACCCTGGTAATGGGTGACCACTAGGGACACACACTCAATGGCATAGTTTCCCCCTACCCGTTTAGATTTCCATACTCAGGATGGGTCAGAGTGTTTTTACTTTACTGCATACTCTTTGGCTTATGGTTTTAATATACATGAGTCGACTCCATTGTTGAGCCTGCCCCTTTTTACCTACTTTTGGTACTCCCTTCTTTCTTAGTAATGTTCAGGTAGTAGAGGGGCCCTATGCGTGATGACATAACGCTTAACGTTGGTATGCCTGCACTCTAAGTTGGTGCTTATTGACATACGCATACTCTGCGCATATTTTGCTTGCTTTAGTTGCTGTCATGACGACCATTTTCCCCTCCGGTGCGCTTATGTGCAGGGGAGCAGTTACTTATCTGTGCGCATGCGCACTGTAGGTCTTCATTAGCGCATGCGCGCTCCTCACCAGCATCACAGCGTGTCCCAGAAAGAGGGCACGCCCAGGCTCCATTGGGTTGTTGGACTATATTTAGCCCCCGCCCTGCCGCCACCATTCGACTAACGGCAGGCAGCTGGACGGGCGAGATACGTATGACCTGGCACTCTATAATACATGTGGGTAAGAAATACGGGCTTGTGAGGCAAAGTTTTCCTAACGCCTTCGGTGTCTTGTTAGACATTCGTGGAATCTCTCATTTGGCCATTGATCATTGAGGAGATTATTTTTACTTGTCTCGTATGTTCTAGTCTTTGTTTGTATGTATTGATGTGCACACGGTTGTGGCACACTACGTGGCATTAAGCTAGTCTAATGCACACTTTCTGTTTGTTTCTTTCCTAGGTCCAGTCAGGAGCAGCTCACTGGCCCGCCCTGATTGATATTGCCCAGTCAGGAGCAGCTCACTGGCCCGCCCTGATTGATATTGTGGGTACTTACTTTTTAATTCACGTGCACTTCACAACATTTTTATTATCTTGGTCCTGAGGAAGCGCCAATGACCTTTTCGGCAACATAGGCGCGAAACATGTAGACCTATTACTCCTGGGCATAATGTGCCCACTGGGACTATACCATTTTTTTGGTTCTTACTCTGCCAAGGGATCTACTACATCTGATACCTCTTTTTTGAGAGTTCACCTGGCAGTTTTAACCTATTATGCACGCACTCCTTTTACTCCTGTTATACTCCCACATAGGACCCACGTCGCCCCTGCCCCCACACACCCGCATGCACCATCCGGCGATATAAAAAAGATCTCCGACAAAGTGACCCTTCGGGGGACCCGTAGGGAATTGCAGTGCCGGCCCTACGAGGAGCAAACGCCCGATGATGAAGCATGACACCCTTTGGGGTGTGTGAGGGCAACAGTTGATAAGACTTGTTCTTTTCCTTTCACTGGTGGGCCCTCTTTTTCCTAGGAGTCTGTTTCTTTCCTTTTCTTTTCTTAAAGCGCATGGGTGACTTTTGCACCCTGCCTCAGGAACAGTGTCCTCCTTTTGTTTAAATGCATTATATATGGAGCATGGACACTGGACCATTAATGGCTCCTGGGTCCCCCTTCCTTTTTTGTTGATAAAGCTATGGAGAGCAGCCTTCAGGCTAAGTCTTGAAGGAATGTAAAGCAGCTTGTTTTACCATTCTATAATCTCTTGAGTGACCAAATGAAAGAGGACCACACCAGGTATATATTTAAAATATATGTATTTAGTCTTAAACACACCCCTCTATTCTCTTTATGAGGCTAGAGTTCGAAGTACATAAGTTACAAGTCAGTTATCAACAGTAATAGCACAAATACACGTTTGAGCCCTAGGGGCTTACCAAACCATATACCAATAAAGTGGTATAAGAACCACGACTGAGCTAGACACAAGGCCTAGAGCCTGTAGAAGTGCTTGGCCCTCAAGGAACCACCCAAGGTAGTGACACAGGGGACCCACGGGGGACGCGTGCAGTGTGAGAACACAGCCGCGAGCCGCCGTTGACTTCTATGGGGAATGTCGCGGTTGGAGTTTTAAAGAAAAAGGACACTTAGAGGAGGACTTGGAGCAAACCCCTTTTGAACCAGGTTGTTCTAGAGTCTATACCCACGGGAGCACTGGAGTACTCGAGTTACCTCACCCAGGGAAGCCGGGTGCATAGGTGTCTTTCGGGGTCGGGTTTCGTCGTTGTTTTCAATGGCGATCTGCTGCAAAGTGCTGCTGGCGACCAAGTCGAAAGTGTTCGGGTGGATCCAAAGGTGGATCGAAGATCTGAAGAACCTGAAAGCAGAGGGGACAGAGTCTGGGTCACTAGCCAGTGACCAGGAAGGCGATGAGCAGATGCCCACCGATGTCGGGTGCTTCAGGTAGGTTGATGGTCGTCTTGACTCTTCAGCCACGAGGTCCAGGAGGCGTCGACGACAACCAGGAGCTGGATTCGAGCTGTCCCATGATGTTTGTCGATTTCAGGGGTGTCGGCGACCGGATTGTACCCAACAAGCCTTGGCAACGGCAAGTCACGTGGAAATAGAAGAAGGACGGCGGTACAGACCAGCAAGGTCTGAGGGACTCACCCAGCAAGTGTAAGTCAGGGAACGTCTGGAGCAACCAGGAAAGCCCAAGCAGAAGAAGAGTTGCCTTCGGGAGGGCCCACTAGCCAACAGACTAGCGACCGTGAAGGAGCCTCGAGTGGACGCACTTGGAGCTGGCTTGCACGACACTCGTGGAGTGGAGGCCAGTGATCTTCGGTGCAGTTGGTGCTGGAGGTAGGGGCTATTCGGAGCCCAAAGCACAACTTCGTGGGAGACCAGAAAGAGGATGCACTTGCAAATGTGCTTGGTGTCCAGGGGTCATGGTTCCACGTTACCCACGATAGCTACGGGCCTCAGCTTTGCTGGGGACTCAGGGCAACCTCGGGGAAGTCTAGAAATCTACCTCTGGTGATGCAAAGACTTCGGCGTCCGGCGGGAACTTCAGCGATGCAGACTGGACAATTGCTTCTTAGGTGCCTGCCAAGCAGGGGAGTCACTCCTTGACCCCAAGGGAGATTCTTCAGTCCTCTAATCTTCAAGTAGAGCGTCAAAGGTCCAGGATTCAGTGTCAGAGTTTCATCCAGGTTAATCTAAAGTCCTAAGGACAGGGGTCCCATACTTATACAAAGTTAGGGGGTTGGACATACTCTGGGGACCCACCTATGGGAGGGTCAGGGAAGAGGGGTGGTTACACCCCTTCCCTTTGTCCAGTTTCGTGCCAGAGCAGGGGCAGGTAGCCCCTGCAACCGGTTTGAACTGGCATATGCACAGGGACACCAAATGTGCCCCCAGTGCAGGACTTCAAATCACCAGAGGGTGCTCCCGCCCAGCCCCAATACACACTATCCTGTCTGGGGAGGTGGTTACACCTCCCTTCGACAGGAAACCTATTGTCCAGGCCTCCCCTGCCGGAGTTTCAGTCAGCAGCAGGAGGCCAGACCCGTGTCTGTGGCAGCGGCATCCATTTTGTGATGCCAGGGCTCTGGAAAGAAGTTACCGGGTAGCCCGGTGTGTACATGTCTCTCCCTCTAGAAGGGTGGAATGCTACCCCCGCCGCCAGAATTGGTGGGGGGGTAGTATTCCAAGATGTTTGACACCAAACATGACATGTTTCTGTGCAGCCATCCCAAAGTTAGCATTTACCGCAAGGATATAATGTACTTAAGAGTATATGGTAAGGCTGCACCACAAACAGCATCAGAGGATTGACTCCGAACGCTGCAGAGGGGCCCTGCTCATGCAGGGGCTCCCTCTCACATAAAAACCACGCACTCTGCCTTCAGGATTGTAAAGGCCTGCCATAGGAGTGACTTATAGGTTTATATGTGTGTGCAATTGTAGTGATATAGGAGCCTATACCACTGTAAGGGGTGCATGCACCACCTTACCCAGGCTGCAGTAGCAGACCTGCGGTGTCATTTTGGATGGCCTTCCAGGGGTGGCACAATACATGCTTCAGCCCCTGGTAGGCCTCTGAGGTACCTATGCCCTGTGTACATAGTATACCATATACTAGGGACTTATAAGGGCACTCCAGATTCCAATCAGAGATGTGCCTAAGGCACATGGAAACCATTTTAGAGAGGAAGCAGCTAGGCTGGGGTTCTGATTAGCAGGGCCCCAGCCAGACTAAAGTCGAAAAACAGTGAAGCATCAGCAAAAAGTGGGGGTACCCATGTGAAGCAGATCCTACTCTCCTACAAATATGAATTAGACATTTATTGCCTTTTGCGTAATTAAATTCATAATTAGATATTTGTTTAGGATTATTTTTTCATCAACATTACGCCACATATATCTTATATGAAATTGAAATCAAAAGGGTGGTTTTTTTAGGAGCAAGGAGCCTTTGAAGTGTAAAAATATTGGAGGTGTTCACACTAAAAGACAATATATTGGGTCTCCTAATACGAGATACTGAATATCATATCACGAGAGCACTAGGAGCTAAATGGGACAGTTATCACCGGGGAAGGTCCGGAGTTCGACTCCTGACTTGGAAATAAATGCAAAAATTATTTATTTTTTTGTAATTTTTGAAGTTGTCGAGATTAAATAATTTTGAGACAGGAGTTATTAATGTTGTTAAGAATAACCAGGAATCCTGATAAAGATGTATAAAAACACATAAATAACAAAAGCAAAGATAGGTCTTCTTTTTAATAAGATACTCGTCTCCAAAGAAAAGGAGTAAAATCTTCGCGCCATCCCAGGTGCGGTGAATTAAGGGAATTAAGAGTATTTAAAGAGCAGGAGGATGTGGCCCCAGATTACGCCCGCTTCAAGGACAAGATAGACGGCAGGCCTCCAGCCATTTCCAGGTGAGGATCAGTGTGAGACGAACACGGGTCCCGGGCGGGAGTTTTGATAACAGGCTTGTACGAGGGTGGCTGTAGCGGGAGAATAGTCCATGGACTGTTTTTTTTAAAAATAAAGCAGGATTCCTATGGTGGTGCTAACAAGCAGTCTTTATTAGCAGCGGGAATGCTGTATATAGAAAGCTCATAAAATTGCAGTCAGGTTTTGCTAGAAAGTAAATTAAAAGGCTACTTGCATGATTCAAATGCCCAGAAGTGGCATGGGCAATGAATTCTTTCTTTTTTAACGGTCGGCTGAATTAGATAGGATCACACACAATTTAATGAAATGAAAATATATACTCTCAATTTTAATTAATAACACCATGTCTGATCTGGGTTATAACTTGATTGATATAATTATCCAACTAAGGGTTTCAAGGTGCTTATCTTGCTGATACAAACTTTTTGAGAGTCTATATAACTAGAGATATGATGGGTAAGTTGCAACTCTGTTCCTATTTCGGACCCATATCAAGGGGAACCTGATTATTAAACAACATAACCTGTGAAAGAACTAACAGTGTGGAATAATTCAGAATTAGGCTAACGCGCAACACATCGAGTTGAGGTGAGAACGATTTGAAGAAAGCTAATAACATTAAAGAGTAGAAAGAACGGTTGTCTTTCATTGTCTACAAATGTTCCCCTCCTCTTTTTCATACAGAATACCAATTGCAGGAATTATTATTACAAGCGTGAAGAAAGCATGAAATCGTGAAAGTTCTTAAGATATAAAATTTGAAGGTAACTGCTTCAAATATGTGGAGTATTAAGAGGTCTCCACAACTAATAGCTCCTCCTCAATGATGATTTTCAAATATGGGCTAAAGTACTCTTTATAACCAGAATGTGACACAGGCCATATGGCTTCATGGGATACGGACGAAATAGACCATTGTCCTAATATTTATATTATGTTGTTTTGAATATGGACGAAATAGGCCATTGTTTTATTTTATCTATACTATGTTGTTCTAAATTTGAGTATTATCACGGCTCACCATAGTGAGAAATTGTTTGACTTGTATTACTGTATTGTGAATGTACTCTTTGTAGCCAGGAACTGAACTGGAAACTATTTTCTTTTGCAGCATACAGTGAGTTGTTAAATAGGATTATGATTGTTTATGACTTTAGATGAAGTATAATTGATATTAATTGTGTGTTTGTAACAGCCATGAAGACGCGCAGTGGAGCGCGAAACACGTGTTGGCTGTTTTTCTGTGGCTGCTTACTGTATTAAAGCATGTTTGGCTGTATTGATATGCAACACCTGAAGAAAGAATAAAAGAAATTAAAGAAACCAAAAAAGAAGAAGTTTGGTTGATTGTTATTGTTGCTGAAATCTCAGTACTTTGTTTTTTGTATATATATATATATATATATATATATATATATATATATATATATATATATATATATATATATATATTTTCCATCAAATTTGCCCTCAGCAACGAGAGGTCACTCAACAACATCCTGCCATCCGGCTCTGATATGCAGACTGCCTTGCACATTCATAATTATTTTCCTTTTTGCCGACGCGTTTCAAGGCCACAAGCCTCTTCTTCCTGGGCTGCAATACAAACACATCAGAGGCTCGCATTATTTCATTTCCTGACTTTATTTATTTCCATGACCCCCAATGGGCGTATGCTCAGTGCAAAGTCCTTAGTGCATTCTGGGGTATGGAGTCACTAATGCGAGTATAATTATTCACTTGTAGTAAGTTCCAATGTGCAGTTTAAAATGATGCATTTTTTTCTCCCTATAGTAGGTAATGATTGTGAAAGCAGGCTCATTACGCATTGAATGTTGTGCCATTAAAGTCCCGAACAGTTCAGAACAAGCTTCTCCCAACCGGCAATGATATTCCTACCCCAGCTGGTGACGGTGCTCCTCTCCACGGCCGGGCCGCCGTGTGTAATATTTTCCATCAAATTTGCCCTCAGCAACGAGAGGTCACTCAACAATATCCTGCCATCCGGCTCTGATATGCAGACTGCCTTGCACATTCATAATTATTTTCCTTTTTGCCGACGCGTTTCAAGGCCACAAGCCTCTTCTTCCTGGGCTGCAATACAAATACATCAGAGGCTCGCATTATTTCATTTCCTGACTTTATTTATTTCCATGACCCCCAATGGGCGTATGCTCAGTGCAAAGTCCTTAGTGCATTCTGGGGTATGGAGTCACTAATGCGAGTATAATTATTCACTTGTAGTAAGTTCCAATGTGCAGTTTAAAATGATGCATTTTTTTCTCCCTATAGTAGGTAATGATTGTGAAAGCAGGCTCATTACGCATTGAATGTTGTGCCATTAAAGTCCCGAACAGTTCAGAACAAGCTTCTCCCAACCGGCAATGATATTCCTACCCCAGCTGGTGACGGTGCTCCTCTCCACGGCCGGGCCGCCGTGTGTAATATTTTCCATCAAATTTGCCCTCAGCAACGAGAGGTCACTCAACAACATCCTGCCATCCGGCTCTGATATGCAGACTGCCTTGCACATTCATAATTATTTTCCTTTTTGCCGACGCGTTTCAAGGCCACAAGCCTCTTCTTCCTGGGCTGCAATACAAACACATCAGAGGCTCGCATTATTTCATTTCCTGACTTTATTTATTTCCATGACCCCCAATGGGCGTATGCTCAGTGCAAAGTCCTTAGTGCATTCTGGGGTATGGAGTCACTAATGCGAGTATAATTATTCACTTGTAGTAAGTTCCAATGTGCAGTTTAAAATGATGCATTTTTTTCTCCCTATAGTAGGTAATGATTGTGAAAGCAGGCTCATTACCCATTGAATGTTGTGCCATTAAAGTCCCGAACAGTTCAGAACAAGCTTCTCCCAACCGGCAATGATATTCCTACCCCAGCTGGTGACGGTGCTCCTCTCCACGGCCGGGCCGCCGTGTGTAATATTTTCCATCAAATTTGCCCTCAGCAACGAGAGGTCACTCAACAATATCCTGCCATCCGGCTCTGATATGCAGACTGCCTTGCACATTCATAATTATTTTCCTTTTTGCCGACGCGTTTCAAGGCCACAAGCCTCTTCTTCCTGGGCTGCAATACAAACACATCAGAGGCTCGCATTATTTCATTTCCTGACTTTATTTATTTCCATGACCCCCAATGGGCATATGCTCAGTGCAAAGTCCTTAGTGCATTCTGGGGTATGGAGTCACTAATGCGAGTATAATTATTCACTTGTAGTAAGTTCCAATGTGCAGTTTAAAATGATGCATTTTTTTCTCCCTATAGTAGGTAATGATTGTGAAAGCAGGCTCATTACGCATTGAATGTTGTGCCATTAAAGTCCCGAACAGTTCAGAACAAGCTTCTCCCAACCGGCAATGATATTCCTACCCCAGCTGGTGACGGTGCTCCTCTCCACGGCCGGGCCGCCGTGTGTAATATTTTCCATCAAATTTGCCCTCAGCAACGAGAGGTCACTCAACAACATCCTGCCATCCAGCTCTGATATACAGACTGCCTTGCACATTCATAATTATTTTCCTTTTTGCCGACGCGTTTCAAGGCCACAAGCCTTGTAATGAAAGCGGAAGTAAGCTACGCCCACTGAGGGTGGTTTCTCTAATAAAAACGCATTTGCAAGGAAGTGAATCTTGAATGCCTATTTTCTGAAGCCCATGAAGAAGAGGCGATAAGCCTCGAAACGCGTCGGCATGAAGGTACAATATGGCACAGGAGAAATGCAGGCTGCAGCGAGGTTGAAAAGATGCCGGAGGGCAAGGGGTGCTGTCGAGTGCCCTTTCAGGGCTGGGGCAGTCTTGGTGAAAAAAAAAAAAATATATATATATATATATATATTCACTGGAAAAAACAGAGGTTTGAGGGACGTTATAGTTAGTAATTAGCATTTAAAAAACCTTTGAAATTCACTGAAAAAACCATAGGTTTCAGGGACATTATAGTTATTAATTAACATTTAAAAAACCTTTGAAATTCACTGAAAAAGCCATAGGTTTCAATGACGTTATAGTTAGAAATTAGCATTTAAAAAATCTTAGAAATTCACTGAAAAAAACACAGGTTTCAGGGACGTTATAGTTAGTTGGATATTTCACTCGTACAAAACCAGAGAAATTCGGCCATTATAGGTAGTTCAGCTAACTATAACTCATGCCCCTGCAATGCACTGCTGATGATGTCACATATTACATCACTCATGACATGGTCAGTGACATCACTGATGACATCACTGATGACATCTCAAATGACATCACTGATGACATCATCCAGTGACTAAGGGGTCGATTACGATGGCGGTCGGAAAAACATACCGACCGCCATGGTAGCGGCAAAAAACCGCCCGCATGGCCACTGGGAAAAACGCCGGACACATTACATTGAACCGCCACAATAATCCGTCCGCGGCGGCGGGAGACAACGAAAAACCGCCCGCACATGCCGGACCAGCTGAAAATCCGACCGCAATGGCCGGATACTCAGCGGAAAAGCCAAGAACCGCCGCCATGCACACGGAGTAACCGCCCGTGACATTATGACATCCCCGCCACCACCATGGTACCCACCTGTGAATCCGACCGCATCGTGCGCGAACAGCGATGAATCCGATAGGCGGCGGAAGGGCTGCAGCATAGCCACCGCTGCCGAGGAACTGCTGCAGAGGAACCGCAAAAAAATGGCGGACGTTGAAAAAAAGAAAAAAAAAACAAACAATGCACACACTGAAGTAGACCTGTCCCAACACAAACCAAAAGTGCCCAATGACAACAGCCCCAGAAAGTTCAAAATAACCAATCACAGGACAACACACACAACACACCTGACAGCAACATACCAGCTTGCCACACCCCCATAGCCGAGCATAAAACTAGCCCCTCCCTGACCACAATCCTTTGCTACACTCCACAACTGAAGGTCCAAACCCCAGAGAACAAAGGAGAGGCAAACCTGCACACAGCACCACCACAACACACACACCACCTACACCACCCACAACACCCACACAACTGCACCACAGAACATCTGCACAGCACACACCATGGCACCACACAAAATGCCAAAATTCACTGATGCAGAGCTTGCAGTCATGGTAGATGAGATAATAAGAGTTGAACCACAACTCTATGGCAACATGGTCCAACACACCCCATTAGCCACAAGAACCCAAATGTGGGTGAGGATAGTCAATAAGGTCAATGCAGTAGGGACCACCCCCGCAACAAGCAGGAAATACAGAAGCGGTGGCATGACCTGAAGACCGTGGTGAAGAGGAAGAGGGCCAAGAACCGTCAGCTGGCTGACGGGACTGGTGGAGGCACTCCCATCCCACCCAAACCATACAGTCCGTGGGAGGAGAAGGTCCTTGGAATCCTACATCCAGAGAGTCTTGAAGGAATCCGCGGGGGACTGGAAGCTGGTAAGTACAAACCAATGTATATCATCACATTGCCATGTACCGTCTTACACAAATTCAAACCTACAATCCCTAGGCCAAAGGACATTCGTCTGACCCACAATACCCAAAACAGGTCACACAGATGTAAGCACCACTAAACCTGAAAAAGCACAAAGCTAAACAAAACCAACTGGGATGCATGTGTACAGACAAAAAGCACTACAACTCCCAACAGGCCCCCTCTCCCACCCCTCAGCAGGATGGAGCACCCCACCCAGAAGCATGTGTCAGCCATTGAATGCACCCCCACCACCTAACAGGTAGGTAGCCATCTTCACAGGGATGGGGAATGTGTATCTGGAGGCAGCACTACAACTCCCAACAGGCCCCCTCTCCCACCCCTCAGCAGGATGGAGCACCCCACCCAGAAGCATGTGTCAGCCATTGAACGCACCCCCACCACCTAACAGGTAGGTAGCCATCTTCACAGGGATGGGGAATGTGTATCTGGAGGCAGCACTACAACTCCCAACAGGCCCCCTCTCCCACCCCTCAGCAGGATGGAGCACCCCACCCAGAAGCATGTGTCAGCCATTGAACGCTCCCCCACCACCTAACAGGTAGGTAGCCATCTTCACAGGGATGGGGAATGTGTATCTGGAGGCAGCACTACAACTCCAAACAGGCCCCCTCTCCCACCCCTCAGCAGGATGGAGCACCCCACCCAGAAGCATGTGTCAGCCATTGAACGCACCCCCACCACCTAACAGGTAGGTAGCCATCTTCACAGGGATGGGGAATGTGTATCTGGAGGCAGCACTACAACTCCCAACAGGCCCCCTCTCCCACCCCTCAGCAGGATGGAGCACCCCACCCAGAAGCATGTGTCAGCCATTGAACGCTCCCCCACCACCTAACAGGTAGGTAGCCATCTTCACAGGGATGGGGAATGTGTATCTGGAGGCAGCACTACAACTCCCAACAGGCCCCCTCTCCCACCCCTCAGCAGGATGGAGCACCACACCCAGAAGCATGTGTCAGCCATTGAATGCACCCCCACCACCTAACAGGTAGGTAGCCATCTTCACAGGGATGGGGAATGTGTATCTGGAGGCAGCACTACAACTCCCAACAGGCCCCCCTCTCCCACCCCTCAGCAGGATGGAGCACCACACCCAGAAGCATGTGTCAGCCATTGAATGCACCCCCACCACCTAACAGGTAGGTAGCCATCTTCACAGGGATGGGGAATGTGTATCTGGAGGAAGCACTACAACTCCCAACAGGCCCCCTCTCCCACCCCTCAGCAGGATGGAGCACCCCACCCAGAAGCATGTGTCAGCCATTGAACGCACCCCCACCACCTAACAGGTAGGTAGCCATCTTCACAGGGATGGGGAATGTGTATCTGGAGGCAGCACTACAACTCCCAACAGGCCCCCTCTCCCACCCCTCAGCAGGATGGAGCACCCCACCCAGAAGCATGTGTCAGCCATTGAATGCACCCCCACCACCTAACAGGTAGGTAGCCATCTTCACAGGGATGGGGAATGTGTATCTGGAGGCAGCACTACAACTCCCAACAGGCCCCCTCTCCCACCCCTCAGCAGGATGGAGCACCCCACCCAGAAGCATGTGTCAGCCATTGAACGCTCCCCCACCACCTAACAGGTAGGTAGCCATCTTCACAGGGATGGGGAATGTGTATCTGGAGGCAGCACTACAACTCCCAACAGGCCCCCTCTCCCACCCCTCAGCAGGATGGAGCACCACACCCAGAAGCATGTGTCTGTAAGTAAAAACCAAAGTGACACTGCACAGGTAATCAGACAGTGCATGTACACCACCATCACTCAACAAAAGCATTGGGAGACATGACAACATGAGGCTCTACTTCACCCAAAAATAGAAAAGTAAAGCACAGCCATTGATAGGATGCAGACAGCTCAGCGTACGTAACTGTGACAGAAACAGAACTGTGAGTCTCAACAAATATGTCCAAGTAAACGGGCCTCTGACATGCATCACCCAGACTTCCCTCTGTAGCGTACATGGGAGCTGATTATGAAGGACCATGGGAAAACCAAACTAGCATGGTCTGCTGTATAAAGAAATACAAGCACAGGACATGTCAACGGTATGCATGTGATGACAATGGCTAGTCCATGCACACAGGTAATGTCTGCCAGGCAGAGTGATCAGCAAAGATGCTGAACATCAACTTGTAGTCATGCCAGTTGTCAGATGACAACCTCACATTGATATCACCAATACTAGACGTGTGGCATGCTAACCAATCACAGGTCACACCATTGTGAAATGATGAATGTAACTCCACTTCATGGCATGAGGCACATCACTGTGCAGACATACAATGTGTGAAAAAGGCAACTGTGTGTAGCATAACATGTAAATAAGAGACATCAAACACAGCAACCCTGAGGTGTGTAAGGCAATTACCATCTACTTCCTGTCCCACAGGTGACCAACAACTGACTGCAGAGGACGACAACCTCAACCAGCACAGCCAGTCACCAGCTCCCGAACATCTCCCTCGGATGCAGACTCCCTGGACAATGAGGAGGAGGAGGACCAACCCGGACCATCTGGTGTGGCAGGGCGTAATGTGTCCCAGGACCCCACAGCCCCACCACCCTCAGCAACAACATCAACGCAGAGCCCTGCTGCAACGACCTGTGCCACCACCACCACCTCCACCACCACAACCACTACCACTGCTGCCTGCAACACTCGCCCTGCTCCACAGGCCAACCAGACCACAACAACTGCAGAGGTACGGGAGAGTAGGCCGGTGCCCACAGGAGGGAGGCAACAGGGCCGTGACAGCAGGCCAGGTGTGAGGACAAGGCTGACCCAAAGGGAAGAAGACCCTGCCACTGAATTACTGGAACACATTCACAGAGTTGTGGGGGCCTATGAACACGCCCAGGGACAGTTGAGGCAGGCTCAGCAGGATGCCCGTGAGCAACAACAGATGCTGCGCTCAATTGACAACCACATGGGCCAACTCGTGGCCTGCATGGGCCAAATCAGGAGGCTGAAGGGACCTAGGAAAACACAACAGAACATCAGTTGCTACTCAGGTGGCGGACTAACAACCATCTCACAACACAGCACATCAAGGTACGACAATCTGCACATGTCACAAGGAGCAACTGTACCAACATAGACATCAAGTAGCTGTGTCAAAAGATCCATTGCCATACACACCTGCAGCCAGCACTGACTCTGCAACATGCTGTAGTCACAAAACTCACATACACATATTCACCAAGCACAACATCATCAGACAACAGCCAGTATTGACATTGCCACTGACCATCAAGTGAAGTAGTTGTTGATGAGCTGCTGACGCTGTCCAACACCTTCCTCCTCTCCACTATCCTCGTCACTTGACGTTTGGGTGTTTGCAGGTGGGGGCTGTGGCTGGTCATCATCATCCTGGATTAAGGGGATCCCCTTCCGCACGGCCAGGTTGTGTAGCATGCAGCATGCTACCACTATCTGACACACCTTGACGGGTGAGTACTGCAGAGCCCCTCCGGTCTTGTCGAGGCATCGAAACGCGATTTCAGGAGTCCAAATGTTCGCTCAATGACCCGACGTGTCCTCCCATGGGCATTTTTGTAGCGCACTTCAGCTGGTGTCCTGGGATTGTGAAGTGGACTCAGCAACCAAGGTCCGTTGGGATATGCAGAGTCACCTAAGTGTGAAAGACACATACAGATTGAGTGTCTGACATGTGTCCGAGGACAGCATGGCACACAAACAGCACAAGACTCGACCCTTTGTACTCACCCACAATCCATGCCCGCTCCGGTGCCAGATTGACCATCAGCTGTGGTAAAATGCTGTTGCACATTATGTGTGAATCGTGGGCTGATCCTGGAAACTTTGCACAGACGTGTGAGATGACCATATCTGCCTGGCACACCACCTGCACATTGATGGAATGATAATGTTTCCTATTTCGGTAAATATGCTCCCGTGCTTGGGGTGGAATCAGGGAAACATGTGTGCCATCTATTGCACCAACTACATTAGGAACGTGTCCAAGTGCATAAAATTCGCCCTTCACATCCGCCAACTCATGCCGCATGGGGAAATGTATGAATTGGTCCCTGTGTTGCATCATAGCCAACAGGACATCACGTAGCACCATGCTGAATGTTGGTTGGGACATCCCCCTGCAATGCCCACAGTTTGCTGGAAGGATCCCGTAGCCACGAAATGTAGGAATGCCATCACCTTTGCCGTTGGCGTGAGTGCTGTTGGGTATGTCCTGCGTGGAAGCAGGTGTGGCTCCAATAGTGCACAAAGTTCCAGGAGGTTTGTCCGATCCAGACGGAATCGCCTTATGATGTCGGTATCCTCCATGTTAGCCAGCAGGGTGAAGGTACGAAACACATTAGGTCGCCTCCTAGGTGAGATGAAAGGGGACACGTCATAGCAACATAAATTAGGATGTGCACAAATTCATAAAGTCTGTCCTGTCACGGCGCTAACATTGACTGTCATCCCTGAAAGCACACAGTGCAATTCAGTGTTGTCCCAACATGAGACAGATTAATTGTACAACTGTCATGGATGTGCACAGTCAGTGGGCACAATACGAACACTGTCTATGTGAATGCCAAGAGTCACATATCGAGCTGAGGTGGACTCAGCCTTGGGTGTACATGACACAGGACATGTGTGAAGCAGTGACACTGCTGGCTTCCACGTTGCTGCTGTACCTGCCACACCTCCTTGGACAATAATTGCAGGGGACACATCAACAACACAATGTGGATGGATCATTGGGATTGTCTTTGTACTCAGTGCCACTTCGAACACACTCAAATTCAATGACATTCACATCCCAAACCCATACATGTGCCAATGTCATCAGTACACAGGCCATATCTGCTGCTGACTTGAATACAAAGTCGGACAGTGACAGATGATGTCACGCCTGTGCAGAGTATGTGTACCACTGTAACAGGCCACCATTACCCCACTGCCCAATACTCTCTACAAGCACACAGATAGCCAATGTGGCACACATTAACAATAGATGAGGGACGTGATCAGCAGGGCCTGTATGCACCCTTAATCTTCCCCCATTTTGGACATTTACATGCAGCATCAAGGAGGGACTGCCCAAGGACACATGTGCACCACAACACATACCTTGGTGATACACATCCAGCTGTTTCAAGACACAACAGTGCCACAACACAAACATAAAACACTACATGGACAACGCCAAGCCAGTATGCCAACAAGACCACGCATGAACATACTGTATGCATGACATATGGACTACTGGCTCAGACACCTGACACCAGTGGATGTAATTTTACACCACATGTCCCAAAGGACATGCATCCTGACCCTCATTCCACACAGGCTGTCAGGCCCAACACAGCATACAATCAACATCCCACATCTAACAAACATGCTGGCTGTGCATGGGTAGTGGGACACTGGTACCTCACATTGACCAAATGTCAGAGTTGGATGAGTGTCACAGGCACAACAGTCAAGGTACATCTCACCTGTCTTGGGTGCCCACACCATCCTGATACACCAGCAGATGTGATCCACCCACACAGTGCTGGAATAGATGGTGAGCAAGGATGGCTAGCAC
The DNA here is from genome assembly GCA_963921515.1 of Calotriton arnoldi. Classification (NCBI taxonomy): domain Eukaryota; kingdom Metazoa; phylum Chordata; class Amphibia; order Caudata; family Salamandridae; genus Calotriton; species Calotriton arnoldi. The sequence goes on from CAWUFW010011412.1 coordinate 518,289, forward strand.
CCCATAGCATGCACATACACTAGTGTTGGTGGCAACACACTGCACACGTGTGCCACTTGTGCTGACCATCCAACATTGCAGACAATTCCCGCTAATCAGTGCACACACATTGCACGGGCAAAACTGGACACCCATAGCCTGTGGACAAATGTCGCATACTATATTCCATACAGTTAGCACAATCCACAACCGTGCATGCAGTCCATCTGCCAACGCTACATTCCTGATGTGAACAATGGACATGCACTGGTGGCAGGTGAGTAGCACCAGGACACAGCACAACACTCAAAAACATAGTGTAGCTAAGCACCATTGTTGAAATGTACATGTCACTGATTCACATACAACAGTCCAAACAACATGAGCACAAACCTGACACTACCACATAGGTCCCTGTGGTTACAGGTGGCAGACATGTAGCAAAGACATCTGCTCTGGCCGTCTACCCAAGTGACAAACAATAATAATGCAACGGATGCCAGGTGTGGTGCTGAAGTACTCGTCATGCTTTAGCGGGTCGAGCCCCCCTGTACATGTGGACATACACTGCAGGAGTTGCCAGTGTGTACAAAGACATAACATGCGGCATGTAATTGGTCCTAGCAATAACACAACAGGGTGACATCTGTTTCCAATGATGACAGTCATGCTGAATGAATGAGTTCATCTGGGTTTTCAGTGTAACACATGGGCTCAGGTGTGAGATAGTGGTCAGCATGGGTGGCAGATACGACATTGTGTGTAAATATTGATCAACATGATGGAGTACAGTGTTCCATTTGGTGTGAGATGTTACACAGTGGCTGACATTTGTGACAGGAGACCATATCAATGTTATCCAGTGCCATGTGCCACTGTACGTATCCACTGTGTGTAGCACAGTAATGCCCATTGATCCACACAACAAGAACTGTCCGTAGGTGCCTCAAACGTGCCCCATAAACACAATGACACACAGAGTGTACGATGTTGTGCTGCATATTCCCCATGGCGGACGCACATACTGTCCGTGAATTGGGTGGCGGAGCATGCCAACCACCATTTGTACCTGTGTCGATGCCCACCACTGACGCAAGTGTGTCATGTGCTGCACATGACACATTGGTGTCAGTGATGGCCCTCCACATAGCTGCAGATGGCGTTTGTCATGCTCCACCAGCCACATCCCGGTCACCCATGTCACTCTATGGCAATCAAACAGCGGTAGCGCCGGCCAGGACCCCGCGGTGTGACACCGCCATGAACCATGCCCTTGCAGCCAATGGGGACCGCTATCGCGGTGGCATGATGCAGATTCGAAAATCGCGGTGGGCGTGCTCCGCCCCAGCGGATGCGGAGATAGGATGCATTTGTAAGATGCACCACCGCGGTAGCGCCGGCCAGGACCCCGCGGTGTGTCACCGCCATGAACCATGCCCTTGCAGCCAATGGGGACCGCTATCGCGGTGGCATGATGCAGATTCAAATATCGCGGTGGGCGTGCTCCGCCCTCAGCGGATGTGGAGATAGGATGCATTTGTAAGATGCACCACCGCGGTAGCGCCGGCCAGGACCCCGCGGTGTGTCACCGCCATGAACCATGCCCTTGCAGCCAATGGGGACCGCTATCGCGGTGGCATGATGCAGATTCAAAAATCGCGGTGGGCGTGCTCCGCCCCAGCGGATGCGGAGATAGGATGCATTTGTAAGATGCACCACCGGGGTAGCGCCGGCCAGGACCCCGCGGTGTGACACCGCCATGAACCATGCCCTTGCAGCCAATGGGGACCGCTATCGCGGTGGCATGATGCAGATTCAAATATCGCGGTGGGCGTGCTCCGCCCCCGTGGAGGCGGTCATTGGATGCTTTTGAAAAAGGCTGACCTGGAACACCAATGGCAGAAGACTATGACCACTGAAACGAGTCCAGGGCCCTATATATGTGTGGAAGGGAGCACCACATTTCCACTGCTCACAGAGCCTGCTGCCTGGGACCCCTCACCTGCTGCTGCCTCCAGGGACTGCTGCCTGGGACCCCTCACCTGCTGCAGCCTCCAGGGACTGCTGCCTGAGACCCCTCACCTGCTGCTGCCTCCAGGGACTGCTGCCTGAGACCCCTCACCTGCTGCTGCCTCCAGGGACTGCTGCCTGGGACCCCTCACCTGCTGCTGCCTCCAGGGACTGCTGCCTGAGACCCCTCACCTGCTGCTGCCTCCAGGGACTGCTGCCTGAGACCCCTCACCGCCCACTGCCGCCGCTGACGTCTCATGTCCACAGTGATGGCTAGGACGGAGAAGATCCGTGCCAGTCCATTTACAAGCGAGGAGCTGGATGTCCTGGTGGACGAGGTGCTGACACAGTACCCACGGCTATATGGTGGCCCAAATGTTGTGGTAAGTCTCCAACAGTGGGGGTGTGAGTGCAAGGGGGCACACATGTAGTTGATCAGATGGTGTATGTGACTGAGAGTGTGGGGTTGTGTAATGCACTGGCTGACATGCTGTTTCCTAGTTGTTAAGGGGTGTATGCAACCCACACATTAAATGCATGGACATGAAGGGTGGATGGACATGTGTTGTGTACACATCCATATGGTGTGACAGCTATCTGGTGATGCATGTTTCTGGACAGTTATTGTTCATGTGACTGTTTGTGTGGGTCCTCGTTGTCCATCTCTGTGTGATTCTACCTGGCATGGACTGTCCACGCCCAATGTGACAAGGACACATCACTGACTGTACAGAGTGTGATACGTGTGTGGTTCGCATGAGTGTACATCAATGACCCATATCTGCCGTGTGGAGATGAGTCTGTGTCATGCCACTGTTCAGAGGGAGAGGTTTTACCATGAGAGTGTGTCACTGATGTTTTCCCCTCTTGTCTCCCACACCTGCAGCTCAAGGTACACCAGCGTAAGGCCGTGTGGAGGTCCATTGCAACCAAGGTGCGGGCTCTGGGAGTGTCGAACCGCCGGAGCACCCACTGCCACAAGAGGTGGGACGACATATCACGACTGGCAAAGAACATTGCCGAGATGACACTGGGGATACTCCCTCGCAGTGGCAGGTTGTCACGACGCAGCTTGACACCACTGATGTGCCGCATCTTGGCTGTGACACAGCCTGAGCTGGACACACGTTTGAAGGAGCATCAACAGCAAGCTAGGGGTGAGTATTCTGTGAAGGTTGATTTTGTCTGTGAGTGGCTGCATGTGTACCATGCCTGTACCTGTGCTGGTGTACGTGATGTGGTTACTGTGATGCAGTGGGTTGTAAGTGGCCCCTGTGCTGGGTGTGGCAGTCACGGATATTACATACATGCACTTACTGATGTTTTGCAGTCCTGGGAATTTCAATGGCATTGTGGGTGGTGTGCTGCAGGCCTGGTCCATTGGTGTTAGTGTTTGTACGCCCCAACATGCATGATGTTGTGCTGTCTTCCCATCACATGGCTCAGCTGTGCCGTGTTTAGATGTTTGTACGCACTGTTTGAGGTAGTGATGTGTGTCTGCATGGTGTGAATGCACGGGGTGGCCTGCAACATGTAGACTTTGTCATCCTCAGTGTTGCTTTGCTTGAATATGTTTGTCCTGTTGCTGTCACTTTGCTGACCCTACATGTCTCTCTGTTATGCAGCATCTCCCGTGGGCACGGAAGGACAGGGGACGGACACCAGTGGTGGTGAGACAAGCACAACAGCTGCACAGGATCCCAGTGACACAGATGTGACCAGCGCCTCGGAGGGGGATAGGAGTATGCTGGAGGAATCACAGCCCGAGACGCAAAGTTCAACATCATCTGATGACGGCGGTGGTGCAGACATCTTGGAGGACACAGGGAACGGAGAGTCTGCTACATCTTCCAGCACACAGCGTGCAGTGCCCACCCTCCCAGCCACTTCCTCTGTTGCTGCCCGTGTTCGCACCACAAAGAGGGGTAGAGTGTCCTTCATTCCAGGCACCGCTGCCCCTGCCCCTGTGCCCCCTGCTGCCATCAGTGCAGAGTGTGTGGACCTTATGCGCCAGCTGTGTGTGGGGCAGACAGGGCTCCTCAATGCATTGTCAGACCACGACCGCAAATTGGCACAGGTGTTAGCTTTCATGGAGGGCATCCATTCAGACGTGGGTGGGCTGCACCGCACTGTCCAGACAATGTCCTCCACAATGGCGGCTGCACTTCAACTGGCTCAATCGCGTAGTCCAATTCCAGTCCCTTTGGCCACCCCCATGCCAGTGGCTACGTCTGACGACGGTGACCACGCCTCACACACCTCAACGTCACGATACTGCACACATAGCACACAGCAGCAGCAGCCCAAGCGGTCAAGGTCACAGACACCTTCCCCTACAAAGAGAAATACAACCCCAGAGCGCAAAGGGAAGAGTCCGTCAGGCGTTGCAAAGGCACATGATTCAAGGAGGAAGTACTCAGGGTCACAAGCCTCAGAGCAATCCCCGGCCACAGACTCTGTGGTCCCAAAAACGTCTCGCAAAGGCATGCAGACACTCTCCATGCCCACTGTGAAGGTGGGGCCTGGCAAGGCTACACATAGTAAGGTATCCAAGGCTGTTTCACCAACTACCTCTACTCCCATTCCAAGTCCAGTGAAGCAGGGACAGGAGGGCACTGTAGGGGGCACACAGGGTAAAGAGGGGATGGAGGGGCAGAGGCAATGCCAGGCTAAGCGTCCTTCTGGATCCAGCACATCCCCAAAGGGAGGTCCAGCGTGTGCACCTGCGGCAGCCTTGGTGCTGAGTGTGCCGTTTGTGTCCACACCACTTCCCATTGATACGAAGACAGGCAAGCCATTTAGAATCCCCAAAAAGTGGAAAGGCACCCCTCCACTGTCTCCCTCCCACACTGTGTCCCACGTCGGCCTGAGTCCACCTCCACGTGCCACTACACCACCTGGTCCAAGCAGCCCTCCAGCGTCCAAGGCCACTGATAGCTCTTCCTCAGCTGGGCGTCTCACTCCCCAGTCAAGTGGTCCAACTGTGCCCGACACACAGTCAGCTCCCAGTCAGACTGACAGCCAGGTCTGAATGTTGATCAATGTCACAGACCTGTCTCTCCCACACCGGTACCTGTGCTGCCCATCGTGTCACACCAGACTGTGTTGCTGACCATGGCGGAGTTTGGTGACACACATTCCCTGTGCAGCTTCTCATTGTCTCTGTCAGCACCTTGGACTGGCCACTGGCCTTGCAGTTTGCCCCCTGCCTGTGCAGCTTCTCATTGTCTCTGTCAGCACCTTGACTGGCCACTGGCCTTGCAGTTTGCCCCCTGCCTGTGCAGCTTCTCATTGTCTCTGTCAGCACCTTGGACTGGCCACTGGCCTTGCAGTTTGCCCCCTGCCTGTGCAGCTTCTCATTGTCTCTGTCAGCACCTTGGACTGGCCACTGGCCTTGCAGTTTGCCCCCTGCCTGTGCAGCTTCTCATTGTCTCTGTCAGCACCTTGGACTGGCCACTGGCCTTGCAGTTTTCCCCCTGCCTGTGCAGCTTCTCATGTTCAGGCTCTGCATCTTGTGCCTTGGTCCTGTCTGATATTGTTGCCTATCAGTGCTATTTGTGAATAAAAACAGTTGCTCATGTTGTCAGTTGTGTCATTGTCCTTACTGGATAAGGCTTTTCCTGTATGTCTAACATTTACTGTGCCACATGCTCTGTGTGCCACTTCAACTGTGCCACTGGCTTGTTTGACTTATCATTTATTTTACAGGGGTGACGGGGACTTCAGTTCTTCATGACTCGGATACTTGTGGGGTCATTGATGTTGTTTTCGGTGACATACCAGACTCATGTTCCTTCCTTGTTGCTGTTGGCTATGTTTTACTGCATCCTGGTATGTGGGCACTGCAAACACATAGAGGGGTCATATACACGGGATTGCAGGCAGGCTGACCAGGCTCAACATGTATGTGCGTTCTTGCTTTCATGTATGCCTAGCAGTGTAGATGTGTAGTCATGTTGTGATGGGCAGTCATCCTAGTCACAACGGTTACTTGCATGGTGTGCATTTGGGTGGTCAAGGGTTGTACGGTGTGTTGGTTGTGGCTTTGTCGTGTGTGTTGATGTGTGTGTTACTGGCGTGTGACTCATGGCTGTGTGGGACTGTTGTATGTTTGTGTGCACACACTGCTTGTTGTGCATTCAGTGCTGTGGGTGTATGTTGCCTTGTGCTGTCCTAGTATACATCCCCTGATGTACTGCTGTGTTTGCTATGTGTTTTGTGGTGTTGTGCATCTGTTGTGTGTTTGATGTGTCTGTGTTGTTCTGTGATGGTGCACTTCTTGTCTGTGTTGTGGTATGTAGCCCATGCATTTTTCCTGACTGATGAGGTGGTGCACTCCTGTTGTGTGTGTACTCCCATTGCCTTCCCCTAGTTTGGCTGCACAGGTGCTGTGTGTTATTTTTGTGGTTCTGTATGTGTTTCTGTTTAGAATTGTGTTTGCCATTTTTGTTTTGGTGCAGACGTTGGTACTGTAATCCCTGTGTGTGTGTGATGTTTGTGGATGCCCCCAGGGGGTTTGATTGTTTGTTTGTATCTTGTCTGGACATTATGTAGGCCCTTCTGTGTGTCTGGCATTGGGACAGTGTGCTGCAGATATGAGGGGGGTATGTTTGGGGACTCCTAGTTGTGTTTGGCAGTCATTGAGTGTGCCAATGTGCCCTGTGTGATACACATGTGTACTTGCTGTTCTCTGTTTGGCTTGAGGTCCTTCCTTTCATCCCTGTCCCTATGCATGGGTTACCTTGCTGTCTCCCTGAGTTGTTGCACTGAGGTGACTGTTGTTTGACTTCACTCACTGTGCCAGCCATGTGCTTGGATGGGGTGTGGATGTTGTTCTGGGTTCCTTGTCCTGCATGTGTCTGTTCACCTGGTTGTTGGTTGTCTCCTTGCCCTCCCAATTGTGTGCACATCATTCATGCTTTCCTCTATGTTGTGCTCCATTGCTGGTGGCATGTAGTCTGTGTATGTGGCTGTGTGTCGGTGTGGGGTATGTCTGTGTGAGTTGGCAGGGTGTGTGTCCAGTAGTCTGTATGTTCCTTGTGTGTATGTTCATTTTGTGCTTGTCTTCTGCTTTCTTGCCATGTATGTGGTGTTGTGGTGTGTGTGTGTGTTGCCCTGGGCCTGTGCCTCTGTGCTGTGTGTTAATCTACACCAAATGCTGCTGTGTCTGTCTCCCTAGGTGTTAGTTGTGTGCTGCTGGGTGTGGATTTAAGCGATACAAAAGGGGGGGATGATGGACGGAACGCTTGAGCCAATCAAACACTCACCCCCAGTCAACTGATCTGGGTTTAATCCATCATCATTCTTTAGCTCACTCCACCACCCCAGTTCAGACATGGCCATATGCAAATCAGTCTGACCCTGTGCCTCATGGGAACAGTCCAGCCCGAACTGCCAAGCCATGTCTTCCCTGGACCGGAAACAAGCATCCTAGGACCGGTTTCTGGCATTTCAGCCGTCATCAGCCAGGCTTGCTTGAATCCAGTGGCAAAGTGAGCAAGGGACCCACGTCTGGGCATACCCCCGCCAACTTAGGGCGACCAAAGCGATACAAAAGGGGGGTTCAATAGGGGGATGATGGACGGAACGCTTGAGCCAATCAAACACTCACCCCCAGTCAACTGATCTGGGTTTAATCCATCATCATTCTTTAGCTCACTCCACCACCCCAGTTCAGACATGGCCATATGCAAATCAGTCTGACCCTGTGCCTCATGGGAACAGTCCAGCCCGAACTGCCAAGCCATGTCTTCCCTGGACCGGAAACAAGCATCCTAGGACCGGTTTCTGGCATTTCAGCCGTCATCAGCCAGGCTTGCTTGAATCCAGTGGCAAAGTGAGCAAGGGACCCACGTCTGGGCATACCCCCGCCAACTTAGGGCGACCAAAGCGATACAAAAGGGGATGATGGACGGAGCAGCTTGAGCCAATCAAACACTCACCCCCAGTCAACTGATCTGGGTTTAATCCATCATCATTCTTTAGCTCACTCCACCACCCCAGTTCAGACATGGCCATGGATTTAGGTCGCTTGGTGTTGGACATTCTTGCTGTGTGCGGCGGAGCTGTGGGTGGTGGGTGGTGGTGGTGGCCTGGGGTCTTTCTGGCCTGTCCGTTGCTGTACATGCATTCTGCTTTGTGCGATGGATTTCCCGCATGCTCACCGCTGCGGTGTCGTCCAGCTACACATTACATTATGTTCGCGGTACTTTGGTGGGCTTGATGCAGGGTGTGAATTGGTGCCAGCTGAGACATGTGTGGGTACACTGATGAATGTGTTCCTGTCCACACCAGTGTGTCTGGTGTGGCCAGGTGCCCTGTTTCAGCCCGTGGAATTTGTGTTCTGTTTTGTGCTGTATTGTGTTTTGTTTACGTACCTGCGGCGGCGTCCGCGGCGGGCGATGTTGGCCTGGTGATGTATCACGTACAGCACCGGGAGGACGTGTAGTGCTGGATCCATGGCGTTCGGCTCCGAGTGGAGGGCTCCGGAGTCTCGTTTCACGCTCCGCTGTCGAGATTCCGCCGTGTCTGGATGGGCGGTTTCTCCCCTGCGGTTCGACGGGTTGTTTGGCACATCCTAATTTGTTGAGCGGACGGGACGTCATTCCGCACGGCGGTGAGTCTCCATTGGCTCACACCGGCGCGGTGGCGGCCGCAATTTCATGGCGGTCGGCGTTGCACCGCGGAGGTCGGGAAATGGGCCATATTTGCCCTTCATAATATGGCGGCCGTGAGGACCGCTGCTGGCGGGCGGTAAGAGGCATTTTTCCGCACCGTCTGCACCGCGGTACTGACACCGACCGCCATCGTAATCGGCCCCTAAGTGTTTCTAAAAAGTTTAAGAATGCTATATATATATATATATATATAAATATATATATATATATATATATATGCCAAGGTGTTTTGAAGAATGAGTGGTTGTATGAGTTTCTGAATGGATGAATTAGTGGGTGCCTGACTGACTGTTTAAGTGAGTGATTACACGTGTCTTAGTGAATGCATGGGTGAATGACTAATCTGTGTGAATGTCTGTATCAGTTTGTCAGTTGGTGTGTAAGTGGCTGCATAGGTTGATGAGTAGCTACATTAGTGTCTATATGGGTTAATGATTGGTTGTCTGAGTACCTGTATGGGTGCCTGAGTGTCTGTGTGGGTGGGTGGGGGTGTGTGTGACTCCTGAAGAAAGTGACCCGATTCGGGCCCCCCGGGTCACACAAGGCCACCTCTCAGCCTTCCATACCAAATAAAGAGTTGGCCAGACATTAGAGAATAAAAAACAATATCTGTTTATTCAGAGTACGTTCAGAGCAGAGACCTGTCTGCCTAGTCTCTAAGGAGTGCTGCAGAGGGACTGACATCAGCAAGCATAACAATACATTAAATACACTTCGAGACCAATGAATGCATGCCCACCATGACATTTTCCAGAGAGATGCAACTGGACAGTAAATTATAAAGGAGTACGTTTCGATTTTGAGGCCGGGCACACATTATCTACTATTTAAGGTCAATCTGCCTGTGCCCGCCACTAGACAAGTGGGAGAAGGCTTACATCTAAAAGGAAAGGTATGCTCTAACAAGAACAGTGCATTTATTAGTGTGGCAGAACTCAGCTCTGAAGAAACATAACCTAGAGAAGGCCGTTTCTCAGAAATGGCAAAGAATTAGTTGCGATCACGATACAAAATGGCGCCTATACACAAAATGGCACCACGAATGCTAACTTACGTAAAGCAATTCGAAAACATAATTTGTATTCCAACAGACCCTCCATTTAGCTTGAGCTAAGTAATTTTGTGTAATAACAAAAAAGACATATAATTCAACAAATCATGAATACATTCTTAGGAGCCCTCTATATTCTCAGCTTCAGGAAGAGAAATGGTGAGGAGGGAAGAAGTCTCAAAAATACCCTCATCTATTTGCATGAGGTCTTCGACTTCATTTTGAATCATGATCGTTGCATTACTATCATGAATTGATATTTTCTTAGGAGTGAGGAGGGTGGTGCAATAAGAGCAACATAAGGGAAGACACTGGACTTAAACACAGCAAGAAACGACAATCACAATGAAATAGATCACCTTTTCAAGGATCCAACCCCACCCACCAAACAATGACCAACTCCAGTTCCCACTCTCCATTCCTTACACGTGTTGTAGAATGTTTAGTTATCCTGACTACACACTGGTCTCCTACTACCCCGCACACACCACCGCTCTTAGCTAGGATGAAATCAACAGCATATCTAGTCTGCTCGGAGTATATTCGCATACTTTCTAATTGGGTGGTGATGTCACGCAGTGCCGCCACTGTGGAGTTAGACAGTATCTGCAGCTTACATCCAAAATATTCTCTGGCTTTCTCACCCCTGGCCATAGCATTACCTCCAAAGGTAATAATGGAGGAGAGAATATACCCAAAAGTGATACCATCACTGTAATTATTGACTTCCAAATCTGTCACTCCATCACAGAACTCTGAAGTCAATGTTCTTTTTACCCATCGTACATTTGCCTTACTGTACTTACAAGGCACACCTAAAGGGAGCACCATCCCTAGAGCAACATCATCTGTACCGTTATAAACATTTGAATAAGTACCATTAGACAGAAAACAAAATCCTGGGTGTGCATAAAGTGGACCAGAGTAGCACATCTTTTATTTGTGATGTGTTTGCAAACAATGTTAATTCATAGCCAGTCAGACGTGCACTGGTGAGGTGCTGTGTGTTAGTCTTATTCAAAAGCGTGTCCACAGCATGGGGTACCATGACTGTGATATCAGTATCAAGTACGAGTCCAGCCGATTGGCTGATCGAAACGGCCACAGCTGCGACCGCTCTTAGACAGCTCGGGAGGGCTCTTGCGACAGGGTCAATAACAGAAGAGAAATAAGCACACTGCTGTTGCTTATCTCCAAATGTTTGTATTAAAACAGAAAGCGCGCAACCAGCCATCTCATGGACGAACAATAAAAACGATTTGTTATTATCGGGGGTGCCAAATACTGGAGCTGAACAAAGCACAGAATTTAATTGCTCAAAAGACTTCTGACATTCAGGCATCCAAGGCAGGGGCTCATGCACGTCTTTAATGGTTAGTGCAAGCAAGGGTTTGATTAGTTGCGAGTAGTTAGGTATCCACTGGCGACAATAGGAAGTGATACCTATAAAAGCGCGCACATCTTTCTGGGTTTGTGGAAGGGGCATTTTAACAATGGTAATTATGCGCTCAGGAGTCAATCTCCTACCCTCCTTTGACAGTAGGTGACCTAAATAGGTGACCTCCTGTCGACAATATTGAAATTTAGAAAGAGACACCTTATGTCCATGTTGGGCCAAATGCAGCAACAATTTAACTGTACTGTCTTTGCAACCTTGTTCTATGTCAGAAGCGATGAGCAAGTCATCAACATACTGCATAAGCTTGGCTATAAATACTTGGACTCTCAGTATAGCCTTGATCAGCTCGACAGAACCTAAAGCCCCTGCCAGCTAGTGTAAACCCAAACATGTACCTGCTATCCGGATGAATAGGAATACTAAAGAAAGTATTTTTCAAGTCAATGACAGAGAAGAATTTAGCAGTAGAAGGAATCATTGTCAAAAGAGTAGTAATGTCAAGGACCACTGAAAACTGGGGAACCACTATATTATTAACCGCGCGCAAATCAATCACAAAACGTTGAAATCTCCTTGATCATCAGAAGAACCTGAAGGCGTCCGTTTAAGTATGGGAAGAATAGGACTATTACAAATATTGGCAGTCGTCTCCTCAACCACTCCTTTCCTGATCAAATCCTGAATAATTTGCAATAAGGCTCGTTCTCCTGCCTGTGGTATTTTATACTGCGGGATACGAGGCAAAATAGCACCATCCTTAACCTGTATCAAAACTGGTGGTATCTGCAGCGGTGCCATATCTGTATCACCTGTTGCCCACAAAGTGGGTGGCACGTCTGCAAATCCAACAGGAAGAGGCGCATTTTTGGACAGACACTGTTTAGCACGTACTACATCAGGACCCATTGTCATATAGACACCTGCCGGGGAGCAATAAATGGTAGCATGCAATTTCTTCAACAAATCCAAACCTATCTAATTTTCACCACAATTAGATGTCAACGGAAATGGTGAATCCACAGTGAAAGGACCAATAGTCAAGGCAAGAGGTTTTGAAATGGGGCTTACAACCGGTACGCCAGAAAAACCAACCAACACATTATTATGGCCAGACAGAGTCGCCCCAGGGACCATATTTCGAGAAACAGAACTTTTTGTATCACATGTGTCCACCAAAAATTCCTTAGTTGAACCTTGCAGTTCTGCTGTTACAAAAGGACCACGCTGGTCTACAGGTATCGGAACTGGTCCCTCACGCTGTCCCTGGCTGTCCTAACTGTAATTAAACCAAAATGGTATGCAGTTCCTAAGTGTGGGTGGGAATATTCAGGTCTTTGATAAAGTACCCTCACACACCCCGAAAGGTGTCATGCTTCATCATTGGGCTAGCTCTTCATCCGGCCGGCGCTGCAATGTCCGACGGGCACCCACAAAGGGGCTCTTTAGCGGAGTTCTTTCGTGATGAAGCCGTAAGGTGTATGCAGGTGTGTGGACTTAGTAGTGTAGTGAGTGAAAGTAATGCTAAAATAGGTTTAGGGTAGCCCTATAGTCTAAAAGTTTTATTCCAGGGGTACACTAACCTAACTAAAAACTAACGACCCTAATTGGACACAATGATCCTAAAAGGTATGTGTGATGTGAGAGGTCAACATCTTTCTTGCCTTGGACAGCCCCTTACGGGTCAAGTGGCAATTCATCAGGACCAAGTGGTAATTCAGACAGATTTTGTAAACTCTGACACTACCGCAATGCTGCTTTTGACGCAGTGGAGTGGTGACCAGCCTTGCGTTTCCACATCAGGTCCAATTGACCAAATGTAGTGAGACCTGAAAAACAGTGATAATTAAAAATATATATTAAAATTGAGGCTGTGCCCCGTGACGGCGGTTTGTATCAGAACAGTGAACCCGATCTGGGTCAAGGTATAGTGACATCCTTATTGCCCAGGGAGGGGAGGGAAAGGGGAAACAAAATGAGGAATTGTTTCATCTCTTATCCTCATTATTTCCGAATTGTAGGATGTTCCCGTGAGGTCATTTCAATTCAGGTGTAGCTATCAACAAAACTTACTATGGGACCTACCTCCTGTAGTCGGCCACCACCCATGTGGTCAATGTATAGTCTGCCCCCTGACCAGTGCTACAAAGACAATTACATTAACTGACTCTTTGGTATGGACACAAAGAAAACACACAAATTGCAATACATGCAATTGCGTTTACCTTATCACCTGCCCATGCCAGCTCAAATATGTGGGTATGACGACTCGCCCTGTGAAAACAAGAATTACCAAACACAGGAGCAATATTAGATGTAAAAAAACGAATACCAAAATGAGTGCCCATTTCACTGAAATGAACCACACTACCAACGATCTACAATGGACTATTTTGGAAGCCCATCCACAAATACGGAAGGAAGCCCTGTTTAGGAAAGAGCAATTTTGGGTTTTCCACCTCTCTGCACATATCACTGGGTTGAATGATGATATTCCCTGGGGCGAACTAAATCGACCTATGTAGTTATACAAGGGTGGCCCCTGCCAGCGCATGGTTGCTATTCTGAATGTGGGAAGGAACATCATACAATTACCTGATTAATCCAAACGTTCTCTCACACACGGTATATAAACAATAGGGTAACCAGAGTAACTACTCGAGCGAAACACTTCAGTTATATTTGCCCTATTACTGCCACCACACGGTACGTACATATACCTTAGGGCAACCAGAGCACTAACAAAAAACCTGTAAAACCATATCGCCTCAATTGAATGAACAAAAGATTGAGCAGCTTGATTAATGATAAATTACCTTATGTGAGCGACTTTATAGAGCGGTTCCTGTTATATACTCGTAAGAAAAGCAAATCTCCTTCTCACCCCACCCACTTTATCAACCTGATATGTACAAGTGGCACCCCCTTGTATACTAAGAATACAAAGTTAGTCTTTTTTTCCCATCATATATGCTAATCATAATCTTTCCCTTTAGATGCCCATATCAACACCTGACCACGCACATCTTGGGGTCTAGCTAACTAGATTATCACAATTGGAAGGGACATTGAACTGCGCACACAATTAACGGCAACCTGTGCCTCTTAGTTGTCATTACCAAGGTTTCAATAAAATCCTCTCCCAAGATGGCCGCCCTCCCCTACGCACCAGCTCTTTCACGCTGATGTGCCTTTGTAAAAACTCCGTCCCAGGAACAAACTTTACGGGAAAGCAGAGTAGGGGTAGGACTACGGCTAGTTGCCGCGCCACCCATTGTGAGTATGGAAAGCGCCTGTTACCTCAAAAGAGCCCCCGGTAAGACAACTTATATGTTTTATTATTGACATGATGCTCTCCATGTACCGACATTTGTATCTAGTTCATGAGCAACGAGGTGCTCTGTTGGATTGCTCCCATCAGCCCAGACTTTCATACTTGGGGGTGAGTGACGTTTCGTCAACACGTTAGATACTTCCGACAGCCCACATATATATTTGTCTACACACCCCCCTATTCATATGATCACGAGCATCGCGATTGATACTGTGCCGATATGTCGACAAATTGATTAACTACACATATGGTCATGTATGTACGCTTGCTCACGGCAACAGTTACGGGTCAAGTGGCTAGCCCGTTTTGTTGCAATTGAACTGGTGATCACATATCTTGCAAAAGAAACAATTGATGGACGGAATGCTGGACAATGCAAACATTCAACCTCAGTCACAAGGATCTGGGTTAAATCCATCATTCTTTTGCTCACCACACTCCAGTTTGGACCCAGCCATATGCAAATCAGTCTTGACCCTGTTCCTTGTGGGAACAGTACAGCCCGAACTGCCAAGCCAGGTCCTCCCTGGACCGGAAACAAGCATCCTGGGACCAGTTTCAGGGCATCACCCTTCATCAGCCAGGCTAGCTTGAATCCAGTGGTATAGTGAGCACGGGACCCAAGTCTGGGCATACCCTTCCCACTTAGGATGACAAATGCAAAAGAAACAATTGATGGACGGAATGCTGGACAATGCAAACATTCACCCCCAGTCACAAGGATCAGGGTTAAATCCATCATTCTTTTGCTCACCACACCACCCCAGTTTGGACCCAGCCATATGCAAATCAGTCTTGACCCTGTTCTTTGTGGGAACAGTCCAGACCGAACTGCCAAGCCAGGTCCTCTCTGGACCGGAAACAAGCAAACTGGGACCTGTTTCAGGGCATCACCCTTCATCAGCCAGGCTAGCTTGATTCCAGTGGTAAAGAGAGCATCAGACCCACAACTGGGAATACCCTTCCCACTTAGGGCAACAAATGCAAAAGAAACAATTGATGGACGGAATGCTGGACAATGCAAACATTCATCCCCAGTCACAAGGATCTGGGTTAAATCTATCATTCTTTTGCTCAACACACCACCCCAGTTTGGAGCCAGCCATATGCAAATCAGTCTTGACCCTGTTCCTTGCGGGAACAGTCCAGCCCGAACTGCCAAGCCAGATCCTCCCTAGACCGGAAACAAGCATCCTGGGATCGGTTTAAGGGAATCACCCTTCATCAGCCAGGCTAGCTTGAATCCAGTGGTATAGTGAGCACGGGACCCACGTCTGGACATACCTTTCCCACTTAGCACGACAAATGCAAAAGAAACAATTGATGGACGGAAAGCTGGACAATGCAAACATTCACCCCCAGTCACAAGGATCTGGGTTAAATCCATCATTCTTTTGCTCACCACACCACCCCAGTTTGGACCCAGCCATATCCAAATCAGTCTTGACCCTGTTCCTTGTGGGAACAGTCCAGCCCGAACTGCCAAGCCAGGTCCTCCCTGGACCGGAAACAAGCATCCTGGGACCGGTTTCAGAGCATCACCCTTCATCAGCCAGGCTAGCTTGAATCCAGTGGTATAATGAGCAAGGCACCCACGTCTGGGCATACCCTTCCCACTTAGGGCGACAAATGCAAAAGAAACAATTGATGGACGGAATGCTGGACAATGTAAACATTCACCCCCAGTCACAAGGATCTGGGTTAAATCCATCATTCTTTTGCTCACCACACCACCCCAGTTTGGACCCAGCCACTTGCAAATCAGTCTTGACCCTGTTCCTTGTGGCAACAGTTCAGCCCAAACTGCCAATCCAGGTCCTCCCTGGACCGGAAACAAGCATCCTGGTACCGGTTTCAGGGCATCACCCTTCATCAGCCAGGCTAGCTTGAATCCAGTGGTATAGTGAGCACGGGACCCACGTCAGGGCATACCCTTCCCACTTAGGGCGACAAACGCAAAAGAAACAATTTATGGACGGAATGCTGGACAATGCAAACATTCACTCCAAGTCACAAGGATCTGGGTTAAATCCATCATTCTTTTGCTCACCACACCACCCCAGTTTGGACCCAGCCATATGCAAATCAGACTTGACCCTGTTCCTTGTGGGAACAGTCCAGCCCGAACTGCCAAGCCAGGTCCTCCCTGGACCGGAAACAAGCATCCTGGGACCGGTTTCAGAGCATCACCCTTCATCAGCCAGGCTAGCTTGAATCCAGTGGTATAGTGAGCACGGGACCCACGTCTGGGCATCCCCTTCCCACTTAGGGCGACAAATTGAAAAGAAACAATTGATGGACGGAATGCTGGACAATGCAAACATTCACCCCCAGTCACAAGGATCTGGGTTCAATCCATCATTCTTTTGCTCACCACTCCACCCCAGTTTGGACCCAGCCATATGCAAATCAGTCTTGACCCTGTTCCTTGTGGGAACAGTCCAGCCCGAACTGCCAAGCCAGGTCCTCTCTGGACCGGAAACAAGCATCCTGGGACCGGTTTCAGGGCATCACCCTTCATCAGCCAGGCTAGCTTGAATCCAGTGGTATAGTGAGCACGGGACCCACGTCTGGGCATACCCTTCCCACTTAGGGCGACAAATGCAAAAGAAACAATTGATGGACGGAATGCAGGACAATGCAAACATTCACCCCCAGTCACAAGGATCTTGGTTAAATCCATCATTATTTGCTCACCACACCACCCCAGTTTGGACCCAGCCATATCCAAATCAGTCTTGACCCTGTTCCTTGTGGGAACAGTCCAGCCCGAACTGCCAAGCCAGGTCCTCCCTGGACCGGAAACAAGCATCCTGGGACCGGTTTCAGGGCATCACCCTTCATCAGCCAGGCTAGCTTGAATCCAATGGTATAGTGAGCACGGGACCCACGTCTGGGCATACCGGGCCTGATTCACAGAACTAACTTACGTCAAAAACGTAAAGTTAGTACTTTTTGGTATTCACAGAATACACTTACTCATTT
This sequence comes from Calotriton arnoldi, assembly GCA_963921515.1. Taxonomy (NCBI): domain Eukaryota; kingdom Metazoa; phylum Chordata; class Amphibia; order Caudata; family Salamandridae; genus Calotriton; species Calotriton arnoldi. Next base: position 535,721 of record CAWUFW010011412.1, read on the forward strand.
TGGTATTCACAGAAATAACTTACTCATTTCGGTATTCACAGAAGTTAGTAGTCCTAACTTTAGGACTCCTAAATGCCTTCTGTGAATACCGAAAGTCTTAAAGTTAGGATTTTTCTCAGTTTAGGAGTAGTAAAGTTAGGACTCCTAACTTTATGACTCTCTAAATGCCTTCTGTGAATACCGAAAGTCTTAAAGTTAGGATTTTTCTCAGTTTAGGAGTAGTAAAGTTAGGACTCCTAACTTTACTACTCCTAAACTGAGAAAATCCTAACTTTAAGACTTCGTATTCACAGAAGGCATTTAGGAGTCCTAAAGTTAGGACTACTAACTTCTGTGAATACCGAAATGAGTAAGTTATTTCTGTGAATACCAAAATGAGTAAGTGTATTCTGTGAATACCAAAAAGTACTAACTTTACGTTTTTGACGTAAGTTCGTTCTGTGAATCAGGCCCACCCTTCCCACTTACAGCGACAAATGCAAAAGAAACAATTGATGGACGGAATGCTGGACAATGCAAACATTCACCCCTAGTCACAAGGATCTGGGTTATATCCACCATTCTTTTGCTCACCACACCACCCCAGTTTGGACCCAGCCATAAGCAAATCAGTCTTGACCCTGTTCCTTGTGGGAACAGTCCAGCCCGAACTGCCACGCCAGGTTCTCCCTGGACCGGAAACAAGCATCCTGGGACCGGTTTCAGGGCATCACCCTTCATCAGCCAGGCTATCTTGAGTTCAGTGGTATAGTGAGCACGGGACCCACGTCTGGGCATACCCTTCCCAATTAGGGCGACAAATGCAAAGGAAACAATTGATGGACGGAATGCTGGACAATGAAAACATACACCCCCAGTCACAAGGATCTTGGTTAAATCCTAATTCTTTTGCTCACCACACCACCCCAGTTTGGACCCAGCCATATGCAAATCAGTCTTGACCCTGTTCCTTGTGGGAACAGTCCAGCCCGAACTGCCAAGCCAGGTCCTCCCTGGACCAGAAACAAGCATCCTGGGACCGGTTTCAGGGCATCACCCTTCATCAGCCAGGGTAGCTTGAATCCAGTGGTATGGTGAGCATGGGACCCACGTCTGGGCATACCCTTCCCACTTAGGGCTACAAATGCAAAACAAACAATTGATGGACGGAATGCTGGACAATGAAAACATACACCCCCAGTCACAAGGATCTTGGTTAAATCCCTAATTCTTTTGCTCACCACACCACCCCAGTTTGGACCCAGCCATATGCAAATCAGTCTTGACCCTGTTCCTTGTGGGAACAGTCCAGCCCGAACTGCCAAGCCAGGTCCTCCCTGGACCAGAAACAAGCATCCTGGGACCGGTTTCAGGGCATCACCCTTCATCAGCCAGGCTATCTTGAATCCAGTGGTATAGTGAGCACGGGACCCACGTATGGGCATACCCTTCCCACTTAGGGCGACAAATGCAAAAGAAACAATTGATGGACGGAATGCTGGACAATGCAAACATTCACCCCCAGTCAAAAGGATCTGGGTTAACCTCTTCGGTGTTCATGACGAGACCAGCTGGAGCTGTGCTCATGACGAGCTGGTCTCGTCATAACGGCTGCGCTCCGCCCACGCGCGATTAATTCCCCACCTGTGCGGGAGAATTAATCAGTGGGCGAGGTCGTGACGAGCCCAGCTCATCATGAGAACAGCAGCGCCGCGCTCACCCCCTGCACCCGTGGGGGAATTACCCCCGCAGGGAAGGGGTTAAATCCATCATTCTTTTGCTCACCACACCACCCCAGTTTGGACCCAGCCATATGCAAATCAGTCTTGACCCTGTTCCTTGTGGAAACAGTCCAGCCCGAACTGCCAAGCCAGGTCCTCCCTGGACCGGAAACAAGCATCCTGGGACCGGTTTCAGGGCATCACCCTTCATCAGCCAGGCTAGCTTGAATCCAGTGGTATAGTGAGCATTGGACCCACGTCTGGGCATACCCTTCCCACTTAGGGCGACAAATGCAAAATAAACAATTGATGGCTGGAATGCTGGTCAATGCCAACAGTTCACCCCCTAGTCACAAGGATCTGGGTTATATCCATCATTCTTTTACTCACCACACCACCCCAGTTTGGACCCAGCCATATGCAAATCAGTCTTGACCCTGCTCCTTGTGGGAACAGTCCAGCCCGAACTTCCAAGCCAGGTCCTCCCTGGACCGGAAACAAGCATCCTGGGACCGGTTTCAGGGCATCACCCTTCATCAGCCAGGTTAGCTTCAGTCCAGTGGTATAGTGAGCACGGGACCCACGTCTGGGCATACCCTTCCCACTTAGGGCGACAAATGCAAAAGAAACAATTGAGGGACGGAATGCTGGACAATGCAAACATACACCCCCAGTCACAAGGATCTGGGTTAAATCCATAATTCTTTTTCTCACCACACCACCCCAGTTTGGACCCAGCCATATGCAAATCAGTCTTGACCCTGTTCCTTGTGGGAACAGTCCAGCCCGAATTGCCAAGCCAGGTCCTCCCTGGACCAGAAACAAGCATCCTGGGACCGGTTTCAGGGCATCACCCTTCATCGGCCAGGGTAGCTTGAATCCAGTGGTATGGTGAGCACGGGATCCACGTCTGGGCATACCCTTCCCACTTAGGGCTACAAATGCAAAAGAAACAATTGATGGACGGAATGCTGGACAATGCAAACATTCACCCCCAGTCACAAGGATCTGGGTTAAATCCATCATTCTTTTGCTCACCACTAGGCCTGGGCGGTAAATTCCGTTCCGCTCGCAGAATTTGCGGAATTTGGGAAATTTCGCGTTCCACGGAGAACGCGGAATTGCCAAAAATTCAGCGATGCGCGGCTTCGCGGAGTTTTTTGCTTGTTCGCGCTTTTAAAATGCGTGTTCGCGAGATATTTCTCCCCGAGCATGCAAACAGCATTCGCGAACAGGAAAAAAGCATCGCGAACGGGCAGAAAAAGCAATTCCACGTGTTCGCGGAACTTTTGCGTGCTCGCGGAGATTTTTTACCGTTTCGCGGAGCTTTGCGTAGCGCGACTACGCAAATTCCGCCCACCCCTTCTCACCACACCACCCCAGTTTGGACCCAGCCATATGCAAATCAGTCTTGACCCTGTTCCTTGTGGGAACAGTTCAGCCCGAACTGCCAAGCCAGGTCCTCCCTGGACCGGAAACAAGCATCCTGGGACCGGTTTCAGGGCATCACCCTTCATCAGCCAGGCTAGCTTGAATCCAGTGGTATAGTGAGCACGGGACCCACGTCTGGGCAAACCCTTCCCACTTAGGGCGACAAATGCAAAAGAAACTATTGATGGACGGAATGCTGGACAATGCAAACATTCACCCCCTAGTCACAAGGATCTGGGTAAAATCCATCATTCTTTTGCTCACCACACCACCCCAGTTTGGACTGAGCCATATGCAAATCAGTCTTGACCCTGTTCCTAGTGGGAACAGTCCAGCCCGAACTGCCAAGCCAGGTCCTCTCTGGACCAGAAACAAGCATCTTGGGACCGGTTTCAAGGCATCACCCTTCATCAGCCAGGCTAGCTTGAATCCAGTGGTATAGTGAGCACGGGACACACGTCTGGGCATACCCTTCCCACTTAGGGCGACAAATGCAAAAGAAACAATTGATGGACGGAATGCTGGACAATGCAAACGTTCTCCCCCTAGTCACAGGGATCTGGGTAAAATCCATCATTCTTTTGCTCACCACACCACCCCAGTTTGGACCGAGCCATTTGCAAATCAGTCTTGACCCTGTTCCTTGTGGGAACAGTCCAGCCCGAACTGCCAAGCCAGGTCCTCTCTGGACCAGAAACAAGCATCTTGGGACCGGTTTCAGGGCATCACCCTTCATCAGCCAGGCTAGCTTGAATCCAGTGGTATAGTGAGCACGGGACCCACGTCTGGGCATACCCTTCCCACTTAGGGCGACAAATTGAAAAGAAACAATTGATGGACGGAATGCTGGACAATGCAAACATTCACCCCCAGTCACAAGGATCTGGGTTCAATCCATCATTCTTTTGCTCACCACTCCACCCCAGTTTGGACCCAGCCATATGCAAATCAGTCTTGACCCTGTTCCTTGTGGGAACAGTCCAGCTCGAACTGCCAAGCCAGGTCCTCTCTGGACCGGAAACAAGCATCCTGGGACCGGTTTCAGGGCATCACCCTTCATCAACCAGTCTAGCTTGAATCCAGTGGTATAGTGAGCACGGGACCCACGTCTGGGCATACCCTTCCCACTTAGGGCGACAAATGCAAAAGAAACAATTGATGGACGGAATGCAGGACAATGCAAACATTCACCCCCAGTCACAAGGATCTTGGTTAAATCCATCATTATTTGCTCACCACACCACCCCAGTTTGGACCCAGCCATATCCAAATCAGTCTTGACCCTGTTCCTTGTGGGAACAGTCCAGCCCGAACTGCCAAGCCAGGTCCTCCCTGGACCGGAAACAAGCATCCTGGGACCGGTTTCAGGGCATCACCCTTCATCAGCCAGGCTAGCTTGAATCCAATGGTATAGTGAGCACGGGACCCACGTCTGGGCATACCGGGCCTGATTCACAGAACTAACTTACGTCAAAAACGTAAAGTTAGTACTTTTTAGTATTCACAGAATACACTTACTCATTTTGGTATTCACAGAATGAACTTACTCATTTCGGTATTCACAGAAGTTAGTAGTCCTAACTTTAGGACTCCTAAATGCCTTCTGTGAATACCGAAGAGTCTTAAAGTTAGGATTTTTCTCTGTTTAGGAGTAGTAAAGTTAGGACTCCTAACTTTAGGACTCCTAAATGCCTTCTGTGAATACCGAAAGTCTTAAAGTTAGGATTTTTCTCAGTTTAGGAGTAGTAAAGTTAGGACTCCTAACTTTACTACTCCTAAACTGAGAAAAATCCTAACTTTAAGACTTTCGGTATTCACAGAAGGCATTTAGGAGTCCTAAAGTTAGGACTACTAACTTCTGTGAATACCGAAATGAGTAAGTTATTTCTGTGAATACCAAAATGAGTAAGTGTATTCTGTGAATACCAAAAAGTACTAACTTTACGTTTTTGACGTAAGTTTGTTCTGTGAATCAGGCCCACCCTTCCCACTTACAGCGACAAATGCAAAAGAAACAATTGATGGACGGAATGCTGGACAATGCAAACATTCACCCCCTAGTCACAAGGATCTGGGTTATATCCACCATTCTTTTGCTCACCACACCACCCCAGTTTGGACCCAGCCATAAGCAAATCAGTCTTGACCCTGTTCCTTGTGGGAACAGTCCAGCCCGAACTGCCACGCCAGGTTCTCCCTGGACCAGAAACAAGCATCCTGGGACCGGTTTCAGGGCATCACCCTTCATCAGCCAGGCTATCTTGAGTTCAGTGGTATAGTGAGCACGGGACCCACGTCTGGGCATACCCTTCCCAATTAGGGCGACAAATGCAAAAGAAACAATTGATGGACGGAATGCTGGACAATGAAAACATACACCCCCAGTCACAAGGATCTTGGTTAAATCCCTAATTCTTTTGCTCACCACAACACCCCAGTTTGGACCCAGCCATATGCAAATCAGTCTTGACCCTGTTCCTTGTGGGAACAGTCCAGCCCGAACTGCCAAGCCAGGTCCTCCCTGGACCAGAAACAAGCATCCTAGGACCGGTTTCAGGGCATCACCCTTCATCAGCCAGGGTAGCTTGAATCCAGTGGTATGGTGAGCATGGGACCCACGTCTGGGCATACCCTTCCCACTTAGGGCTACAAATGCAAAAGAAACAATTGATGGACGGAATGCTGGACAATGAAAACATACACCCCCAGTCACAAGGATCTTGGTTAAATCCTAATTCTTTTGCTCACCACACCACCCCAGTTTGGACCCAGCCATATGCAAATCAGTCTTGACCCTGTTCCTTGTGGGAACAGTCCAGCCCGAACTGCCAAGCCAGGTCCTCCCTGGACCAGAAACAAGCATCCTGGGACCGGTTTCAGGGCATCACCCTTCATCAGCCAGGCTATCTTGAATCCAGTGGTATAGTGAGCACGGGACCCATGTATGGGCATACCTTTCCCACTTAGGGCGACAAATGCAAAAGAAACAATTGATGGACGGAATGCTGGACAATGCAAACATTCACCCCCAGTCAAAAGGATCTGGGTTAACCTCTGCGGTGTTCATGACGAGACCAGCTGGAGCTGTGCTCATGACGAGCTGGTCTCGTCATAACGGCTGCGCTCCGCCCACGCGCGATTAATTCCCCACCTGTGCGGGAGAATTAATCAGTGGGCGGGGTCGTGACGAGCCCAGCTCGTCATGAGAACAGCAGCGCCGCGCTCACCCCCCGCACCCGTGGGGGAATTACCCCCGCAGGGAAGGGGTTAAATCCATCATTCTTTTGCTCACCACACCACACCAGTTTGGACCGAGCCATATGCAAATCAGTCTTGACCCTGTTCCTTGTGGGAACAGTCCAGCCCAAACTGCCAAGCCAGGTCCTCCCTGGACCAGAAACAAGCATCCTGGGACCGGTTTCAGGGCATCACCCTTCATCAGCCAGGCTAGCTTGAATCCAGTGGTATAGTGAGCACGGGACCCACGTCTGGGCATACCCTTCCCACTTAGGGCGGCAAAAGAAACAATTGATGGCTGGAATGCTGGTCAATGCCAACAGTTCACTCCCTAGTCACAAGGATCTGGGTTATATCCATCATTCTTTTGCTCACCACACCACCCCAGTTTGGACCCAGCCATATGCAAATCAGTCTTGACCCTGTTCCTTATGGGAACAGTCCAGCCCGAACTGCCAAGCCAGGTTCTCCCTGGACCGGAAACAAGCATCCTGGGACCGGTTTCAGGGCATCACCCTTCATCAGCCAGGCTAGCTTGAATCCAGTGGTATAGTGAGCACGGTACCCACGTCTGGGCATACCCTTCCCACTTAGAGCGACAAATGCAAAAGAAACAATTGATGGATGGAATGCTGGACAATGCAAACATTCACCCCCAGTCACAAGGATCTGGGTTAAATCCATCATTCTTTTGCTCACCACACCACCCCAGTTTGGACCCAGCCATATGCAAATCAGTCTTGACCCTGCTCCTTGTGGGAACAGTCCAGCCCGAACTTCCAAGCCAGGTCCTCCCTGGACCGGAAACAAGCATCCTGGGACCGGTTTCAGGGCATCACCCTTCATCAGCCAGGTTAGCTTCAGTCCAGTGGTATAGTGAGCCCGGGACCCACGTCTGGGCATACCCTTCCCACTTAGGGCGACAAATGCAAAAGAAACAATTGAGGGACGGAATGCTGGACAATGCAAACATACACCCCCAGTCACAAGGATCTGGGTTAAATCCATAATTCTTTTGCTCACCACACCACCCCAGTTTGGACCCAGCCATATGCAAATCAGTCTTGACCCTGTTCCTTGTGGGAACAGTCCAGCCCGAATTGCCAAGCCAGGTCCTCCCTGGACCAGAAACAAGCATCCTGGGACCGGTTTCAGGGCATCACCCTTCATCGGCCAGGGTAGCTTGAATCCAGTGGTATGGTGAGCACGGGATCCACGTCCGGGCATACCCTTCCCACTTAGGGCTACAAATGCAAAAGAAACAATTGATGGACGGAATGCTGGACAATGCAAACATTCACCCCCAGTCACAAGGATCTGGGTTAAATCCATCATTCTTTTGCTCACCACTAGGCCTGGGCGGTAAATTCCGTTCCGCTTGCAGAATTTGCGGAATTTGGGAAATTTCGCGTTCCACGGAGAACGCGGAATTGCCAAAAATTCAGCGATGCGCGGCTTCGCGGAGTTTTTTGCTTGTTCGCGCTTTTAAAATGCGTGTTCGCGAGATATTTCTCCCCGAGCATGCAAACAGCATTCGCGAACAGGAAAAAAGCATCGCGAACGGGCAGAAAAAGCAATTCCACGTGTTCGCGGAACTTTTGCGTGCTCGCGGAGATTTTTTACCGTTTCGCGGAGCCTTGCGTAGCGCGACTACGCAAATTCCGCCCACCCCTTCTCACCACACCACCCCAGTTTGGACCCAGCCATATGCAAATCAGTCTTGACCCTGTTCCTTGTGGGAACAGTCCAGCCCGAACTGCCAAGCCAGGTCCTCCCTGGACCGGAAACAAGCATCCTGGGACCGGTTTCAGGGCATCACCCTTCATCAGCCAGGCTAGCTTGAATCCAGTGGTATAGTGAGCACGGGACCCACGTCTGGGCAAACCCTTCCCACTTAGGGCGACAAATTCAAAAGAAAGAATTGATGGACGGAATGCTGGACAATGCAAACATTCACCCCCTAGTCACAAGGATCTGGGTAAAATCCATCATTCTTTTGCTCACCACACCACCCCAGTTTGGACTGAGCCATATGCAAATCAGTCTTGACCCTGTTCCTAGTGGGAACAGTCCAGCCCGAACTGCCAAGCCAGGTCCTCTCTGGACCAGAAACAAGCATCTTGGGACCGGTTTCAAGGCATCACCCTTCATCAGCCAGGCTAGCTTGAATCCAGTGGTATAGTGAGCACGGGACACACGTCTGGGCATACCCTTCCCACTTAGGGCGACAAATGCAAAAGAAACAATTGAGGGACGGAATGCTGGACAATGCAAACGTTCTCCCCCTAGGCACAAGGATCTGGGTAAAATCCATCATTCTTTTGCTCACCACACCACCCCAGTTTGGACCGAGCCATTTGCAAATCAGTCTTGACCCTGTTCCTTGTGGGAACAGTCCAGCCCGAACTGCCAAGCCAGGTCCTCTCTGGACCAGAAACAAGCATCTTGGGACCGGTTTCAGGGCATCACCCTTCATCAGCCAGGCTAGCTTGAATCCAGTGGTATAGTGAGCACGGGACCCACGTCTGGGCATACCCTTCCCACTTAGGGCGACAAATTGAAAAGAAACAATTGATGGACGGAATGCTGGACAATGCAAACATTCACCCCCAGTCACAAGGATCTGGGTTCAATCCATCATTCTTTTGCTCACCACTCCACCCCAGTTTGGACCCAGCCATATGCAAATCAGTCTTGACCCTGTTCCTTGTGGGAACAGTCCAGCCCGAACTGCCAAGCCAGGTCCTCTCTGGACCGGAAACAAGCATCCTGGGACCGGTTTCAGGGCATCACCCTTCATCAACCAGGCTAGCTTGAATCCAGTGGTATAGTGAGCACGGGACCCACGTCTGGGCATACCCTTCCCACTTAGGGCGACAAATGCAAAAGAAACAATTGATGGACGGAATGCAGGACAATGCAAACATTCACCCCCAGTCACAAGGATCTTGGTTAAATCCATCATTATTTGCTCACCACACCACCCCAGTTTGGACCCAGCCATATCCAAATCAGTCTTGACCCTGTTCCTTGTGGGAACAGTCCAGCCCGAACTGCCAAGCCAGGTCCTCCCTGGACCGGAAACAAGCATCCTGGGACCGGTTTCAGGGCATCACCCTTCATCAGGCAGGCTAGCTTGAATCCAATGGTATAGTGAGCACGGGACCCACGTCTGGGCATACCGGGCCTGATTCACAGAACTAACTTACGTCAAAAACGTAAAGTTAGTACTTTTGGTATTCACAGAATACACTTACTCATTTTGGTATTCACAGAATGAACTTACTCATTTCGGTATTCACAGAAGTTAGTAGTCCTAACTTTAGGACTCCTAAATGCCTTCTGTGAATACCGAAAGATCTTAAAGTTAGGATTTTTCTCAGTTTAGGAGTAGTAAAGTTAGGACTCCTAACTTTAGGACTCCTAAATGCCTTCTGTGAATACCGAAAGTCATTAAAGTTAGGATTTTTCTCAGTTTAGGAGTAGTAAAGTTAGGACTCCTAACTTTACTACTCCTAAACTGAGAAAATCCTAACTTTAAGACTTTCGGTATTCACAGAAGGCATTTAGGAGTCCTAAAGTTAGGACTACTAACTTCTGTGAATACCGAAATGAGTAAGTTATTTCTGTGAATACCAAAATGAGTAAGTGTATTCTGTGAATACCAAAAAGTACTAACTTTACGTTTTTGACGTAAGTTCGTTCTGTGAATCAGGCCCACCCTTCCCACTTACAGCGACAAATGCAAAAGAAACAATTGATGGATGGAATGCTGGACAATGCAAACATTCACCCCCAGTCACAAGGATCTGGGTTAAATCCATCATTCTTTTGCTCACCACACCACCCCAGTTTGGACCCAGCCATAAGCAAATCAGTCTTGACCCTGTTCCTTGTGGGAACAGTCCAGCCCGAACTGCCACGCCAGGTTCTCCCTGGACCGGAAACAAGCATCCTGGGACCGGTTTCAGGGCATCACCCTTCATCAGCCAGGCTATCTTGAGTTCAGTGGTATGGTGAGCACGGGACCCACGTCTGGGCATACCCTTCCCACTTAGGGCTACAAATGCAAAAGAAACAATTGATGGACGGAATGCTGGACAATGAAAACATACACCCCCAGTCACAAGGATCTTGGTTAAATCCCTAATTCTTTTGCTCACCACACCACCCCAGTTTGGACCCAGCCATATGCAAATCAGTCTTGACCCTGTTCCTTGTGGGAACAGTCCAGCCCGAACTGCCAAGCCAGGTCCTCCCTGGACCAGAAACAAGCATCCTGGGACCGGTTTCAGGGCATCACCCTTCATCAGCCAGGCTATCTTGAATCCAGTGGTATAGTGAGCACGGGACCCACGTATGGGCATACCCTTCCCACTTAGGGCGACAAATGCAAAAGAAACAATTGATGGACGGAATGCTGGACAATGCAAACATTCACCCCCAGTCAAAAGGATCTGGGTTAACCTCTTCGGTGTTCATGACGAGACCAGCTGGAGCTGTGCTCATGACGAGCTGGTCTCGTCATAACGGCTGCGCTCCGCCCACGCGCGATTAATTCCCCACCTGTGCGGGAGAATTAATCAGTGGGCGGGTCGTGACGAGCCCAGCTCGTCATGAGAACAGCAGCGCCGCGCTCACCCCCCGCACCCGTGGGGGAATTACCCCCGCAGGGAAGGGGTTAAATCCATCATTCTTTTGCTCACCACACCACACCAGTTTGGACCAAGCCATATGCAAATCAGTCTTGACCCTGTTCCTTGTGGGAACAGTCCAGCCCGAACTGCCAAGCCAGGTCCTCCCTGGACCAGAAACAAGCATCCTGGGACCGGTTTCAGGGGATCACCCTTCATCAGCCAGGCTAGCTTGAATCCAGTGGTATAGTGAGCACGGGACCCACGTCTGGGCATACCCTTCCCACTTAGGGCGGCAAATGCAAAAGAAACAATTAATGGACGGAATGCTGGACAATGCAAACATTCACCCCCAGTCACAAGTATCTGGGTTAAATCCATCATTCTTTTGCTCACCACACCACCCCAGTTTGGACCCAGCCTATGCAAATCAGTCTTGACCCTGTTCAATGTGGAAACAGTCCAGCCCGAACTGCCAAGCCAGGTCCTCCCTGGACCGGAAACAAGCATCCTGGGACCGGTTTCAGGGCATCACCCTTCATCAGCCAGGCTAGCTTGAATCCAGTGGTATAGTGAGCATTGGACCCACGTCTGGGCATACCCTTCCCACTTAGGGCGACAAATGCAAAAGATACAATTGATGGCTGGAATGCTGGTCAATGCCAACAGTTCACCCCCTAGTCACAAGGATCTGGGTTATATCCATCATTCTTTTTCTCACCACCCCAGTTTGGACCCAGCCATATGCAAATCAGTCTTGACCCTGTTCCTTATGGGAACAGTCCAGCCCGAACTGCCAAGCCAGGTTCTCCCTGGACCGGAAACAAGCATCCTGGGACCGGTTTCAGTTCATCACCCTTCATCAGCCAGGCTAGCTTGAATCCAGTGGTATAGTGAGCACGGGACCCACGTCTGGGCATACCCTTCCCACTTAGAGCGACAAATGCAAAAGAAACAATTGATGGATGGAATGCTGGACAATGCAAACATTCACCCCCAGTCACAAGGATCTGGGTTAAATCCATCATTCTTTTGCTCACCACACCACCCCAGTTTGGACCCAGCCATATGCAAATCAGTCTTGACCCTGTTCCTTGTGGGAACAGTCCAGCCCGAACTGCCAAGCCAGGTCCTCCCTGGACCGGAAACAAGCATCCTGGGACCGGTTTCAGGGCATCACCCTTCATCAGCCAGGCTAGCTTGAATCCAGTGGTATAGTGAGCACGGGACCCACGTCTGGGCAAACCCTTCCCACTTAGGGCGACAAATGCAAAAGAAACTATTGATGGACGGAATGCTGGACAATGCAAACATTCACCCCCTAGTCACAAGGATCTGGGTAAAATCCATCATTCTTTGCTCACCACACCACCCCAGTTTGGACCGAGCCATATGCAAATCAGTCTTGACCCTGTTCCTAGTGGGAACAGTCCAGCCCGAACTGCCAAGCCAGGTCCTCTCTGGACCAGAAACAAGCATCTTGGGACCGGTTTCAAGGCATCACCCTTCATCAGCCAGGCTAGCTTGAATCCAGTGGTATAGTGAGCACGGGACACACGTCTGGGCATACCCTTCCCACTTAGGGCGACAAATGCAAAAGAAACAATTGATGGACGGAATGCTGGACAATGCAAACATTCTCCCCAGTCACAAGGATCTGGGTTAAATCCATCATTATTTTGCTCACCACACCACCCCAGTTTGGACCCAGCCATAATCAAATCAGTCTTGACCCTGTTCCTTGTGGGAACAGTCCAGCCCGAACTGCCAAGCCAGGTCCTCCCTGGACCGGAAACAAGCATCCTGGTACCGGTTTCAGGGCATCACCCTTCATCAGCCAGGCTAGCTTGAATCCAGTGGTATAGTGAGCACGGGACCCACGTCTGGGCATCCCCTTCCCAATTAGGGCGACAAATGCAAAAGAAACAATAGGTGGACGGAATGCTGGACAATGCAAACATTCACCCCCAGTCACAAGGATCTGGGTTCAATCCATCATTCTTTTGCTCACCACTCCACCCCAGTTTGGACCCAGCCATATGCAAATCAGTCTTGACCCTGTTCCTTGTGGGAACAGTCCAGCCCGAACTGCCAAGCCAGGTCCTCTCTGGACCGGAAACAAGCATCCTGGGACCGGTTTCAGGGCATCACCCTTCATCAGCCAGGCTAGCTTGAATCCAGTGGTATAGTGAGCACGGGACCCACGTCTGGGCATACCCTTCCCACTTAGGGCGACAAATGCAAAAGAAACAATTGATGGACGGAATGCAGGACAATGCAAACATTCACCCCCAGTCACAAGGATCTTGGTTAAATCCATCATTATTTGCTCACCACACCACCCCTGTTTGGACCCAGCCATATCCAAATCAGTCTTGACCCTGTTCCTTGTGGGAACAGTCCAGCCCGAACTGCCAAGCCAGGTCCTCCCTGGACCGGAAACAAGCATCCTGGGACCGGTTTCAGGGCATCACCCTTCATCAGCCAGGCTAGCTTGAATCCAATGGTATAGTGAGCACGGGACCCACGTCTGGGCATACCGGGCCTGATTCGCAGAACTAACTTACGTCAAAAACGTAAAGTTAGTACTTTTTGGTATTCACAGAATACACTTACTCATTTTGGTATTCACAGAATGAACTTACTCATTTCGGTATTCACAGAAGTTAGTAGTCCTAACTTTAGGACTCCTAAATGCCTTCTGTGAATACCAAAAGTCTTAAAGTTAGAATTTTTCTCAGTTTAGGAGTAGTAAAGTTAGGACTCCTAACTTTAGGACTCCTAAATGCCTTCTGTGAATACCGAAAGTCTTAAAGTTAGGATTTTTCTCAGTTTAGGAGTAGTAAAGTTAGGACTCCTAACTTTACTACTCCTAAACTGAGAAAAATCCTAACTTTAAGACTTTCGGTATTCACAGAAGGCATTTAGGAGTCCTAAAGTTAGGACTACTAACTTCTGTGAATACCGAAATGAGTAAGTTATTTCTGTGAATACCAAAATGAGTAAGTGTATTCTGTGAATACCAAAAAGTACTAACTTTACGTTTTTGACGTAAGTTCGTTCTGTGAATCAGGCCCACCCTTCCCACTTACAGCGACAAATGCAAAAGAAACAATTGATGGACGGAATGCTGGACAATGCAAACATTCACCCCTAGTCACAAGGATCTGGGTTATATCCACCATTCTTTTGCTCACCACACCACCCCAGTTTGGACCCAGCCATAAGCAAATCAGTCTTGACCCTGTTCCTTGTGGGAACAGTCCAGCCCGAACTGCCACGCCAGGTTCTCCCTGGACCGGAAACAAGCATCCTGGGACCGGTTTCAGGGCATCACCCTTCATCAGCCAGGCTATCTTGAGTTCAGTGGTATAGTGAGCACGGGACCCACGTCTGGGCATACCCTTCCCAATTAGGGCGACAAATGCAAAAGAAACAATTGATGGACGGAATGCTGGACAATGAAAACATACACCCCCAGTCACAAGGATCTTGGTTAAATCCCTAATTCTTTTGCTCACCACACCACCCCAGTTTGGACCCAGCCATATGCAAATCAGTCTTGACCCTGTTCCTTGTGGGAACAGTCCAGCCCGAACTGCCAAGCCAGGTCCTCCCTGGACCAGAAACAAGCATCCTGGGACCGGTTTCAGGGCATCACCTTTCATCAGCCAGGGTAGCTTGAATCCAGTGGTATGGTGAGCATGGGACCCACGTCTGGGCATACCCTTCCCACTTAGGGCTACAAATGCAAAAGAAACAATTGATGGACGGAATGCTGGACAATGAAAACATACACCCCCAGTCACAAGGATCTTGGTTAAATCCCTAATTCTTTTGCTCACCACACCACCCCAGTTTGGACCCAGCCATATGCAAATCAGTCTTGACCCTGTTCCTTGTGGGAACAGTCCAGCCCGAACTGCCAAGCCAGGTCCTCCCTGGACCAGTAACAAGCATCCTGGGACCGGTTTCAGGGCATCACCCTTCATCAGCCAGGCTATCTTGAATCCAGTGGTATAGTGAGCACGGGACCCACGTATGGGCATACCCTTCCCACTTAGGGCGACAAATGCAAAAGACACAATTGATGGACGGAATGCTGGACAATGCAAACATTCACCCCCAGTCAAAAGGATCTGGGTTAACCTCTACGGTGTTCATGACGAGACCAGCTGGAGCTGTGCTCATGACGAGCTGGTCTCGTCATAACGGCTGCGCTCCGCCCACGCGCGATTAATTCCCCACCTGTGCGGGAGAATTAATCAGTGGGCGGGGTCGTGACGAGCCCAGCTCGTCATGAGAACAGCAGTGCCGCGCTCACCCCCCGCACCCATGGGGGAATTACCCCCGCAGGGAACGGGTTAAATCCCTAATTCTTTTGCTCACCACACCACCCCAGTTTGGACCCAGCCATATGCAAATCAGTCTTGACCCTGTTCCTTGTGGGAACAGTCCAGCCCGAACTGCCAAGCCAGGTCCTCCCTGGACCAGAAACAAGCATCCTGGAACCGGTTTCAGGGCATCACCCTTCATCAGCCAGGCTAGCTTGAATCCAGTGGTATAGTGAGCACGGGACCCATGTCTGGGCATACCCTTCCCACTTAGGGCGGCAAATGCAAAAGAAACAATTGATGGACGGAATGCTGGACAATGCAAACATTCACCCCCAGTCACAAGTATCTGGGTTAAATCCATCATTCTTTTGCTCACCACACCACCCCAGTTTGGACCCAGCCATATGCAAATCAGTCTTGACCCTGTTCCTTGTGGAAACAGTCCAGCCCGAACTGCCAAGCCAGGTCCTACCTGGACCGGAAACAAGCATCCTGGGAACGGTTTCAGGGCATCACCCTTCATCAGCCAGGCTAGCTTGAATCCAGTGGTATAGTGAGCATTGGACCCACGTCTGGGCATACCCTTCCCACTTAGGGCGACAAATGCAAAAGAAACAATTGATGGCTGGAATGCTGGTCAATGCCAACAGTTCACCCCCTAGTCACAAGGATCTGGGTTATATCCATCATTCTTTTGCTCACCACACCACCCCAGTTTAACCCAGCCATATGCAAATCAGTCTTGACCCTGTTCCTTGTGGGAACAGTCCAGCCCGAACTGCCAAGCCAGGTCCTCCCTGGCCCAGAAACAAGCATCCTGGGACCGGTTTCAGGGCGTCACCCTTCATCAGCCAGGCTAGCTTGAATCCAGTGGTATAGTGAGCACGGGACCCACGTCTGGGCATACCCTTCCCACTTAGGGCGGTGTTGGACCTGGCCCTTTTTGGCAGGTTCACCCCTGAACTTTTTGCCTGTCCCTTAGATCATTCCCTGTGTAGTGTTGGTGATTTTAGACCTCTGGGCACTTTAGCACTGTGGCCCAGTGTAAAGTGCGTGCGCGCTGTGTGCGTGTGTGGTGAGACTGGCCTGCCCTCCCATAGGAATGCATTGAGGTTGAGTGTGTCAGTGGTAATTCCTGTTATGAGAGGTGCAGCATGGTCAAGTCTAGTATGCCTGAATTCGTGAGAATAAATGCTGCGCAATGGTGTGCGCAGATTTCTTGTGACTGGTGTAGAAATGCCACTTCTAGAAGTTGGCATTTATGTGTGCTCTGTGTCTGCCTGCCTGATGTGGATTACATGTCTGGCTCTGTGAGTGACAGGAGCTGGGAGGTGTGTGTGGCTGCAGGAGGGGCAGGGTGAGTCAGCGCTAGGCTGAATGGGACACCTGAGCTGAGAGTGGTGGGAGGAGTTGCACCAAGGACCTGAATAGGACTGTGCCGTCCCTCTACAATGCTGGCTCCACCTCCTGTGGTGCGTCTGATGTCCCTAGCCTGTCCTGTGAAAGGAGAGAGGAGCTGAGCAAAACAAAGTGCTCCAAAGCTCCCCCAAACCAGTTGCATCTGGTTTTCCCTAAACCCTACACCTTTAGACAAAGGAAAAGGGTGTATAAAAGAAGGGGCTGTGACCCCATGAAAATGTTCTTACTTGGATCCTGATTCTGGGAGGGCGTGCTGCTGCTGGGGCCCAGGAGGACTTGCCAGGAGGGCTGCCTCCCTGGGCCCAGCTATACCCTGGAACCCTGTTTGCTTAAAACCTTTTAGCCCTGGGCCCTGCATTGCCCCTCCTCCAAGGACTGATCCTTTGTTTTTTGCCTGCAGGACCTTTGCCTGCTTCTAAGCGCCTGGGAGCGCTTTATCTTAAACTTGCCCCAAGAGAAGGAGCGAGAGGGCTCCGCAGCGCTGAGCTGCTCGTCCTGTGAGAGGGAATCCCCATCTAAGGATTCCCCCGTGATGCCATTCCGAGCGGGTGCCCACCCCGCAATTGCGCGTTTTTGGAGCGGGAGCCCACCCCGCATTTGGCAAGCTGAGCGGGTGCCCACCCCGCTTTATGAGTGATTTAAAGCGGGTGCCCACCCCGCATTGCCCTGACCGAAGAAAATCACCGCCGCAGCCCCGGGGCCGCCGAAGGAATCTGTTCCCGGCCGCTGCAGCGCGACCAGGAAGCCAGGCACGTCTGCCTGGGACATGGGCGGAGCGAGTAGACCGGCCAATTGCAGCGCGGCCAAGGAGGAAGTCCCGCCCGCCGAGAAAAAGGCTCCCGGAGCCTCGCAGGCTCCCCCATGAAGTCCCGGGTCCCAGGAGGGGGCCCGGGTGACGAGGAGAGGAGTCGTGGTGATGGAAGCGGAGGGGGCCCGAGGCACATTGCCGGTGCCTGCCCCCGCCGCACGAGAAAAGTCCCGGGTCCCAGGAGGGGGCCCGGGTGAAGAGAAGAAGTGCCGGTGACGATGCGGGGCTCCCGTGAGCAGATGGGAGCCCCGGTGCGGAGGAGTCCTGGGTCCCAGGAGGGGGCCCGGGTGAAGAAAAGTGCTGCCGGTCCCGCAGCACAGAGAAGAGAGTCCCGGAGCCTCACAGGCTCCACCTTGAAGTCCCGGTCCCGGAAGAGGGACCGGGCGAAGCCAGCTGATCGGCGGGGCTCCCGACAGTGAGGGAAGCCCCGCGTCACGAGAGGAGCCGGCCGGAGAGAATTCCCCTGCGCAGGAGCCCGGTGAGTGAGGGCTGGGCAGGGGACAAGGCCGCGTTATTTCCTGAGTGGCCCCCGCCTGATAGGGGGTCCCTCCACCGATGGGCGCAGTTTGGTGGTGCCAGTAAAGGCACCGTGTTTAGGTTCCTGAGCAGCCCCGTTTTGGCAGCGGGCCGCTCCCACGTGGCATAGTTGCCTCAGAGCCCAGATGGCTCTAACAAAGGGCATATTTTGTTTTAAAGCCTGCGTGGCTCCTACGAGGGGCATAATTGTTTTAGAGCCTCAGTGGCTCCAACGTTTGGCTAATGATTGTTAGAGCCCCGTGTGGCTCCAACGTTTGGGGGCATTCTTATTGTTTAAGGGCCCAAAAGGGGCCCGTGCTTCCCCGCTCGCAATGATTTCAGCTGCCCTGCTTGCAGAGGGCAGCTGCACCGATGGGGTAATGTCATTAAAAGGGCCCCAGAGGGGGTCCCCAGGCACAGTGGTGCCAGTTCTTCATTTGCTTCACAGCGGCGCCGCAGTTGCGGGCCGCTGCAACGAAGGGGGCACATTTGTTTCTAGGACCATTGAGGGCCCATGCCTCATTTTACCATTTCCAGCTGCCCAGCAAGTAGTGGGCAGCTGCACCGTTTAGGTCTTTCTTTTAGGGGACATATTGCGAACTCAGGAGTGAGATGCACTCCTCTGCCCCAGTACTTCTCTTTCACGGCTGCGCAGCTACTTAGTGCCAGCTGCTACGTTTAGGTTTGTGCAGTGCGCACCCTTGACTTTCGCTGCCCTTGCAGCGCGCCCTGACTGTGGGACATGGGGCATTTGAGCCCCTTTAGAGATGGCCAGGGGGACAGTTAGGTTTATAGGGCGCCCGGCCCTGATCTCCGTTAGGTGCTAAGGTGATTTTGGGTGCTAGGAACTGTGATTCCTATATTGTGGTTTACGCACCCTGTGTTATACCTCTAAGTGTGGTTCATGAGGTTGTGCATAGTATATTATGCTTGTGATTTTATTACTACCTAATGCGTAGGTTGTGAGCTATTTCCCCCTGAGAGTATTTCCTAAATGTGATTCATAGGGTGCTAGGAAATGTAATGTATGTAGCATGATTTACGCACCCTGTTTGATACCTCTAAATGTGTTTTATGATTATGAGGTTGTGGTACATAATATGGTTTATGTTACAGGCTGATGCGGAGTACAGTGGTGGCCAGTGATTACTGGTTGTACGTGCTATGTCCTACATTTGTAATATGTTCACTCAGTGATGGTTCTGACAGCGGCCCACGTGGCCCTGTCATGTGTACATAATCCCCTGTAAATATTGTCCCGTGCCAGTTGGCACCGTGTATTGTATGTGAGTACTATTCTAATGTGTTATGATAATACAAAGGCTATTTTTTTATATATACCCTTGTGTGGAGTTCCTTTTGTAGTGTGCCTTGGGTGTTGCGCTGGGTGTGTGTTGCGCCAGCGCTTTACACATTGCCTCCGGGATAAGCCTGACTGCTCGTGCCAAGCTACCAAGGGGGTGAGCAGGGGTTATCTTGGGTGTGTAACTCTCTTGCCCTGACTAGATTGGTGGTTTCTGCTTGGCTTTGGCGCAAGCCTTAGCCAACCAGAAATCCCATTTCTAACATTGGTGGATCAGCGGTGGGATAGGACTTGCGTTTGCGCAGTACCGCAGCGACAACTGGCTGCACTACAAAACTCTGCATTTTAGATAGTCACATGTTGGGGATTATTGGTCTAAGATTTTTTTTAAGTGTTATTTCATTTTTGAAATATGTGTTCTTGTTGCAGTGTAAGTTTTCTGGAATCCCCAGATGGGTGGGATCCAGTGGTGGCAGCAATATGTAGTCCAGTGTAGGAAGTCCCATTCCCGGTTCCCATAGTATGGTACCTAGTGCCCGGTTGAGAGGGGTACAGGTTGTGTTTCAGGGGCAGTAAGATGCTGTCTCACCAGTCTTATGGGGGAGTGTGGATGAATGTTGTGATGCACTGGACGTTTGAGTAAATGGTGTTAGTGTGTGAGTTCTTTGATTGTAAGGAACTAGCATTGGGGAGTGACCCTAGAAGAATGGTGCAGGTGTCTCGATAACCCTCGCGGTTTAAGATGGTTCAGAGTAGCCCAGTTGGGTACCCTTATTGTGAGGCGGTTGTAGGGACTCACATCCTGTCTCGCAGGAGGAGGAGTGAGATTGGGCTGTGTCCCAAAGTGCCCGCACCTCAGTTTCCAGTACTGGTTGGTTCCATGAGGGAGCACCAGGTAGGGAGTCTAGTCTGTCCTGTTGGACCGTTCTTCAAGGTGGTTTTTCCCGTTTTAGGTGAGCTGGGAGTGCCTGTAATCAGACCTCCAGCAGTTCTAGTGTCTGGCAGTACCGCTCCAGTTGGGAGGGTGCAGAGGTCCAGTTTTGAGGGGTGAGAGGGGGAAAGAGTCCCCAGTGGGAACCAGTGGGTCAGGGACCAGCCAGAAGGGCTGAGTCGCCAATGATTGACCATGGTGTGCGCCACTTCTGTCCTGGCACATCTTCACGCCCTGTCAGAGGGACAGGAGGTCGTGAGCTCTGCGCCGGGCAGACTGTCACACGACACGCTAGGGATGTGTCACCCTTGTGAAGTCCTGGTTTTCCAGGCGTCTGACCCAAGAGGTACGTCCCCGGGTTGGGGAGCCAGTAGCCGGTGTTTCCGGATCTGGACTTGCATTTATGATAGCATACATTTTTGAGAGTTTTTTTTATCCTATTGCTGATTGATATTGCCCATGATTGTTACAATGGGCAAGCCTATTGCTTATTGATATTGCCGGTGATTGTTACTACCCGCATATATTTTTGAGAGTTCTGTTGATTCTATTGTTGATTGATATTGCCCATGATTGTTACCATGGGCAAGCCTATTGCTTATTGATATTGCCGGTGATTGTTACTACCCGCATATATTTTTGGAGAGTTCTGTTGATTCTATTGTTGATTGATATTGCCCATGATTGTTACCATGGGCAAGCCTATTGCTTATTGATATTGCCGGTGATTGTTACTACCCGCATATATTTTTTTGAGAGTTCTCTTGATTCGATTGTTGATTGATATTGCCGGTGATTGTTACTACCCGCATATATTTTTGAGAGTTCTTTGATTCTATTATTGATTGATATTCCCCGTGATTGTTACAACGGGCAAGCCTATTTTTTTTTTATATATTTGATATTGCCGGTGATTGTTACCCGCATACATTTTGTTGAGAAGTTTTCTCCTATTTTTATTGAGATTGCCCGTCATCTCTGGTCAGCCTGAGGGTGCGGACCCTAGGCTGGAGGATCAGTGGTAGTTTGGAACTACACTGAGGGAGAGTGGAGAATGGCTATTGTATGCCAGGGGTTACTGCCCCCACTCTGTGGATTGGCAAGGACCAGTGGCATCTGGGTGGCCTAGGGCCTGGTCCTGGCCGTGGACAACTAAAGAGTACCCGTAGGATAGCATAGTGGATCCTGAATTTTTTTTCCCTCTTTCTTTTCTCTTTGTTTTTTTTTCTCCCAAGTTTCAGGGTGGCGTAGGACCGGAGGGTGTCCCTGCCGTGCGGGCCCGTGTCCGTGTTCTATCACCCCAAGCAGGAAGCCCATCACGGTGGTCATTGGTCTCCCCTGCGTTTTGGCTGGAAGGGGTTGTGTTGGACCTGGCCCTTTTTGGCAGGTTCACCCCTGAACTTTTTGCCTGTCCCTTAGATCATTCCCTGTGTAGTGTTGGTGATTTTAGACCTCTGGGCACTTTAGCACTGTGGCCCAGTGTAAAGTGCGTGCGCGCTGTGTGCGTGTGTGGTGAGACTGGCCTGCCCTCCCATAGGAATGCATTGAGGTTGAGTGTGTCAGTGGTAATTCCTGTTATGAGAGGTGCAGCATGGTCAAGTCTAGTATGCCTGAATTCGTGAGAATAAATGCTGCGCAATGGTGTGCGCAGATTTCTTGTGACTGGTGTAGAAATGCCACTTCTAGAAGTTGGCATTTATGTGTGCTCTGTGTCTGCCTGCCTGATGTGGATTACATGTCTGGCTCTGTGAGTGACAGGAGCTGGGAGGTGTGTGTGGCTGCAGGAGGGGCAGGGTGAGTCAGCGCTAGGCTGAATGGGACACCTGAGCTGAGAGTGGTGGGAGGAGTTGCACCAAGGACCTGAATAGGACTGTGCCGTCCCTCTACAATGCTGGCTCCACCTCCTGTGGTGCGTCTGATGTCCCTAGCCTGTCCTGTGAACGGAGAGAGGAGCTGAGCAAAACAAAGTGCTCCAAAGCTCCCCCCAAACCCGTTGCATCTGGTTTTCCCTAAACCCTACACCTTTAGACAAAGGAAAAGGGTGTATAAAAGAAGGGGCTGTGACCCCATGAAAATGTTCTTACTTGGATCCTGATTCTGGGAGGGCGTGCTGCTGCTGGGGCCCAGGAGGACTTGCCAGGAGGGCTGCCTCCCTGGGCCCAGCCATACCCTGGAACCCTGTTTGCTTAAAACCTTTTAGCCCTGGGCCCTGCATTGCCCCTCCTCCAAGGACTGATCCTTTGTTTTTGCCTGCAGGACCTTTGCCTGCTTCTAAGCGCCTGGGAGCGCTTTATCTTAAACTTGCCCCAAGAGAAGGAGCGAGAGGGCTCCGCAGCGCTGAGCTGCTCGTCCTGTGAGAGGGAATCCCCATCTAAGGATTCCCCCGTGATGCCATTCCGAGCGGGTGCCCACCCCGCAATTGCGCGTTTTTGGAGCGGGAGCCCACCCCGCATTTGGCAAGCTGAGCGGGTGCCCACCCCGCTTTATGAGTGATTTAAAAGCGGGTGCCCACCCCGCATTGCCCTGACCGAAGAAAATCACCGCCGCAGCCCGGGGCCGCCGAAGGAATCTGTTCCCGGCCGCTGCAGCGCGACCAGGAAGCCAGGCACGTCTGCCTGGGACATGGGCGGAGCGAGTAGACCGGCCAATTGCAGCGCGGCCAAGGAGGAAGTCCCGCCCGCCGAGAAAAGGCTCCCGGAGCCTCGCAGGCTCCCCCATGAAGTCCCGGGTCCCAGGAGGGGGCCCGGGTGACGAGGAGAGGAGTCGTGGTGATGGAAGCGGAGGGGCCCGAGGCACATTGCCGGTGCCTGCCCCCGCCGCACGAGAAAAGTCCCGGGTCCCAGGAGGGGGCCCGGGTGAAGAGAAGAAGTGCCGGTGACGATGCGGGGCTCCCGTGAGCAGATGGGAGCCCCGGTGCGGAGGAGTCCTGGGTCCCAGGAGGGGCCCGGTGAAGAAAAGTGTTGCCGGTCCCGCAGCACAGAGAAGAGAGTCCCGGAGCCTCACAGGCTCCACCTTGAAGTCCCGGTCCCGGAAGAGGGACCAGGCGAAGCCAGCTGATCGGCGGGGCTCCCGACAGTGAGGGAAGCCCCGCGTCACGAGAGGAGCCGGCCGGAGAGAATTCCCCTGCGCAGGAGCCCGGTGAGTGAGGGCTGGGCAGGGGACAAGGCCGCGTTATTTCCTGAGTGGCCCCCGCCTGATAGGGGGTCCCTCCACCGATGGGCGCAGTTTGGTGGTGCCAGTAAAGGCACCGTGTTTAGGTTCCTGAGCGGCCCCGTTTTGGCAGCGGGCCGCTCCCACGTGGCATAGTTGCCTCAGAGCCCAGATGGCTCTAACAAAGGGCATATTTTGTTTTAAAGCCTGCGTGGCTCCTACGAGGGGCATAATTGTTTTAGAGCCTCAGTGGCTCCAACGTTTGGCTAATGATTGTTAGAGCCCCGTGTGGCTCCAACGTTTGGGGGCATTCTTATTGTTTAAGGGCCCAAAAGGGGCCCGTGCTTCCCCGCTCGCAATGATTTCAGCTGCCCTGCTTGCAGAGGGCAGCTGCACCGATGGGGTAATGTCATTAAAAGGGCCCCAGAGGGGGTCCCCAGGCACAGTGGTGCCAGTTCTTCATTTGCTTCACAGCGGCGCCGCAGTTGCGGGCCGCTGCAACGAAGGGGCACATTTGTTTCTAGGACCATTGAGGGCCCATGCCTCATTTTACCATTTCCAGCTGCCCAGCAAGTAGTGGGCAGCTGCACCGTTTAGGTCTTTCTTTTAGGGGACATATTGCGAACTCAGGAGTGAGATGCACTCCTCTGCCCCAGTACTTCTCTTTCACGGCTGCGCAGCACTTAGTGCCAGCTGCTACGTTTAGGTTTGTGCAGTGCGCACCCTTGACTTTCACTGCCCTTGCAGCGCGCCCTGACTGTGGGACATAGGGCATTTGAGCCCCTTTAGAGATGGCCAGGGGGACAGTTAGGTTTATAGGGCGCCCGGCCCTGATCTCCGTTAGGTGCTAAGGTGATTTTGGGTGCTAGGAACTGTGATTCCTATATTGTGGTTTCACGCACCCTGTGTTATACCTCTAAGTGTGGTTCATGAGGTTGTGCATAGTATATTATGCTTGTGATTTTATTATTACCTAATGCGTAGGTTGTGAGCTATTTCCCCCTGAGAGTATTTCCTAAATGTGATTCATAGGGTGCTAGGAAATGTAATGTATGTAGCATGATTTACGCACCCTGTTTGATACCTCTAAATGTGTTTTATGATTATGAGGTTGTGGTACATAATATGGTTTATGTTACAGGCTGATGCGGAGTACAGTGGTGGCCAGTGATTACTGGTTGTACGTGCTATGTCCTACATTTGTAATATGTTCACTCAGTGATGGTTCTGACAGCGGCCCACGTGGCCCTGTCATGTGTACATAATCCCCTGTAAATATTGTCCCGTGCCAGTTGGCACCGTGTATTGTCTGTGAGTACTATTCTAATGTGTTATGATAATACACAGGCTATTTTTTTATATATACCCTTGTGTGGAGTTCCTTTTGTAGTGTGCCTTGGGTGTTGCGCTGGGTGTGTGTTGCGCAAGCGCTTTACACATTGCCTCCGGGATAAGCCTGACTGCTCGTGCCAAGCTACCAAGGGGGTGAGCAGGGGTTATCTTGGGTGTGTAACTCTCTTGCCCTGACTAGATTGGTGGTTTCTGCTTGGCTTTGGCGCAAGCCTTAGCCAACCAGAAATCCCATTTCTAACAGGCGGCAAATGCAAAAGAAACAATTGATGGACGGAATGCTGGACAATGCAAACATTCACCCCCAGTCACAAGTATCTGGGTTAAATCCATCATTCTTTTGCTCACCACACCACCCCAGTTTGGACCCAGCCATATGCAAATCAGTCTTGACCCTGTTCCTTGTGGAAACAGTCCAGCCCGAACTGCCAAGCCAGGTCCTCCCTGGACCGGAAACAAGCATCCTGGGAACGGTTTCAGGGCATCACCCTTCATCAGCCAGGCTAGCTTGAATCCAGTGGTATAGTGAGCATTGGACCCACGTCTGGGCATACCCTTCCCACTTAGGGCGACAAATGCAAAAGAAACAATTGATGGCTGGAATGCTGGTCAATGCCAACAGTTCACCCCCTAGTCACAAGGATCTGGGTTATATCCATCATTCTTTTGCTCACCACACCACCCCAGTTTGGACCCAGCCATATGCAAATCAGTCTTGACCCTGTTCCTTATGGGAACAGTCCAGACCGAACTGCCAAGCCAGGTTCTCCCTGGACCGGAAACAAGCATCCTGGGACCGGTTTCAGGGCATCACCCTTCATCAGCCAGGCTAGCTTGAATCCAGTGGTATAGTGAGCACGGGACCTACGTCTGGGCATACCCTTCCCACTTAGAGCGACAAATGCAAAAGAAACAATTGATGGATGGAATGCTGGACAATGCAAACATTCACCCCCAGTCACAAGGATCTGGGTTAAATCCATCATTCTTTTGCTCACCACACCACCCCAGTTTGGACCCAGCCATATGCAAATCAGTCTTGACCCTGCTCCTTGTGGGAACAGTCCAGCCCGAACTTCCAAGCCAGGTCCTCCCTGGACCGGAAACAAGCATCCTGGGACCGGTTTCAGGGCATCACCCTTCATTAGCCAGGTTAGCTTCAGTCCAGTGGTATAGTGAGCACGGGACCCACGTCTGGGCATACCCTTCCCACTTAGGGCGACAAATGCAAAAGAAACAATTGATGGACGGAATGCTGGACAATGCAAACATACACCCCCAGTCACAAGGATCTGGGTTAAATCCATAATTCTTTTGCTCACCACACCACCCCAGTTTGGACCCAGCCATATGCAAATCAGTCTTGACCCTGTTCCTTGTGGGAACAGTCCAGCCCAATTGCCAAGCCAGGTCCTCCTGGACCAGAAACAAGCATCCTGGGACCGGTTTCAGGGCATCACCCTTCATCGGCCAGGGTAGCTTGAATCCAGTGGTATGGTGAGCACGGGATCCACGTCTGGGCATACCCTTCCCACTTAGGGCTACAAATGCAAAAGAAACAATTGATGGACGGAATGCTGGACAATGCAAACATTCACCCCCAGTCACAAGGATCTGGGTTAAATCCATCATTCTTTTGCTCACCACTAGGCCTGGGCGGTAAATTCCGTTCCGCTCGCAGAATTTGCGGAATTTGGGAAATTTCGCGTTCCACGGAGAACGCGGAATTGCCAAAAATTCAGCGATCCGCGGCTTCGTGGAGTTTTTTGCTTGTTCGCGCTTTTAAAATGCGTGTTCGCGAGATATTTCTCCCTGAGCATGCAAACAGCGTTCGTGAACAGGAAAAAAGCATCGCGAACGGGCAGAAAAAGCAATTCCACGTGTTCGCTGAACTTTTGCGTGCTCGCGGAGATTTTTTACCGTTTCGCGGAGCTTTGCGTAGCGCGACTACGCAAATTCCGCCCACCCCTTCTCACCACACCACCCCAGTTTGGACCCAGCCATATGCAAATCAGTCTTGACCCTGTTCCTAGTGGGAACAGTCCAGCCCGAACCTCCAAGCCAGGTCCTCTCTGGACCAGAAACAAGCATCTTGGGACCGGTTTCAAGGCATCACCCTTCATCAGCCAGGCTAGCTTGAATCCAGTGGTATAATGAGCATGGGACACACGTCTGGGCATACCCTTCCCACTTAGGGCGACATATGCAAAAGAAACAATTGATGGACGGAATGCTGGACAATGCAAACATTCTCCCCCAGTCACAAGGATCTGGGTTAAATCCATCATTATTTTGCTCACCACACCACCCCAGTTTGGACCGAGCCATATGCAAATCAGTCTTGACCCTGTTCCTAGTGGGAACAGTCCAGCCCGAACTGCCAAGCCAGGTCCTCTCTGGACCAGAAACAAGCATCTTGGGACCAGTTTCAAGGCATCACCCTTCATCAGCCAGGCTAGCTTGAATCCAGTGGTATAGTGAGCACGGGACACACGTCTGGGCATACCCTTCCCACTTAGGGCGACAAATGCAAAAGAAACAATTGATGGACGGAATGCTGGACAATGCAAACATTCTCCCCCAGTCACAAGGATCTGGGTTAAATCCATCATTATTTTGCTCACCACACCACCCCAGTTTGGACCCAGCCATAATCAAATCAGTGTTGACCCTGTTTCTTGTGGGAACAGTCCAGCCCGAACTGCCAAGCCAGGTCCTCCCTGGACCGGAAACAAGCATCCTGGGACCGGTTTCAGGGCATTACCGTTCATCAGCCAGGCTAGCTTGAATCCAGTGGTATAGTGAGCACGGGACCCACGTCTGGGCATCCCCTTCCCAATTAGGGCGACAAATGCAAAAGAAATAATTGATGGACGGAATGCTGGACAATGCAAACATTCACCCCCTAGTCACAAGGATCTGGGTAAAATCCATAATTCTTTTGCTCACCACACCACCCCAGTTTGGACCGAGCCATATGCAAATCAGTCTTGACCCTGTTCCTTGTGGGAACAGTCCAGCCCGAACTGCCAAGCCAGGTCCTCTCTGGACCAGAAACAAGCATCTTGGGACCGGTTTCAGGGCATCACCCTTCATCAGCCAGGCTAGCTTGAATCCAGTGGTATAGTGAGCACGGGACCCACGTCTGGGCATACCCTTCCCACTTAAGGCGACAAATTGAAAAGAAACAATTGATGGACGGAATGCTGGACAATGCAAACATTCACCCCCAGTCACAAGGATCTGGGTTCAATCCATCATTCTTTTGCTCACCACTCCACCCCAGTTTGGACCCAGCCATATGCAAATCAGTCTTGACCCTGTTCCTTGTGGGAACAGTCCAGCCCGAACTGCCAAGCCAGGTCCTCTCTGGACCGGAAACAAGCATCCTGGGACCGGTTTCAGTGCATCACCCTTCATCAGCCAGGCTAGCTTGAATCCAGTGGTATAGTGAGCACGGGACCCACGTCTGGGCATACCCTTCCCACTTAGGGCGACAAATGCAAAAGAAACAATTGATGGACGGAATGCAGGACAATGCAAACATTCACCCCCAGTCACAAGGATCTTGGTTAAATCCATCATTATTTGCTCACCACACCACCCCAGTTTGGACCCAGCCATATCCAAATCAGTCTTGACCCTGTTCCTTGTGGGAACAGTCCAACCCGAACTGCCAAGCCAGGTCCTCCCTGGACCGGAAACAAGCATCCTGGGACCGGTTTCAGGGCATCACCCTTCATCAGCCAGGCTAGCTTGAATCCAATGGTATAGTGAGCACGGGACCCACGTCTGGGCATACCGGGCCTGATTCACAGAACTAACTTACGTCAAAAACGTAAAGTTAGTACTTTTTAGTATTCACAGAATACACTTACTCATTTTGGTATTCACAGAATGAACTTACTCATTTCGGTATTCACAGAAGTTAGTAGTCCTAACTTTAGGACTCCTAAATGCCTTCTGTGAATACCGAAAGTCTTAAAGTTAGGATTTTCTCAGTTTAGGAGTAGTAAAGTTAGGACTCCTAACTTTAGGACTCCTAAATGCCTTCTGTGAATACCGAAAGTCTTAAAGTTAGGATTTTTCTCAGTTTAGGAGTAGTAAAGTTAGGACTCCTAACTTTACTACTCTAAACTGAGAAAAATCCTAACTTTAAGACTTTCGGTATTCACAGAAGGCATTTAGGAGTCCTAAAGTTAGGACTACTAACTTCTGTGAATACCGAAATGAGTAAGTTATTTCTGTGAATACCAAATTAGTAAGTGTATTCTGTGAATACCAAAAAGTACTAACTTTACGTTTTTGACGTAAGTTCGTTCTGTGAATCAGGCCCACTCTTCCCACTTACAGCGACAAATGCAAAAGAAACAATTGATGGACGGAATGCTGGACAATGCAAACATTCACCCCCTAGTCACAAGGATCTGGGTTATATCCACCATTCTTTTGCTCACCACACCACCCCAGTTTGGACCCAGCCATAAGCAAATCAGTCTTGACCCTGTTCCTTGTGGGAACAGTCCAGCCCGAACTGCCACGCCAGGTTCTCCCTGGACCGGAAACAAGCATCCTGGGACCGGTTTCAGGGCATCACCCTTCATCAGCCAGGCTATCTTGAGTTCAGTGGTATAGTGAGCACGGGACCCACGTCTGGGCATACCCTTCCCAATTAGGGCGACAAATGCAAAAGAAACAATTGATGGACGGAATGCTGGACAATGAAAACATACACCCCCAGTCACAAGGATCTTGGTTAAATCCCTAATTCTTTTGCTCACCACACCACCCCAGTTTGGACCCAGCCATATGCAAATCAGTCTTGACCCTGTTCCTTGTGGGAACAGTCCAGCCCGAACTGCCAAGCCAGGTCCTCCCTGGACCAGAAACAAGCATCCTGGGACCGGTTTCAGGGCATCACCCTTCATCAGCCAGGGTAGCTTGAATCCAGTGGTATGGTGAGCATGGGACCCACGTCTGGGCATACCCTTCCCACTTAGGGCTACAAATGCAAAAGAAACAATTGATGGACGGAATGCTGGACAATGAAAACATACACCCCCAGTCACAAGGATCTTGGTTAAATCCCTAATTCTTTTGCTCACCACACCACCCCAGTTTGGACCCAGCCATATGCAAATCAGTCTTGACCCTGTTCCTTGTGGGAACAGTCCAGCCCGAACTGCCAAGCCAGGTCCTCCCTGGACCAGAAACAAGCATCCTGGGACCGGTTTCAGGGCATCACCCTTCATCAGCCAGGCTATCTTGAATCCAGTGGTATAGTGAGCACGGGACCCACGTATGGGCATACCCTTCCCACTTAGGGCGACAAATGCAAAAGAAACAATTGATGGACGGAATGCTGGACAATGCAAACATTCACCCCCAGTCAAAAGGATCTGGGTTAACCTCTTCGGTGTTCATGACGAGACCAGCTGGAGCTGTGCTCATGACGAGCTGGTCTCGTCATAACGGGCTGCGCTCCGCCCACGCGCGATTAATTCCCCACCTGTGCGGGAGAATTAATCAGTGGGCGAGGTCAGTGACGAGCCCAGCTCGTCATGAGAACAGCAGCGCTGCGCTCACCCCCGCACCCGTGGGGGAATTACCCCCGCAGGGAAGGGGTTAAATCCATCATTCTTTTGCTCACCACACCACACCAGTTTGGACCGAGCCATATGCAAATCAGTCTTGACCCTGTTCCTTGTGGGAACAGTCCAGCCCGAACTGCCAAGCCAGGTCCTCTCTGTACCAGAAACAAGCATCCTGGGACCGGTTTCAGGGCATCACCCTTCATCAGCCAGGCTAGCTTGAATCCAGTGGTATAGTGAGCACGGGACCCACGTCTGGGCATACCCTTCCCACTTAGGGCGGAAAATGCAAAAGAAACAATTGATGGACGGAATGCTGGACAATGCAAACATTCACCCCCAGTCACAAGTATCTGGGTTAAATCCATCATTCTTTTGCTCACCACACCACCCCAGTTTGGACCCAGCCATATGCAAATCAGTCTTGACTCTGTTCTTTGTGGAAACAGTCCAGCCCGAACTGCCAAGCCAGGTCCTCCCTGGACCGGAAAAAAGCATCCTGGGACCGGTTTCAGGGCATCACCCTTCATCAGCCAGGCTAGCTTGAATCCAGTGGTATAGTGAGCATTGGACCCACGTCTGGGCATACCCTTCCCACTTAGGGCGACAAATGCAAAAGAAACAATTGATGGCTGGAATGCTGGTCAATGCCAACAGTTCACCCCTAGTCACAAGGATCTGGGTTATATCCATCATTCTTTTGCTCACCACACCACCCCAGTTTGGACCCAGCCATATGCAAATCAGTCTTGACCCTGTTCCTTATGGTAACAGTCCAGCCCGAACTGCCAAGCCAGGTACTCCCTGGACCGGAAACAAGCATCCTGGGACCGGTTTCAGGGCATCACCCTTCATAAGCCAGGTTAGCTTCAATCCAGTGGTATAGTGAGCACGGTACCCACGTCTAGGCATACCCTTCCCACTTAGGGCGACAAATGCAAAAAAACAATTGATGGATGGAATGCTGGACAATGCAAACATTCACCCCCTAGTCATAAGGATCTGGGTAAATCCATCATTCTTTTGCTCACCACACCACCCCAGTTTGGACCGAGCCATATGCAAATCAGTCTTGACCCTGTTCCTTGTGGGAACAGTCCAGCCCGAACTGCCAAGCCAGGTCCTCCCTGGACCGGAAACAAGCATCCTGGGACCGGTTTCAGGGCATCACCCTTCATCAGCCAGGCTAGCTTGAATCCAATGGTATAGTGAGCACGGGACCCACGTCTGGGCATACCGGGCCTGATTCACAGAACTAACTTACGCCAAAAACGTAAAGTTAGTACTTTTTGGTATTCACAGAATACACTTACTCATTTTGGTATTCACAGAATGAACTTACTCATTTCGGTATTCACAGAAGTTAGTAGTCCTAACTTTAGGACTCCTAAATGCCTTCTGTGAATACCGAAAAGTCTTAAAGTTAGGATTTTTCTCAGTTTAGGAGTAGTAAAGTTAGGACTCCTAACTTTAGGACTCCTAAATGCCTTCTGTGAATACCGAAAGTCTTAAAGTTAGGATTTTCTCAGTTTAGGAGTAGTAAAGTTAGGACTCCTAACTTTTCTACTCCTACACTGAAAAAAATCCTAACTTTAAGACTTTCGGTATTCACAGAAGGCATTTAGGAGTCCTAAAGTTAGGACTACTAACTTCTGTGAATACCGAAATGAGTAAGTTATTTCTGTGAATACCAAAATGAGTAAGTGTATTCTGTGAATACCAAAAGTACTAACTTTACGTTTTTGACGTAAGTTCGTTCTGTGAATCAGGCCCACCCTTCCCACTTACAGCGACAAATGCAAAAGAAACAATTGATGGACGGAATGCTGGACAATGCAAACATTCACCCCCTAGTCACAAGGATCTGGGTTATATCCACCATTCTTTTGCTCACCACACCACCCCAGTTTGGACCCAGCCATAAGCAAATCAGTCTTGACCCTGTTCCTTGTGGGAACAGTCCAGCCCGAACTGCCACGCCAGGTTCTCCCTGGACCGGAAACAAGCATCCTGGGACCGGTTTCAGGGCATCACCCTTCATCAGCCAGGCTATCTTGAGTTCAGTGGTATAGTGAGCACGGGACCCACGTCTGGGCATACCCTTCCCAATTAGGGCGACAAATGCAAAAGAAACAATTGATGGACGGAATGCTGGACAATGAAAACATACACCCCCAGTCACAAGGATCTTGGTTAAATCCCTAATTCTTTTCCTCACCACACCACCCCAGTTTGGACCCAGCCATATGCAAATCAGTCTTGACCCTGTTCCTTGTGGGAACAGTCCAGCCCGAACTGCCAAGCCAGGTCCTCCCTGGACCAGAAACAAGCATCCTGGGACCGGTTTCAGGGCATCACCCTTCATCAGCCAGGGTAGCTTGAATCCAGTGGTATGGTGAGCATGGGACCCACGTCTGGGCATACCCTTCCCACTTAGGGCTACAAATGCAAAAGAAACAATTGATGGACGGAATGCTGGACAATGAAAACATACACCCCCAGTCACAAGGATCTTGGTTAAATCCTCAATTCTTTTGCTCACCACACCACCCCAGTTTGGACCCAGCCATATGCAAATCAGTCTTGACCCTGTTCCTTGTGGGAACAGTCCAGCCCGAACTGCCAAGCCAGGTCCTCCCTGGACCCGAAACAAGCATCCTGGGACCGGTTTCAGGGCATCACCCTTCATCAGCCAGGCTATCTTGAATCCAGTGGTATAGTGAGCACGGGACCCACGTATGGGCATACCCTTCCCACTTAGGGCGACAAATGCAAAAGAAACAATTGATGGACGGAATGCTGGACAATGCAAACATTCACCCCCAGTCAAAAGGATCTGGGTTAACCTCTTCGGTGTTCATGACGAGACCAGCTGGAGCTGTGCTCATGACGAGCTGGTCTCGTCATAACGGCTGCGCTCCGCCCACGCGCGATTAATTCCCCACCTGTGCGGGAGAATTAATCAGTGGGCGGGGTCGTGACGAGCCCAGCTCGTCATGAGAACAGCAGCGCTGCGCTCACCCCCCGCACCCGTGGGGGAATTACCCCCGCAGGGAAGGGGTTAAATCCATCATTATTTTGCTCACCACACCACACCAGTTTGGAGCGAGCCATATGCAAATCAGTCTTGACCAAGTTCCTTGTGGGAACAGTCCAGCCCGAACTGCCAAGCCAGGTCCTCCCTGGACCAGAAACAAGCATCCTGGGACCGGTTTCAGGGCATCACCCTTCATCAGCCAGGCTAGCTTGAATCCAGTGGTATAGTGAGCACGGGACCCACGTCTGGGCATACCCTTCCCACTTAGGGCAGAAAATGCAAAAGAAACAATTGATGGACGGAATGCTGGACAATACAAACATTCACCCCCAGTCACAAGTATCTGGGTTAAATCCATCATTCTTTTGCTCACCACACCACCCCAGTTTGGACCCAGCCATATGCAAATCAGTCTTGACCCTGTTCCTTGTGGAAACAGTCCAGCCCGAACTGCCAAGCCAGGTCCTCCGTGGACCGGAAACAAGTATCCTGGGACCGGTTTCAGGGCATCACCCTTCATCAGCCAGGCTAGCTTGAATCCAGTGGTATAGTGAGCATTGGACCCACGTCTGGGCATACCCTTCCCACTTAGAGCGACAAATGCAAAAGAAACAATTGATGGACGGAATGCTGGACAATGCAAACATTCACCCCCAGTCACAAGTATCTGGGTTAAATCCATCATTCTTTTGCTCACCACACCACCCCAGTTTGGACCCAGCCATATGCAAATCAGTCTTGACCCTGTTCCTTGTGGAAACAGTCCAGCCCGAACTGCCAAGCCAGGTCCTCCCTGGACCGGAAACAAGCATCCTGGGAACGGTTTCAGGGCATCACCCTTCATCAGCCAGGCTAGCTTGAATCCAGTGGTATAGTGAGCACGGGACCCACGTCTGGGCATACCCTTCCCACTTAGGGCGGCAAATGCAAAAGAAACAATTGATGGACGGAATGCTGGACAATGCAAACATTCACCCCCAGTCACAAGTATCTGGGTTAAATCCATCATTCTTTTGCTCACCACACCACCCCAGTTTGGACCCAGCCATATGCAAATCAGTCTTGACCCTGTTCCTTGTGGAAACAGTCCAGCCCGAACTGCCAAGCCAGGTCCTCCCTGGACCGGAAACAAGCATCCTGGGAACGGTTTCAGGGCATCACCCTTCATCAGCCAGGCTAGCTTGAATCCAGTGGTATAGTGAGCATTGGACCCACGTCTGGGCATACCCTTCCCACTTAGGGCGACAAATGCAAAATAAACAATTGATGGCTGGAATGCTGGCCAATGCCAACAGTTCACCCCCTAGTCACAAGGATCTGGGTTATATCCATCATTCTTTTGCTCACCACACCACCCCAGTTTGGACCCAGCCATATGCAAATCAGTCTTGACCCTGTTCCTTGTGGGAACAGTCCAGCCTGAACTGCCAAGCCAGGTCCTCCGTGGACCAGAAACAAGCATCCTGGGACCGGTTTCAGGGCATCACCCTTCATCAGCCAGGCTAGCTTGAATCCAGTGGTATAGTGAGCACGGGACCCACGTCTGGGCATACCCTTCCCACTTAGGGCGGCAAATGCAAAAGAAACAATTGATGGACGGAATGCTGGACAATGCAAACATTCACCCCCAGTCACAAGTATCTGGGTTAAATCCATCATTCTTTTGCTCACCACACCACCCCAGTTTGGACCCAGCCATATGCAAATCAGTCTTGACCCTGTTCCTTGTGGAAACAGTCCAGCCCGAACTGCCAAGCCAGGTCCTCCCTGGACCGGAAACAAGCATCCTGGGAACGGTTTCAGGGCATCACCCTTCATCAGCCAGGCTAGCTTGAATCCAGTGGTATAGTGAGCATTGGACCCACGTCTGGGCATACCCTTCCCACTTAGGGCGACAAATGCAAAAGAAACAATTGATGGCTGGAATGCTGGTCAATGCCAACAGTTCACCCCCTAGTCACAAGGATCTGGGTTATATCCATCATTCTTTTGCTCACCACACCACCCCAGTTTGGACCCAGCCATATGCAAATCAGTCTTGACCCTGTTCCTTATGGGAACAGTCCAACCCGAACTGCCAAGCCAGGTTCTCCCTGGACCGGAAACAAGCATCCTGGGACCGGTTTCAGGGCATCACCCTTCATTAGCCAGGTTAGCTTCAGTCCAGTGGTATAGTGAGCACGGGACCCACGTCTGGGTATACCCTTCCCACTTAGGGCGACAAATGCAAAAGAAACAATTGATGGACGGAATGCTGGACAATGCAAACATACACCCCCAGTCACAAGGATCTGGGTTAAATCCATAATTCTTTTGCTCACCACACCACCCCAGTTTGGACCCAGCCATATGCAAATCAGTCTTGACCCTGTTCCTTGTGGGAACAGTCCAGCCCGAATTGCCAAGCCAGGTCCTCCCTGGACCAGAAACAAGCATCCTGGGACCGGTTTCAGGGCATCACCCTTCATCGGCCAGGGTAGCTTGAATCCAGTGGTATGGTGAGCACGGGATCCACGTCTGGGCATACCCTTCCCACTTAGGGCTACAAATGCAAAAGAAACAATTGATGGACGGAATGCTGGACAATGCAAACATTCACCCCCAGTCACAAGGTTCTGGGTTAAATCCATCATTCTTTTGCTCACCACTAGGCCTGGGCGGTAAATTCCGTTCCGCTCGCAGAATTTGCGGAATTTGGGAAATTTTGCGTTCCACGGAGAACGCGGAATTGCCAAAAATTCAGCGATCCGCGGCTTCGCTGAGTTTTTTGCTTGTTCGCGCTTTTAAAATGCGTGTTCGCGAGATATTTCTCCCTGAGCATGCAAACAGCATTCGCGAACAGGAAAAAAGCATCGCGAACGGGCAGAAAAAGCAATTCCACGTGTTCGCTGAACTTTTGCGTGCTCGCGGAGATTTTTTACCGTTTCGCGGAGCTTTGCGTAGCGCGACTACGCAAATTCCGCCCACCCCTTCTCACCACACCACCCCAGTTTGGACCCAGCCATATGCAAATCAGTCTTGACCCTGTTCCTTGTGGGAACAGTCCAGCCCGAACTGCCAAGCCAGGTCCTCCCTGGACCGGAAACAAGCATCCTGGGACCGGTTTCAGGGCATCACCCTTCATCAGCCAGGCTAGCTTGAATCCAGTGGTATAGTGAGCACGGGACCCACGTCTGGGCAAACCCTTCCCACTTAGGGCGACAAATGCAAAAGAAACAATTGATGGACGGAATGCTGGACAATGCAAACATTCACCCATTAGTCACAAGGATCTGGGTAAAATCCATCATTCTTTTGCTCACCACACCACCCCAGTTTGGACCGAGCCATATGCAAATCAGTCTTGACCCTGTTCCTAGTGGGAACAGTCCAGCCCGAACTGCCAAGCCAGGTCCTCTCTGGACCAGAAACAAGCATCTTGGGACCAGTTTCAAGGCATCACCCTTCATCAGCCAGGCTAGCTTGAATCCAGTGGTATAGTGAGCACGGGACACACGTCTGGGCATACCCTTCCCACTTAGGGCGAGAAATGCAAAAGAAACAATTGATGGACGGAATGCTGGACAATGCAAACATTCACCCCCTAGTCACAAGGATCTGGGTAAAATCCATAATTCTTTTGCTCACCACACCACCCCAGTTTGGACCGAGCCATATGCAAATCAGTCTTGACCCTGTTCCTTGTGGGAACAGTCCAGCCCGAACTGCCAAGCCAGGTCCTCTCTGGACAAGAAACAAGCATCTTGGGACCGGTTTCAGGGCATCACCCTTCATCAGCCAGGCTAGCTTGAATCCAGTGGTATAGTGAGCACGGGACCCACGTCTGGGCATACCCTTCCCACTTAGGGCGACAAATTGAAAAGAAACAATTGATGGACGGAATGCTGGACAATGCAAACATTCACCCCCAGTCACAAGGATCTGGGTTCAATCCATCATTCTTTTGCTCACCACTCCACCCCAGTTTGGACCCAGCCATATGCAAATCAGTCTTGACCCTGTTCCTTGTGGGAACAGTCCAGCCCGAACTGCCAAGCCAGGTCCTCTCTGGACCGGAAACAAGCATCCTGGTACCGGTTTCAGGGCATCACCCTTCATCAGCCAGGCTAGCTTGAATCCAGTGGTATAGTGAGCACGGGACCCACGTCTGGGCATACCCTTCCCACTTAGGGGCGACAAATGCAAAAGAAACAATTGATGGACGGAATGCAGGACAATGCAAACATTCACCCCCAGTCACAAGGATCTTGGTTAAATCCATCATTATTTGCTCACCACACCACCCCAGTTTGGACCCAGCCATATCCAAATCAGTCTTGACCCTGTTCCTTGTGGGAACAGTCCAGCCCGAACTGCCAAGCCAGGTCCTCCCTGGACCGGAAACAAGCATCCTGGGACCGGTTTCAGGGCATCACCCTTCATCAGCCAGGCTAGCTTGAATCCAATGGTATAGTGAGCACGGGACCCACGTCTGGGCATACCGGGCCTGATTCACAGAACTAACACGTCAAAAACGTAAAGTTAGTACTTTTTGGTATTCACAGAATACACTTACTCATTTTGGTATTCACAGAATGAACTTACTCATTTCGGTATTCACAGAAGTTAGTAGTCCTAACTTTAGGACTCCTAAATGCCTTCTGTGAATACCAAAAGTCTTAAAGTTAGGATTTTTCTCAGTTTAGGAGTAGTAAAGTTAGGACTCCTAACTTTAGGACTCCTAAATGCCTTCTGTGAATACCGAAAGTCTTAAAGTTAGGATTTTTCTCAGTTTAGGAGTAGTAAAGTTAGGACTCCTAACTTTACTACTCCTAAACTGAGAAAAATCCTAACTTAAGACTTTCGGTAATCACAGAAGGCATTTAGGAGTCCTAAAGTTAGGACTACTAACTTCTGTGAATACCGAAATGAGTAAGTTATTTCTGTGAATACCAAAATGAGTAAGTGTATTCTGTGAATACCAAAAAGTACTAACTTTACGTTTTTGACGTAAGTTCGTTCTGTGAATCAGGCCCACCCTTCCCACTTACTGCGACAAATGCAAAAGAAACAATTGATGGACGGAATGCTGGACAATGCAAACATTCACCCCCTAGTCACAAGGATCTGGGTTATATCCACCATTCTTTTGCTCACCACACCACCCCAGTTTGGACCCAGCCATAAGCCAATCAGTTTTGACCCTGTTCCTTGTGGGAACAGTCCAGCCCGAACTGCCACGCCAGGTTCTCCCTGGACCGGAAACAAGCATCCTGGGACCGGTTTCAGGGCATCACCCTTCATCAGCCAGGCTATCTTGAGTTCAGTGGTATAGTGAGCACGGGACCCACGTCTGGGCATACCCTTCCCAATTAGGGCGACAAATGCAAAAGAAACAATTGATGGACGGAATGCTGGACAATGAAAACATACACCCCCAGTCACAAGGATCTTGGTTAAATCCTAATTCTTTTGCTCACCACACCACCCCAGTTTGGACCCAGCCATATGCAAATCAGTCTTGACCCTGTTCCTTGTGGGAACAGTCCAGCCCGAACTGCCAAGCCAGGTCCTCCCTGGACCAGAAACAAGCATCCTGGGACCGGTTTCAGGGCATCACCCTTCATCAGCCAGGGTAGCTTGAATCCAGTGGTATGGTGAGCATGCGACCCATATCTGGGCATACCCTTCCCACTTAGGGCTACAAATGCAAAAGAAACAATTGATGGACGGAATGCTGGACAATGAAAACATACACCCCCAGTCACAAGGATCTTGGTTAAATCCCTAATTATTTTGCTCACCACACCACCCCAGTTTGGACCCAGCCATATGCAAATCAGTCTTGACCCTGTTCCTTGTGGGAACAGTCCAGCCCGAACTGCCAAGCCAGGTCCTCCCTGGACCAGAAACAAGCATCCTGGGACCGGTTTCAGGGCATCACCCTTCATCAGCCAGGCTATCTTGAATCCAGTGGTATAGTGAGCACGGGACCCACGTATGGGCATACCCTTCCCACTTAGGGCGACAAATGCAAAAGAAACAATTGATGGACGGAATGCTGGACAATGCAAACATTCACCCCCAGTCAAAAGGATCTGGGTTAACCTCTTCGGTGTTCATGACGAGACCAGCTGGAGCTGTGCTCATGACGAGGCTGGTCTCGTCATAACGGCTGCGCTCCGCCTCACGCGCGATTAATTCCCCACCTGTGCGGGAGAATTAATCAGTGGGCGGGGTCGTGACAAGCCCAGCTCGTCATGAGAACAGCAGCGCTGCGCTCACCCCCGCACCCGTGGGGGAATTACCCCCGCAGGGAAGGGGTTAAATCCATCATTCTTTTGCTCACCACACCACACCAGTTTGGACCGAGCCATATGCAAATCAGTCTTGACCCTGTTCCTTGTGGGAACAGTCCAGCCCGAACTGCCAAGCCAGGTCCTCCCTGGACCAGAAACAAGCATCCTGGGACCGGTTTCAGGGCATCACCCTTCATCAGCCAGGCTAGCTTGAATCCAGTGGTATAGTGAGCACGGGACCCACGTCTGGGCATACCCTTCCCACTTAGGGCGGAAAATGCAAAAGAAACAATTGATG
The DNA here is from genome assembly GCA_963921515.1 of Calotriton arnoldi. Taxonomy (NCBI): domain Eukaryota; kingdom Metazoa; phylum Chordata; class Amphibia; order Caudata; family Salamandridae; genus Calotriton; species Calotriton arnoldi. The sequence continues at coordinate 575,741 of CAWUFW010011412.1, forward strand.
GACGGAATGCTGGACAATGCAAACATTCACCCCCAGTCACAAGTATCTGGGTTAAATCCATCATTCTTTTGCTCACCACACCACCCCAGTTTGGACCCAGCCATATGCAAATCAGTCTTGACCCTGTTCCTTGTGGGAACAGTCCAGCCGGAACTGCCAAGCCAGGTCCTCCCTGGACCAGAAACAAGCATCCTGGGACCGGTTTCAGGGCATCACCCTTCATCAGCCAGGCTAGCTTGAATCCAGTGGTATAGTGAGCACGGGACCCACGTCTGGGCATACCCTTCCCACTTAGGGCGGAAAATGCAAAAGAAACAATTGATGGACGGAATGCTGGACAATGCAAACATTCACCCCCAGTCACAAGTATCTGGGTTAAATCCATCATTCTTTTGCTCACCACACCACCCCAGTTTGGACCCAGCCATATGCAAATCAGTCTTGACCCTGTTCCTTGTGGAAACAGTCCAGCCCGAACTGCCAAGCCAGGTCCTCCCTGGACCGGAAACAAGCATCCTGGGACCGGTTTCAGGGCATCACCCTTCATCAGCCAGGCTAGCTTGAATCCAGTGGTATAGTGAGCATTGGACCCACGTCTGGGCATACCCTTCCCACTTAGGGCGACAAATGCAAAAGAAACAATTGATGGCTGGAATGCTGGTCAATGCCAACAGTTTACCCCCTAGTCACAAGGATCTGGGTTATATCCATCATTCTTTTGCTCACCACACCACCCCAGTTTGGACCCAGCCATATGCAAATCAGTCTTGACCCTGTTCCTTATGGTAACAGTCCAGCCCGAACTGCCAAGCCAGGTACTCCCTGGACCGGAAACAAGCATCCTGGGACCGGTTTCAGGGCATCACCCTTCATAAGCCAGGTTAGCTTCAATCCAGTGGTATAGTGAGCACGGTACCCACGTCTAGGCATACCCTTCCCACTTAGGGCGACAAATGCAAAAAAAACAATTGATGGACGGAATGCTGGACAATGCAAACATTCACCCCCTAGTCATAAGGATCTGGGTTAAATCCGTCATTCTTTTGCTCACCACACCACCCCAGTTTGGACCGAGCCATATGCAAATCAGTCTTGACCCTGTTCCTTGTGGGAACAGTCCAGCCCGAACTGCCAAGCCAGGTCCTCCCTGGACCGGAAACAAGCATCCTGGGACCGGTTTCAGGGCATCACCCTTCATCAGCCAGGCTAGCTTGAATCCAATGGTATAGTGAGCACGGGACCCACGTCTGGGCATACCCTTCCCACTTAGGGCGACAAATTGAAAAGAAACAATTGATGGACGGAATGCTGGACAATGCAAACATTCACCCCCATTCACAAGGATCTGGGTTCAATCCATCATTCTTTGGCTCACCACTCCACCCCAGTTTGGACCCAGCCATATGCAAATCAGTCTTGACCCTGTTCCTTGTGGGAACAGTCCAGCCCGAACTGCCAAGCCAGGTCCTCTCTGGACCGGAAACAAGCATCCTGGGACCGGTTTCAGGGCATCAACCTTCATCAGCCAGGCTAGCTTGAATCCAGTGGTATAGTGAGCACGGGACCCACGTCTGGGCATACCCTTCCCACTTAGAGCGACAAATGCAAAAAAAACAATTGATGGACGGAATGCTGGACAATGCAAACATTCACCCCCTAGTCATAAGGATCTGGGTTAAATCCGTCATTCTTTTGCTCACCACACCACCCCAGTTTGGACCGAGCCATATGCAAATCAGTCTTGACCCTGTTCCTTGTGGGAACAGTCCAGCCCGAACTGCCAAGCCAGGTCCTCCCTGGACCGGAAACAAGCATCCTGGAACCGGTTTCAGGGCATCACCCTTCATCAGCCAGGCTAGCTTGAATCCAATGGTATAGTGAGCACGGGACCCACGTCTGGGCATACCGGGCCTGATTCACAGAACTAACTTACGTCAAAAACGTAAAGTTAGTACTTTTGAGTGTTCACAGAATACACTTACTCATTTTGGTATTCACAGAATGAACTTACTCATTTCGGTATTCACAGAAGTTAGTAGTCCTAACTTTAGGACTCCTAAATGCCTTCTGTGAATACCGAAAGTCTTAAAGTTAGGATTTTTCTCAGTTTAGGAGTAGTAAAGTTAGGACTCCTAACTTTAGGACTCCTAAATGCCTTCTGTGAATACCGAAAGTCTTAAAGTTAGGATTTTCTCAGTTTAGGAGTAGTAAAGTTAGGACTCCTAACTTTACTACTCTTAAACTGAGAAAATCCTAACTTTAAGACTTTTGGTATTCACAGAAGGCATTTAGGAGTCCTAAAGTTAGGACTACTAACTTCTGTGAATACCGAAATGAGTAAGTTATATCTGTGAATACCAAAATGAGTAAGTGTATTCTGTGAATACCAAAAAGTACTAACTTTACGTTTTTGACGTAAGTTCGTTCTGTGAATCAGGCCCACCCTTCCCACTTACAGCGACAAATGCAAAAGAAACAATTGATGGACGGAATGCTGGACAATGCAAACATTCACCCCCTAGTCACAAGGATCTGGGTTATATCCACCATTCTTTTGCTCACCACACCACCCCAGTTTGGACCCAGCCATAAGCAAATCAGTCTTGACCCTGTTCCTTGTGGGAACAGTCCAGCCCGAACTGCCACGCCAGGTTCTACCTGGACTGGAAACAAGCATCCTGGGACCGGTTTCAGGGCATCACCCTTCATCAGTCAGGCTATCTTGAGTTCTGTGGTATAGTGAGCACGGGACCCACGTCTGGGCATACCCTTCCCAATTAGGGCGACAAATGCAAAAGAAACAATTGATGGACGGAATGCTGGACAATGAAAACATACACCCCCAGTCACAAGGATCTTGGTTAAATCCCTAATTCTTTTGCTCACCACACCACCCCAGTTTGGACCCAGCCATATGCAAATCAGTCTTGACCCTGTTCCTTGTGGGAACAGTCCAGCCCGAACTGCCAAGCCAGGTCCTCCCTGGACCAGAAACAAGCATCCTGGGACCGGTTTCAGGGCATCACCCTTCATCAGCCAGGGTAGCTTGAATCCAGTGGTATGGTGAACATGGGACCCACGTCTGGGCATACCCTTCCCACTTAGGGCTACAAATGCAAAAGAAACAATTGATGGACGGAATGCTGGACAATGAAAACATACACCCCCAGTCACAAGGATCTTGGTTAAATCCCTAATTCTTTTGCTCACCACACCACCCCAGTTTGGACCCAGCCATATGCAAATCAGTCTTGACCCTGTTCCTTGTGGGAACAGTCCAGCCCGAACTGCCAAGCCAGGTCCTCCCTGGACCAGAAACAAGCATCCTGGGACCGGTTTCAGGGCATCACCCTTCATCAGCCAGGCTATCTTGAATCCAGTGGTATAGTGAGCACGGGACCCACGTATGGGCATACCCTTCCCACTTAGGGCGACAAATGCAAAGAAACAATTGATGGACGGAATGCTGGACAATGCAAACATTCACCTCCAGTCAAAGGATCTGGGTTAACCTCTTCGGTGTTCATGACGAGACCAGCTGGAGCTGTGCTCATGACGAGCTGGTCTCGTCATAACGGCTGCGCTCCGCCCACGCGCGATTAATTCCCCACCTGTGCGGGAGAATTAATCAGTGGGCGGGGTCGTGACAAGCCCAGCTCGTCATGAGAACAGCAGCGCTGCGCTCACCCCCGCACCCGTGGGGGAAATACCCCCCTCAGGGAAGGGGTTAAATCCATCATTCTTTTGCTCACCACACCACACCAGTTTGGACCGATCCATATGCAAATCAGTCTTGACCCTGTTCCTTGTGGGAACAGTCCAGCCCGAACTGCCAAGCCAGGTCCTCCCTGGACCAGAAACAAGCATCCTGGGACCGGTTTCAGGGCATCACCCTTCATCAGCCAGGCTAGCTTGAATCCAGTGGTATAGTGAGCACGGGACCCACGTCTGGGCATACCCTTCCCACTTAGGGCGGAAAATGAAAAAGAAACAATTGATGGACGGAATGCTGGACAATGCAAACATTCACCCCCAGTCACAAGTATCTGGGTTAAATCCATCATTCTTTTGCTCACCACACCACCCCAGTTTGGACCCAGCCATATGCAAATCAGTCTTGACCCTGTTCCTTGTGGAAACAGTCCAGCCCGAACTGCCAAGCCAGGTACTCCCTGCACCGGAAACAAGCATCCTGGGACCGGTTTCAGGGCATCACCCTTCATAAGCCAGGTTAGCTTCAATCCAGTGGTATAGTGAGCACGGTACCCACGTCTAGGCATACCCTTCCCACTTAGGGTGACAAATGCAAAAAAAACAATTGATGGACGGAATGCTGGACAATGCAAACATTCACCCCCTAGTCATAAGGATCTGGGTTAAATCCATCATTCTTTTCCTCACCACACCACACCAGTTTGGACCGAGCCATATGCAAATCAGTCTTGACCCTGTTCCTTGTGGGAACAGTCCAGCCCGAACTGCCAAGCCAGGTCCTCTCTGGACCAGAAACAAGCATCTTGGGACCGGTTTCAGGGCATCACCCTTCATCAGCCAGGCTAGCTTGAATCCAGTGGTATAGTGAGCACGGGACCCACGCCTGGGCATACCCTTCCCACTTAGGGCGACAAATTGAAAAGAAACAATTGATGGACGGAATGCTGGACAATGCAAACATTCACCCCCAGTCACAAGGATCTGGGTTCAATCCATCATTCTTTTGCTCACCACTCCACCCCAGTTTGGACCCAGCCATATGCAAATCAGTCTTGACCCTGTTCCTTGTGGGAACAGTCCAGCCCGAACTGCCAAGCCAGGTCCTCTCTGGACCGGAAACAAGCATCCTGGGACCGGTTTCAGGGCATCAACCTTCATCAGCCAGGCTAGTTTGAGTCCAGTGGTATAGTGAGCAATGGACCCACGTCTGGGCATACCCTTCCCACTTAGGGCGACAAATGCAAAAGAAACAATTGATGGGCGGAATGCAGGACAATGCAAACATTCACCCCCAGTCACAAGGATCTTGGTTAAATCCATCATTATTTGCTCACCACACCACCCCAGTTTGGACCCAGCCATATCCAAATCAGTCTTGACCCTGTTCCTTGTGGGAACAGTCCAGCCCGAACTGCCAAGCCAGGTCCTCCCTGGACCGGAAACAAGCATCCTGGGACCGGTTTCAGGGCATCACCCTTCATCAGCCAGGCTAGCTTGAATCCAATGGTATAGTGAGCACGGGACCCACGTCTGGGCATACCGGGCCTGATTCACAGAACTAACTTACGTCAAAAAAGTAAAGTTAGTACTTTTTGGTATTCACAGAATACACTTACTCATTTGGTATTCACAGAATGAACTTACTCATTTTGGTATTCACAGAAGTTAGTAGTCCTAACTTTAGGACTCCTAAATGCCTTCTGTGAATACCGAAAAGTCTTAAAGTTAGGATTTTTCTCAGTTTAGGAGTAGTAAAGTTAGGACTCCTAACTTTAGGACTCCTAAATGCCTTCTGTGAATACCGAAAGTCTTAAAGTTAGGATTTTCTCTCAGTTTAGGAGTAGTAAAGTTAGGACTCCTAACTTTACTACTCCTAAACTGAGAAAATCCTAACTTTAAGACTTTCGGTATTCACAGAAGGCATTTAGGAGTCCTAAAGTTAGGACTACTAACTTTCTGTGAATACCGAAATGAGTAAGTTATTTCTGTGAATACCAAAATGAGTAAGTGTATTCTGTGAATACCAAAAAGTACTAACTTTACGTTTTTGACGTAAGTTAGTTCTGTGAATCAGGCCCACCCTTCCCACTTACAGCGACAAATGCAAAAGAAACAATTGATGGACGGAATGCTGGACAATGCAAACATTCACCCCCTAGTCACAAGGATCTGGGTTATATCCACCATTCTTTTGCTCACCACACCACCCCAGTTTGGACCCAGCCATAAGCAAATCAGTCTTGACCCTGTTCCTTGTGGGAACAGTCCAGCCCGAACTGCCACGCTAGGTTCTCCCTGGACCGGAAACAAGCATCCTGGGACCGGTTTCAGGGCATCACCCTTCATCAGCCAGGCTATCTTGAGTTCAGTGGTATAGTGAGCACGGGACCCACGTCTGGGCATACCCTTCCCAATTAGGGCGACAAATGCAAAAGAAACAATTGATGGACGGAATGCTGGACAATGAAAACATACACCCCCAGTCACAAGGATCTTGGTTAAATCCCTAATTCTTTTGCTCACCACACCACCCCAGTTTGGACCCAGCCATATGCAAATCAGTCTTGACCCTGTTCCTTGTGGGAACAGTCCAGCCCGAACTGCCAAGCCAGGTCCTCCCTGGACCAGAAACAAGCATCCTGGGACCGGTTTCAGGGCATCACCCTTCATCAGCCAGGGTAGCTTGAATCCAGTGGTATGGTGAGCATGGGACCCACGTCTGGGCATACCCTTCCCACTTAGGGCTACAAATGCAAAAGAAACAATTGATGGACGGAATGCTGGACAATGAAAACATACACCCCCAGTCACAAGGATCTTGGTTAAATCCTAATTCTTTTGCTCACCACACCACCCCAGTTTGGACCCAGCCATATGCAAATCAGTCTTGACCCTGTTCCTTGTGGGAACAGTCCAGCCCGAACTGCCAAGCCAGGTCCTCCCTGGACCAGAAACAAGCATCCTGGGACCGGTTTCAGGGCATCACCCTTCATCAGCCAAGCTATCTTGAATCCAGTGGTATAGTGAGCACGGGACCCACGTATGGGCATACCCTTCCCACTTAGGGCGACAAATGCAAAAGAAACAATTGATGGACGGAATGCTGGACAATGCAAACATTCACCCCCAGTCAAAAGGATCTGGGTTAACCTCTTCGGTGTTCATGACGAGAACAGCTGGAGCTGTGCTCATGACGAGCTGGTCTCGTCATAACGGCTGCGCTCCGCCCACGCGCGATTAATTCCACACCTGTGCGGGAGAATTAATCAGTGGGCGGGGTCGTGACGAGCCCAGCTCGTCATGAGAACAGCAGCGCCGCGTCACCCCCGCACCCGTGGGGGAATTACCCCCGCAGGGAAGGGGTTAAATCCATCATTCTTTTGCTCACCACACCACACCAGTTTGGACCGAGCCATATGCAAATCAGTCTTGACCCTGTTCCTTGTGGGAACAGTCCAGCCCGAACTGCCAAGCCAGGTCCTCCCTGGACCAGAAACAAGCATCCTGGGACCGGTTTCAGGGCATCACCCTTCATCAGCCAGGCTAGCTTGAATCCAGTGGTATAGTGAGCACGGGACCCACGTCTGGGCATACCCTTCCCACTTAGGGCGGCAAATGCAAAAGAAACAATTGATGGACGGAATGCTGGACAATGCAAACATTCACCCCCAGTCACAAGTATCTGGGTTAAATCCATCATTCTTTTGCTCACCACATCACCCCAGTTTGGACCCAGCCATATGCAAATCAGTCTTGACCCTGTTCCTTGTGGAAACAGTCCAGCCCGAACTGCCAAGCTAGGTCCTCCCTGGACCGGAAACAAGCATCCTGGGACCGGTTTCAGGGCATCACCCTTCATCAGCCAGGCTAGCTTGAATCCAGTGGTATAGTGAGCATTGGACCCACGTCTGGGCATACCCTTCCCACTTAGGGCGACAAATGCAAAAGAAACAATTGATGGCTGGAATGCTGGTCAATGCCAACAGTTCACCCCCTAGTCACAAGTATCTGGGTTATATCCATCATTCTTTTGCTCACCACACCACCCCAGTTTGGACCCAGCCATATGCAAATCAGTCTTGACCCTGTTCCTTATGGGAACAGTCCAGCCCGAACTGCCAAGCCAGGTTCTCCCTGGACCGGAAACAAGCATCCTGGGACCGGTTTCAGGGCATCACCCTTCATCAGCCAGGCTATCTTGAGTTCAGTGGTATAGTGAGCACGGGACCCACGTCTGGGCATACCCTTCCCAATTAGGGCGACAAATGCAAAAGAAACAATTGATGGACGGAATGCTGGACAATGAAAACATACACCCCCAGTCACAAGGATCTTGGTTAAATCCCTAATTCTTTTGCTCACCACACCACCACAGTTTGGACCCAGCCATATGCAAATCAGTCTTGACCCTGTTCCTTGTGGGAACAGTCCAGCCCGAACTGCCAAGCCAGGTCCTCCCTGGACCAGAAACAAGCATCCTGGGACCGGTTTCAGGGCATCACCCTTCATCAGCCAGGGTAGCTTGAATCCAGTGGTATGGTGAGCATGGGACCCACGTCTGGGCATACCCTTCCCACTTAGGGCTACAAATGCAAAAGAAACAATTGATGGACGGAATGCTGGACAATGAAAACATACACCCCCAGTCACAAGGATCTTGGTTAAATCCTAATTCTTTTGCTCACCACACCACCCCAGTTTGGACCCAGCCATATGCAAATCAGTCTTGACCCTGTTCCTTGTGGGAACAGTCCAGCCCGAACTGCCAAGCCAGGTCCTCCCTGGACCAGAAACAAGCATCCTGGGACCGGTTTCAGGGCATCACCCTTCATCAGCCAGGCTATCTTGAATCCAGTGGTATAGTGAGCACGGGACCCACGTATGGGCATACCCTTCCCACTTAGGGCGACAAATGCAAAAGAAACAATTGATGGACAGAATGCTGGACAATGCAAACTATCACCCCCAGTCAAAAGGATCTGGGTTAACCTCTTCGGTGTTCATGACGAGACCAGCTGGAGCTGTGCTCATGACGAGCTGGTCTCATCATAACGGCTGCGCTCCGCCCACGCGCGATTAATTCCCCACCTGTGCGGGAGAATTAATCAGTGGGCGGGTACGTGGCGAGCCCAGCTCGTCATGAGAACAGCTAGCGCTGCGCTCACCCCCGCACCCGTGGGGAATTACCCCCGCAGGGAAGGGGTTAAATCCATCATTCTTTTGCTCACCACACCACACCAGTTTGGACCGAGCCATATGCAAATCAGTCTTGACCCTGTTCCTTGTGGGAACAGTACAGCCTGAACTGCCAAGCCAGGTCCTCCCTGGACCAGAAACAAGCATCCTGGGACCGGTTTCAGGGCATCACCCTTTATCAGCCAGGCTAGCTTGAATCCAGTGGTATAGTGAGCACGGGACCCACGTCTGGGCATACCCTTCCCACTTAGGGCGGAAAATGCAAAAGAAACAATTGATGGACGGAATGCTGGACAATGCAAACATTCACCCCCAGTCACAAGTATCTGGGTTAAATCCATCATTCTTTTGCTCACCACACCACCCCAGTTTGGACCCAGCCATATGCAAATCAGTCTTGACCCTGTTCCTTGTGGAAACAGTCCAGCCCGAACTGCCAAGCCAGGTCCTCCCTGGACCGGAAACAAGCATCCTGGGACCGGTTTCAGGGCATCACCCTTCATCAGCCAGTCTAGCTTGAATCCAGTGGTATAGTGAGCATTGGACCCACGTCTGGGCATACCCTTCCCACTTAGTGCGACAAATGCAAAAGAAACAATTGATGGACGGAATGCAGGACAATGCAAACATTCACCCCCAGTCACAAGGATCTTGGTTAAATCCATCATTATTTGCTCACCACACCACCCCAGTTTGGACCCAGCCATATCCAAATCAGTCTTGACCCTGTTCCTTGTGGGAACAGTCCAGCCCGAACTGCCAAGCCAGGTCCTCCCTGGACCGGAAACAAGCATCCTGGGACCGGTTTCAGGGCATCACCCTTCATCAGCCAGGCTAGCTTGAATCCAATGGTATAGTGAGCACGGGACCCACGTCTGGGCATACCGGGCCTGATTCACAGAACTAACTTACGTCAAAACGTAAAGTTAGTACTTTTGGTATTCACAGAATACACTTACTCATTTTGGTATTCACAGAATGAACTTACTCATTTCGGTATTCACAGAAGTTAGTAGTCCTAACTTTAGGACTCCTAAATGCCTTCTGTGAATACCGAAAGTCTTAAAGTTAGGATTTTTCTCAGTTTAGGAGTAGTAAAGTTAGGACTCCTAACTTTAGGACTCCTAAATGCCTTCTGTGAATACCGAAAGTCTTAAAGTTAGGATTTTCTCAGTTTAGGAGTAGTAAAGTTAGGACTCCTAACCTACTACTCCTAAACTGAGAAAATCCTAACTTTAAGACTTTCGATATTCACAGAAGGCATTTAGAAGTCCTAAAGTTAGGACTACTAACTTCTGTGAATACCGAAATGAGTAAGTTATTTCTGTGAATACCAAAATGAGTAAGTGTATTCTGTGAATACCAAAAGTACTAACTTTACGTTTTTGACGTAAGTTTGTTCTGTGAATCAGGCCCACCCTTCCCACTTACAGCGACAAATGCAAAAGAAACAATTGATGGAGGAATGCTGGACAATGCAAACATTCACCCCCTAGTCACAAGGATCTGGGTTATATCCACCATTCTTTTGCTCACCACACCACCCCAGTTTGGACCCAGCCATAAGCAAATCAGTCTTGACCCTGTTCCTTGTGGGAACAGTCCAGCCCGAACTGCGACGCTAGGTTCTCCCTGGACCGGAAACAAGCATCCTGGGACCGGTTTCAGGGCATCACCCTTCATCAGCCAGGCTATCTTGAGTTCAGTGGTATAGTGAGCACGGGACCCACGTCTGGGCATACCCTTCCCAATTAGGGCGACAAATGCAAAAGAAACAATTGATGGACGGAATGCTGGACAATGAAAACATACACCCCCAGTCACAAGGATCTTGGTTAAATCCCTAATTCTTTTGCTCACCACACCACCCCAGTTTGGACCCAGCCATATGCAAATCAGTCTTGACCCTGTTCCTTGTGGGAACAGTCCAGCCCGAACTGCCAAGCCAGGTCCTCCCTGGACCAGAAACAAGCATCCTGGGACCGGTTTCAGGGCATCACCCTTCATCAGCCAGGGTAGCTTGAATCCAGTGGTATGGTGAGCATGGGACCCACGTCTGGGCATACCCTTCCCACTTAGGGCTACAAATGCAAAAGAAACAATTGATGGACGGAATGCTGGACAAGGAAAACATACACCCCCAGTCACAAGGATCTTGGTTAACCTCTTCGGTGTTCATGACGAGACCAGCTGGAGCTGTGCTCATGACGAGCTGGTCTCGTCATAACGGCTGTGCTCCGCCCACGCGCGATTAATTCCCCACCTGTGCGGGAGAATTAATCAGTGGGCGGGGTCGTGACGAGCCCAGCTCGTCATGAGAACAGCAGCGCCGCGCTCACCCCCCGCACCCGTGGGGGAATTACCCCCGCAGGGAAGGGGTTAAATCCATCATTCTTTTGCTCACCACACCACACCAGTTTGGACCGAGCCATATGCAAATCAGTCTTGACCCTGTTCCTTGTGGGAACAGTCCAGCCCGAACTGCCAAGCCAGGTCCTCCCTGGACCAGAAACAAGCATCCTGGGACCGGTTTCAGGGCATCACCCTTCATCAGCCAGGCTAGCTTGAATCCAGTGGTATAGTGAGCACGGGACCCACGTCTGGGCATACCCTTCCCACTTAGGGCGGCAAATGCAAAAGAAACAATTGATGGACGGAATGCTGGACAATGCAAACATTCACCCCCAGTCACAAGTATCTGGGTTAAATCCATCATTCTTTTGCTCAACACACCACCCCAGTTTGGACCCAGCCATATGCAAATCAGTCTTGACCCTGTTCCTTGTGGAAACAGTCCAGCCCGAACTGCCAAGCCAGGTCCTCCCTGGACCGGAAACAAGCATCCTGGGACCGGTTTCGGGGCATCACCCTTCATCAGCCAGGCTAGCTTGAATCCAGTGGTATAGTGAGCATTGGACCCACGTCTGGGCATACCCTTCCCACTTAGGGCGACAAATGCAAAAGAAACAATTGATGGCTGGAATGCTGGTCAATGCCAACAGTTCACCCCCTAGTCACAAGTATCTGGATTATATCCATCATTCTTTTGCTCACCACACCACCCCAGTTTGGACCCAGCCATATGCAAATCAGTCTTGACCCTGTTCCTTATGGGAACAGTCCAGCCCGAACTGCCAAGCCAGGTTCTCCCTGGACCGGAAACAAGCATCCTGGGACCGGTTTCAGGGCATCACCCTTCATCAGCCAGGCTAGCTTGAATCCAGTGGTATAGTGAGCACGGGACCAATGTCTGGGCATACCCTTCCCACTTAGAGCGACAAATGCAAAAGAAACAATTGATGGATGGAATGCTGGACAATGCAAACATTCACCCCCAGTCACAAGGATCTGGGTTAAATCCATCATTCTTTTGCTCACCACACCACCCCAGTTTGGACCCAGCCATATGCAAATCAGTCTTGACCCTGCTCCTTGTGGGAACAGTCCAGCCCGAACTTCCAAGCCAGGTCCTCCCTGGACCGGAAACAAGCATCCTGGGACCGGTTTCAGGGCATCACCCTTCATCAGCCAGGTTAGCTTCAGTCCAGTGGTATAGTGAGCACGGGACCCACGTCTGGGCATACCCTTCCCACTTAGGGCGACAAATGCAAAAGAAACAATTGATGGACGGAATGCTGGACAATGCAAACATACACCCCCAGTCACAAGGATCTGGGTTAAATCCATAATTCTTTTGCTCACCACACCACCCCAGTTTGGACCCAGCCATATGCAAATCAGTCTTGACCCTGTTCCTTGTGGGAACAGTCCAGCCCGAATTGCCAAGCCAGGTCCTCAGAAACAAGCATCCTGGGACCGGTTTCAGGGCATCACCCTTCATCGGCCAGGGTAGCTTGAATCCAGTGGTATGGTGAGCACGGGATCCACGTCTGGGCATACCCTTCCCACTTAGGGCTACAAATGCAAAAGAAACAATTGATGGACGGAATGCTGGACAATGCAAACATTCACCCCCAGTCACAAGGATCTGGGTTAAATCCATCATTCTTTTGCTCACCACTAGGCCTGGGCGGTAAATTCCGTTCCGCTCGCAGAATTTGCGGAATTTGGAAAATTTCGCGTTCCACGGAGAACGCGGAATTGCCAAAAATTCAGCGATCCGCGGCTTTGCGGAGTTTTTTGCTTGTTTGCGCTTTTAAAATGCGTGTTCGCGAGATATTTCTCCCCGAGCATGCAAACAGCGTTCGCGAACAGGAAAAAAGCATCGCGAACGGGCAGAAAAAGCAATTTGACGTGTTCGCGGAACTTTTGCGTGCTCGTGGAGATTTTTTACCGTTTCGCGGAGCTTTGCGTAGCGCGACTACGCAAATTCCGCCCACCCCTTCTCACCACACCACCCCAGTTTGGACCCAGCCATATGCAAATCAATCTTGACCCTGTTCCTTGTGGGAACAGTCCAGCCCGAACTGCCAAGCCAGGTCTTCCCTGGACCGGAAACAAGCATCCTGGGACCGGTTTCAGGGCATCACCCTTCATCAGCCAGTCTAGCTTGAATCCAGTGGTATAGTGAGCACGGGACCCACGTCTGGGCAAACCCTTCCCACTTAGGGCGACAAATGCAAAAGAAACAATTGATGGACGGAATGCTGGACAATGCAAACATTCACCCCCTAGTCACAAGGATCTGGGTAAAATCCATCATTCTTTTGCTCACCACACCACCCCAGTTTGGACCGAGCCATATGCAAATCAGTCTTGACCCTGTTCCTTGTGGGAACAGTCCAGCCCGAACTGCCAAGCCAGGTCCTCTCTGGACCAGAAACAAGCATCTTGGGATCGGTTTCAAGGCATCACCCTTCATCAGCCAGGCTAGCTTGAATCCAGTGGTATAGTGAGCACGGGACACACGTCTGGGCATTCTCTTCCCACTTAGGGCGACAAATGCAAAAGAAACAATTGATGGACGGAATGCTGGACAATGCAAACATTCTCCCCCAGTCACAAGGATCTGGGTTAAATCCATCATTATTTTGCTCACCACACCACCCCAGTTTGGACCCAGCCATAATCAAATCAGTCTTGACCCTGTTCCTTGTGGGAACAGTCCAGCCCGAACTACCAAGCCAGGTCCTCCCTGGACCGGAAACAAGCATCCTGGGACCGGTTTCAGGGCATCACCCTTCATCAGCCAGGCTAGCTTGAATCCAGTGGTATAGTGAGCACGGGACCCACGTCTGGGCATAACTTTCCCACTTAGGGCGACAAATGCAAAAGAAACAATTGATGGATGGAATGCTGGACAATGCAAACAGTTCACCCCCTAGTCACAAGGATCTGAGTTATATCCACCATTCTTTTGCTCACCACACCACCCCAGTTTGGACCCAGCCATAAGCAAATCAGTCTTGACCCTGTTCCTTGTGGGAACAGTCCAGCCCGAACTGCCACGCCAGGTTCTCCCTGGACCGGAAACAAGCATCCTGGGACCGGTTTCAGGGCATCACCCTTCATCAGCCAGGCTATCTTGAGTTCAGTGGTATAGTGAGCACGGGACCCACGTCTGGGCATACCCTTCCCAATTAGGGCGACAAATGCAAAAGAAACAATTGATGGACGGAATGCTGGACAATGAAAACATACACCCCCAGTCACAAGGATCTTGGTTAAATCCCTAATTCTTTTGCTCACCACACCACCCCAGTTTGGACCCAGCCATATGCAAATCAGTGTTGACCCTGTTCCTTGTGGGAACAGTCCAGCCCGAACTGCCAAGCCAGGTCCTCCCTGGACCAGAAACAAGCATCCTGGGACCGGTTTCAGGGCATCACCCTTCATCAGCCAGGGTAGCTTGAATCCAGTGGTATGGTGAGCATGGGATCCACGTCTGGGCATACCCTTCCCACTTAGGGCTACAAATGCAAAAGAAACAATTGATGGACGGAATGCTGGACAATGAAAACATACACCCCCAGTCACAAGGATCTTGGTTAAATCCCTAATTCTTTTGCTCACCACACCACCCCAGTTTGGACCCAGCCATATGCAAATCAGTCTTGACCCTGTTCCTTGTGGGAACAGTCCAGCCCGAACTGCCAAGCCAGGTCCTCCCTGGACCAGAAACAAGCATCCTGGGACCGGTTTCAGGGCATCACCCTTCATCAGCCAGGCTATCTTGAATCCAGTGGTATAGTGAGCACGGGACCCACGTATGGGCATACCCTTCCCACTTAGGGCGACAAATGCAAAAGAAACAATTGATGGACGGAATGCTGGACAATGCAAACATTCACCCCCAGTCAAAAGGATCTGGGTTAACCTCTTCGGTGTTCATGACGAGACCAGCTGGAGCTGTGCTCATGACGAGCTGGTCTCGTCATAATGGCTGCGCTCTGCCCACGCGCGATTAATTCCCCACCTGTGCGGGAGAATTAATCAGTGGGCGGGGTCAGTGACGAGCCCAGCTCGTCATGAGAACAGCAGCGCCGCGCTCACTCCCCGCACCCGTGGGGGAATTACCCCCACAGGGAAGGGTTAAATCCATCATTCTTTTGCTCACCACACCACTCCCAGTTTGGACCCAGCCATATGCAAATCAGTCTTGACCCTGTTCCTTGTGGAAACAGTCCAGCCCGAACTGCAAAGCCAGGTCCTCCCTGGACCGGAAACAAGCATCCTGGGACCGGTTTCAGGGCATCACCCTTCATCAGCCAGGCTAGCTTGAATCCAGTGGTATAGTGAGCATTGGACCCACGTCTGGGCATACCCTTCCCACTTAGGGCGACAAATGCAAAAGAAACAATTGATGGCTGGAATGCTGGTCAATGCCAACAGTTCACCCCTAGTCACAAGTATCTGGGTTATATCCATCATTCTTTTGCTCACCACACCACCCCAGTTTGGACCCAGCCATATGCAAATCAGTCTTGACCCTGTTCCTTGTGGGAACAGTCCAGCCCGAACTGCCAAGCCAGGTTCTCCCTGGACCGGAAACAAGCATCCTGGGACCGGTTTCAGGGCATCACCCTTCATCAGCCAGGCTAGCTTGAATCCAGTGGTATAGTGAGCACGGGACCAATGTCTGGGCATACCCTTCCCACTTAGAGCGACAAATGCAAAAGAAACAATTGATGGATGGAATGCTGGACAATGCAAACATTCACCCCCAGTCACAAGGATCTGGGTTAAATCCATCATTCTTTTGCTCACCACACCACCCCAGTTTGGACCCAGCCATATGCAAATCAGTCTTGAGCCTGCTCCTTGTGGGAACAGTCCAGCCCGAACTTCCAAGCCAGGTCCTCCCTGGACCGGAAACAAGCATCCTGGGACCGGTTTCAGGGCATCACCCTTCATCAGCCAGGTTAGCTTCAGTCCAGTGGTATAGTGAGCACGGGACCCACGTCTGGGCATACCCTTCCCACTTAGGGCGACAAATGCAAAAGAAACAATTGATGGACGGAATGCTGGACAATGCAAACATACACCCCCAGTCACAAGGATCTGGGTTAAATCCATAATTCTTTTGCTCACCACACCACCCCAGTTTGGACCCAGCCATATGCAAATCAGTCTTGACCCTGTTCTTGTGGGAACAGTCCAGCCCGAATTGCCAAGCCAGGTCCTCCCTGGACCAGAAACAAGCATCCTGGGACCGGTTTCAGGGCATCACCCTTCATCGGCCAGGGTAGCTTGAATCCAGTGGTATGGTGAGCACGGGATCCACGTCTGGGCATACCCTTCCCACTTAGGGCTACAAATGCAAAAGAAACAATTGATGGACGGAATGCTGGACAATGCAAACATTCACCCCCAGTCACAAGGATCTGGGTTAAATCCATCATTCTTTTGCTCACCACTAGGCCTGGGCGGTAAATTCCGTTCCGCTCGCAGAATTTGCGGAATTTGGGAAATTTCGCGTTCCACGGAGAACTCAGAATTGCCCAAAATTCAGCGATCCGCGGCTTCGCGGAGTTTTTTGCTTGTTCGCGCTTTTAAAATGCGGGTTCGCGAGATATTTCTCCCCGAGCATGCAAACAGCGTTCGCGAACAGGAAAAAAGCATCGCGAACGGGCAGAAAAAGCAATTCGAAGTGTTCGCGGAACTTTTGCGTGCTCATGGAGATTTTTTACCGTTTCGCGGAGCTTTGCGTAGCGCGACTACGCAAATTCCGCCCACCCCTTCTCACCACACCACCCCAGTTTGGACACAGCCATATGCAAATCAGTCTTGACCCTGTTCGTTGTGGTAACAGTCCAGCCCGAACTGCCAAGCCAGGTCTTCCCTGGACCGGAAACAAGCATCCTGGGACCGGTTTCAGGGCATCACCCTTCATCAGCCAGGCTAGCTTGAATCCAGTGGTATAGTGAGCACGGGACCCACGTCTGGGCAAACCCTTCCCACTTAGGGCGACAAATGCAAAAGAAACAATTGATGGACGGAATGCTGGACAATGCAAACATTCACCCCCTAGTCACAAGGATCTGGGCAAAATCCATCATTCTTTTGCTCACCACACCACCCCAGTTTGGACCGAGCCATATGCAAATCAGTCTTGACCCTGTTCCTTGTGGGAACAGTCCAGCCCGAACTGCCAAGCCAGGTCCTCTCTGGACCAGAAACAAGCATCTTGGGACCGGTTTCAAGGCATCACCCTTCATCAGCCAGGCTAGCTTGAATCCAGTGGTATAGTGAGCACGGGACACACGTCTGGGCATTCTCTTCCCACTTAGGGCGACAAATGCAAAAGAAACAATTGATGGACGGAATGCTGGACAATGCAAACATTCTCCCCCAGTCACAAGGATCTGGGTTAAATCCATCATTATTTTGCTCACCACACCACCCCAGTTTGGACCCAGCCATAATCAAATCAGTCTTGACCCTGTTCCTTGTGGGAACAGTCCAGCCCGAACTGCCAAGCCAGGTCCTCCCTGGACCGGAAACAAGCATCCTGGGACCGGTTTCAGGGCATCACCCTTCATCAGCCAGGCTAGCTTGAATCCAGTGGTATGGTGAGCACGGGATCCACGTCTGGGCATACCCTTCCCACTTAGGGCTACAAATGCAAAAGAAACAATTGATGGACGGAATGCTGGACAATGCAAACATTCACCCCCAGTCACAAGGATCTGGGTTAAATCCATCATTCTTTTGCTCACCACTAGGCCTGGGCGGTAAATTCCGTTCCGCTCGCAGAATTTAGTGGAATTTGGGAAATTTTGCGTTCCACGGAGAACTCAGAATTGCCCAAAATTCAGCGATCCGCGGCTTCGCGGAGTTTTTGCTTGTTCGCGCTTTTAAAATGCGGGTTCGCGAGATATTTCTCCCCGAGCATGCAAACAGCGTTCGCGAACAGGAAAAAAGCATCGCGAACGGGCAGAAAAAGCAATTCGACGTGTTCGCGGAACTTTTGCGTGCTCGTGGAGATTTTTTACCGTTTCACGGAGCTTTGCGTAGCGCGACTACGCAAATTCCGCCCACCCCTTCTCACCACACCACCCCAGTTTGGACACAGCCATATGCAAATCAGTCTTGACCCTGTTCGTTGTGGGAACAGTCCAGCCCGAACTGCCAAGCCAGGTCTTCCCTGGACCGGAAACAAGCATCCTGGGACCGGTTTCAGGGCATCACCCTTCATCAGCCAGGCTAGCTTGAATCCAGTGGTATAGTGAGCACGGGACCCACTTCTGGGCAAACCCTTCCCACTTAGGGCGACAAATGCAAAAGAAACAATTGGTGGACGGAATGCTGGACAATGCAAACATTCACCCCCTAGTCACAAGGATCTGGGAAAAAACCATCATTCTTTTGCTCACCACACCACCCCAGTTTGGACCGAGCCATATGCAAATCAGTCTTGACCCTGTTCCTTGTGGGAACAGTCCAGCCCGAACTGCCAAGCCAGGTCCTCTCTGGACCAGAAACAAGCATCTTGGGACCGGTTTCAAGGCATCACCCTTCATCAGCCAGGCTAGCTTGAATCCAGTGGTATAGTGAGCACGGGACACACGTCTGGGCATTCTCTTCCCACTTAGGGCGACAAATGCAAAAGAAACAATTGATGGACGGAATGCTGGACAATGCAAACATTCTCCCCCAGTCACAAGGATCTGGGTTAAATCCATCATTATTTTGCTCACCACACCACCCCAGTTTGGACCCAGCCATAATCAAATCAGTCTTGACCCTGTTCCTTGTGGGAACAGTCCAGCCCGAACTGCCAAGCCAGGTCCTCCCTGGACCAGAAACAAGCATCCTGGGACCGGTTTCAGGGCATCACCCTTCATCAGCCAGGCTAGCTTGAATCCAGTGGTATAGTGAGCACGGGACCCACGTCTGGGCATAACTTTCCCACTTAGGGCGACAAATGCAAAAGAAACAATTGATGGATGGAATGCTGAACAATGCAAACAGTTCACCCCCTAGTCACAAGGATCTGAGTTATATCCATCATTTTTTTGCTCACCACACCACCCCAGTTTGGACCCAGCCATATGCAAATCAGTCTTGACCCTGTTCCTTGTGGGAACAGTCCAGCTCGAAATGCCAAGCCAGGTACTCCCTGGACCGGAAACAAGCATCCTGGGACCGGTTTCAGGGCATCACCCTTCATAAGCCAGGTTAGCTTCAATCCAGTGGTATAGTGAGCACGGTACCCACGTCTAGGCATACCCTTCCCACTTAGGGCGACAAATGCAAAAAAAACAATTGATGGACGGAATGCTGGACAATGCAAACATTCACCCCCTAGTCGTAAGGATCTGGGTTAAATCCATTATTCTTTTGCTCACCACATCACCCCAGTTTGGTCCCAGCCATATGCAAATCAGTCTTGACCCTGTTCCTTGTGTGAACAGTCCAGCCTGAACTGCCAAGCCAGGTCCTCCCTGGACCAGAAACAAGCATCCTGGGACCGGTTTCAGGGCATCACCCTTCATCAGCCAGGGTAGCTTGAATCCAGTGGTATGGTGACCACAGGACCCATGTCTGGGCATACCCTTCCCACTTAGGGCTACAAATGCAAAAGAAACAATTGATGGATGGAATGCTGGACAATGCAAACATTCACCCCCAGTCACAAGGATCTGGGTTAAATCCATCATTCTTTTGCTCACCAAACCAACCCTGTTTGGACCCAGCCATATGCAAATCAGTCTTGGCCCTGTTCCTTGTGGGAACAGTCCAGCCCGAACTGCCAAGCCAGGTCCTCCCTAGACCGGAAACAAGCATCCTGGGACCGGTTTCAGGGCATCACCCTTCATCAGCCAGGCTAGCTTGAATCCAGTGGTATAGTGAGCACGGGACCTACGTCTGGGCATACCCTTCACACTTAGGGCGACAAATGCAAAAGAAACAATTGATGGACGGAATGCTGGACAATGCAAACATTCACCCCCAGTCAAAAGGATCTGGGTTAAATCCATCATTCTTTTGCTCACCACACCCCACCAGTTTGGACCGAGCCATATGCAAATCCGTCTTGACCCTGTTCCTTGTGGGAACAGTCCAGCCCGAAGTGCCAAGCCAGGTCCTCCCTGAACCAGAAACAAGCATCCTGGGACCGGTTTCAGTGCATCACCCTTCATCAGCCAGGCTAGCTTGAATCTAGTGGTATAGTGAGCACGGGACCCACGTCTGGGCATACCCTTCCCACTTAGGGCGGCAAATGCAAAAGAAACAATTGATGGATGGAATGCTGAACAATGCAAACATTCACCCCCAGTCACAAGGATCTGGGTTAAATCCATCATTCTTTTGCTCACCACACCACCCCAGTTTGGACCCAGCCATATGCAAATCAGTCTTGACCCTGTTCCTTGTGGGAACAGTCCAGCCCGAACTGCCAAGCCAGGTCCTCCCTGGGCCAGAAACAAGCATCCTGGGACCGGTTTCAGGGCATCACCCTTCATCAGCCAGGGTAGCTTGAATCCAGTGGTATAGTGAGCACGGGACCCACGTCTGGGCATACCCTTCCCACTTAGGACGACAAATGCAAAAAAAACAATTGATGGACGGAATGCTGGACAATGCAAACATTCACCCCCTAGTCACAAGGATCTGGGTTAAATCCATCATTCTTTTGCTCACCACACCACCCAAGTTTGTACCCAGCCATATGCAAATCAGTCTTGACCATGTTCCTTGTGGGAACAGTCAAGCCCGAACTGCCAAGCCAGGTTCTCCCTGAACCGGAAATAAGCATCCTGGGACCGGTTTCAGGGCATCACCCTTCATCAGCCAGGCTAGCTTGAATCCAGTGGTATAGTGAGCATGGAACCCACGTCTGGACATACCCTTCCCACTTAGGGCGACAAATGCAAAAGAAACAATTGATGGACGGAATGCTGGACAACGCAAACATTCACCACCAGTCACAAGGATCTGGGTTAAATCCATCATTCTTTTGCTCACCACACCACCCCAGTTTGGACCCAGCCATATGCAAATTAGACTTGACCCTGTTCCTTGTGGGAACAGTCCAGCCAAAACTTCCAAGCCAGGTCCTCCCTGGACCGGAAACAAGCATCCTGGGACCGGTTTCAGGGCATCACCCTTCATCAGACAGGCTAGCTTGAATCCAGTGGTATAGTGAGCACGGGACCCACGTCTGGGCATTCCCTTCCCACTTAGGGCGACAAATGCAAAGAAACAATTGATGGACGGAATGCTGGACAATGCAAACATTCACCCGCAGTCACAAAGATCTGGGTTAAATTCATCATTCTTTTGCTCACCACACCACCCAGTTTGGACCCAGCCATATGCAAATCAGTCTTGACCCTGTTCCTTGTGGGAACAGTCCAGCCCGAACTGCCAAGCCAGGTCCTCCCTGGACCGGAAACAAGCATCCTGGGACCAGTTTCAGGGCATCACCCTTCATCAGCCAGGCTAGCTTGAATCCAGTGGTATAGTGAGCACGGGACCCACGTCTGTGCATATCCTTCCCACTTAGGGCGACCAATGCAAAAGAAACAATTGATGGACGGAATGCTGGACAATGCAAACATTCACCCGCAGTCACAAAGATCTGGGTTAAATTCATCATTCTTTTGCTCACCACACCACCCCAGTTTGGACCCAGCCATATGCAAATCAGTCTTGACCCTGTTCCTTGTGGGAACAGTCCAGCCCGAACTGCCAAGCCAGGTCCTCCCTGGACCGGAAACAAGCATCCTGGGACCAGTTTCAGGGCATCACCCTTCATCAGCCAGGCTAGCTTGAATCCAGTGGTATAGTGAGCACGGGACCCACGTCTGTGCATATCCTTCCCACTTAGGGCGACCAATGCAAAAGAAACAATTGATGGACGGAATGCTGGACAATGCAAACACTCACACCCAGTCACAAGGATCTGGGTTAAATCCATCATTTTTCTGCTCACCACACCACCCCAGTTTGGACCCAGCCATATGCAAATCAGTCTTGACCCTGTTCCTTGTGGGAACAGTCCAGCCCGCACTGCCAAGCCAGGTTCTCCCTGGACAAGAAACAAGCATCCTGGGACCGGTTTCAGGGCATCACCCTTCATCAGCCATGCTAGCTTGGGTCCCTTGCTCTCCATGCCACTGGAGTCAATCTATCCTGGCTGATGAGGGCTGAAAGCCCAAACCGGTTCTAGGATGTTTTTTTCCAGTCCAGGGAGGACCTGGCCTGGCAGTTCGGGCTGAACTGTTCCCTTTGGGTGCAGGGTGAAGACTGATTTGCATATGGCTGGGTCCAAACTGGAATTGCATGGTGAGCAAACAAACGATGGATTTAGGCCCAGATCTCTGTACTGGGGTGAATGTATGACATTGTTCTGCATTCTGTCCATCAATTGTTCTTTTTCATTTGTTACCCCGAGTGGGACGGGTATGCACAGACGTGGGTCCCGTGCCCTCCATGCCACTGGAGTCAAGCTATCCTGGCTGATGAGGGCTGAAAGCCCAAAACCGGTCCTAGGATGTTTGTTTCCAGTCCAGGGAGGACCTGGCCTGGCAGTTTGGGTGCAGGGTCAAGACTGATTTGCATATGGCTGGGTCCAAACTGGAATGGCATGGTGAGAAAAAAACGATGGATTTAGGCCCAGATCTCTGTACTGGGGTGAATGTATGACATTGTTTTGCATTCTGTCCATCAATTGTTCTTTTGCATTTGTCACTCCGAGTGGGACGGGTATGCCCAGGCGTGGGTCCCGTGCTCTCCATGCCACTGGAGTCAAGCTATCCTGGCTGATGAGGCTGAAAGCCCGAAGCCGGTCCTAGGATGTTTGTTTCCAGTCCAGGGAGGACCTGGCCTGGCAGTTCGTGCTGGACTGTTCCCTTTGGAGCGCAGGGTCAAGACTGATTTGCATATGGCTGGGTCCAAACTGGAATGGCATGGTGAGCAAAAAAACGATGGATTTAGGCCCAGATCTCTGTACTGGGGTGAATGTATGACATTGTTCTGCACTCTGTCCATCAATTGTTCTTTTTGCATTTATCACATATCTTGCAAACAATCGAGTTGCCCCCTATCACCAGTTTATATGTGTTATATATGTATGTGTGTGTTTCTTGTCACAGGGATCTCTAAAGGATTTTTGTGTTACATGCACAACGTCCCTGGTATTCACTCGCCAATGAGCTCCTAAATTCAAGCAGCCCAAGCACAGCCAACGACATGGTTAACAATATCAGATACCGTTATGAGCACTGTGGATCACATACGCTTACCGTTAGCAAACATATTGATAGCTACACCTGAATGGAAATGACCTCACAGGAACATCCTACAATTCGTAAATAATGAGGATAAGAGATGAAACAATTACTCATTTTGTTTCCCCTTTCCCTCCCCTCCCTGGGCAATAAGGATGTCACCATACCATGACCCAGATCGGGTTCACTGTTCTGATACAAACCGACGTCGTGGGGCACAGCCTCAATTTTAATACATATTTTTAATTATCACTGTTTTTCAGGTCTCACTACATTTGGTCAATCGGACCTGATGTGGAAACGCAAGGCTGGTCACCACTGCACTGCGTCAAAACCAGCATTGCGGTAGTGTCAGAGTTTACAAAATCTGTCTGAATTACCACTTGGTCCTGATGAATTGCCACTTGACCCGTTAGGGGCTGTCCAAGGCAAGAAACATGTTGACCTCTCACATCACACAAACCCTTTAGGATCATTGTGTCCAATTAGGGTCGTTAGTTTTTAGTTAGGTTAGTGTACCCCTGGAATAAAAATTTTAGACTATAGGGCTACCCTAAACCTATTTTAGCATCACTTTCACTCACTACACTAGTAAGTCCGCACACCCGCATACACCTTACGGCTTCATCACAAAATAACTCCGCTAAAGAGTCCCTTTGCGGGTGCCTGTCGGGCATTGCAGTGCCGGCCCGATGAGGAGCTAGCCCAATGATGAAGCATGACACCTTTCTGGGTGTGTGAGGGCACTTTATCAAAGACCTGAATATTCCCACCCACACTTAGGAACTGCATACCATTTTGGTTTAATTCGATATCTTCTGGGAGTATGTGTGGAGGACCTGGATAAAAATTACTCATGGTTCCTATTATTTGATGAAACTGACTGCACGGCGGCTCAGCCATGGGACCGTCTTTACCTATTTACTTCTCAGTACGAAATTCCACTGATTTACAGGGGAGTAACTCTTTGTGCTCACCTCTTCTGCTCTATTTTTCATCCAGAGCATCACCATGGAGAATAACCAAAGTCTCTCCTTCAGCGACGATCTTGTATCTGAAATCCTTAGAACCCCTTCATTAATGGACCCAGATGGAGGTGCATCATTCAGCAACCAAGGCAGTGATTGGAATTCCATCACTGCAATGAAAAGACAACTTATGAAAATCATTATGCATTGCGCAATAATGACTGAGTATTTACGTGCCAACATGAATTTTTCTGGAAGACAAACAATTTAAGGAGGAATGGTCCCTAGTGGCCTGGAAGTGCACTAGGGACTGGCTGGTTCTGATTATAAAAACAGCCAAACGCCTGGCGGACGACCTAATCATCAAAATTATAGTGGCAGAAGGAGCACTAAAAGCCAGCATTACCATCACAACATTTAAAACCAAGCTCACAGAAATTAACAGTGAGATATCGGAAAACAAGGATTACCTGATGAAACAGAATGTCACTAAACTTCAAGAAGATATCTCCAAGTTTAGCAAGGAAAAAATCTACCCCTACTTGAGAGGATTACTGCCCAACACAGGATGTGGACTCATCAGATGACAGCCAGTCCTCAAGAAAAAGGAATTCTTCGAATAGCAGAAATTCGAGCACAGACAGCTGGGGTGGACACAACAACCGAGAGGACCTGCCAACCCCATGATCGGCTACGGGATGCCTGCTTACCAAGGGTCCCCAATGTGGCAATATCCAGGGTTCCCACATGGTCCCCAGCCACCCTTTGCCCCTTATCACCAACCTTTTTTAGACAGAGGCTGGGGCAGAGTGAGAAGCAAAAGAAGAGGAGGTCAGAATCAACGAAAACAGGTCCAATGGCAGGACCCACCACAACAACAGCACGTGGAGCTCAGGAGCCACACGGGGAAGAGAAGCTAATTGGTAATCTCTCCACCAGACCCCTTAGCGACCTGGAAAAGAAAGTCCTAAAAAGGGGCTTGGGCTTTGTTCCCACCCCAAAACTTGACATTTTTAGAACTAATTGTGAACTCCACAATGTCTTCAGGAAAATACGGCTACAATCCTTCTTTTCAGGCCAACCAGAATCACCACCAACAGATTCTGGTTTAAGAAAACCTTCCTTCTTCACTCCCAATGCGAGTATGGTCCCACCAGAGATTCTCACTTTTGAAAAGGCTGTCCTTAAGGAAATCACTAACAACCGTACGAATAACACTTTCTATAACACCTCGAAAGAGGATAATGAGACAATCCGAAATTTGGCCGATGATACAACTATTACGATCAAAGAGGCCGACAAAGGAGGAGCAATTGTCATTATGTCCACAACCGATTACAGGCAGGAATGTCTCCACCAACTCACTAACGAAAGATACTACACCCCTCTACTTGAGGATCCTACAAAACGTCTGCTTACAAAAATAAAATCCATTGTGACTGCGGCACAAAACCAGGGATGGATCAGTAAAAATGAGGCCACTTTCCTCATCAATGACAATCCAAGAGTGCCCTATTTTTCACCCTACCAAAAATACAAAAGGGCATACTACCACCACCAGGAAGGCCCATAGTATCAGGCATAGGGTCAGTCCTGGAACCGTTGTCTAAATTCTGTGACTACTTCTTAAGACCATTGGTCAAGGCAACCCCTTTATTCATTCAGGACACAAGGGATGTCCTGAATTTGATTGAAAGAAAAAAACTTGGAGGGCTCTCAATTGGATGTCATCATCACCTTAGACGTGGAGGCCCTCTACACAAACATACCTCAAGCCACACTTGAGGTCATAGAGGAGATCCTAAGATCAACCAATTGTACTGCCTCAACGCCCATTAGTTTCATCATGTAATGTGCTAATATAGCCCTAACTGAAAACTTTTTTCAGTTTGAGGACCGCCTCTTCCACCAAACTCAAGGGACATCAATGGGCAGCACATTTTCCCCGAGTCTGGCATGTCTTTACATGTCAGACTTCAAAGCAAAGCATATCCTCACAGATACCAACCCTTACAGAGATAACATTTCGCTAAGACGTCGCTACATTGACGTAGTCCTGGTGTTTTGGAAGGGTAATCAAGGAAGTATTCCTGCCTTTGTAGCCTGGATAAATGGCCTGAATACATATCTGAAATTCATTGCCAACACCTCTGACCAGGAACTACCCTTCCTGGATCTAATGATCAGCCGAAAACCTAACAAACTGGAAACAAGGACTTACAAAAAACCCACCGACAGCCATTGTCCACTCCTATACAGCAGTTTCCACCCGAAAGCACTTCGGGAGAATCTCCCTTATGGACAGTTCCTGCGCATCAGACGGAACTGTAGCAATCTGGTGGATTTTACCAACCAATCATCTGAACTTACTTCTCACCTACAAAAAAGACAATATCCAGTGAGAAAAATAAAAATGGCACAGAAGAGGGCACGTAATACCAACAGGGAATTCCTTCTGAAGACACAGCCTGAGGCTGAAGATGACAGAAACATAACTTGTGTGACCACCTACACACCTGAATCAAATATGATCAGACAGGCTATTAGAAAACACTGGAGAATTCTCCAGGTAGGTGACTTTGCACAAAACCCCCCCAGATTTGCTTTCAAGAGAACTGCAAATCTGAAGGATATGCTGATCAATACAAGGCCTAGAAGGAAGGAACCACAACAAAACTTACTATGGGACCTACCTCCTGTAGTCGGCCACCACCCATTTGGTCAATGTATAGTCTGCCCCCTGACCAGTGCTACAAAGACGATCACATTAACTGACTCTTTGGTATGGACACAAAGAAAACACACAAATTACAATATACGCAATTGCGTTTACCTTATCACCTGCCCATGCCAGCTCAAATATGTGGGTATGATGACACGCCTTGTGAAAACAAGAATTACCGAACTAAGGAGCAATATTAGATGTAAAAAAACGAATACCAAAATGTGTGCGCATTTCACTGAAATGAACCACACTACCAACGATCTACACTGGACTATTTTGGAAGCCCATCCACAAATACGGAAGGAAGCCCTGTTTAGGAAAGAGCAATTTTGGGTTTTCTGCCTCTCTTCACATATCACAGGGTTGAATGATGATATTCCCTGGGGTGAACTAAATCGACCTATGTAGTTATACAAGGGTGGCCCCTGCCAGTGCATGGTTGCTAACCTGAATGTGGGAAGGAACATCATACAATTACCTGATTAATCCACACGTTCTCTCACACATGGTATATAAACAATAGGGCAACCAGAGTAACTACTCGAGCGAAACACTTCAGTTATATTTGCCCTATTACTGCCACCACACGGTACATACATATACCTTAGGGCAACCAGAGCACTAACAAAAAACCTGTAAAACCATATCGCCTCAATTGAATGAACCAAATATTGAGCAGCTTGATTAATGATAAATTACCCTATGTGAGCGACCTTATAGTGGGGTTCCCGTTATATACTGATGGAAAAGCAAATCTCCTTCTCACCCCACCCACTTTATCAACCTGATATGTACAAGAGGCACCACCTTGTATACTAAGAATACAAAATTAGTTTTTTTTTCCCGTCATATATACTAAAAATTATCTTTCCCTTTAGATGCCCTAATCAACAGCTGACCACGCACATCTTGTGGTCTAGCCAACTAGATTATCACAATTGGAAGGGACATTGAACTGCCCACACGATTAATGGCAACCTGTGCCTCTAAGTTGTCATTTCCAAGGTTTTAATAAAATCCTCTCCCAAGATGGCCGCCTTCCCCTACGCACCAGCTCTTTCACGCTGACGTGTCTTTGTAAAAACTCCGTCCCCGGAACCACACTTCACGGGAAAGCAGAGTAGGGGTAGGACTACGGCTAGTTGCCGCACCCCCCATTGTGAGTATGGACAGCGCCTGTTACCTCAAAAGAGCCCCCGGTAAGACAACTTATATGTTTTATTATTGACGTGATGCTCTCCATGTTCCGACATTTGTTTCTAGTTCACGAGCAACAAGGTGCTCTGTTGGATTGCTCCCGTCAGCCCAGACCTTTATACTTGGGGGTGAGTAACATTTTGTCAACACGTTGGATACTTCCGACAGCGCACATATATGTTTTTATCTACACACACCCCTATTCCTACCATCACGAGCATCGCGATTGATACTGTGCCGATATGTCGACAAATTGATTACCTACGCATATGGTCATGTATGTACGCTTGCTCACGGCAACAGTTACGGGTCAAGTGGTTACCCCGTTTTGTTGTAATTGAACAGATGATCACATATCTTGCAAACAATCGAGTTGCCCCCTATCACTGGTTTATATGTGTTATATATGTATGTGTGTGTTTCTTGTCACAGGGATCTCTAAAGGATTTATGTGTTACATGCACAACGTCCCTGGTATTCACTCACCAAAGAGCTCCTAAATTCAAGCAGCCCAAGCACAGCCAACTACGCGGTTAACAATATCAGATACCGTTATGAGCACTGTGGGTCACATACGCTTACCGTTAACAAACATATTGATAGCTACACCTGAATCGAAATGACCTCATGGGAACATCCTACAATTCAGAAATAGTGAGGATAAGAGATGAAACAATTCCTCATTTTGTTTCCCGTTTCCCTCCCCTCCCTGGGCAATAAGGATGTCACCATACCTTGACCCAGATCGGGTTCACTGTTCTGATTCAAACCGACGTTGCGGGGCACAGCCTCAATTTTAATATATATTTTTAATTATCACTGTTTTTCAGGTCTCACTACATTCGGTCAATCGGACCTGATGTGGAAACGCAAGGCTGGTCACCACTCCACTGAGTCAAAACCAGCATTGCGGTAGTGTCAGAGTTTACAAAATCCGTCTGAATTACTACTTGGTCCTGATGAATTGCCACTTGACCCGTTAGGGGCTGTCCAAGGCAAGAACATGTTGACCTCTCACATCACACATACCCTTTAGGATCATTGTGTCCAATTAGGGTTGTTAATTTTAGTTAGGTTAGTGTACCCCTGGAACAAGAATTTTAGACCATAGGGCTACCCTAAACCTATTTTAGCATCACTTTCACTCACTACACTACTAAGTCCACACACCCGCATACACCTTACGGCTTCATCACAAAAGAACTCCGCTGAAGAGCCCCTTCGCGGGTGCCCGTCAGGCATTGCAGCGCCGGCCCGATGAGGAGCTAGCCCAATGATGAAGCATGACACCTTTCGGGGTGTGTGAGGGCACTTTATCAAAGACCTGAATATTCTCACCCACACTTAGGAACTGCATACCATTTTGGTTTAATTCGATGTCTTCTGGGAGTACATGTGCAGGACCTGGATAAAATTACTCCTGGTTCCTATTATTTGAAGAAACTGTCCTAACTGTAAGTCATTCCTGTCACTTCCTCCATGTCATAATCATCATGGTAATACTGTCCATCACGAGGGTCATCAAAGTAATTATTATCAGAAGGACCCTGTGAGGCTGCAGCATTCTGAGCCCTATCTGCCCCACCTGTTCCATGAGCCCGTCCACGAGAACCTCGTCCTCTCTGGACCGCTACCTTCTGCAAAAGCACAGGACACTTGCTACGCCAATGTCCCTCCTCTTTACAATATGCACACTGATTCGGACCCAGAGGTGTAGTTGTTGGCTGTTTACTAGTGCGTGGAAGCTGTTGGGCAGGACCACCATTTCCTCTCCCATTCCCTCTAAAAGCCTGCTGTAACAACACCTTCGTCTATAAATCCTTATATCTCTTCTCTGTCCTCTCCTTTTCCTCATTGTCCCTATGCTCATAATATTGTGCCATATTCAAAATAACAGAGGGGGAAGAGGTGGACCAAGTACTCTCAGAAGCCTGCAATCAAGCCGCAATTTCAGGAAGCAAGTTAGAAACAAATCTATTGACAAACAACCAAACACCTCCCTCAACAGACAGATGCTGTCCACTATAATCCAAGAATGTACCGTCAAATTGGGTAAAGAAATCAGATACATTCTCATCTTTCTTTTGTCGACAGGCTGACAATTTATCCCAGTCTACCTTCCTCGGCGGAATAAGAGAATGCATATATGTAATAATGCGGCCTGGGAACGCTAACATTTCCGCTCGAGGCTTATGACCGGGCTTTCTTTCCTGGTCCCATGCCTTAATTTGATCCCAAGTACCACCCAACTCCCGAACATGATCTTGAATATGGACCTGCCTCAAATATCAACCGGAACAAGAAGACCAAAGAACATTTCAATATCAGCAAGAGTCATCACCGTTGAGGAAGCAGCTTCAGTCAGTTCTTTATAATAAGCAGTAGGATTTTTTCAAGGATCGGGTAAATGAGTTTTAAGGGATAAAACCTCACTTCTTTTCCACGGAGTATAAACCCATTGCTCTTAAAACCGGGCCGCCACCGCCGCTCGAGTAACATTACCTCGCCCATCCGTCACCTCTGGTATCTCGAATATATAGGATGAACCTCTCCCATCGGAAACTGAGACACCTACCTGGGACTTTTCTCATGCAGTCTTCACCTATAAGCTATTATTGTCGTAACATTGGCAAAGGCTTGTTCCGGCCCCAGCTCATTAATATACACCCGATCTCTAATGTCATATAAAACTTGAGGTGCCTCCGCTTTAAAGTGTTGTTGCCAAAGACCAATCAGAGTAGCAGACATGTGTTTGAGGGCATGCTGCTGTATAAATGTTCAAAATTTCTCATAGTCACCCAGACATCCTCTACACTATAAATAGGGTTACGGGCCCACAGTGCAGCCTGATTGGCAATTACCTGTTTCTCTTCATCTCCCACATCAGATCGCACTAACGGTCCCATGCGCTCCTTAAATTTCATACAATCCCTGTCCTCAAATCCACGCACCGGTGTCCCAATACTTACTAATGTCAGAGGATGAAAAACCACAGTGGGAGAAGCAACAGAAGTAACAGGCACTAACTTCGCTGGAGGTTGTGTCGTGGGGGAAAGAACTGGTGAAAGGGACGCTGCGACAATAGGTATGGCAGGAGTACTAACAGTTGCCACAGATGGCAAAGAAACAGAAGGGAGGGGAGGAGGAGGAGCCAAAGCCATAGTCGTCGAAACAACAGCAATAGATGTGGGGACAAAGACAGTGGAAGCAACTGTAACAGGCGGCTGTGAGGGCACCGGAACAATGGGATATATTATTTGCGGGCATATGGAGGCGGGGATTGGGTATCTGAGAATTCTTCCACAAAAGCGTCATCTTCTTCCTGAACCACATACGATTTATCAATATGTAATTGAAACCTCCTATCTTCAC
Organism: Calotriton arnoldi; assembly: GCA_963921515.1. Taxonomy (NCBI): domain Eukaryota; kingdom Metazoa; phylum Chordata; class Amphibia; order Caudata; family Salamandridae; genus Calotriton; species Calotriton arnoldi. The sequence continues at coordinate 607,552 of CAWUFW010011412.1, forward strand.
ATTCAACACCCTTTTCCTGTTTCTCCCTATCATATGCTACAGCCTTCTGAGTTAATGTCTGCATTTTTCCTTTCTGGGCCTCTTTTTCTGCCTTCAATCGCCGCTGTCTAGCTACTTTCTGCCATGTTCTGAGGGAATCAAACATAGACTGCCTACTTCGTTTCTTAAACAACTGTTCTTGTAAATACTCAATCTTTTGTTCATCAAACGTCCCTGTCAACGGTCACTGCAACTCGGCATTGTCCCTCGTACATTTGTGCCATAATGTACTAAACATAACAGGGCCAAGACCATGCTTCACATACATATCAAAATTGGGAGTGCCTTCTGGAGGCGCTGGCTGAGCTTCTTCCAATCGAGCATCTGCAGAACAACAGCTGCAGAAAAGAAATCAATTTGCTAACACTAGGCATCTTCAAACATTCACTATTTTATGCCTAACAAGACAAATGCAAATACTTCTTATCCAAAGACGGCCCTTAGACCGCACTAAATACAAACCAAAAATGGTACCATATCCACAAAGAACCAAAACAAACTTACCTGATATATGCAGGTCAAACAAATTTATTCTCCACTGCTGACTCTTCAGACCAAGTGGTCAGATCAAAGGGTTTCCTCGTTTAGGACTCCATTCGGGATGACCACTGGGCAAGGCACCATCCGGCAGGACAGAAGGGGCAGCTGCGAGTATCAGGAACTCATCGTGCAGGGATCCCTGATCCATCCGTCCGACCCGATGATGGCCTCGACCTCCCCCTCGTCCGCAGAAGGAGAAGGGCTACTCACCCAAAGGAGTCCCTGTTCTGGCGCTAACTGAAAGAAGTGACCGGATTCGGGCCACCCGGGTCACACAAGACCACCTCTCAGCCTTCCATACCAAATGAAGAGTCGGTCAGACAGTAGAGAATACAAACCAATATCTGTTTATTCAGAGTACACTCAGAGCAGAGCCCTGTCTGCCCAGTCTCTAAGGAGTGCTGCAGAGGGACTGACATCAGCAAGCATAACAATACATTAAATACACTTCGAAACCAATGAAAGCATGCCCACCATGGAATTTTCCAGAGAGATGCAGCTGGACAGTAAATTATAAAGGAGTAGGTTTCAATTCTGAGGCCGGGCACACATTATCTACTATTCAAGGTCACTCTGCCTGTGCCCGCCACTAGACTATTGGGAGAAGGCTTACATCTAAAAGGAAAGGCATACGCTAACAAGAACAGTGCATTCATTAGTGTGGCATCACTCAGCTCCGAAGAAACATAACCTAGAGAAAGAGGTTTCTCGGAAATGGCAAAGAATTAGTTTCGATCACGATAAAAAATGGCGCATATACACAAAATGGCGCAGCGAATGCTAACTTACGTAAAACAATGCGAAAACATCATTTTTTTTCCAATACTCCCTGCATGGATGTGTGAGTGGGTGATTCAGTAGGTGTATGGGTTCATGAGTCCATCTGCGAGGGGCTGTATGGGTGAGTCATTGTGCGTATGGCTGTGTTGGTGAGTGAATGCATGTCTCAGTGGTATATGTGTGAGTAACTACATATGTGAAAGGTAGTATATATGAGTGTTTGAGTATATAGCTGACTATATGTGAGAGTAAGTGCTTGTGAGAGTGGCTGTATGGATGAGTGTGTGCCTGCGTCAGTGTTTGTATAAGAAAGTAAGTATGTGTTAGTATCTGTATGAATACGTTAGGTGGTGTGTTTATAACTGTATTGGTGAGTAAATGGCAGTGTGATTCAGTCTTTGGGTGACTGACTAGGTGTGTGAGCATCTCTGTGGGTGAGTGGCAGTATGTGAGTGTCTGTATGGGTGTATGAGTGCATATATCAGAGGCTGTATTGATGAGTGACTGCGTGTTTGAGTAACTGTATGCTTGAGTGAGTGGATGTATGTAGACCAATCAATCAGTGAGGGGGTATGTACTAAATGGTATTGGTATATCTATGGTTTCGAGAATGTTAGTCTGTATTTTAGAGTGGGTGTATGAAAGGTTATATTAGGGTGTGAGGAGAGGATTCAGATATTAAATGGATGATGTCATCAGTGATGTCACTGACCATGTCATGAGTGATGTAATATGTGACATCATCATCAGTGCATTGCGGGGGCACGAGTTATAGTTAGCTGAACTAACAATAACGGACGGATTTCTCTGGTTTTGTATGAGTGAAATGTCCAACTAACTATAACGTCCCTGAAACCTGGTTTTTTTTCAGTGAATTTCTAAGGTTTTTTAAATGCTAATTTCTAGCTATAAAGTCCCTGAAACCTATGTTTTTTTCAGTGAATTTCAAAGGTTTTTTAAATGCTAATTAATAACTATAACGTCCCTGAAACCTGTGTTTTTTTCAGTGAATTTCTAAGGTTTTTTAAATGCTAAATACTAACTATAACTTCTCTGAAACCTCTGTATTTTTCATTGAATTTCTAAGGTTTTTTAAATGTTAATTTCTAACTATAATGTAGTAGTCGTGTTTGCAGAGAGGTGGAGAAAGGGGGCTGAGCCTCCGAACAGCGCTCAGGAATTCCGCTGCGTAGGACTTACAGAAGGTACCAGGATGGCTTTTTGGCCCCCAAAGTCCCTCAGGAGCAAAGTGGACTTCATCCCCGACCCGTAGTTTGCAAGGAGGCGCATTTGCAGAGTGGTGGAGAAAGGGGGGCGTGGCCTCCGAAGACCTCTTAGCAATCCCACTGTGTGGGACTTACTGGAGGTAACAGGCGGGGTAGTTGGCCCCCAATGACAACCTTGGGGGCCAACTACCCCTCCTATTACCTCCATTAAGTCCCATACAGCAGCATTGGTAAGTTCCCATAGCAGGCCATGCCCCCTTTGACACCAGTCTGCAAACGTGCTCCCTGGCGCACTCTTGGATGGGGATTAAAGTCCCCTTCGAGGCTTGGGGTCCTTAGGGGCCAACTAGCATACCTGACACCTCCAGTAAGCCCCAGATAGTGGGATTGCTGAGAGGTGGACACAGGCCATGCCCCCTTCCTCCACCACTCTGCAAACGCACCTCCTGGTGTGCTCTTGGTTGGGGGATGAAGTCCCCTTGCCTCCTGAGGGTCCCTTGGGGCCATCTAGCCCTCCTGTTATCACTATTAAGCCCCACACAGGTGGATTGCTGGGAGTGGTCTGAGGCCACGCCCTCTTTTTACACCACTATGCAAAAGCGCCTCCTGGCGCACTGCTGCTCGGGGGATTCAGTCCACTTTAGCCTGAGGTCTCCAGGACACAAGAGGACCTCATCGCCCCACCAGCAGTGTGCCAAGAGGCGCGTTTGCAAAGTGGTGTAAAAAGGGGTGTGGCCTCAGACCACCTCTCAGCAATCCCACTGTGTGGGGCTTACTGGAGGTACCTGGTGGGATAGTTGGCCCCTAAGGACCCTTAAGATTCTAGGGGACTTAATCCCCCAACCCAGAATGTGCCAGGAGGCGCATTTGCACAGTGGTGCAGGGAGGGGGCGGGGCCTCCAGTGAGATGCCAGCTTTTTTTTCTTTGGTTTTTGAAAGGGAGGCTGTGTGGCCCCCCTTCCCTTAATTATTTTTGGGCCCTGGGGACCCCATCCTTTAGGGCCTGAGCATTTTTTTGAAGAAAAAAAAACGGGAAGCGGGCCGCACGGCCGCCCTCCCATGGCCAATTTCGACCCGTGGGACCCCATCCCTCGGGGCATGGCCTCATATTTAATTATTTATTTTTTTGTACTTATTTTTAAGGAGGGGGGCCACGCAGCCCCCCCTCTTGAAGCCATTATTGGCCCCGGGGACCCCATCCCCAGGGGCATTGCCTCAATATTTGTTTTCATTTTTTTTTTCACAGAAGGGAGGCCGCATGGCCCCCCTTCCCTGGGCCACTTTTGGCCCCGGGGACCCCATCCCCCACGGCCAGCCCTCACGTTGGGGACTGCGGGGGGAGCCCCAATGCCCCCGCGGTCCCTGCCGGCTCTCTGCCTCCTGCGGGAGCCGGCATTGCTTTTGGGCAAAGGAAGCTGCAAGCATGCAGCTCCCTTTGCCCAAAAGCAATTCTGCTTTGCTTTGTAAAAGCAAGCACAGGTTTCCTGCTCTCGCTTCCACAAAGCAAAGCAGAATTTGCTATGGCAGGGCAGGAGCCGTGCTCCCGCCCTGCCATAGCAAACTGCAATGTCCTGGGGGTGGGCACCCCTGGACATTGTTGGAGGCGGCCCTGGGGGGTGGCGGTCCCCAGGGCCAAGGAGGGCTCCAGGAGGGAGGCCGCGCGGCCCCCCTCTCATCTGATTAAAAGCCCCAAGGGAGGTGGTGGTCCCCTGGGCCGGGGGTCTGCTACAGACCCCCGTATTTAATTTACTGAATGCCCCGGGGAAGTGGTGCTCCCCTGGACAGTGTGGGGGGGCTTCTTAATTTCTATTTAAGCCCAATGGGGGTGGCTGTCCCCGGGGCTTGGGGGGCCCTCGAGGCCCCCTGCACATAAGTAAACTGATGCCCCGGGGAGGTGGTGGTCCCCGGGGCAGCGTGGGGAGGAGGAGCCCCCCATGCATTTTGTTTCATCAAGCCCCGTGGAGGTGGTGGTCCGTGGGGCTGCTGGGGGGCCACATGCCCCCGCGCATTATCAACAAAGCCCCAGGGAGGTGGCGGTCCCCGGGGCTTGGGGGCCTGCGAGGCCTCCCGCCGTATTTAAATTGGATCACTGACATAATATCGACTACAAAAATATCGAATATACAAAATATCGGCGTCTAAATATCGACTACAATAATATCTACTACCTATACTTATTTATAAAATTACAAAAATTTCGAGTACACAATATCGTAAATAAAACATATCGTTCACCATAATATCGAAATGCTAAATATCGTTACATTAAATATCGTTTAAATTTTTATAACATACAACATTATAAATATATCGAATACCAAAATATAGACACCAAAAATATTGACTTTTTACAAATATCGACTATATAAAAACTGCTCAATTAAATATATCTTTAGCACCAAATATAAATTCACATTATAAAACAATATAAAATACTTAAACAACATAATAAAATAATTTGCAAACACATCAATATATAAAACAATATATTTTGGCTAAACAAACGTATTACAATAATTAAATATAAACTTTAAATATATAATACTTGCATTATTTCACATTAAAAACAACATTTAAATTATTTACAAAAAGTAAAAAGATAAAATATTTACTTTCTACTAACAGTTTCTTAATTAGCGTTTCCCTTATATGGAAAGAAATTGCCAAAACAATTAACTTCAACCAATAAAACGCTTACATTTCAAAATACACCAATAACATAAAGCAACCAATTAAATAAACACTATATAAACATCAAAAACATACATCTCTTTTACACTTAAAAACTACAACAAAGAAGAAGGTGAAACTGTGCCCAACTGTTTCCTGAAAGAAAACTTTCATTACTAAAAAAGATATTTAAAACTGCACTAAGTAAGTAAAACTGTTTTTAAAATATTACAATACTACTAACCTGCAACAAAAATTATTTCTAAAACCTAATTAACTATTCTTTCATTCCTTACTTTTATATCACCTCTACAGATATCCTACAAAGCCAGAAAATTATTTCAAAAATACTCACCAATAAAAAAACAATAAATGTAAGTATATTCTATTTTTGCCAAACCGACCTAAAAATATTTTCTAAACGTTATTCACTAATATATATTTTCTTTTTTATCTATCTCCTCTACAGCCAACAGCAAAAGCTTCCAAAATAATTCTACAACTACTAACAAAATTAAGACAACTAAAAAGTAAGTATATCATTTTCCATTATTAAACAACGTTAAATACCCACCCAAATAACCCTTTACCCCTAAAATGCCTATCATCTACAAACAATAGAATAAAATTATTAATATGTTTTCCTCTTCTCAACAGAAATTACATCAAGTAAATAGAAAAGAAAGCTTGAAATTACCTCCTAACAAATTTCATTTACATCAAACTAAACATTCTAAGTATATTCACTGAGATGTAACAGTATTTAATAAACATGTTGTATTTATTATATTAAAATATTTTCTTTTTGAATTTTCCTAGCATAAAACAAAACAACATGACTGAAGGTGCAGAATTTGTAATGTCACAAAAAATAAAATGCTATTATGTTATATGGGGTATGTGTATACACAGGAGAAACAAATAGGCCTTAAAGTATTTTGGAAGTGTAGCAAATACTACTCTAACAAATGCTATGGAAGAGCTACTACTAAGGAAGCTACTGTTATTTCTGTAAAAGAACATAATCACCCCCAAACATAACAGAGATTGAGGTTAGAGATGCTCTTGAAAGTATAAAAGAAGCAAGCACTAGTACTGACAAAGCAACTACCCAAATACTAAAGAGCAACTATTAAAATTACCTCAACATGTATCAGGACAATTACCGTCCATAGCTTCTTTAAAAAGAACAATTGCCAGACAAAAAAAGCTACCACAACTACTATACCTGCCCCTAAAACATTTGCAGAAGTAGTTATTCCACCAGAATTAAGCATTACTCACAGTAAAGAACCATTTATTTTTTTTGATAACAAATGCCCAGAAAAAAGAATAATTATGGGGCCCATTAGGATGGCGGGCGGAAGCACCACCGCCGTGCTGGTGGATGCAAAAAGCACCAGTCACCGTCCGCCCGCCACAGCACACACGCCCGCCCAATTAGGATGCGAAAAGACAGCAAAACACCGCCCGTACGCCAGCGACGCCGTCCGCCATCAAAGTGCGCCCGTTCACGGAGTGGCGCGGTCAATGGAGACACACCGCCCGACGAAATCAAGTACCGCCCGGCGTACAAATTACGATGCCAGAACCAAACAGTTCCTCCGGCTAAGAGACACCGCACGTGAAAGCAAGGCGGAAAACCGAACTCACAGTACGGTTAGCAAAGAGGCGGACCCCCCGAGCATGAATCCAGCACTGCAGGCCCTCCCCATGCTCTACCTGATGCAGCACCCAGGAGTCAATGCACCGCGGCGACGCAGGTAGGCAGACACACAACAGGGGGACGCAAACAGCGCACACAGTGCAAGAGGCGGGACAACTGCATATGGCCCCCACCCCGACACCCCTGCGTGGACACGACACATCCACCACTGCACCCACACATGCGCACAACGCAGAGGCCAACGGCAGCGCAATGCATGCGCCGCACACAAACAACACAGGGTCACAACCAAACACCACACACACCAGCACCACCCAGAACGCACATGTCACGTGACAGCCCTGCCACAGTCATGTCCCCAACCGGCAATTCACTGTTGCCAACCTGACGTCACACAACTGACCCGAATATGTCAGTGACGTCACGCCACGATTAGGACACACCCCTGTGTGCAAAACACGGCGAAGCACACAGCGGAGGGCAACATCACCCATCAGAATATGGACCCCGTCGGGAAAAGGTACGCCAGTACCACACAGAAACACCGGTGCCACCCTGCACCCAATAACAAGACATGCAATACGTAACATCAAAGATACTGCCCACACACGGGAGAGGAGACAGCACCGAATGACATTCCATTCCCACTCTGAAACCACATCCCGACTAAACAAGCCGGAGAAAACAGTCATTGCACCAAACAAAGCCCAACACAGGCATGCAGAGGGAAGCGGCCACAGGGCAGATAGCGCAGAACACCAAAGAACATCCACAACGGAAAGAAGAAATGATAACACTCCCCATGTGGTTCACATGCAAGTTATCTGGAAGGAGTCAGACACCACTGACCTTGACCATTCAGAGAAGCATGTGGGATGAGGGCCCGTGTCCTCCGCACAAGCCAACATAACACAAGTCCTGCCTCCCTACGACCATTACAGAATTCCCAGCAACATCGGAGGTTGCACTCTGCAGACTGCACAGACAGCCGGAGCACGCCACCACAGCGCCCTGCAGCAAAATGGCACTTGCACCACACCTACCCAACTACGCCGGACAGATCAAGCTGTACAAACATAACCTGATACAGATATTGGGATGTGACAATCCTGGCCCTGCTGAACGTAAGTTACCGACTAACTACCGCATCGCATTGTTCAGCTGCGTCATCCCCGTCTTCTACTGTCGGAGGTGTCCCTCCTACTATCCTGTGGAGTTATGTCTCTCCAACCCGGCATGTCCAAGGGCGGACCTGCTACAACTATTCCACCCCTGGACGCCCACGACAGGGCCTGTTCAGCCTATGGGGGCATGGCGTATGTGGCGACTATCGGACCCACACTGCAATGGGACCACTGTGCCTCCACCACGACGGATAATGGATTACAGTTACATCGAATGCCATCCAACATGTCCCATCATGCTCCTACAAGGGACAACTCACGACCAACACCTTGACAGCCACCATCCGCTACATTGGCTGGCAACCATGTCCACCACCAATGCCATGGAAGCCCTGCTGGAAGGTATTGCATTCCAGACAACCTGTCAATTCGTCGGGCCCGTCGCCAGACCCCCAATTGAGCAATGATGTCCCACACCGTACCCATGCTTGGCTGACGCACGGACTAGGCAGTCACCAGTACAACTACTACACCATGCAACCTGCAACTGACACCACAACAACAACTACACTGCCATGACATCTGATACTATTTGGGAAATGCACCCTGTACCTCCTCACATCCAGGAACCCTGCATGAACAGGGGGAGGCAGAGGCATGGGATTTGTGTATGGCAACCACATGGACAGAACTGCACATACAACCATGCCATGATATGGATCCTGCGCCCATGAACATATGCACCGGTCAGTGGACAGCAATCGTCCTGCTGTAGTATGTGAGAGCTGTCACCACACCTCCCACTGAACGTCCGAGCCAGGACCTTTGCATGGACACCAAGTGCATCCACCAACAACATGAGCCCAGTGACTGTGACATGGCCAGTACCCACCACATCGCAACTACAAGTGGGATGCCTTTGCATGCATGTAAGCCCATGCCCTGATGTCACCTCCACGCACGTGTGTATGAGTAACCATAGCAGCAACCCTGTAACATGGAACTGAGATGCACTGTGCCCATGATGACAAGCGGACTGGTAGGCCAAATGTATACTGTCTGTGTCAGTCAGCAGCACCACAGCAATCAGCAAATGTACATTAGCACACCAACGGCTAAGCAGTTGTAACTCTGAAGCCCACATCCCACAGTCAACAACTAAACACTGTACCCCTACACCCTATGCCATGTGTAATCATGCTGAGTATATCCTCCACATGCACTTCGCTGCCAGTAGTGTTCACTATACT